>JAIOJX010000002.1:83815500-85015500 GCA_022376925.1 Tragulus kanchil | reverse complement strand
GTGTTGAATAGCAACAAAAATGTAAGTCAGTAGTAAAAAATTACTCCCCATGCAGATATTGTAAAGGGTCATAGAAATAAAATTCTAGCATTAAAACATTTTTATTATTCCTGCATTTCTAAATATACTTTAAAAATAATTGAGGTTCTCTGTGAGGCAAGAGATCTGTACACAGCAGAAGGAAGAGGTGGGAAGAATCATGTACAAGCTCATGATAATTTTGTTTCTTTCAGGTAACTTAACCATTCTCTTGCACTAACCTTTTCTGTAGGAGATGAATACTGATATTAACTGCCTTTTGAGAACCAGTATCAATGCCAACTATATGTGTGTCAGTATCAAAACAGCAGTTAACATTTTTTGTTAATTATTAAGGATGCTTTTTTATTTGGGGCTAATGATGCCTATTTTACACAGTTATTGTGGGGTTCAAATAAAACAAAATAAGGAAAAGTAATTGTAAATTCAAAGACTGTATGAAAATAGTAGTTATTAAAATAGTATTGTTATTTTTTTCTTAATTACGAATAAAGACAATTCTCATGTTTCTTGCAGTGTTTTATTAGGCAGTATGTGTGGTGAATAAAGTGTGGCATGGCACACTGTCTCCATAATCTGAGCTCTATTTTTTTACAAGGTTGAAAACTTTGAGAAAGTCAGGTTATGTCTTTTAGCCACAAGCTTTCAATACCCCTTGGAAACAAAAAATCTTCTGCTTTTTTTTTCCTTTATAATGGAAGGAATAAATGTTAATATAAAGAAGAATGTCAGATGCCCTGCAGGAATATTTGAAAATAAGCCAACTAATACTAAAAAATGTTTAAATAATTCTAGACTCCCTATATTTCTAATAGTATGTAATATTTAAGTCTCTGATGCTTTTTTAAAGGATTTTGCATGCACTAATCCAATTAATTTTAAAATCAACAATATATCATTTTAATGATACATATGAGACTAATTGGAGAACAGTTTAAATAATTTGATCAAAGTCAGATTACTAGGTAACCTAGTCACCATTTCAGTTCACACAGTTTGGGTCAGCATCAGAGATTATGACTATATTTGGGTCAGAAAAGGTGTTGAATAGCAACAAAAATGTAAGTCAGTAGTAAAAAATTACTCCCCATGCAGATATTGTAAAGGGTCATAGAAATAAAATTCTAGCATTAAAACATTTTTATTATTCCTGCATTTCTAAATATACTTTAAAAATAATTGAGGTTCTCTGTGAGGCAAGAGATCTGTACACAGCAGAAGGAAGAGGTGGGAAGAATCATGTACAAGCTCATGATAATTTTTGTTTCTTTCAGGTAACTTAACCATTCTCTTGCACTAACCTTTTCTGTAGGAGATGAATACTGATATTAACTGCCTTTTGAGAACCAGTATCAATGCCAACTATATGTGTGTCAGTATCAAAACAGCAGTTAACATTAGTACAAAAAAGATAGTTCTGATCATCAAAGTATACACAAAAATCCACTGTTCAATTATTTTCTTTGCTTTTTCTTGCATTTCTTAAAAATATTGCCAGAACGTTGAGATGGGCTGGTAGGAAAAAAATATATGTATTCTTAACACATCTGCCCTTTGAAACAGCAATAGTTCTGTTGTTGTTTTTATTTCTTTATACAAGTATGATGATTGACTCTATTTGATGAATTACTATTTTGGTTATATAATGTAACATGTTCCCAATCAGTAACATTTGCCTTTATTTCAATTAGATACCAAATGAAAAGTCTAAAACTGTCCAACCTGATCACTGCAACCATGCTACCAACTGGAAGGAACTGGAGATTTTGAGACAATGACTTGTCTTAAATGCTTTAGGCTTAAAAAGCTTTTAGACTCTAAGGGCAGTTATATCCCTGATTTTAACAACATGAATTGGCCTGATTTTAACAACGTAAATTGGCCGATGGCTCAAATTGGAGAAGGCTGTGTTTCTTTAAGCATGATTTATTTACTTTCCATAAATGAAACGTTATTTTATTTAAAAAATAAGGTTGCTTGAAATATGGCTGGCTAAAGTTATAGTAAGCATGGTAATACAGAATGAAAGGACCAGAAGCACAGACAATCCCGAGAATGAGAGAACAATGCTTCCTCAATTCTAAGACCCTGGGAGCATTTACATACAATCAAATATATGGGCTTGATTTACCCAAGGAAGGAATCCAGTTCCCTTTGCATGTGTGTGTCTTTCTGTTTTTAAAGGGCATCTGATTTACAAATGCACCTTTGTGTGTACATGTCAGAGAATAAGAATATTGTAAAGGGTCATAGAAATAAAATTCTAGCATTAAAACATTTTTATTATTCCTGCATTTCTAAATATACTTTAAAAATAATTGAGGTTCTCTGTGAGGCAAGAGATCTGTACACAGCAGAAGGAAGAGGTGGGAAGAATCATGTACAAGCTCATGATAATTTTTGTTTCTTTCAGGTAACTTAACCATTCTCTTGCACTAACCTTTTCTGTAGGAGATGAATACTGATATTAACTGCCTTTTGAGAACCAGTATCAATGCCAACTATATGTGTGTCAGTATCAAAACAGCAGTTAACATTAGTACAAAAAAGATAGTTCTGATCATCAAAGTATACACAAAAATCCACTGTTCAATTATTTTCTTTGCTTTTTCTTGCATTTCTTAAAAATATTGCCAGAACGTTGAGATGGGCTGGTAGGAAAAAAATATATGTATTCTTAACACATCTGCCCTTTGAAACAGCAATAGTTCTGTTGTTGTTTTTATTTCTTTATACAAGTATGATGATTGACTCTATTTGATGAATTACTATTTTGGTTATATAATGTAACATGTTCCCAATCAGTAACATTTGCCTTTATTTCAATTAGATACCAAATGAAAAGTCTAAAACTGTCCAACCTGATCACTGCAACCATGCTACCAACTGGAAGGAACTGGAGATTTTGAGACAATGACTTGTCTTAAATGCTTTAGGCTTAAAAAGCTTTTAGACTCTAAGGGCAGTTATATCCCTGATTTTAACAACATGAATTGGCCTGATTTTAACAACGTAAATTGGCCGATGGCTCAAATTGGAGAAGGCTGTGTTTCTTTAAGCATGATTTATTTACTTTCCATAAATGAAACGTTATTTTATTTAAAAAATAAGGTTGCTTGAAATATGGCTGGCTAAAGTTATAGTAAGCATGGTAATACAGAATGAAAGGACCAGAAGCACAGACAATCCCCGAGAATGAGAGAACAATGCTTCCTCAATTCTAAGACCCTGGGAGCATTTACATACAATCAAATATATGGGCTTGATTTACCCAAGGAAGGAATCCAGTTCCCTTTGCATGTGTGTGTCTTTCTGTGTTTGTTTCAACATGTCTTTGGTACAGATGCTGTTATTTACAAATGCACCTTTGTGTGTACATGTCAGAGAAGCCGTGAAGTGGTATTGGCAGAAAGATCCTTAAACATGAGGACTGTATTTCCTGGGAGGAGAGTGAGAGACACTACCATCTACGCATTAGTTACTGCGCTCAGTAACTCAGACCGTCACTTTCAACTCGCATTTGAAATTTTACACTCCTAGATGTTAAGGAAGTTAGTTACTATAGGCCCTTTGTTTCATGTTTAGCTTGTTCTTAAGTGGGAAGAACATCCTTCTGTCTTCTGCCGGAAGAGTTTAAAGGCCCCAGTTACCAGAAAGACACTTGAACAAGGTTCACGGGAAACACTGCATCCTCTTGCAAAACAAGAAAGTAGGAGAAAATGCAATGCTTCATTTCTAGTAATATATACTTAGCAAACCATTCTCCATAAAGCAAGCAAATGAAATACAGAAGCAAGTGGAATCCTCTTAAAAATGGATACTCTTCATTTCTTGCATTTTAACATGAAGTCCTTAACTGTGTATTTTTGTAGGTTATGTGTAAGTGGCATACATTGTATTATTAAAAAACTAATATAAATGCATATACATATATATTTACATACTTATATCCATCTAGATATACATGTAAAACTTTAAATAAAATTATACATAAAGAGAAGAAAGAGAACAAAAAAAAAAAAAAGAAGGAGAGAGAAGGGAAGGAAAGAGCAAGATAGAAAGAAGGGGGGGAAAGGGAGAAAGAAGAGACAGATTGTTATGAAGAGGGGATCTGGCAGGATCTGAGAACCACTTCATTTGCTTTCATACCCTTTGCTTCTTAGCAGCTATAGAGTTGAGTGGAGTATTCTCACCAGGCTTAGAGAAAAAAGGAAATTTTCTTACCTCTTTTCTCTAAATATGGCTGGCTATTGGTAATACAGAATGAAAGGACCAGAAGCACAGACAATCCCCGAGAATGAGAGAACAATGCTTCCTCAATTCTAAGACCCTGGGAGCATTTACATACAATCAAATATATGGGCTTGATTTACCCAAGGAAGGAATCCAGTTCCCTTTGCATGTGTGTGTCTTTCTGTGTTTGTTTCAACATGTCTTTGGTACAGATGCTGTTATTTACAAATGCACCTTTGTGTGTACATGTCAGAGAAGCCGTGAAGTGGTATTGGCAGAAAGATCCTTAAACATGAGGACTGTATTTCCTGGGAGGAGAGTGAGAGACACTACCATCTACGCATTAGTTACTGCGCTCAGTAACTCAGACCGTCACTTTCAACTCGCATTTGAAATTTTACACTCCTAGATGTTAAGGAAGTTAGTTACTATAGGCCCTTTGTTTCATGTTTAGCTTGTTCTTAAGTGGGAAGAACATCCTTCTGTCTTCTGCCGGAAGAGTTTAAAGGCCCCAGTTACCAGAAAGACACTTGAACAAGGTTCACGGGAAACACTGCATCCTCTTGCAAAACAAGAAAGTAGGAGAAAATGCAATGCTTCATTTCTAGTAATATATACTTAGTAAACCATTCTCCATAAAGCAAGCAAATGAAATACAGAAGCAAGTGGAATCCTCTTAAAAATGGATACTCTTCATTTCTTGCATTTTAACATGAAGTCCTTAACTGTGTATTTTTGTAGGTTATGTGTAAGTGGCATACATTGTATTATTAAAAAACTAATATAAATGCATATACATATATATTTACATACTTATATCCATCTAGATATACATGTAAAACTTTAAATAAAATTATACATAAAGAGAAGAAAGAGAACAAAAAAAAAAAAAAAAGAAGGAGAGAGAAGGGAAGGAAAGAGCAAGATAGAAAGAAGGGGGGGAAAGGGAGAAAGAAGAGACAGATTGTTATGAAGAGGGGATCTGGCAGGATCTGAGAACCACTTCATTTGCTTTCATACCCTTTGCTTCTTAGCAGCTATAGAGTTGAGTGGAGTATTCTCACCAGGCTTAGAGAAAAAAGGAAATTTTCTTACCTCTTTTTCTCTAACCCCGCCAATTAAATCCCCACCAACAACCTGTACTTAGTTTCAAAGCATCTCTACATAATGCAAGGGATTACATTAAACTATACTCTGAAATTGAGAATACTCATTCATTTGTGTATTTCCATATATAGAAGACATGATAAAAATGAAACCAATTCAATCAATAGTTTATATTTTAGAATTACAATAAAATATAGACACAAAACAGGAAATGTAGGTTGATATAAAAATACTATTCAGGAAAAGTATAGATTGACATCACAGTATTTATGAAAAACCAATTAAAAGATGCACGTTCTAATTGTGACAATGAATATTCCTTTCATAGGCCATCATAAATGTTCAAGCTGTCCTGAACCTAAGGAAAAAAATATAATTATATCTCCACCTAGTGGATACCAATAGTAAAGCAGCTTCAAGAAGTAAAAGCTACAAAATTCTTACCATATAATAAAAAGCAGCTAAAGAGGCTTGTTATAAAAATCTCAAAAATGAACCCCAAATTAATTTATGATGTCTTGATGGGCTTTAAGGAATACTAGGGTACTCTTTTTTTTCAGTATTTTTCCTAGAACAGCGTTATTATCTCTCTGAATTTTAGAAAACCGCATCTGCTTTTCTTTCAGAGGCAAGGTGTCTTCATGTGCAGTATTAAGCCAACTTTATTTTCTACATTTGAACCCTGCATTGCAGCTGGTCTTAGAGAATTGGAGTGTACTGTGAGTGGAACTGGAGACTGATCTGTTTGATTTGATGTGTTTTGGGGTAGACATTGCCTCTTAAATTTTTGTCCAAAGAACAGTAAACTTGATGATCATCACTAGAAGCCAAAGGTTATTTCAAATGAAACAAAACTTAAATGAAAAAGAGATCCTTGGATTACATTAAGGACATGCGTATCAACAATTATTTTGATGTTAATGAGGGAAAAGCTCAGACAAACTCATTCAAAACCAAAGGTTTACAGAGGGGTTATTTGGTGTCATTTAATGTCTTAACAACAATAACAAAAACAAAGCTGTAGCACTTTTTAACCAGCACAAGCATATTTACTCTAGGAGCAAATGAACAATTTTATTTTGCCTTTCTCCCCGTAAGTTTTCAATGGAATGTTATAAATATTTAAAAGCTGTGATTTACAGCTATAAAATCTAAAAGCAGTAGACTGAGATAGTCTTCACCATGTAATATGTTAGCACAATAATGTTCATCATAAAGACGTATATCTGGTGCATGTTTTGGGTGGGAAGGGTAAAATGCACTTCCTGGAAAGTGAGTGAATAGATGGTATTAAAATACCATGATTTCTCAACACACACAGAAAAGTACATTAAAATATGTCATTGTTAATAAACCAAGGTCATCGATAGCTTTTAAAAAATAGTTAGATCCAAACTA
The DNA here is from genome assembly GCA_022376925.1 of Tragulus kanchil. Lineage (NCBI taxonomy): Eukaryota > Metazoa > Chordata > Mammalia > Artiodactyla > Tragulidae > Tragulus > Tragulus kanchil. Next base: position 85,008,723 of record JAIOJX010000002.1, on the reverse strand, counting down.
GAGATGACTTTAAAAATCATAAATTTGTTGTTTAAAAAAGAGTATGGGGGAAAAAGAATTGTTTAGAATTAAACAGTAAAAAGTAGTAGTGTTTATATATTCTCCATGGTGAACAGTGATGAAGACTTGTAGCCTATGGATTAAATATTTACATATCTAGAAAGAATGCTATGAATCCTAGAAAAAACTTCAACAATAAAGTTATACCAGTAAAAACTGTAGTTTGAAGTAAAAAGTAAAACAAAATAGCAGCAGGAAAAATCAAATTTCAAAATAGTCCCTTGACTGATATGCTAGGATTGATTTCATATGTGCTTTTTTTGTTTGTTTCTTTTTATTTCTTCTTTGTTTCTGTTTTTAATTTTTCAGGTTTCTGAAATAGGATACACTTCCCAAAGGGTTTGCAACAGATTTTGGATGAAATTTTCACAATGCTCGCACATTTAGTATCCTGTGACCTAACTCTACCATGTTCACAACTGGCATTAAAACAATTTTCTAAAATTTAGTAACAAGTAAAAGAACAAGAACTCGTAAAAATGTTCATAAAGATCCTCTCTTTAAAACTGGACTGGCATGTTTCTCATGCAAAAATCAGAAATGAATTATATATAGCATCATATTTGGTATACTATTTTAAGTCTATATCATGGTAACTGAGAAGGCTAACTTACTATTAGAGCTGCTTCCAGCATATAATAACAGAAATGAGACTCTTTTCGACAGATGCGTCCCTGCAAATCTTTCTGAAATTTTTCCTGGGCCTTTGTCTCAGGTCTTGTGAAACTCAATATAGATACTAGCCCTGCTGCTTTCCTTCTACTAAAGATTTAAATTTAAGAAATAATAGATGCCTGTCTAGACAACCCTAAAATTGTTTTACTTACTGATGTATGGATGACTGATAAATGTCATCTTTTCTGCCTGCAGTGCATTTTGAATCTAGTCTACTGACATTTGTCTCTAGCTGACCTGGGTCTGCATTTTAGATTTACATGAAACATTTAAGTTTTACAACTATAAACCTCTCTATTTCATTGTTCCTACTCTACATCCAATACAATAAAACAATTAGATCCTCGACCATGTTTCTTCTTCCTCACATGGATGTTTTTAATTAAACCAGCAGGGAAGATTGTAATCAAACGAAAGGCAATGGAATTTACTTCATCCCTTACCTAGTGAAACAATTATTAAATTCCCTAGCTTCATATTTCTCATACCGATAAAATTAAATCTGCAGCCTATGGATTAAATATTTACATATCTAGAAAGAATGCTATGAATCCTAGAAAAAACTTCAACAATAAAGTTATACCAGTAAAAACTGTAGTTTGAAGTAAAAAGTAAAACAAAATAGCAGCAGGAAAAATCAAATTTCAAAATAGTCCCTTGACTGATATGCTAGGATTGATTTCATATGTGCTTTTTTTGTTTGTTTCTTTTTATTTCTTCTTTGTTTCTGTTTTTAATTTTTCAGGTTTCTGAAATAGGATACACTTCCAAGGTTTGCAACAGACTTTGGATGAAATTTTCACAATGCTCGCACATTTAGTATCCTGTGACCTAACTCTACCATGTTCACAACTGGCATTAAAACAATTTTCTAAAATTTAGTAACAAGTAAAAGAACAAGAACTCGTAAAAATGTTCATAAAGATCCTCTCTTTAAAACTGGACTGGCATGTTTCTCATGCAAAAATCAGAAATGAATTATATATAGCATCATATTTGGTATACTATTTTAAGTCTATATCATGGTAACTGAGAAGGCTAACTTACTATTAGAGCTGCTTCCAGCATATAATAACAGAAATGAGACTCTTTTCGACAGATGCGTCCCTGCAAATCTTTCTGAAATTTTTCCTGGGCCTTTGTCTCAGGTCTTGTGAAACTCAATATAGATACTAGCCCTGCTGCTTTCCTTCTACTAAAGATTTAAATTTAAGAAATAATAGATGCCTGTCTAGACAACCCTAAAATTGTTTTACTTACTGATGTATGGATGACTGATAAATGTCATCTTTTCTGCCTGCAGTGCATTTTGAATCTAGTCTACTGACATTTGTCTCTAGCTGACCTGGGTCTGCATTTTAGATTTACATGAAACATTTAAGTTTTACAACTATAAACCTCTCTATTTCATTGTTCCTACTCTACATCCAATACAATAAAACAATTAGATCCTCGACCATGTTTCTTCTTCCTCACATGGATGTTTTTAATTAAACCAGCAGGGAAGATTGTAATCAAACGAAAGGCAATGGAATTTACTTCATCCCTTACCTAGTGAAACAATTATTAAATTCCCTAGCTTCATATTTCTCATACCGATAAAATTAAATCTGCAGCCCTGCTAGGAAGAGTGGGGGAAGAAAAAGAGCAGTGCCAAATAATCAAAGCCTATAGGTCTTCAGAACAATAATGCAAAATATAAAACTCTGTTGTCTGGAAAATTGTTAGCTTACTCCTGTAGATTTCATATCAGTTTTCCTCATTTTCACTTTATTGGGAAGCGTTCCTATATTTTACACATAATAACAGAACAGGAGCCCTTAGAAATGTGGTTATAAGACCTAATTAGGTTACTTCTGAACAACATTTTTATAGAATAATGGCTTACCTTGAGTTGACCCACGGTTCTATTGAAAGAAATAGGGGTTTTTTGCTTATGTTTTATAAACATGAAATTATCAAGAACATGCATACGAAGAAGGGCTTTGCAGGCTGTTTGTCTACAAGTCTTTGTTAGACATCTCATTACCCTGATACACTGTGACATGTGACAGCCTCACTTTTCACCTTTTACACTGCTTCCAGTGCTTGGACAAGTTTAAAGATTTATACGACAAACAATCATCCCTACATTTTTAACATGTAGGGAAAACAATTTACATAATTCCTGGCTAGTAAAGAAACAAAGAATGTGAGCAACTAGAGAAGTGATAACTTCAGTAACATGAACAATGATTCCTGACAGCCTTCCATCTAATTTAGGTTCACACTAGACATTTAGCTGGCAATAGCCAGTGAAAACATTTTTCCTATGCATGTACTTCATTTTTAGCACTTATCTGAAATATATCAGTCTCCATCACTTGACTATGAGATTAAAAGCAGAAAAGATAACATTTGTCACCATCAAATACTTTGCTCATGGTGGGCACTCAATCAATGTTAAATGGATTCATGCATTAATTAATATTAAAGGAACGAATAAATACAGTGATAGTTGAAACGTGAATATTATGTCACCAAAACCAGACTCCAGTCTCTCTAGCACCGAAATGTCAAAACACAAAACTTGTTGACGTTCTGCAGAATCCTATAAAGGACCCTGAAAGTCATAAAGGGAGTTAAACCAGCAGATAAAAGCAGGAAGATCCTGAAAATGAAAAGAATCAATTCTTTGTGACTGAATGGTGTGTTTGGATAAGAAGAAGAAAAAAGAAGAAACAGTTAAGGTAAACATAATTTTATAATATTTTGCTTGTGAATCTGAAGCTTTAGGCTACATTAATTGAAAGAACTTAATGAAAGTTGGGCTGTAGTTCGAACATCCTGATGCTCCTTTCCGATTTGTCTGGTTTCAAAATGAGTCAATGTGAATATCAGTTTTCCTCATTTTCACTTTATTGGGAAGCGTTCCTATATTTTACACATAATAACAGAACAGGAGCCCTTAGAAATGTGGTTATAAGACCTAATTAGGTTACTTCTGAACAACATTTTTATAGAATAATGGCTTACCTTGAGTTGACCCACGGTTCTATTGAAAGAAATAGGGGTTTTTTGCTTATGTTTTATAAACATGAAATTATCAAGAACATGCATACGAAGAAGGGCTTTGCAGGCTGTTTGTCTACAAGTCTTTGTTAGACATCTCATTACCCTGATACACTGTGACATGTGACAGCCTCACTTTTCACCTTTTACACTGCTTCCAGTGCTTGGACAAGTTTAAAGATTTATACGACAAACAATCATCCCTACATTTTTAACATGTAGGGAAAACAATTTACATAATTCCTGGCTAGTAAAGAAACAAAGAATGTGAGCAACTAGAGAAGTGATAACTTCAGTAACATGAACAATGATTCCTGACAGCCTTCCATCTAATTTAGGTTCACACTAGACATTTAGCTGGCAATAGCCAGTGAAAACATTTTTCCTATGCATGTACTTCATTTTTAGCACTTATCTGAAATATATCAGTCTCCATCACTTGACTATGAGATTAAAAGCAGAAAAGATAACATTTGTCACCATCAAATACTTTGCTCATGGTGGGCACTCAATCAATGTTAAATGGATTCATGCATTAATTAATATTAAAGGAACGAATAAATACAGTGATAGTTGAAACGTGAATATTATGTCACCAAAACCAGACTCCAGTCTCTCTAGCACCGAAATGTCAAAACACAAAACTTGTTGACGTTCTGCAGAATCCTATAAAGGACCCTGAAAGTCATAAAGGGAGTTAAACCAGCAGATAAAAGCAGGAAGATCCTGAAAATGAAAAGAATCAATTCTTTGTGACTGAATGGTGTGTTTGGATAAGAAGAAGAAAAAAGAAGAAACAGTTAAGGTAAACATAATTTTATAATATTTTGCTTGTGAATCTGAAGCTTTAGGCTACATTAATTGAAAGAACTTAATGAAAGTTGGGCTGTAGTTCGAACATCCTGATGCTCCTTTCCGATTTGTCTGGTTTCAAAATGAGTCTGTGAGGCATGCAGACTCTAATTTATGAAGTGATTTATATGGACAGATGCAGACAACTTTGGCTGAAACTGCTGTTTGGATAGGGATCCAGGAAATGGAGTTATATCTGTAGTAAATGTGACTATAGTCAATGCAAATTTTGCAGACAATATAATTAGTAAGATGGTAATGATTTTTGAAAGCAATTTACAAAGATAAATTATGCTATCTTTCACTGTTTTGGACATGGATAGAGATACAGGAAGTCAAGAAGAGAATACAGGAAAAGTAAAAGAAAACACTCTCAGAAAAATAAAAAAGCAAAAGAGAGGGAGAAAGAGAGACAATGTTCCCAAAAGGAATATAATGAATGAAGTTAAACAAAATGTGGGTGAATGCATTACTACTCTTCTTAAAGAATTATCATCATTTATTGCCTTAATTATTATTTTTCATCAATTTCTTATGTTTGTTGCTAGTTAACATAAATAGAAAGCGAAAAAAGAGTTCCTTGAAATTGCAATCAGACTAGATATTTAATAAATTAGAAGATAGATTTAATGAATTTGCCTGAACACAATGCAGAAAGAGAAAAACAAAAATGAGCATGACTTTGAAATTTCAAGGTTAGAATGCAAAGATATTAAATATATCTAATAGATGTTATGAGTCTCACTTTTGATACAGTGGAATAAGTTTTCAGTGGACTGACCTCCTTAGAGCTATTTATTGTTTTAAACTCTGGGCAACATACCATAAAACAGCTACCTTATGGGTTTGAAGAGTCAACAAAAGGAAGTCTTTTTTGGGTGAAACCTGATGATTAGAAATTCTCAAGAGTGGATTGCTCTGGCCTGTGGCTTTAGCCTGAAGGCAGGCTCAGTTTGCAACAGAGCACAGGTGGATTCAAGCTTCTTTAGAAAACCTACTGTCTTTTAGGCCTAAAAAAAGGAAGATGGGAGAACTAGAGAAGTCAGAACGTGAGGGAAGCATCTGCATAAAAGAGACAGAAAAGGGGAGCCCAGTTCCTTATGTAACATCTACCACATCCTAAATACTGATAACAGGCTAGCCCTAACATATGCGAAAAGCAGTTGATAAACAGTCCAGCTAATAAGAACCTTCAAACTGAATTGTCCACTGCAAAGACCTTGCAGCTTGAATCACACCACAGGAATTCAATGTTAAATCAAAAAGCATCATATTTGTTGGAAGAAGCTAACAGGATTCAGAGATTCCTCAACCTAATATTCAAAATGCAAGGATTAAGGTGCAAACCTACATGTTGTACAAAGAACTCAGAAACTGTGATCCATGATTAAGGGAAAAGATAATCACTAACCATGAGATGACACAGACATTGGTATGAGACAAGGACTTTAAAGAAGCTACTATAATTGTTTAGTCACTCAGTCATGTCCGATTCTTTGTGACCCCATGGACTGTAGCACACCAGGCTTCCTGTGCTTCACCATCTCCAGGAGCCTGCTCAAACTCATGTCCATTGACTCAGTGACACCATCCAACCATCTCATCCTCTGTTGTCCCCTTATCCTTTTTCTTTCTGATTTTCTCAACATCAGGGTCTCTTCCAGTGAGTCGTCTCTTTGCATCAAGTGGCCAAAATATTGGAGCTTCAACTTGAGCATCAGTCCTTCCAGTGAATATTCAGGGTTGATTTCCTTTAGGACTGACTAGTTTGATCTCCATGCAGTCCAAGGGGGTGCTCAAGAGTCTTCTCAAACACCAAAATTCAAAGGCATCAATACTTTGACACTCAGCCTTGTTTATAGTCCAACTTTCACATCACTTGGAACACATTATAATTGTGCTCCAAGAGCTGAAGAAAAATATTTTTGTAATCGAAGAAAAGACAGTAAACTCTCAACCAAAATAGAAAAAGACAGAAAAGAATTGTAGATTGAATCATGCCTCCTCCACCTGCCCCCCCCCCCATGTATGTTGAAGTCATAAACTCCAGTGCTTGTGACTCCTAATCACTGGTGCTTTGTCATTTGGAAATAGGGCCTTTGTTGATATAATTAGTAAAAATAAGGTCCTACTGAAATATAATGGGCTCCAGTCAGTAGATTTTTTAATATATAAAATAGATTCAGATATAGAAGAGACAGAGGGAAGGATGCTTTGCAAAGACATAGGCAGAGATTGGAGTTATACTACTACAAATAGAGGAATGTTAGGGATTGTATTTGATGCTTTTGAACTCTCTTGAACAGCAAGGAGATCAAAGCAATCAATCCTAAAGGAAATCAACCCTGAATATTCATTGGAAGGGCTGATGCTGAAGCTGAAGCTCCAATACTTTGGCCATCTGATGGGAAGAACCGACTCATTGGAAAACATCCTGATGCTAGGAAAGACTGAGGGCAGGGGGAGAAGGGGATGACAGAGAATGGGATGGTTGGATGGCGTCACTGAGTCAATGGACATGAGTTTGAGCACACTCCTGGAGATAGTGAAGGACAGGGAAGTCTGGCGAGCTGCAGTTCACAGAGTTGCAAAGAGTCAGACATGACTAAGTGACTGAGCAACAACAACAGGGGACTGCAGCCACCACAAGAGGTGAGAAGAAATGCTTCCTAAAAATCGTTGGATGGAGCCTGGCCCTGCTGACACCTTTATTTCTGACTTCCTGCCTCTAGAACTCAGAGAGAATACATTTTTTTTTGTTTTAAGTCATTCGGTTTTTGGTAATTAGTTACAGCAGCCCTGAGAACCAATACAACAGTCAAATGGAATTTTTGAAACTGCAATTTAAAAATAAAATTCACATATATGCACTACCATGGGTAAACAGATAGCTCGTGGGAAACTGCTATAAATACAAGAAGCTCAGTGCTCTGTGATGACCTACCTGAGTAAGATTGAAAGGAAGTGGGGAGGTTCGAACCAGAGCCCTTGCACTGCAAGGCGGACTCTCCACCCACTGGACCACCAGGGAGGCCCTATTTTGTAGATTCCACTTGGCAGGACAAGTTAACAAGAAAAAAACCTCTCAACCAAAATAGAAAAAGACAGAAAAGAATTGTAGATTGAATCATGACTCCTCCACCTGCCCCCATGTATGTTGAAGTCATAAACTCCAGTGCTTGTGACTCCTAATCACTGGTGCTTTGTCATTTGGAAATAGGGCCTTTGTTGATATAATTAGTAAAAATAAGGTCCTACTGAAATATAATGGGCTCCAGTCAGTAGATTTTTTAATATATAAAATAGATTCAGATATAGAAGAGACAGAGGGAAGGATGCTTTGCAAAGACATAGGCAGAGATTGGAGTTATACTACTACAAATAGAGGAATGTTAGGGATTGTATTTGATGCTTTTGAACTCTCTTGAACAGCAAGGAGATCAAAGCAATCAATCCTAAAGGAAATCAACCCTGAATATTCATTGGAAGGGCTGATGCTGAAGCTGAAGCTCCAATACTTTGGCCATCTGATGGGAAGAACCGACTCATTGGAAAACATCCTGATGCTAGGAAAGACTGAGGGCAGGGGGAGAAGGGGATGACAGAGAATGGGATGGTTGGATGGCGTCACTGAGTCAATGGACATGAGTTTGAGCACACTCCTGGAGATAGTGAAGGACAGGGAAGTCTGGCGAGCTGCAGTTCACAGAGTTGCAAAGAGTCAGACATGACTAAGTGACTGAGCAACAACAACAGGGGACTGCAGCCACCACAAGAGGTGAGAAGAAATGCTTCCTAAAATCGTTGGATGGAGCCTGGCCCTGCTGACACCTTTATTTCTGACTTCCTGCCTCTAGAACTCAGAGAGAATACATTTTTTTTTGTTTTAAGTCATTCGGTTTTTGGTAATTAGTTACAGCAGCCCTGAGAACCAATACAACAGTCAAATGGAATTTTTGAAACTGCAATTTAAAAATAAAATTCACATATATGCACTACCATGGGTAAACAGATAGCTCGTGGGAAACTGCTATAAATACAAGAAGCTCAGTGCTCTGTGATGACCTACCTGAGTAAGATTGAAAGGAAGTGGGGAGGTTCGAACCAGAGCCCCTTGCACTGCAAGGCGGACTCTCCACCCACTGGACCACCAGGGAGGCCCTATTTTGTAGATTTTTAACAGCAACTTGGCAGGACTGAAAAGCAATGAGATTCTAATGACAATTATCTTAATTTTTTTGACCGGAGTATCTACTATAAGACATGTGGGGGTGACTATCTTCTTGACTGAGGAAATGAAATGAAAATCATCATTGAAACACATGGAAGTTGATGATCCCCCCCATCACTGTCAATGACATAATTGTTATGAATCATTTCTTTGGGGGTGCGTTTGCTGTCGAGGCCTACTGACATCAGTGAAGATGTCTTCCTGATCTGGTTGTTCTGACTAGATGTTCATGCAGGGAAACTTAGAAAATGCCAGCAAACCACAACAATTGGACGATTTTAATGTTTATGTTCTTTCAAAACTCAGATTTTTTTTTTTTTTTTCTAAATGGCCAAAGGCAGTAGCACCAGATAGGCTGTCTGGTTATTTGGTTTAAAAATCAAACTGAACTCTTAAGTCCAGTTATCATCTTTTTGACATTTTGAAACAGATCACCAGAGCTATACTACAAACTGTCAAAAAAGAGTTGTGTTTCGATTCTATAGCTTCTCCAAGGTCTGGTTACCATTTGCTATTCTTAACTCACTTATTGAATTTTCACTCAAGCAGTTGGAGTTTCCAAGAATTGTCAAGCTGTTCCATTAGAAAGAAAAGCTCATTTGTAGAAAGGCTCCACCAGAGCTCTGTCAATTCATTAATTTTCATTTTCACGAGTAAAAAATCAAAGGATGGGGGCTTCCTAAATCGTTGGATGGAGCCTGGCCCTGCTGACACCTTTATTTCTGACTTCCTGCCTCTAGAACTCAGAGAGAATACATTTTTTGTTTTAAGCCATTCGGTTTTTGGTAATTAGTTACAGCAGCCCTGAGAACCAATACAACAGTCAAATGGAATTTTTGAAACTGCAATTTAAAAATAAAATTCACATATATGCACTACCATGGGTAAACAGATAGCTCGTGGGAAACTGCTATAAATACAAGAAGCTCAGTGCTCTGTGATGACCTACCTGAGTAAGATTGAAAGGAAGTGGGGAGGTTCGAACCAGAGCCCCTTGCACTGCAAGGCGGACTCTCCACCCACTGGACCACCAGGGAGGCCCTATTTTGTAGATTTTTAACAGCAACTTGGCAGGACTGAAAAGCAATGAGATTCTAATGACAATTATTTTAAATTTTTTTGACCGGAGTATCTACTATAAGACATGTGGGGGTGACTATCTTCTTGACTGAGGAAATGAAATGAAAATCATCATTGAAACACATGGAAGTTGATGATCCCCCCCATCACTGTCAATGACATAATTGTTATGAATCATTTCTTTGGGGGTGCGTTTGCTGTCGAGGCCTACTGACATCAGTGAAGATGTCTTCCTGATCTGGTTGTTCTGACTAGATGTTCATGCAGGGAAACTTAGAAAATGCCAGCAAACCACAACAATTGGACGATTTTAATGTTTATGTTCTTTCAAAACTCAGATTTTTTTTTTTTTTTTCTAAATGGCCAAAGGCAGTAGCACCAGATAGGCTGTCTGGTTATTTGGTTTAAAAATCAAACTGAACTCTTAAGTCCAGTTATCATCTTTTTGACATTTTGAAACAGATCACCAGAGCTATACTACAAACTGTCAAAAAAGAGTTGTGTTTCGATTCTATAGCTTCTCCAAGGTCTGGTTACCATTTGCTATTCTTAACTCACTTATTGAATTTTCACTCAAGCAGTTGGAGTTTCCAAGAATTGTCAAGCTGTTCCATTAGAAAGAAAAGCTCATTTGTAGAAAGGCTCCACCAGAGCTCTGTCAATTCATTAATTTTCATTTTTCACGAGAATATATGGAACATTTGAATATAATTGTGACTTGGCTCAGAAGAATCAATTTCTGGAGAGTTCTTGGTGCAACTGAGTAGGAAGGTACAATTGATAAAGGAAGGATGAGGTTTAAGTTTATGTTAAATTTAAACATTTTGACATAAAATTATATCAAGTTAATTTTATGTCAAATCAAATGAAAATAGGTGTACCAAAATGGTTTTAGTTTTATGGATCATATAAATAGAATGCAGAAGTTTTTCTAAACAGAGGAACCCTTTAGAAAACATTTTTTTTTATAAAAACAAATGAGTGACAGTAGTAATTTTGGTTTACACATTCTTGACATATTTCATTTCCACTGTTTTATTTATAGTTTCTTACACTTTGTTCAAAATGGAAAGATGATGGAAGTACCAACTATTAATGGCCTTAGAAATTAAAGTAATTTACAAATTATGAATAATCTATATATGAATAAAAAATAAGCCATACTTGCACGTACATGGCTAAGCTTGGTTAAAATTGTAAAGTACATTTTACAGACTGTATGACATGGGCTTACCATTTTCCAGATATGAAGAAGCTGTACAACAGGAGGCAACGGACTCATGCTTGCTTCCAGTTGTATCTATAGCATTAGAGTCACACCTATCCTAATTCCCAATTCTGTATGGTTTGCCATGAGCTCATACTACCAGCATATGATCATTTATTAATTCTCTAGGCCAGGAGAAAATGGGATGACGTATTCAAGGGGATGAAGGGAAGAAAATGGTTAACTAAGAATATATTAGCAAAACTGTCTTTTGGAAATGGAGATGTATAGAATTTCCAGACAATGCTGAAAGGAGGTCATCCCCACTAGATCTACCTTAACAGAAATTCTGAAAGTAATTCACCAATCTGAGAGGAAATGAAGATATTTAGTAGCATAAAGGCATATGAAAACATAAAACACGAAAGTTAAGTATATAGTTTAATTGGGAATACACTTCGTTATAGTTTTAAGAATTGTCAAGCTGTTCCATTAGAAAGAAAAGCTCATTTGTAGAAAGGCTCCACCAGAGCTCTGTCAATTCATTAATTTTCATTTTTCACGAGAATATATGGAACATTTGAATATAATTGTGACTTGGCTCAGAAGAATCAATTTCTGGAGAGTTCTTGGTGCAACTGAGTAGGAAGGTACAATTGATAAAGGAAGGATGAGGTTTAAGTTTATGTTAAATTTAAACATTTTGACATAAAATTATATCAAGTTAATTTTATGTCAAATCAAATGAAAATAGGTGTACCAAAATGGTTTTAGTTTTATGGATCATATAAATAGAATGCAGAAGTTTTTCTAAACAGAGGAACCCTTTAGAAAACATTTTTTTTTATAAAAACAAATGAGTGACAGTAGTAATTTTGGTTTACACATTCTTGACATATTTCATTTCCACTGTTTTATTTATAGTTTCTTACACTTTGTTCAAAATGGAAAGATGATGGAAGTACCAACTATTAATGGCCTTAGAAATTAAAGTAATTTACAAATTATGAATAATCTATATATGAATAAAAAATAAGCCATACTTGCACGTACATGGCTAAGCTTGGTTAAAATTGTAAAGTACATTTTACAGACTGTATGACATGGGCTTACCATTTTCCAGATATGAAGAAGCTGTACAACAGGAGGCAACGGACTCATGCTTGCTTCCAGTTGTATCTATAGCATTAGAGTCACACCTATCCTAATTCCCAATTCTGTATGGTTTGCCATGAGCTCATACTACCAGCATATGATCATTTATTAATTCTCTAGGCCAGGAGAAAATGGGATGACGTATTCAAGGGGATGAAGGGAAGAAAATGGTTAACTAAGAATATATTAGCAAAACTGTCTTTTGGAAATGGAGATGTATAGAATTTCCAGACAATGCTGAAAGGAGGTCATCCCCACTAGATCTACCTTAACAGAAATTCTGAAAGTAATTCACCAATCTGAGAGGAAATGAAGATATTTAGTAGCATAAAGGCATATGAAAACATAAAACACATTGATAAAGGTTAAGTATATAGTTTAATTGGGAATACACTCTTACTGTAATATGGTGGTGTGTTCATTGCTTAACTCTAACATAAATGTCAATCCTAAAGGAAATCAACCCTGAATATCCATTGGAAGGAATGATGCTGAAGCTCCAACACTTTGGCCACCTGATATGAAGAGATAATTCATTGGAAAAGATCCTGAGGTTGGGAAAAATAGAAGGCAAAAGGAAAGGGGACGACAGAGGACGAGATGGTTGGATGGCATCACTGAGTCATGAACATGAGTTTGAACAGGCTCCTGGAGATGGTGAACGACAGGGAAGCTGGGAGTGCTGGAGTCCGTGGGGTCACAAAGAGTCAGACATGACTGAGTGACTGAACTGAACTGAAACATAAATATTAAAGGACACATGTATTAAAGAGTAACTATAGCTATAAATAATTTGTTAATGTAAACAATTTTTTAAGTGTGTAAGTTATAATATCAAAAAAATAGGCAAACAAATAAAGGGGTAGAATTTTAGTAGGGGATCTCAGTTATCAGCTTAAAACAGACAGTAACTACTATAAGATGCTTTATGTACGCACCATGGAAACCACAGAGAAGAGACCTATAGTAGGTCATAAGAACAAAGAAAAGAGAATCAAAACAGAGCACACAGAAAGCCATCAACTTATAAGGGAAGAAAGTAAAAGAGATAGAAAGAAACTATAAAACAGAAAGTAATCAAGGTGGTATTAGTAAGTCATTATCAACAATTTGTTACTCTAAATACAAATCAGTTAAACTTGCCAATCAAAAGACATAGAATAGTGAAATGATAAAAAAAAAAAAGACAAGGCCCAAATAATGCTCCTATAAGAGAATCACTTGAGAATTAACCCCATACATTGGCTCAAAGTGAAAAGATGGTAAAAGATATTTAATGCAAATAAAAATAAAAATAACAGAAGTAGCTATAGTTATCTTCGAAAAACTAGACTTTAGCTCCAAAATTATGACAAAAGACAGTCATTACATAATGATAAAAGGCCTAATTCATTCAGAGGCTGTAACAATTTTAAATATATATGCACTTAACATAGGAACATTTAAATACTAACATATCTGTCAGGAGAAACAGGCAGTAATACCATAGTAACAGGGGATGTCCATACTCATAACAATGTAGAGATTATGGAGACAAAAAAGCAATAAGAAAATCAACCCTGAAAAAAATGAGTTTCCAACACTTTGGCCACCTGATATGAAGAGATAATTCATTGGAAAAGATCCTGAGGTTGGGAAAAATAGAAGGCAAAAGGAAAGGGGACGACAGAGGACGAGATGGTTGGATGGCATCACTGAGTCATGAACATGAGTTTGAACAGGCTCCTGGAGATGGTGAACGACAGGGAAGCTGGGAGTGCTGGAGTCCGTGGGGTCACAAAGAGTCAGACATGACTGAGTGACTGAACTGAACTGAAACATAAATATTAAAGGACACATGTATTAAAGAGTAACTATAGCTATAAATAATTTGTTAATGTAAACAATTTTTTAAGTGTGTAAGTTATAATATCAAAAAAATAGGCAAACAAATAAAGGGGTAGAATTTTAGTAGGGGATCTCAGTTATCAGCTTAAAACAGACAGTAACTACTATAAGATGCTTTATGTACGCACCATGGAAACCACAGAGAAGAGACCTATAGTAGGTCATAAGAACAAAGAAAAGAGAATCAAAACAGAGCACACAGAAAGCCATCAACTTATAAGGGAAGAAAGTAAAAGAGATAGAAAGAAACTATAAAACAGAAAGTAATCAAGGTGGTATTAGTAAGTCATTATCAACAATTTGTTACTCTAAATACAAATCAGTTAAACTTGCCAATCAAAAGACATAGAATAGTGAAATGATAAAAAAAAAAAAGACAAGGCCCAAATAATGCTCCCTATAAGAGAATCACTTGAGAATTAACCCCATACATTGGCTCAAAGTGAAAAGATGGTAAAAGATATTTAATGCAAATAAAAATAAAAATAACAGAAGTAGCTATAGTTATCTTCGAAAAACTAGACTTTAGCTCCAAAATTATGACAAAAGACAGTCATTACATAATGATAAAAGGCCTAATTCATTCAGAGGCTGTAACAATTTTAAATATATATGCACTTAACATAGGAACATTTAAATACTAACATATCTGTCAGGAGAAACAGGCAGTAATACCATAGTAACAGGGGATGTCCATACTCATAACAATGTAGAGATTATGGAGACAAAAAAGCAATAAGAAAATATTGTACTTGAACTCTGCCTTTGGACAGAGAGACACAGCAGAAATGTATACATTGTATTCAACATCAGCAAAACACAAATTCTTCTCAAGTGCACACACCATCACTAAGAGAAGATCATGTTAGATCACAAAACAAGTCTTAGCACATTTAGGAAAACTGATACCATATAAATTTTGTATGCTATACACAATGTGGGAAACCAGATACCATAACAGAAGGAAAACTGGAAAATTGACAATTAGGCAAGAATTAAATAGCATCCTCCTAAACAACCAATGGGTCAAAGGAAAAATAAAGAGGGAAATTTAAAAATATCTTGAGGCAAATGAAAATAAAAACACAACCAACTAAAATCTACTAAATGAGATGCAGCAAAAACAGCCAAGGGAAGTTTATAGCAATAAACACCTACCTTACAAAAAAATAAGAAATGTCTCATGTAAATAATCTAACTTTATACGTGAAGTGGTTCCTTCACATAGGGGAAAAAACTAAGGCCAACATTAGCTGACGGAAGGATATAACAAAGATCAAAATAGAACTAAATGAAATAGGGATCAGGGGGAAAAAAACAAAACAAAGAAAAGATCAGTGAAACTAAAAGCTGGCTTTCCAAAAACATTTTTAAAAATTGAAAAAAAATTACTAGATTTGTCCTATTTACTAGACTAAGGAAAAGAAGACTGAATAAAACAAGACATTAAAGAAGATACATTATAACTGATAATGAAAACACAAAAGATCATAAGAAATACTATGAATGAATTGTATAGCTTGAAAGAAATGGATAAATTGCTAGAAACTTAAAATCTACTAAGACTGAATCATGAAAAAATAGAAAGCCTGAACAGACCAAAAATGTGTACAGAGATTGAGTCAATAAAAATCAGAAACCTTCCAACAAAGAAAACTCTAGGATATGAATGTTTTACTGGTAAATTCTACCAAACGTTTATAGAAGAATTAAAGCTAATCACTCTCAAAGTTTTCAAAAATTTGAAGAGAATAAAGTAGTACCAAACTAATCTTATGAAATCAGAATTACCCATATATAAACATCAGAAAAAGACACTACAAGAAAACAAAATCACAAAATCTATAATGAATATAGATGCAAATATCCTCAACTAAATACTAGCAAATAGAATTCAACAGAATAGCAAAATAATCATACACTCTGATGAAGTGACATTTATCAAGTAGAATTTATCCCTAGGATGCAAGGGTAGCTCAGCATATACAAATCAATGAATAAGACACAGGATATTAATAAAAGAAAATATCAAAACCACATGATTATCTCCATTGATTCAGAAAAGATGCATTTGACAGAATTCAACATCCTTTCATGTTAAAAACTCTCAGAAACTTGGGCATACAAGAAATGTATCTCAATATAATAAGAGCATACATAGCAAACCCATAACTAACCTTATACTATCAAGAACAAAATAAAGATGCCCACTTTCACCACTTCGATTCAATATAGTGCTGGAAGTCTATTTAATGTCCCTAAATTAGGCAAGAAAAGGTATCCAAGTTGGAAAGGAAGAAGTAAAATTTTCTCTGTTTGCATATGACATACTCTTACACATACATAGGAAATCTAAAAGATACCACCAGAAAACCGCCAAAACTGTTAAAACTGAGAAATTAATTCAGCAAAGTTTCAGGATACAAGCTACATTACAAATCTTTAGTGACCAAAACAGTATGGTACTGGCATAAAAACATACATATGGACCAATAGAATAGAGTACAGAGCACAGATATTAACTCAAACAAAGTTTTGACAAAAGTGCTATATATCAAAGGTGTTCAACATCATTAATCATCATGGAAATGCAAATCAAAACTACTGATACTATGATATACTGCCTAGCATCTATTTGGATGGCCTTTTACCAAAAAGACCACAGATAATAAGTGCCGGCAAGAATGTTGAAAAAGGAAATCTTTGTGTTGTTGCTGATAAGGTAAAATGAATCAGTCATCATGGAAAACAGTATTGCAATTTCTCAAAAAATTAAACTAGAACTACCATCTGAGCCAGCAATCCACTTTTAAGTATATATTCAAAGGAAATGAAATCAGAATTTTGAAGGTGTATTTGCACACTCCCATGTCCACTGTAGCATTATTCACAATAACCAGATATGAAATCACAGTAACAAGATATGGAAAAAGCTTCAGTTTTCAGTCATGCATAAATAGTTTAAAAATATATGATATACAGGGCTTCCCGGCTTCCCTGGTGGTCCAGTGGGTAGAGAGTCCGCCTTGCAGTGCAAGGGGCATCGGTTCGATCCCTGGCTGGGAAAGATCCCACGTGCTGTGGAGCAGCTGGACCCATGTATCCAATAAAGAGTCAGTGCTCTGGAGTAAGAGAGGCCACTGCAATCGGAGGCCCACACATGCCAAAGAATAAAAGATGGATGAAAAATATAAAAATAAGAGAGGCATGATGGGAGGAAAAAAGAATATATGATATATAAATATATGTATTATATATACATATATAAATTTATATATCACATCTTTCTATACATTATACTATATATGCTATGTACTACTTACTGTTTTTTTGTTTCTTGTCCCAAGTTTTAGCTACACTCGCAAAAACATCATTTAATATTCTTAGCACATTTATTCCTCTGTAGAATTGCAGCTTCTCTTTGCTTTCCTTTTTAAAAATATTTTGTCAGCAAAGTTTGGAAACATCTATGAAGTATATTTAAGGACACAAGTAACTATTTTAGTAAGCTATTATTAAAAACAGCATATACATATATAAGATTCCTTGAAAAGTCTCTCTCTCTGAAGTATGTTACTTTAGGATGTAAGAGGTTTCTCTGACTGTTTTAGAATGCTCTTTATTTCTCAAAGAGTATTCTAAAAATAAAATTCTGACTATTTAAAACATTTATTTGGTTAGTGCTTGCATCATGTAGCTCTTCAGGGAATTTTTAATAAGATCTAAGGCTCACAAACTGATATAGATCTTTATAATGGAACTTTCAAATTAGATACAGTAACTTACTTATTAAGATGGAGACAGAGTTAACACCTGAGATGTTTTTTCTCTTATTTCTTATATCTGATTTATTGTCACATTTAATTATTTTCATTGATATACTTGTTAATTTACCTATTGTTTTTCCAGGACCTTGGTGGCTCAGACCATAAAGAATCCATCTGCAGTGCAGGAGACCAGGGTTTGATCCCTGGGTTGGGAAGATCCTCTGGAGAAGGGAATGGCTACCCACTCCAGTATGTTTTTCCAGTTAATTAATTTATTTTGATTCAGTGATAATTACTTTACAAAATTGTGATGGTTTTTGACATACCTCAACATGAATCAGCTGCACCCCACTCAAATATTCTTACCTGGAGAATTCTATGGACAGAGGAGCTCAGAGGGCTACAGTCCATGGCGTTGCAAAGAGCTGGACACTACTGAGCAACTAACGCTTTCAACATTGAAGTAAATTCATTGATACCAGCTGATGGACCATTTTACAGAGCTGTTACATAGCTCATCAGGTACCTGAACAGATACTGAATGAAGTAGCCTTGAAAATAATTTTCTAATTTGCAATCTCCCATTGTCTATCTCTTCCTATTAAGCATGTTAACATTACTTTTTTATTTCCCTTTAGCAAGCACCATTCCTCTCATGTAATAGTCATACATACTATTTATACCTTGACAAAACTGAATTTATTTACAAATTTGCTGTTGTTTAGTCGCTAAGTCATGTCTGATTTTTTGCGACCCCATAGACTGTACTTCGCCAGGCTTCTTCGTCCATGGAATTTCCCAGGCAAGAATACTGGAGTAGGTTGCCATTCCCTTCTCCATGAGATCTTCCTGACAAAGAAGTTGAACCTGCATCTCCTGCACTGCAGGCAGGTTCTTTACCACTGAGCCACCAGAGAAGCCCTTATTTCCAAATATCAACCATTTGGGTCCTCATGTTTCTTTCTCTGCTAGGATCAGTGGTCAAACTTCAGGCATGTTCTCTCTGCATTTTGATCAAAGAAAATATTAACTCTACCTTTCCTCTCATTGTTATCATTCCCACTAGTTAGTTATTACATGATAGCTTAAATCAAGTGTTTTTATCTAATATTTTCAAATTTCCTTTTATCACCTAAATTATAGACAAAGTTTAGGTTTTGGTCATATATACATTAATACAAGTCCATCAATCATGGGATTTTCAAAACTTTTATGATCTTTGATGAATACCTTACATAACAGAGAAAAAAACCAAAATTTTGAACTGACATATCCCTTGATATTTTAGCCCTCTGATCATCCACTGATTATAACAACTTTTATCATACACATCTATCAAAATACTCCCACAAATCATTATTCTAGTAAGGAAATTGGCTTCTTATTGGTATTTTGTTTTAAAAAATCGAAAATCACAAGTGAAAATTCAATGCAGCCAATCTTACTATCAATGATATTGATACATAAGAAATTTCTGAGAATATAAATAACGAATACAATAAAAAAGAAAACAGAAATATTTTTTCCTCAATTTTGTTGCAAATTTTTAATGATTTATATAATATCATATGAAATTTTTTGGCTCCATGTAATGGTATCCACACTTTTTAAAAATATGACAATCCATAGAGAACATTATTTTTTCCATTAAATCCATTATCCATTTTCATTTCCTTGTCAATACAATCTGTCTTTTTGCTTTGTTCCTATTAATGCCACATTGAAAAATTGAGTCTTTTCCCTAAATTAGTCTCTAACCTCTTTTATTGTTTGAAAGAGAGTTTAGTGCTTCAAAACTTGTTCAGGGAAATAGAATTCCATTCCAAAAATTTTCTACAGAACAAACATCAGTAAACATGTTCACCAGTGAGTCCCTGGCCTGCTTTTGAAGAATTGCCGAACGAAACAACCAAGATCAGCATAGGGCCTCTCAGAGGGTCAGCTAATTTATATGTTACAGGTGATACTAATCCCTTCAGATTAAGAGAAAAACCTCTGCATTCTAACGCCCACTGTTCATGAGGAATGTGGGGGTGGGGGGATTGTTTGCTTGGTCTATGTGCTTTGGGATCTAAAGAAAGAGATCCTAATATACCTAACTGCTAGTTTTAGATACCTTAAAACGCATTCTAATTGCAGTCCAAGAGAGATGTGATTTTTCCTAATTTTCCACATTAAAAAACAAGCTCCTGAGCAAACAAGTACCTCGTGATGTGCATGCACAGTGCTATGAGAGATCTCAGCTGTTACACAAACGTTATTTACAACAGGTGGATCCAGAGAAAGAAGCCATGAGGTGAGAAAGCCTGACCATGCCATCTTTGCTAATTTGCTCCTTCCCTACACTCCATGCCTTCAGGGGCTCTTGTCTGCAGATTTTTGCCCTCTGTGGCATTCTCCTGGTACACAATGCCACCTGCTTAAAGCTTGAACCCACACCAACAGTAGCTACAACAGCAAAGAGTTGCATCCTTGATGCATAGCTAAATCAAATCCCAGGTATCACCTGGAGCTCATGTTGCTGTCTTGCCCTCATGGGGCTGGAAGAGCCACCCACTATATGTGGAGTGCCTTTATCTTCCACAGCCAAGCCCAGTCCACTCTCTGTTGTTGTGAAATTGCAGAAGAGCCTCCACAGGGGCAGTTCCACAACTGCAGGGTTTTTTGTTAAGGACCCACAAACCCCCAACAGGTGCTGGGCCCACCCCTTCAAGGAGGGGATCTCTGCAGCTTTCACAGCCCATCCACAAGACTTTACATGCTTTTATATTGTTCTAAATCTGCGAGAGAATCCAGGCTAGCAGCACATCATAGGACACAGCCTTTACAGTCTACCTCCACACAGGGAGACACTCAATTTCCAAAGGTGAGGACACGGCCTTTATACACTCTTTGGCTGCCATAGCCATCAGTGGATACCCTAGGACCAGGAAATTTCTCTGGCTTGCCATAAACAAGGCTGCATTTGACACCAGTGTCCACCAGGGCCCGTATTCTCTGCCCATTAGCTAGTGACCAGGGAATGGCAAGTTGTACATGTGGCCTCTTGTCCCTGTTTGGGATCTTTGGAGGGGAACCTAGGCCTGAGTGCTATTCAAAGCACAAAAGAGCATCAGCAAAGGTTCATCCTTGGGCGCCATGTTTTTCACTTTGGGATCTAAAGAAAGAGATCCTAATATACCTAACTGCTAGTTTTAGATACCTTAAAACGCATTCTAATTGCAGTCCAAGAGAGATGTGATTTTCCTAATTTTCCACATTAAAAAACAAGCTCCTGAGCAAACAAGTACCTCGTGATGTGCATGCACAGTGCTATGAGAGATCTCAGCTGTTACACAAACGTTATTTACAACAGGTGGATCCAGAGAAAGAAGCCATGAGGTGAGAAAGCCTGACCATGCCATCTTTGCTAATTTGCTCCTTCCCTACACTCCATGCCTTCAGGGGCTCTTGTCTGCAGATTTTTGCCCTCTGTGGCATTCTCCTGGTACACAATGCCACCTGCTTAAAGCTTGAACCCACACCAACAGTAGCTACAACAGCAAAGAGTTGCATCCTTGATGCATAGCTAAATCAAATCCCAGGTATCACCTGGAGCTCATGTTGCTGTCTTGCCCTCATGGGGCTGGAAGAGCCACCCACTATATGTGGAGTGCCTTTATCTTCCACAGCCAAGCCCAGTCCACTCTCTGTTGTTGTGAAATTGCAGAAGAGCCTCCACAGGGGCAGTTCCACAACTGCAGGGTTTTTTGTTAAGGACCCAAAAACCCCCCAACAGGTGCTGGGCCCACCCCTTCAAGGAGGGGATCTCTGCAGCTTTCACAGCCCATCCACAAGACTTTACATGCTTTTATATTGTTCTAAATCTGCGAGAGAATCCAGGCTAGCAGCACATCATAGGACACAGCCTTTACAGTCTACCTCCACACAGGGAGACACTCAATTTCCAAAGGTGAGGACACGGCCTTTATACACTCTTTGGCTGCCATAGCCATCAGTGGATACCCTAGGACCAGGAAATTTCTCTGGCTTGCCATAAACAAGGCTGCATTTGACACCAGTGTCCACCAGGGCCCTTATTCTCTGCCCATTAGCTAGTGACCAGTGAATGGCAAGTTCTACATGGGGCCTCTTGTCCCTGTTTGGGATCTTTGGAGGGGAACCTAGGCCTGAGTGCTATTCAAAGCACAAAAGAGCATCAGCAAAAGGTTCATCCTTGGGCGCCATGTAATCTTTTAACTGAACTGCTCCTCTCTCTTGCTGCAGATGCTTCCCGAACTTGATAAACTGCTGTTTCAGTCTCAGTTGACACCATAGCTCTAGGAGCAGAGCATTGGGCTGTGGATCACTTTTATTGTTTTCAACTCCTTCTGCCAGCAAATCAGACCACATGTGGATGCTCGTCACCTAGACCGGACTTTAACCTGCCCCCTTCCGGTCTTCACACTTCTATTCCCTTTGCCTGCCACCGTCCCCTCTCTTTCTTCCAAGCTAGCCACCATCGAGGTCACCTCATGAATGGGATGCCCCACATAGGGCACAAGAGCAGCCTGTCACCGCTAGGCCATAGGCTGCTCATGCTTCACTTTCTGCTGGACAATGGACCTCACCGCCAAGCATGAACCCACAGTCTCCCAATAACCTTCATCATCATCGTCACTTACCACCTCGCTGTCAGAGCTGTTAGATTCCTCAGGGCCACGGGGGTCTTGCTCTAACGCCAGTATATGTTGCTCTCATTCTTCCAAGCGCCTCTGCACATTGCACACTGGTGCGGCCTTGCAAAAGGCATGATCCATTTTTGCCTTCAGGGCAGTCAAGAAAATCTACCCCATGGCATCAGTGGCAGTCCCTGCGGCCTGGCTCGGCCAAGGGAAACTCACTGTCTGTAACACCTGTCCGACGCTATGAGTTGGACCGTCCAGAACCTCCCAGTCTTCCACTGGAGTTCACACTGAGAGGACCGCAGCCACAAGGTTCCACAGGCTATCTGGGAGCCACTGGCTTCCATCCGGGAGCCTCAGGCTCTGTTACTTGCTGGGTATCCTGCTGACTACACCAATTGTATTGCTGAGTCTGTTCCTGATGCCCATTGTCTTGCGGCTCACACTGTTTGCTGAATCCAGAACAGGAAAGGCCTAAGCTAAGAGGCTGGAAGGAGAGGCAAGGAGCCAGGAAATGCAGACAACCTTTATTCTCTTCTGGAACCTAGGCCTGAGTGCTATTCAAAGCACAAAAGAGCATCAGCAAAAGGTTCATCCTTGGGCGCCATGTAATCTTTTAACTGAACTGCTCCTCTCTCTTGCTGCAGATGCTTCCGAACTTGATAAACTGCTGTTTCAGTCTCAGTTGACACCATAGCTCTAGGAGCAGAGCATTGGGCTGTGGATCACTTTTATTGTTTTCAACTCCTTCTGTCAGCAAATCAGACCACATGTGGATGCTCGTCACCTAGACCGGACTTTAACCTGCCCCCTTCCGGTCTTCACACTTCTATTCCCTTTGCCTGCCACCGTCCCCTCTCTTTCTTCCAAGCTAGCCACCATCGAGGTCACCTCATGAATGGGATGCCCCACATAGGGCACAAGAGCAGCCTGTCACCGCTAGGCCATAGGCTGCTCATGCTTCACTTTCTGCTGGACAATGGACCTCACCGCCAAGCATGAACCCACAGTCTCCCAATAACCTTCATCATCATCGTCACTTACCACCTCGCTGTCAGAGCTGTTAGATTCCTCAGGGCCACGGGGGTCTTGCTCTAACGCCAGTATATGTTGCTCTCATTCTTCCAAGCGCCTCTGCACATTGCACACTGGTGCGGCCTTGCAAAAGGCATGATCCATTTTTGCCTTCAGGGCAGTCAAGAAAATCTACCCCATGGCATCAGTGGCAGTCCCTGCGGCCTGGCTCGGCCAAGGGAAACTCACTGTCTGTAACACCTGTCCGACGCTATGAGTTGGACCGTCCAGAACCTCCCAGTCTTCCACTGGAGTTCACACTGAGAGGACCGCAGCCACAAGGTTCCACAGGCTATCTGGGAGCCACTGGCTTCCATCCGGGAGCCTCAGGCTCTGTTACTTGCTGGGTATCCTGCTGACTACACCAATTGTATTGCTGAGTCTGTTCCTGATGCCCATTGTCTTGCGGCTCACACTGTTTGCTGAATCCAGAACAGGAAAGGCCTAAGCTAAGAGGCTGGAAGGAGAGGCAAGGAGCCAGGAAATGCAGACAACCTTTATTCTCTTCTGGCTAACACAGCAGCCATAACATAGCCTTTCTCCTGACTGATGCAGCAGCCATAACATAACCCAAAGGTAGCCATGACACAACCTCGTATAACACAACCACGATGCTGCTTCAGTGCAGCCCCAGGGCAGCAGCAGCCAGGGCTTTCACAGTGAAGTCTCTACAGGCGGAAGGTACGAAGCAGTTTGGGACCAAGAGAGAACCTTCTGAGGTGCATGTGCAGTGCTATAAGGGATCTCAGCTGTTACATAATTTACAAAACATGGCAAGAGCAAGAGGCTGTGGGGTGAGAGAGCCTGACCAGGCCATCATAGCAATTTTCTTTTTTCCTACACTTGGCTAACAGTTTTCATCTTTCAAAATTTTGAGTGTGTCATTCTATTCTCTCCTGGCCTATAGAGTTTCTGCTGAGAAATCTGCGATGGCCTAATGAGAGGGTCCTTTGTAGGTTTTTCTTTTTTTTCCCTGAGTGTGTTTAAAATTCGTTATCATTGACTTTTAGACAGTTTTAATATAACATGTCTTATAGAAAGTCTTTTTGCATTGAGGTAATTAGGTGTCCTCTCAGTTTCATGGACTTGTATATCCAGTTTCTTTCACAGATACAGGAAATTCTCACCTATTATTTCTTCAAATAAACTCTGTTCCCTCCTCCTTTTCTTCTCCTCTGGGATGCCCATTATTCTCATGTTGCTTTGCCTAAGGCAGTCAGGTATTTCACATAGAATTTCTTCATTTTTTTTTTACATCTTATTTCTCTCTTCTAGATTCTTAATAAACTCTGTCCCTCTCCACAGGGGGCCCAAACTCACTGTCTGTAACACCTGTCCGACGCTATGAGTTGGACCGTCCAGAACCTCCCAGTCTTCCACTGGAGTTCACACTGAGAGGACCGCAGCCACAAGGTTCCACAGGCTATCTGGGAGCCACTGGCTTCCATCTGGGAGCCTCAGGCTCTGTTACTTGCTGGGTATCCTGCTGACTACACCAATTGTATTGCTGAGTCTGTTCCTGATGCCCATTGTCTTGCGGCTCACACTGTTTGCTGAATCCAGAACAGGAAAGGCCTAAGCTAAGAGGCTGGAAGGAGAGGCAAGGAGCCAGGAAATGCAGACAACCTTTATTCTCTTCTGGCTAACACAGCAGCCATAACATAGCCTTTCTCCTGACTGATGCAGCAGCCATAACATAACCCAAAGGTAGCCATGACACAACCTCGTATAACACAACCACGATGCTGCTTCAGTGCAGCCCCAGGGCAGCAGCAGCCAGGGCTTTCACAGTGAAGTCTCTACAGGCGGAAGGTACGAAGCAGTTTGGGACCAAGAGAGAACCTTCTGAGGTGCATGTGCAGTGCTATAAGGGATCTCAGCTGTTACATAATTTACAAAACATGGCAAGAGCAAGAGGCTGTGGGGTGAGAGAGCCTGACCAGGCCATCATAGCAATTTTCTTTTTTCCTACACTTGGCTAACAGTTTTCATCTTTCAAAATTTTGAGTGTGTCATTCTATTCTCTCCTGGCCTATAGAGTTTCTGCTGAGAAATCTGCGATGGCCTAATGAGAGGGTCCTTTGTAGGTTTTTCTTTTTTTTCCCTGAGTGTGTTTAAAATTCGTTATCATTGACTTTTAGACAGTTTTAATATAACATGTCTTATAGAAAGTCTTTTTGCATTGAGGTAATTAGGTGTCCTCTCAGTTTCATGGACTTGTATATCCAGTTTCTTTCACAGATACAGGAAATTCTCACCTATTATTTCTTCAAATAAACTCTGTTCCCTCCTCCTTTTCTTCTCCTCTGGGATGCCCATTATTCTCATGTTGCTTTGCCTAAGGCAGTCAGGTATTTCACATAGAATTTCTTCATTTTTTTTTTACATCTTATTTCTCTCTTCTCTTCTAGATTCTTTATCTTTATTTCTGGAATCTTTGAGCTCACATATTCTGTCTTCCATATTCTCTGTTCTATTTCTAATGCTTTCTAATGCATTTTTCATCTTGTGTATTGAGTTCTTCAGCTCCAGAATGTCTGTTTGGTTCATTTTTAGTTTCAATCTTTTTAATAAAGTATTCCTTCCATTCGTAAAATCTGGAGAGATAGATTCATCCAGAGAGATATAGCCACTGAGATGACATACATGCAACAGAAGTTTCTAGAGTCAAAACTGGTAGGAGAATCAGAAATATAATTTTGATGAATTTCTAGCAGTTGGTTAGGGAGCCACTGAATGGTTAGAAACAAGTTTTAAAAGCTTTACCTACAGAGAAAGGCATCAATATTTCAGATGTGCCAGCAATGAAATAACATATCAAGCACCATAAAAAAACCATGGTAACATCGTATCTCAGAAGAAAATGACAGTTCTCCAGAAACCAAGTTTAAAGCCACAGAATATTATGATCGAACTGATAGAGAACTTTAAATAGCTGTCACAGTGAATCAGTGAGCTATAAGAACACTCAGAAACACTGAGTTCAATGAGCTCAGGAGTAAAATTACCTCAACAGGTTACTTTCTTTTGTTTTTTCAGTAGGTGGTGCTATAGCACAAGTTTTGGTTTCTTTGACCTAGGTATCTTGAAGAATCAGCACTGCATCCTTCATGGCCCCTGCCAGAGGTACTGTCCCTTTTTATGGGTCACCGGTTCTTTGCTGCTGTAAATGTCACCGCTGTTGCTGGCATTGTCACAGGACAATGGGATGCTGGGCAACTTTGCCACATCTGGGCAGGCTCTGCTTCCATGGAGGCCAGGGGCGTCAGGATGGTGGGCTGCATCTGAAGTTTTTCTGTCTTGTTTTATTGAGGTAATTAGGTGTCCTCTCAGTTTCATGGACTTGTATATCCAGTTTCTTTCACAGATACAGGAAATTCTCACCTATTATTTCTTCAAATAAACTCTGTTCCCTCCTCCTTTTCTTCTCCTCTGGGATGCCCATTATTCTCATGTTGCTTTGCCTAAGGCAGTCAGGTATTTCACATAGAATTTCTTCATTTTTTTTTTACATCTTATTTCTCTCTTCTCTTCTAGATTCTTTATCTTTATTTCTGGAATCTTTGAGCTCACATATTCTGTCTTCCATATTCTCTGTTCTATTTCTAATGCTTTCTAATGCATTTTTCATCTTGTGTATTGAGTTCTTCAGCTCCAGAATGTCTGTTTGGTTCAGTTTTAGTTTCAATCTTTTTAATAAAGTATTCCTTCCATTCGTAAAATCTGGAGAGATAGATTCATCCAGAGAGATATAGCCACTGAGATGACATACATGCAACAGAAGTTTCTAGAGTCAAAACTGGTAGGAGAATCAGAAATATAATTTTGATGAATTTCTAGCAGTTGGTTAGGGAGCCACTGAATGGTTAGAAACAAGTTTTAAAAGCTTTACCTACAGAGAAAGGCATCAATATTTCAGATGTGCCAGCAATGAAATAACATATCAAGCACCATAAAAAAACCATGGTAACATCGTATCTCAGAAGAAAATGACAGTTCTCCAGAAACCAAGTTTAAAGCCACAGAATATTATGATCGAACTGATAGAGAACTTTAAATAGCTGTCACAGTGAATCAGTGAGCTATAAGAACACTCAGAAACACTGAGTTCAATGAGCTCAGGAGTAAAATTACCTCAACAGGTTACTTTCTTTTGTTTTTTCAGTAGGTGGTGCTATAGCACAAGTTTTGGTTTCTTTGACCTAGGTATCTTGAAGAATCAGCACTGCATCCTTCATGGCCCCTGCCAGAGGTACTGTCCCTTTTTATGGGTCACCGGTTCTTTGCTGCTGTAAATGTCACCGCTGTTGCTGGCATTGTCACAGGACAATGGGATGCTGGGCAACTTTGCCACATCTGGGTTTCAGGCTCTGCTTCCATGGAGGCCAGGGGCGTCAGGATGGTGGGTGCTTCTGCTGAATCTGAAGTTACTGGATTTGCAGGTGCTGCCACCACAAGCGGTGGTGACCACATTGCAGGTGCCTCAGGGCTGGAGAGCAGTCACTGCGTGCACTTCTGCAGCCCAGAGTCCAGAGCTGTGTGTGTTACCTCTTCTGCTTCAGCCATGTTCTCTGGGGCTGCAGGCTCAGTCATTGCGGCCAAGGGGCTAAGATTGCAGGTACCACCTCTGCTGTTACTGAGCTTTTGCCTCGGCAATGTGGTCTTGTCCACCCACCTTTAGTTGGACAGGTGTGGGGGGGTCTCAAGCATCATAGAATGTTGGGTTGCTGCTGTGTAGTCACTTCTGTTGTATGACTCTGTGCAATCCCATGGACAGCAGCCTGTCAGGCTCCTTTGTCCATGAGGATTCTCCAGGCAAGAATACTGGATTAGGTTGCCATGCCCTCCTCCAGGGGGATCTTCCCAACCCAGGAATGGAACCCAGATTTCCTGCATTGCAGGCAGATTCCTCATCACTGAGCCATCAGGGAAGCCCCATATGTACATATATTTGAGACCCCGTGGACAGTAGCTCACCAGGCTTCTCTATCCATGGAATTTTCCAGGCAAGAATATGGGAGTGGGTTGCATTTCCTTCTCCAATGGAATGTTGGGCAGAGAAACCTTTGTTGAGTTATGGATGGATTTTACAGTGTCAGTTTTCTATACGGCCTTCCTCTGATGAGTCCAGGAAAAGTTGTTGATATTCAGTTTGTTCATCTTTTTCTTGTTGTGGAAATGGTAGTGATAACTTCCAATCTCTTTCTATGTAAGAAACGAAACTTCAAGTCCTCCTTCTTCCGCTATGAATCTGGCTTTGAGATACCTATTTGGGTGAAATAAACATAAGTGGATTTATTCTAGATAATTCTAAATTCAAATCCTGTTTCTTCACTTAATAATTGTAACTTGAGACAAAGTATTCTCCCCAGCATCTGTTTTCTCATTTGAAATTGGTCTAAAAATATGTACCTACACTGTTGTTGGCCATAATGCACGAGCTATTTTTAAACCAAATCTTCCACTGACAATACTAGAAAAAAAAAAAGAAAGAAAGGGAAAGAAACACTTTAAACATTTTATTTGAGGGCATTGAAGTAGTGAGGAATTTTATGAATAGAAGCTAGGAAAGAAGGGAAGCCAAAGATGAACCACTATTTCTAATGCCAGAGGTGGCGACTGAGACAGTGCATAGAATTTTTGTTAGACTCACAGACAGTGAAGACTGAACATTGAGTTCAAGGCTCTACAAGCAAGAGGGGCCCAGGAAAATACTCTAGGACCTCTGCTGAGACCTCCACTCCAACAGGAAGGGTAACCGGATATAGACTAGGCTACTTTTCAGTTGGCCATCATCTACTACTGGAGTAACAGTAGAAAGGCAGTCAGTAGTAAGGCAGTTCCTGGACCATTAGACTTAAATTTGCTAGCATTCCCAAATTCCTTCAGGCACTTTTCCCTATAATCAATAAAAGAACAAAGAATCTCAGAATGTGAATCTGATTTTTAGTATCTGTTTCACTAGATTTATTTTAAAATTTCTGAAATGTTCACATTTGAACTAATAAGATTTCATGTTTGTGTGTATGAAAAAGTGAAAGGGAAATTTGCTCAGTCATGTCTGACTCTCTGCGACCTCATGGATGAGCCATGGCATTCTCCAGGCCAGAATACTAGAGTGGGTAGCCTTTTCCATCTCCAGATCTTCCCAACCTAGGAATTGAACCTAGGAATTATGAAGTTTTTAATTTTATTGTATTTTAAAGTGGGATTAAGTCACTTTACTTTTTTGTGCAATTGTAGATTTACAGAAAGAGGGAACAGAAAGCACAGAATTCCCACATATGTCTTATCCCCGCACAAAACAATCTCTCTGTGGTTTCAACAGCTCCCACAGCAATGGCTCAATGGTTTACTACAACATGTCGATACATCATTATCACCCAAAGTCCATATTTTACATTAGAGATCACTCTTGAAAGCACAGAATTCTAGATAATTCTAAATTCAAATCCTGTTTCTTCACTTAATAATTGTAACTTGAGACAAAGTATTCTCCCCAGCATCTGTTTTCTCATTTGAAATTGGTCTAAAAATATGTACCTACACTGTTGTTGGCCATAATGCACGAGCTATTTTTAAACCAAATCTTCCACTGACAATACTAGAAAAAAAAAAAGAAAGAAAGGGAAAGAAACACTTTAAACATTTTATTTGAGGGCATTGAAGTAGTGAGGAATTTTATGAATAGAAGCTAGGAAAGAAGGGAAGCCAAAGATGAACCACTATTTCTAATGCCAGAGGTGGCGACTGAGACAGTGCATAGAATTTTTGTTAGACTCACAGACAGTGAAGACTGAACATTGAGTTCAAGGCTCTACAAGCAAGAGGGGCCCAGGAAAATACTCTAGGACCTCTGCTGAGACCTCCACTCCAACAGGAAGGGTAACCGGATATAGACTAGGCTACTTTTCAGTTGGCCATCATCTACTACTGGAGTAACAGTAGAAAGGCAGTCAGTAGTAAGGCAGTTCCTGGACCATTAGACTTAAATTTGCTAGCATTCCCAAATTCCTTCAGGCACTTTTCCCTATAATCAATAAAAGAACAAAGAATCTCAGAATGTGAATCTGATTTTTAGTATCTGTTTCATTAGATTTATTTTAAAATTTCTGAAATGTTCACATTTGAACTAATAAGATTTCATGTTTGTGTGTATGAAAAAGTGAAAGGGAAATTTGCTCAGTCATGTCTGACTCTCTGCGACCTCATGGATGAGCCATGGCATTCTCCAGGCCAGAATACTAGAGTGGGTAGCCTTTTCCATCTCCAGATCTTCCCAACCTAGGAATTGAACCTAGGAATTATGAAGTTTTTAATTTTATTGTATTTTAAAGTGGGATTAAGTCACTTTACTTTTTTGTGCAATTGTAGATTTACAGAAAGAGGGAACAGAAAGCACAGAATTCCCACATATGTCTTATCCCCGCACAAAACAATCTCTCTGTGGTTTCAACAGCTCCCACAGCAATGGCTCAATGGTTTACTACAACATGTCGATACATCATTATCACCCAAAGTCCATATTTTACATTAGAGATCACTCTTGGTATATGCTATAGGTTTTCACAAATGTGGAATGAAATGTATCCATAGTATCATACAGAATAGTTTCAATGCCGGAAAAATCCTCCCTACTCCAAAATCCTCCATGCTTTGCCTATTCATCCTTTTTCTCACCAAGCCCTGATAACTTTTTCCTATTTCCATAGTTATGTATTGCCTTTGCCAGAATATCATATAGTTAGAACTCTACAGTATATAGCCTTTCTATAGTGGTTTCTTGCATATAGAAATATGCATTTAAAATTCCTGCATGTGTTTTCATAGCTTGATAACTCATTTCTTCTTAGTGTCGAATAATATTCCATCATTTAGATGTACCAACATTTGGGGCTTCCCAGGGAGGTACTAATAGTACAAATAGCTTGTTGGTGGTTTAGTCACTAAGTCCTGTCCGACCCTTTGTGACCCCATTGACTGTAGCCCGCCAGGCTCCTCTGTCCATGGGATTCTCCAGGCAAGAATACTGGAGTGGGTTGCCATTGCCTCCTCCAGGGGCTCTTCTTGACCCAGGAATCAAACCAGGGTCTCCTGCATTGCAAGCAGACTCTACTGACAGGTATGAGGGATGGAACCCAAAAATTCCAGTTCCTTCCTTTTGTCTCTTCTCTCATCGCTCTCAATTCGTTCTGAGTGAAGAGGATTGCAAGGGAAATGACTGTGTTGGAGAGACAGGGTGTCTGTGTTATATAGGACTTGGTGGAGCATAGCATGGAATTGAAATTTTACTCAAAGAGTAATGGGAAGCCATTAGGCATTTAAAACGGGCACTGCCAGGATGATTTATGCTTGATTATGGCACACAAATCCAAACTTCCAATAGAACATCTTTCTCATTCTTGCCTAACTTTTGTGTTCAATTTTACAATTTACCAGACACTTCTCTGTGCTAAATTATTAGAGGAAACAAAGGACTGTCTCCTTCAAAAATTTTTTTGAACAAACCAAAACATTTTCATGTACCTTAATTTTAATTTCATTGGTTCAAATATACCTTTAAGTAAATAGTTTTTAAATATTTATTGCTACTAAAGTTTTCTTATTTTTAGCTGTTAAAATACACAAGTTGAAAAAATTCTTTTGTAGCTTTTCAGAGGATTTTCTAGAGAAGGTTGCTCTTTGTTTCTGCTCTTTGTTTCTGCTCTTATCTGAATCCACTTGGAAATCAGGAGACAGTCTTGGCCCCATAATTCCTGTGAATGCTTGGCCAGATCTCAAAATCCATGTGTGACTAGCACTTTGAGCTTTCTGTAAATACAGAAAATTCTTAACCAATAGGAGGATGCCAATAGGGTGATTGTCATTTATAACACTCTTGGTTTGCACCTGTGTAATTATTCATGGGGAAAGAGGAGCAAGAACATAGACTGTCACTCAGGCTCTCAAGATCTTATGTACTGCTGGATAAAACTTGACTTTCTGGGCCATGTCCTTGGGGTCGTTCTAGATACCTGGCTCAGGTGCACCATCGATTTCTGGCTATGAATTAACCACTTCCCTTTCCAGCCAGGTATTTCTTATATAATCATAAAAATATGTATGGTGGTTTTCCAGATAGCCCTGGTGGTAAAGAATCCACCTGTCTATGCAAGCAGACTCTACTGACAGGTATGAGGGATGGAACCCAAAAATTCCAGTTCCTTCCTTTTGTCTCTTCTCTCATCGCTCTCAATTCGTTCTGAGTGAAGAGGATTGCAAGGGAAATGACTGTGTTGGAGAGACAGGGTGTCTGTGTTATATAGGACTTGGTGGAGCATAGCATGGAATTGAAATTTTACTCAAAGAGTAATGGGAAGCCATTAGGCATTTAAAACGGGCACTGCCAGGATGATTTATGCTTGATTATGGCACACAAATCCAAACTTCCAATAGAACATCTTTCTCATTCTTGCCTAACTTTTGTGTTCAATTTTACAATTTACCAGACACTTCTCTGTGCTAAATTATTAGAGGAAAAAAATGACTGTCTCCTTAAAAAATTTTTTTGAACAAACCAAAACATTTTCATGTACCTTAATTTTAATTTCATTGGTTCAAATATACCTTTAAGTAAATAGTTTTTTAAATATTTATTGCTACTAAAGTTTTCTTATTTTTTAGCTGTTAAAATACACAAGTTGAAAAAATTCTTTTGTAGCTTTTCAGAGGATTTTCTAGAGAAGGTTGCTCTTTGTTTCTGCTCTTTGTTTCTGCTCTTATCTGAATCCACTTGGAAATCAGGAGACAGTCTTGGCCCCATAATTCCTGTGAATGCTTGGCCAGATCTCAAAATCCATGTGTGACTAGCACTTTGAGCTTTCTGTAAATACAGAAAATTCTTAACCAATAGGAGGATGCCAATAGGGTGATTGTCATTTATAACACTCTTGGTTTGCACCTGTGTAATTATTCATGGGGAAAGAGGAGCAAGAACACAGACTGTCACTCAGGCTCTCAAGATCTTATGTACTGCTGGATAAAACTTGACTTTCTGGGCCATGTCCTTGGGGTCGTTCTAGATACCTGGCTCAGGTGCACCATCGATTTCTGGCTATGAATTAACCACTTCCCTTTCCAGCCAGGTATTTCTTATATAATCATAAAAATATGTATGGTGGTTTTCCAGATAGCACTGGTGGTAAAGAATCCACCTGTCTATGCAAGAGACGCAAGACATGTGGGTTCCATCCCTGACTTGGGAAGATTACCTGCAGGAAGAAACCCAAATCTGCTCCGGTACTCTTTTGCCAGGGAAATTCCATGGACAAAAGAGCCTGATGGGCTACAGCCCATGGGGACACAAACAGTGGGACATGACTGAGCACTATAGAAATATGTATTAAAGTAGATATTGTATATTCCTTTTAAATGGTTATTTATAAATTCAAAAGGCTTCTTGATACAACATATACAGATATGTGCTGGGTTTTTCTTTCATAGTTTAATAATTATAGTGTTTGCAATCATGTTTAAAATGCTAATAAAAAAAAGTCCTTGAGTAGTTTATACAGCTCTCTAATGAAGTGGTTTATCAGAATAAAAGAAGTAATATGCAATATGTTTAAAAATTTCTGTACATATTCAGTGGTGATCAATACAAGATTATGTGGATCACATTTTAAAAGAGGAATATAGCCTGAGTATTTATTTAACTGGTTAAAAAAAAGTGGATTATTCACCTAAGCTCTTGAAAGACAAATTCCTCTGAATTATGTTCTAAGAAATGAAGAGAAGGGATGAGTCAATGTTAAAATATACTTGAAACAAATATCTAATACTTCCATTAGACCATAATTTTGAAATCCGTTTTTTAAAATAAATTCTCAGAAATACTACATAGTTTTCAGTGTTTCAGTACAGATATTTTTCATTATTTTATAAATTTGATTTCTGATATTTTAATTTATACAAAATTTTTATAAATCTCATTTCCTACAAATTTTATTTTTATGTTAATATTTAATTTCTAAGATTAATTAATTTTATTTCAAAGTTGCCTGTGCCTATGATAGTATATGGTGGCTCAGCAGTAAAAAAAATAAAAACTATCCTGTCAATGCAGGAGATGCAGGTTCAGTCCCTGGGTCAGGAAAATCACTTGGAGAAGAATGGCAACCCTCCTCCAGTATGCTTATCTGGGAAATCCCTTGGACAGAGGAGCTTGGTGGGCTGAAGTGTCAGACATGACCTAGTGACTAAACAAAAATAATGATAGTATATAAATGCAAATTAATTCTATGTTTTGTTTCTGGTTAGGTTCCCTAGGAATCAGACTCTGAAATTAGCATGTAGGGTATTTATTAGGGAAGGCTTTAAGGATCTTCTTTTCTGGAAGAAAATCAAGAAACATAAGGGACTTTCCTGGTGATCCAGTGGCAGGCTCCAAGCTCCCAATGCTGTGGGCCTCAGTTTGACCCCTGGTCAAGAAACTAGATTCCACATGCCACAACTAAGTTCCCATGTCACAACTAAAGATCCTGCATGTCAAGACTCAGCTCAGTCAAATAAATACATGAAAATAAGTATTAAATGTAAATATTTTAAAATATATTTTTTAAAAAGAAAGACGAGTAAATGGAATAAAGTTTATAGGGGCTCCTAGACACAAAAGCCTTTCTGTGTCACCTATTTCTTGGTTATAGGAAATTCAACTTCCTTGTCTGCCCCTGAGGTGTTCAAATAGTTTCTAATTAGGAAAGGGAGGGGAAACAGTTAAAAAAAAAAAAATTACAGCCTTGCAGCAAGTTCCTAGTTCCCCATCAAGTGAGATACATAACAATACCTTTAAGTTGTTCTGCTGATACTGGAAACTTCACCAGGTGGGAAAAGTTAACAGTGGCTCACATATTGGCATGATCCAGATCTTCATCTCAGGAATGTCAGCCTTTGGTTACCAAGTTTTCCTCAGGTATTGGCTGACGCACTTGTCGATTTTTCTTGACAATTGGGCAATGGGGTACTAAGAAATACCCAATGGATCACCTGTTCTCTGTCCCACAATGTAGTAGCCACCTTATCAGCCTCCTCCTAATAATCCAGGGCAACGATCCCTATTAGGAGAGTGATTTTTGGAAATCATACAAATGGAAAATATTTGAAAATGGAAGTCTTCTTCAAAATTACTTCTCTAGAACCAATAGTTCTGATCACTGAAGGCACAGAGTTGTGGGGACAAAGAGCACAAATTACCCAAATGGGTGGGAAAGGATGGTAAATGAGACCACTTTTTTTTTTTTTTCCACATCACCATTTAATTTCAAGACTTAACTATTTTACCTACTGGGGAAAAGTTAGGGCATGTAATGTGTCCTAAAGGATTCTATCTTCAAAATTTATTATCTGCAAGTTGGTTCCTTTTATGGACCTTCAAGTAGTCAATTCTCCTGTCTATAAAGACAACTGTTTCTGCCTAAATAGCAATCAATATGATGCTTGACAAAAGGTGATGCTGATCTAGATATCTTCTGACTTCAGATTATAGAAAAAGGCAGGAAAGTCAATCTAAGTTTGCATCAACTCTGTCCATGTAAAGTGTTGTCCTGTTCCAAATGATAGGAAAGTATTCTGAATCTTTAGGAAAAAAAAATATTTTTGTGCCCCCTGGCAGCCATGAAGACAAACCAGCTGGTTCAGGGCAGGACCATGCAGCAAGACAGACCCACAGACCCACAGACCAGGGGACCATCGTACAACATCCTCTCAGGTTTCCTAGGTGGCACAATGATAAAGAATCCATCTGCTAATGCAGGAGACACAAGAGATGCGAGTTCCATTCCTAGGTCAGAAGATCCCTTGGAATAGGAAATGGCAACCCACTCCAGTATTCTTGCCTGAAAAATTCCATGAACAGAGGAGCCTGGTGGGTTACAGTCCATGAGAATGCAGAGTCAACTGTGACTGAAAACAGATACCTACTCCTCTCTCTCCTGATTCTTCTTTTTGATGAGACTGAAAAAGAGTGCATTCATTAGATCACTAGCTGTGTACCTCATACCTGTATTCATGTTAATCCACTGCAATTGAGGTTATTATTTGGTTGATATTTGTGGTAGTCTACTCTTATTCTCCAGGATTTTGCTAACTTTTTAGGATCCATTTTGGTCAATTAAGTGGAGATATAACAAAGACCAGTATTCTTGCATTCTATAGATTTTTAAAGAATAATAATCCCCGTTTCCTCATATATGCTTCAAATATGATATTCTTTTAGTTACTGATGTTGTCTGCAGAGTGGAAACATTTTCGTAGACCTACTCGTGACTTTCCTCTCTAAGATAGTTTTTATCCAGCAGGACAAGGAATAGATCATTGGATTCTGATAACCTCAGCATCAGTCCAATCTACTGAGGGACTAGAGAAACGATTATCAGATGGACTTTAGGACTCACTTTATCAGTCAAGATTCAAGCACAGAAACAGAAACATAGGAAGTTATATCTAATCATGAATTTAGGGGTTAACTGTTGCATGGCTTTAGGACTGGTTTAATACTCTATATAAAGTTGTTGCCCCTATAAATAGTTCTATGACCTGAAGTCAAGAGGGTATTAGTTGGAAAGGAAATATGGACATAATAGGTAAAAGTATGGATAGATTGAAGTGTGTGAAGATGAGTTGGAATCCACAAGGGAGATCAGAACTCTTACTCATTGCCTCCAAGAATCCAGCTTTAGTCAAGTGAATGACCTGCCTGAGCATCTGGTGTCATTTCTGAAAGAGCTAACCTTGTTCTCACACTGGGAGTCAGAGAAACAATGGCAGCAAAATCAGCCAGAACTAAGGGAAATGAAAATGGCTACTTCTTCGCACCAACAAGATCAGTCATTAAGTGATGGATATATGAGCTACAAACGAACCTGGTGCATGTACTAAGCTTTTGAGCATAGAAGGACAGGGTTGCTGCTTCACTTATGTTTTCCCAGTTCATACAAACAAATTATCTCTTGTGGCCTGAACTAACCCAGAAATCCAGGGACAGGAATATCTGTAACATAATTCCAGTGAGTTATGTTGAAACCAATCCACTATACTCATTGTGAGCTGATGCTAGGCCATGGTTATATTTATTATCTAGCTTACCTAAGCTACCATTCTAACCAGGATCCATGAAGACATTTTAGATTTCCAGGTATCAGTGTCAAACAAGAAGAATCTCTTGCAACAATTCCAAAAAGCATGTTTCTTTTCCTACCTCCAGTGAATGTTTGAGTAAAATGTCATAGGTCTGTTTGGGAAAAGACTGATGGAATCCTTAAAATATTGTTTTTCAGTCAATGAATTCTGGATTAGAAAAGAGACGCAAGTCTGGGAACTTGGCCAGATACTGCAACTTTTAAAATCTGTTTGGCAATTGTCAGTTCATCTTTTTTTTCCCCCTTCCTCTCTTGCTTCTTTTATGTCATTTTTCTTTTCCTTCTCCCACTCCTTTCTTCTTTTTCTCCCCTCCATCCCTCCCCCTCTCTGTTCCTTCCTTTCTTTCTGGCTGCATGAATTGAAAAATACCTTTGTTGGCTGTCCATTTTGTGGTCTTTTAGGGTCTAGCCACCATTTCCATAGCTCTTTGCAGGTCAAGCTTCTTTAGCTACCATAACCTTACTGCTCATTAAAATGCTTGTGCTTCTGTGCATCACCACTCTGCCTCCATGGTTTTCGGGTTCTTGCCAGGAGGCTAAATTCTGTATCCTAGTAGATTGTTTCTGTATTACTATAATGCCTCTTATCCAACTTTTTGTTATGTCTCTCCTTGATCCTATTCCCTAGACTCTAGTTCTAACAGACACAACCTCCTGACTACTGGCATTGTATTTCACTTTGTTGGAGTCTAGACCTTTATTCTCTCTGCAAGCCTAGCACTTCCATGACCTGGTAATGTTCTGACTTAAGCCTAATATTGGTCTAGTCAATGGGAGAGGAGGAGGGGACATGTTCTGAGGGGCACATATCTTAGCTGGAGGAAAGGCCTTTGCTTGTCCTCAAGCAGTGAGTCTTCCTTAACAGAAAGAGTTTTATACCTCCTCCCCCTTTTTTGTCAAGTCATTGATTTTTAGAACTACCAGTGCAAGCATATTGAATAATAAAGCAAAATCATCTAAGATCATTATAAATAGGAATCAATCAAGCTTGGCTTCAATCAAGATGGATTTTAGGTCTGTCTTTATTTTCACTGGGGCCTCAAAGGTCTGACCCAACTTAGCAACTGAATAAAA
Source organism: Tragulus kanchil (assembly GCA_022376925.1). Taxonomy (NCBI): domain Eukaryota; kingdom Metazoa; phylum Chordata; class Mammalia; order Artiodactyla; family Tragulidae; genus Tragulus; species Tragulus kanchil. Next base: position 84,969,772 of record JAIOJX010000002.1, on the reverse strand, counting down.
ACAGAATAAAAGGCATTTATAGAGAGAATTCCAGAGAATTTGGGAATTTTGGATTTTCTACAGAAGTTCCTATCGTACTCCAGAAATGAAAATCCAAAAAGCATGTTTCTTTTCCTACCTCCAGTGAATGTTTGAGTAAAATGTCATAGGTCTGTTTGGGAAAAGACTGATGGAATCCTTAAAATATTGTTTTTCAGTCAATGAATTCTGGATTAGAAAAGAGACGCAAGTCTGGGAACTTGGCCAGATACTGCAACTTTTAAAATCTGTTTGGCAATTGTCAGTTCATCTTTTTTTCCCCCTTCCTCTCTTGCTTCTTTTATGTCATTTTTCTTTTCCTTCTCCCACTCCTTTCTTCTTTTTCTCCCCTCCATCCCTCCCCCTCTCTGTTCCTTCCTTTCTTTCTGGCTGCATGAATTGAAAAATACCTTTGTTGGCTGTCCATTTTGTGGTCTTTTAGGGTCTAGCCACCATTTCCATAGCTCTTTGCAGGTCAAGCTTCTTTAGCTACCATAACCTTACTGCTCATTAAAATGCTTGTGCTTCTGTGCATCACCACTCTGCCTCCATGGTTTTCGGGTTCTTGCCAGGAGGCTAAATTCTGTATCCTAGTAGATTGTTTCTGTATTACTATAATGCCTCTTATCCAACTTTTTGTTATGTCTCTCCTTGATCCTATTCCCTAGACTCTAGTTCTAACAGACACAACCTCCTGACTACTGGCATTGTATTTCACTTTGTTGGAGTCTAGACCTTTATTCTCTCTGCAAGCCTAGCACTTCCATGACCTGGTAATGTTCTGACTTAAGCCTAATATTGGTCTAGTCAATGGGAGAGGAGGAGGGGACATGTTCTGAGGGGCACATGTCTTAGCTGGAGGAAAGGCCTTTGCTTGTCCTCAAGCAGTGAGTCTTCCTTAACAGAAAGAGTTTTATACCTCCTCCCCCTTTTTTGTCAAGTCATTGATTTTTAGAACTACCAGTGCAAGCATATTGAATAATAAAGCAAAATCATCTAAGATCATTATAAATAGGAATCAATCAAGCTTGGCTTCAATCAAGATGGATTTTAGGTCTGTCTTTATTTTCACTGGGGCCTCAAAGGTCTGACCCAACTTAGCAACTGAATAAAAACAGAATAAAAAGGCATTTATAGAGAGAATTCCAGAGAATTTGGGAATTTTGGATTTTCTACAGAAGTTCCTATCTCAACTTTAAGGTCACATTTTTCCCCATCAGGACTCTTACTCTGGTGTAGGTGTCTTGTTCCTTTGAGAACATCCTCTCTAGAAACTCTTGGCTCACTTCTGATTAAACGGTGGGCATGAATTAAGGCTCCTCTGTCTTCCTGTGGTCGTATTCTGAAGTTAGGCTCCCTCTATCCTTTCTGTAACTGAATGCAACTCCTCTCATTTGGAAATTGTTGTAGCCTTGCCCTCCTTCACTGATCTGCCTCACGGAAACCAGATGAGTCTCACTAGGTGCCCTCTACACTGGGTCGCTGCCATAGCCCTGCTGCTCTTTGGCTTGACCTTCACTGACTGCCACATGCTCTTCCTTGTCTCAGTCTCTCATGTTACATCAATGAAGATTTTGAGGTCTGTATTTGCAGAAATTTATTTCACTTTCCCAGAAGCACCATTAAGCCTGTGCTGAATCATAGACTAGTGTGCATTTCCTTTACTCTGATGTCATCTGATGCCCTCTGATGCCCCATATTTTGCAGAAAAGAAAAAAAAAAGTTTCAGTACCTGTATAGATTTTTCTTATTTTCAAGAAGTCTTTCTTCTGACAATTCTGTGGGACTGGAAGGAAGCGAGGAATGTAAGTTAAAATCACCATCTCAAACAACCAAGTTATAATGGATGCCATACCATACTTAAGTATGTTGTTGCTATAAGCATTATTATTCATATATTGGATGTGCTTCTTTTTTCTCAGTCATTCTTCTGTGAATTGGCACTAGAATACTTTCTCTTCTCACTTTTTCTGTAAGATTAGGATGTAGTTCTCCTATTTTTCACAGAGCATAAAAGTTACATGTTTAATATTTTAAACAGTGGTTTGAAAAATGATTTGCATAGTAACTACTATGTAAAAATATTGATTTATTAAGAAATTGAGAGAATGTTGTGGGATGGAGTTCTTGTATGGAAATGAGCTCTAAACATGAAAAAAAACTGCCAAATGTTATAGAAAATATGATTTCAAGCCTTGCCAGAAAATAACAGCTAAAACAACTCTAATAGTTGAATATAGTTACTAAAGAGCAGAACATGGAGCAGACGGCAGATGATGGTATGTAAGACTGCAGGTTTTCACACAACGCCTTAAGTATAATTTGTGTTTTAAATGATGTACAGGATAAACCTGATAAAAGTGAGAATAAAAATAAAAGTTGGTAGAATTCCATAAAAGTCAAGTCACTGGTCTTAACAATATAAGAAATATGATAGGACTTCTCTGGTGGTCCAGTGGGTAAAGAGTCTGCCTGGCAGTGCAAGGGGTACTGGTTTGATCCCTGGCCGGGGAAGATCCCGTGGAGCAGCTGGACCAGTGTGTCCAATTAGGAGCCAGCCCTCTGGAGCGCATGTGCCCAGGGCCAGTGCTCCTCAGTGAAAGAGGCCACTGCAATGGGAGGTCCACACAGGCTGAAGAATAAAGATAGATGAAAAATAAATAAATAAAAAATCAATTAAAAAAAGAGGCCAAAATTAAAAAAAAGGAAAGAAATGTAATGAAGTTTTAAATAAGTAGAAAAGATATCAGCAATTAAAACATTTAGGTTAAACTCTGATGTCATCTGATGCCCTCTGATGCCCCATATTTTGCAGAAAAGAAAAAAGTTTCAGTACCTGTATAGATTTTTCTTATTTTCAAGAAGTCTTTCTTCTGACAATTCTGTGGGACTGGAAGGAAGCGAGGAATGTAAGTTAAAATCACCATCTCAAACAACCAAGTTATAATGGATGCCATACCATACTTAAGTATGTTGTTGCTATAAGCATTATTATTCATATATTGGATGTGCTTCTTTTTTCTCAGTCATTCTTCTGTGAATTGGCACTAGAATACTTTCTCTTCTCACTTTTTCTGTAAGATTAGGATGTAGTTCTCCTATTTTTCACAGAGCATAAAAGTTACATGTTTAATATTTTAAACAGTGGTTTGAAAAATGATTTGCATAGTAACTACTATGTAAAAATATTGATTTATTAAGAAATTGAGAGAATGTTGGGGGGATGGAGTTCTTGTATGGAAATGAGCTCTAAACATGAAAAAAAACTGCCAAATGTTATAGAAAATATGATTTCAAGCCTTGCCAGAAAATAACAGCTAAAACAACTCTAATAGTTGAATATAGTTACTAAAGAGCAGAACATGGAGCAGACGGCAGATGATGGTATGTAAGACTGCAGGTTTTCACACAACGCCTTAAGTATAATTTGTGTTTTAAATGATGTACAGGATAAACCTGATAAAAGTGAGAATAAAAATAAAAGTTGGTAGAATTCCATAAAAGTCAAGTCACTGGTCTTAACAATATAAGAAATATGATAGGACTTCTCTGGTGGTCCAGTGGGTAAAGAGTCTGCCTGGCAGTGCAAGGGGTACTGGTTTGATCCCTGGCCGGGGAAGATCCCGTGGAGCGGCTGGACCAGTGTGTCCAATTAGGAGCCAGCCCTCTGGAGCGCATGTGCCCAGGGCCAGTGCTCCTCAGTGAAAGAGGCCACTGCAATGGGAGGTCCACACAGGCTGAAGAATAAAGATAGATGAAAAATAAATAAATAAAAAATCAATTAAAAAAAGAGGCCAAAATTAAAAAAAAGGAAAGAAATGTAATGAAGTTTTAAATAAGTAGAAAAGATATCAGCAATTAAAACATTTAGGTTAAAATTTTCATGCCAAAGTTATGTACAGTGTTTAAGTTGGCCTACAATATTTATTTTAATTATTGTGGCAAAACTTTCAGGCAAAACTACATAATTAAAGTACAAACATGAGGCTGTCCCTTCAATCAATGTCTAACTCCATGATTATCTAAAGATGTGCTCATGAAATGTGCTCTAGCCTCTCCAGTATTCACCAACTCTATGTAAGTTTATGTGACCATATAAAAGACGGTATCCATATCTTTCCAATTATGAAATCTTTTTTTTTGAACAATAATGAAGGACCACACTATATTTTTTTTTCTTCTCAATTTTTATTTAGAAAGTTCAGTGAAACAACATGGCATCACAGCTTAGAAATATTTTAATCTCATTATAATTTAGCAATAAAAAATCTAGTAATTTTTGATTTTCAACAATAAAATCTATAAAAAATAATTTTACATTTACAAAATGAATCATTATTACACAATAAATTATTCTCTTTTATTACCTGAAAAATGTTTTACGTTATATAAAAGCAATAACTTTCCTTATCAATATTTTGAAGGTAGGCTGAAAACCAGTTCCCCTTTGTCCAGCATTTTTGGCAGTTTAGTACACAAAAATATTATATTACACATTCCCTGACTATAGTTATCAAAACAGATTGTCAGCAATAATTTCTAAAACAGGACTGTTTTAGTAAAATATGCAGATAAATTAGAAGGTTCACTAAAAATGAATTGTATGTTTTATATTTTAAAGTTTTTTTCTTAATATATTCTAAGAGGACAACCTTCCATAAAAGTCAAGTCACTGGTCTTAACAATATAAGAAATATGATAGGACTTCTCTGGTGGTCCAGTGGGTAAAGAGTCTGCCTGGCAGTGCAAGGGGTACTGGTTTGATCCCTGGCCGGGGAAGATCCCGTGGAGCGGCTGGACCAGTGTGTCCAATTAGGAGCCAGCCCTCTGAAGCGCATGTGCCCAGGGCCAGTGCTCCTCAGTGAAAGAGGCCACTGCAATGGGAGGTCCACACAGGCTGAAGAATAAAGATAGATGAAAAATAAATAAATAAAAAATCAATTAAAAAAAGAGGCCAAAATTAAAAAAAAGGAAAGAAATGTAATGAAGTTTTAAATAAGTAGAAAAGATATCAGCAATTAAAACATTTAGGTTAAAATTTTCATGCCAAAGTTATGTACAGTGTTTAAGTTGGCCTACAATATTTATTTTAATTATTGTGGCAAAACTTTCAGGCAAAACTACATAATTAAAGTACAAACATGAGGCTGTCCCTTCAATCAATGTCTAACTCCATGATTATCTAAAGATGTGCTCATGAAATGTGCTCTAGCCTCTCCAGTATTCACCAACTCTATGTAAGTTTATGTGACCATATAAAAGACGGTATCCATATCTTTCCAATTATGAAATCTTTTTTTTTGAACAATAATGAAGGACCACACTATATTTTTTTTTCTTCTCAATTTTTATTTAGAAAGTTCAGTGAAACAACATGGCATCACAGCTTAGAAATATTTTAATCTCATTATAATTTAGCAATAAAAAATCTAGTAATTTTTGATTTTCAACAATAAAATCTATAAAAAATAATTTTACATTTACAAAATGAATCATTATTACACAATAAATTATTCTCTTTTATTACCTGAAAAATGTTTTACGTTATATAAAAGCAATAACTTTCCTTATCAATATTTTGAAGGTAGGCTGAAAACCAGTTCCCCTTTGTCCAGCATTTTTGGCAGTTTAGTACACAAAAATATTATATTACACATTCCCTGACTATAGTTATCAAAACAGATTGTCAGCAATAATTTCTAAAACAGGACTGTTTTAGTAAAATATGCAGATAAATTAGAAGGTTCACTAAAAATGAATTGTATGTTTTATATTTTAAAGTTTTTTTCTTAATATATTCTAAGAGGACAACAGAAAACTATAAAACTATAAAATCAAAAGCACTCTTATGAATGAAATAGAGACACTAGCATAAATCTTCTTAAAAATGAATTAAATTTTTTTTCTGTTCTCACTCTCTCTCAAAGATATATTTTACAGTTTCCAGGTACCAGCTCTTAGAGGGATTTTATTGATTCTATTAAATCAATGCTAGCTTCTAAGTAATCATTTTTCCATTGTAAAAGTTAATAAGTTACAGTTAACAAAAGCTTTTTATTTGCAGGGTAAGTGGGGGCTACGAAATCATAATCTTAAGAAATTTTGAAAAGTTCTATAAAAAATCATTTAATTTAGTCTCTTGCAGCTAAACCAGTTGTTCTCTGCTTCAGCAAATGGAATAAGCGTGAGAGAGAGAGAGGCATCACTGTTTCTTGAGGCCGCCTGTCCATTATTTTTAAATAAGATCTAACTTTAGATAATATTCAACAATTTGGGGCTCCAGGAACCATATTTCTCAGTCCACTAGATTTTTGAAAATATGCTGAGTCAGTGATTTTAGTTTGTCTTTCTTTTCATCATGACTTAACCTGGTTTACATTTTATTTTCTTTGTTGAAAAGTTTTTTTACATTTTATTTTAGCAAAAAGACTCATTAAAAGTACAAAAGTGGTTTCTTACTCATGTTGCAATACATTTACACTCATTTACATGTAAATATGTGTTAATACAATGGATAATATTCAATCATCATATGATTGTATTTATTTAAAAACCACAGTAAGAAGTTCACATTTTCATTTCATACCAAAGATTTATTCTCCTTAAAGCCCATAAGACCTGGGCTAGTGTGTGGCTCTCCTCCTCTTTAGGTTTAACGATCTTTGGTTATATTTAAACCCTCTAAGTTAAAGGCTTCTTTAATTATAAGAAAAAGATAACAATAATACCACTCTTACAGAACGATTAAATGAGGCAACACGTGTATGACAGGTGGCTAATGCGTCTCCCAATATCAGAAGCGCAGAGATAGACAGTTTTGTTGGCACTAGACTTTCTACCTAAAGGCTACATTCCTAGTCTCCCTGAGAACAAGATGAGAGCATTTATTGAGTTCTAGTCAAACAAAACTTCCAGATTTGTTTTCTGAGAGGAAATAAATCCTGTCTTGCTTGAGCCACTCTTTCTTTGAGGGGTTTCTTTTTTATAGTTTAGCCTGTATCTTAACTCATAAAACTAACATGTTTTGTTTTAACATATAGGCAGATTTCAAGGATGACTTAGTCATCTTTGGAATGCCTATTTACAATTTTCTAAATTTAATATAGGCATATTTAACTATGGACCAAAAAAGATGCTTCGTAGCCATGGGGTATAGTGATTCCTCAAAGAAATATACCCTATTCTACAGCAACTGCTTTATTTTTGGAATCTGCAAGTTTAAAATTTATATATAAAAAAACTTGGTTCATTGAATATTATTTGGGATTCCTGATCTACTGTTCTCAGTCAAAAATGAACACTTAGTTCTGCATCACATCACCATCAAGGAATTATTTACAGATTTAAATTAATAATAAGACAACACATGAGATTCAACTGGTTCAGGCACAGTACAAAGTTTATACTATATATAAACATATTGAAACTCAGCGATACATTGGTTGCATCTAAAGGTTTTAAACAATAGCAACAACAAACAAAATGAGCATATAAACAAGAAAACAGGATACCGCTTACAACAGCACCATAAAGAAGCCTTGGCTAAGAGTCTGCCAAAAGTGCTATCCTGAGATATTTTAAGACCGACACACTTTGCAGATATCAATCATCATATGATTGTATTTATTTAAAAACCACAGTAAGAAGTTCACATTTTCATTTCATACCAAAGATTTATTCTCCTTAAAGCCCATAAGACCTGGGCTAGTGTGTGGCTCTCCTCCTCTTTAGGTTTAACGATCTTTGGTTATATTTAAACCCTCTAAGTTAAAGGCTTCTTTAATTATAAGAAAAAGATAACAATAATACCACTCTTACAGAACGATTAAATGAGGCAACACGTGTATGACAGGTGGCTAATGCGTCTCCCAATATCAGAAGCGCAGAGATAGACAGTTTTGTTGGCACTAGACTTTCTACCTAAAGGCTACATTCCTAGTCTCCCTGAGAACAAGATGAGAGCATTTATTGAGTTCTAGTCAAACAAAACTTCCAGATTTGTTTTCTGAGAGGAAATAAATCCTGTCTTGCTTGAGCCACTCTTTCTTTGAGGGGTTTCTTTTTTATAGTTTAGCCTGTATCTTAACTCATAAAACTAACATGTTTTGTTTTAACATATAGGCAGATTTCAAGGATGACTTAGTCATCTTTGGAATGCCTATTTACAATTTTCTAAATTTAATATAGGCATATTTAACTATGGACCAAAAAAGATGCTTCGTAGCCATGGGGTATAGTGATTCCTCAAAGAAATATACCCTATTCTACAGCAACTGCTTTATTTTTGGAATCTGCAAGTTTAAAATTTATATATAAAAAAACTTGGTTCATTGAATATTATTTGGGATTCCTGATCTACTGTTCTCAGTCAAAAATGAACACTTAGTTCTGCATCACATCACCATCAAGGAATTATTTACAGATTTAAATTAATAATAAGACAACACATGAGATTCAACTGGTTCAGGCACAGTACAAAGTTTATACTATATATAAACATATTGAAACTCAGCGATACATTGGTTGCATCTAAAGGTTTTAAACAATAGCAACAACAAACAAAATGAGCATATAAACAAGAAAACAGGATACCGGCTTACAACAGCACCATAAAGAAGCCTTGGCTAAGAGTCTGCCAAAAGTGCTATCCTGAGATATTTTAAGACCGACAACTTTTCACATTTATGCAGAGCTGTTCAGAAGTAAACATATTCTCACAATTGCTTTTGTTTGGAAAGAGACTGATGTGAAATGACAGAGGCTTGATTTGCAGCTATTTTGTATGGTTCTTGTCCAGAGCCTTGAGGTGGGGAAGGAAGTGGGGTTTCAGGAGTTGCTAGAAAAGAATCAGAGAAATTGTATGTGATGGTGACAGTCACTGTGGCGCATCCCGTTAAGTTTTGCATGATGCCAATATTTACTACTTTATTTTGGATATGTTTTTAAAAGATCATATATAAAGTAGTGATTATAATAATACTTAATAATTAGTATAATAATTAGGTCATTAACATACTATGGAGATGTACTACCCCTATTAGCATTAAAATAAATCATACTTAAAAATATATTTTTTTTGTCACTTCTATTGATCTTTCATTTATTTATTTTCATCATTCTTTGTTCTTTGGCCTGTGTGGGCCTCCCATCACAGTGGCCTCTCTCATTGCAGAGCACCAGCTCTGGGCACGTGCGCTCCAGAGCTCTGGTTCGGTAGTTGGACACATCTGTCCAGCCGCTCCGCGGCATGTGGGATCTTCCCAGGCCAGGGATCGAACCAGCACCCCTTGCACTGCAAGGCAGTGTCCTTACCCACTGGACCAATAGGGAAGCCCCCATACTTAAAAATCTTGATAGTCGGGCTCCCTGGAAACTCAATGGTAAAAGAGTTCACCTGACAATGCAGGAAACACGAGTTCAATTCCTGATCCAGGAAGATCCCACATGCTGCGGAGCAACTAAGCCCGTGAGCCACAACTGTTGAGCCTGTGCTCTAGAACCTCGGAGCCACAACTATGGAGCCTATGTGCAACAGAGCCAGAGTTCCACAACAAAAGAAGTCATCACAACAAGAAGCCTGCTCACCTCAACTAGAGAGCAGCCCCCACTCCCTGCAACTAGAGAAGAGACTATAGCAGAAGTGAAAAACCCAAAATAGTCCCAAATTAATAAGTTTAAAAAAAATCTCGATAGTCACTTTAAGGTGTCTTCTGCCTTTCTTAATAGCATTTATGGACATTTGACTCTTTCATAAACTAAGCAGAAAAAAAGTTGAAACGGAAAGAATTAACAGAAACGAAAAATGCACCGTTTCCCCTTTACGAAAAGTAAACATTCAAGGGAAGAAATTGTAAGGCTTGATTTGCAGCTATTTTGTATGGTTCTTGTCCAGAGCCTTGAGGTGGGGAAGGAAGTGGGGTTTCAGGAGTTGCTAGAAAAGAATCAGAGAAATTGTATGTGATGGTGACAGTCACTGTGGCGCATCCCGTTAAGTTTTGCATGATGCCAATATTTACTACTTTATTTTGGATATGTTTTTAAAAGATCATATATAAAGTAGTGATTATAATAATACTTAATAATTAGTATAATAATTAGGTCATTAACATACTATGGAGATGTACTACCCCTATTAGCATTAAAATAAATCATACTTAAAAATATATTTTTTTTGTCACTTCTATTGATCTTTCATTTATTTATTTTCATCATTCTTTGTTCTTTGGCCTGTGTGGGCCTCCCATCACAGTGGCCTCTCTCATTGCAGAGCACCAGCTCTGGGCACGTGCGCTCCAGAGCTCTGGTTCGGTAGTTGGACACATCTGTCCAGCCGCTCCGCGGCATGTGGGATCTTCCCAGGCCAGGGATCGAACCAGCACCCCTTGCACTGCAAGGCAGTGTCCTTACCCACTGGACCACCAGGGGAAGCCCCCATACTTAAAAATCTTGATAGTCGGGCTCCCTGGAAACTCAATGGTAAAAGAGTTCACCTGACAATGCAGGAAACACGAGTTCAATTCCTGATCCAGGAAGATCCCACATGCTGCGGAGCAACTAAGCCCGTGAGCCACAACTGTTGAGCCTGTGCTCTAGAACCTCGGAGCCACAACTATGGAGCCTATGTGCAACAGAGCCAGAGTTCCACAACAAAAGAAGTCATCACAACAAGAAGCCTGCTCACCTCAACTAGAGAGCAGCCCCCACTCCCTGCAACTAGAGAAGAGACTATAGCAGAAGTGAAAAACCCAAAATAGTCCCAAATTAATAAGTTTAAAAAAAATCTCGATAGTCACTTTAAGGTGTCTTCTGCCTTTCTTAATAGCATTTATGGACATTTGACTCTTTCATAAACTAAGCAGAAAAAAAGTTGAAACGGAAAGAATTAACAGAATACAAATTTTATAATATTTTTAATCAAAAAAGCAGATGAAACACATTTGGTTTAGATTTCACTAACACAAACACTGTTGTTGTTTAGTTGCTAAGTTGTGTCTGACTCTTTTGAGACCCAAGGACTACAGCCCATCAAACTCCTCTGTTCATGGGTTGCCATTTCCCTTTCCAGATCTTCCCAGCCCAGGTATTCAACCTACATTGGCAGGTGGCTTCTTTACTGTCTGAGTCACCTGGAAAGCCAACTCTGGTGGCTTTTACATCAAGATTAGATGATGCAAAAAAAAATTAAAGTAAGATGCTTTTCAAGTGCTTTGAAATCTTGTTGTTTAGTTAGTTACTAAGTGAAGTCAAACTCTTTTGTAACCCCTTATGGACTGTAGTCTGCCAGGCTCCTCTGCCCTCGGGATTTCCCAGGCAAGCATAGTAGAGTAGGTTGCAATTTCCTTCTCCAGGGGATCTTCCTAACCCAGGTGGGTTCTTTACTACTGAGCCACCAGGGAAGTCCAAGTTGTAATTAAAAGCATCTGAAAAATACTGACTTTGTCACTTCAAAATTATTCTGTTATGATTGCACTTGGCTGTCCCTTCCTCATCAATGTAAAGAATACTGAGTAATTAAAAAAGTAAGTTACAGTTTGAATACTTCATTGTCTAAGATAGTATTTCTTTCTATTGCCAAGTTTTAACCACATTACAAAATAATCCAGAGATATTCTACAATTTTTAAAACTTGAAATATTTTAGTATTCACATGTATCATTGTTCTATATTTTTAACAGAATAAACAGAAAATGTTTGATGATCAGACTGAGATATCGGACAGTTTATAGATTTTTTTCCTGGACTTCTTTTTCTCAGAAAGATATTTTTTCTGGAACAATTTTTAAAAATACAAAAAAAAAAAAAAAACCCACAATCCCTCTCTGCCGAGTTTTCTTTAATATATTAGCTTTATATTATTTAGTATAAATTAGAAATTACTTAAAAACAGTATTTTTAGATACAATTTAATTTACAAACCAATTACCAAATTTGCCTTGAAAATTATTTCTGGACATTTAGGATGGATCTAATATGGAGGTAGCCTGCTGTAAAAGATCAAGAAAATATGCATAAATCTTAATTATTATATGTGCTTATGTTAAATATTTTGCTTTGTGTCAAACAAAAACTGTTTCAAATGAGCACAAGCAAAGCAAAGTTTCTCTTTACAAATGAATCTTTCAAAGAGTATGCTGAAAGAGGGAAAATAAAAATGAAAAGTGTGATGATGGAATTCTAAAAAGATTAGGGTCAGCAAGTGTGCTTTTAAGGTACTAGAAAAGTAGCATTTAAATAGTAAAGGATTTAACTACCAGCAGAATTGGTAAACTTTCTTGCCAGTTGCTTCCTACAATGTTCAGTATGTTGTTACTAAATTTTATTTTCCAAGTTTATGAATAACTGATCTCTCAGAGACACAATTTCACAGACTCTGGTATGTTATTGGGCTTGCCTCTCTCTGCTCTTGAGTAATAATTAAATGAAAACAGGAACATTTGGTTTGCAAGATGGTTCCAGTATGGAAGTTCCTCAAAAAATTAAAATAGAATTACCACAGTATCCAGAAATTCTACTCTTGGGCATATATAGCTGAAGGAAACAAAAGTATTAACTTGAAAAAATACATGCACCTTAATATTCATAGGAGCTTTATTTATAATAACCAAGATATGGAAGCCACCCAAGTGGTGTCCATCAACAGATGAATGGATAAAGAAGATGTGATATATGTGTGTGCGTGTGTGTGTATAAGCACATATATAGGTGCTTAGTTGTTCACATATATATGTGCTTAGTTCATGTCAGACTCTTTGAGACCACATGGACTGTAGCCTAGCAGGCTCCTCTGTCCATGGAATTCTCCATGGAAGAATACTAGAGTGGGGCTTCACTGGTGGTCCAGTGGGTAAAGAGTCCACCTTGCAGTGCAAGGAACAGTGGTTCCATCCCTGTCCTGGGAAGAGCCCACATCCCATGGAGTGGCTGGACCTGTGTGTCCAATAATGAGCCAGTGCTCTGGAGTGTAAGCACCCAGAGCCGGTGCTCTGCAGTGAGAGAGGTCACTGCAGTGGGAGGCCCACACAGGTCAAAGAATAAAGATGGATGAAGGACGGCTTAGAGGGCAAAAAAAATTTTTTTTTTTTAAATACTGGAGTGGGTTGCTATGCCCTCCAGGACATCTTCCCAATACCAATCCCTTCCCAGGGATCAAACCCAGGTCTCCAGAATTTTCAGGTGGATTCTTTACCATCTGCGTCACCAGGGAAGCTCATATACATATATGTGTATATGTATATGTGTATATATATATGTGTGTGTGTGTGTGTATACATAAAACATATACATATATATGAATATTACTCAGCCATGAATAAAATTTTGTCACTTGCAACAACATGGGTGGACCTGCAGAATATTACGCTTAGTGAAGTAAGTTAAACAGAGAAACCCAAACACTGTATACTTTCACTTATATGTGAAATCTAAATAATAAAACAAATAAATGTTACAAATCAGAAACAGGCTCATAGAAACAGACAACAAACTTGTGGTTACCAATAAGAAGAGGGGAGAGAGGGAGGAGAAAGTCATGGGAAAGAGATTGAGAGACACAGATTACTATGTATAAAATGAATAAGACACAAGGATATAATTTATAATACTAGAATATAACAAATATTTTATAATAATTTTAAATGAAATATAATCTCTAAAAACAGTGAATCACGATGTTATATACCTGAAACCAATATATTACTGTAAATAAACTGTACATCAAGGAAAGATAAAAAGAATGGTCCCAAATCAATGTCTTTCAAGCACATGGGGATCCACAGGTTACATGTGATATACTGTACATGTATTTTTTCTAACAATTTCATTTCTGCCTCATCATACACTACATGAACTTTGTGTTTCAGACACTGTTCACACATATACCTCCTGCATCTAAAGGAGAGCTGTGACAGCGTGCATTTTTTTTTTTTTTTTGGTTGGGGGTGGGGTTGGGAGAAAGAGGGACGGCCGGGCCACTTCTATTGGTCTTTCATTTCTCTATTTTCATCCTCTTTGTTCTTTGGCCTGTGTGGACCTCCCATCGCGGTGGCCTCTGTTGTCGCAGAGCACCGGCTCTGGGCGCATGCGCTCCAGAGCTCCGGCTCGGTAATTGGACACATCGGTCCAGATCTTCGGAGGCCAGGGACCGAACCAGCGCCCCTTGCACTGCAAGGCGGTGTCCTTACCCACTGGACCACCAGGGAAGCCCCAACAGCGTGCATTTTTGTGGTGTCTATTCTCCCTACCACTAGGGAGTACTCAGATGCTACTCACTAAATTTTCACATTGCCTTGAGCTTCTAGGTAAAACAACATTGCAGCTAGCTATTAAGGGCTATTGCAAATTCAGTAGGCAATACAGGTATGCATAATATTGATATTTCAATAACTTAAGGCATCTCAATTGATGTGACTGGTTTAGTGTTCAAAGGCAATAGATCAAAAGTAAATTTGGAGTAAGTATAAATTCAGAAGCAATTAATTCTTGTTATTTTGTCAAGTCAAGGTTTATCTTTTTTTTAATTTTACTTTTTGTTTTTCCTCTAAGTCATCATTTATTTTTCATCCATCTTTAATCTTTGCCATGTGTGGGCCTCCCATTGCAGTGGTGTCTCTCACTGCAGAGCACTGGCTCTGGGCGCATGCGCTCCAGAGCAGCGGCTTGTAATTGGACACACCAGCCCAGCCGTTCCTTGGCATGTGGGATCTTCCCGGGACAGAGATCGAACCGGTGCCCCTTGCACTTCAAGGTGGACTCTTTATCCACTGGACCACCAGGGAAGCCCCAAGTCAATATTTTTAAGTCTCCGAGATGACTTATAAAAATAAAATCTGTGTTAAATCTGCAATTATAACAGATTATCTACCATCAACCCCTAGTATTTATATAATAATTTTAGTTACAAAGAACTAAAGCAAGAAAGCAACTCAGTGAAAGCTGCTCAATTGTCTCCGACTCTTTGTGACCCATGGACAAGCCGTGGGATTCTCCAGGAAAGAACACTGGAGTGGGTAGCTTTTCCCTTCTTCAGGGGATTTTCCCAGCCCAGGGATCAAACCCAGGTCTCCTGCATTGCAGATGGATTCTTTACCAGCTGAGTTACAAGGGACGCTCCGAAAGAACTAAAGGAAGCTTAGAAGCCCCATCTTTGCCCAGTTATGATATACATGAATCCCACTTATCAACTGCTTAAATAGCAACAGTCTTTAAAAAGCATGGTTCACATGCTTGATAGTATACTTACTCAAATTAATTGTGAAAATTAATTGTGTAAACTTACAGTCTTGATTGTACTGCAAACTTCGGTAACCTTTTCAGTCCACAAATAATTACTAAATAAGATGCACATTTTGATCAAGACCAAATCACAACATATCCTTCAGTCTGTTCATGGATGTGATTGGTCAATGAACATATTTCCTTCAGTTCACACACTGACAACAAAGTGTGTAGTTGTGCTCCCTCCTTGTCTCCTTCCCAGTGGTAAATTCACAGTGCATTTTGCAAAAATGGACAACAGAAAGAGAATTGGCTAGAAAGGGACAAAGTGCAGTAAAGAAACAAAAAGTGATAATGCTGGAACTGAAATTCAAATCGAACATAAATGCAGTTAATAGAAGAAAGCACTGACCACAGAAATGTTGCCATCACCATTGCTTGACTCCCCAAGAAGGCAGCCACGAACTTAGGCTGAATGAAATCGTGTTAACATAAATGAAGAAACCAATTACATTGAAAGGATGGAGAAGTCCCAGAGGAAGTAAAACTGACCAAAAAAACTTTCTGTCAAATGGTCTCTGAAAGATATTTCAGTATGTTGAAAATGCAAAGGATAAAATATTGGAAATCAAGCCAAACTTCCAAAAGAGTGAAATTTATCAAAACATCTACTTCCTCTTCCTCTTGGAAGAGAACATGGCAAGCACTGTTCAAACTACTACATATTTTTTTTTATAAAAAAGCAAACCATTAATTCTCAGCATTTTTAATAGTTTAAATTATGGTGTACTAAACATTAAAATTACTGTTTTTTAAGCTTCCCTATACATTTATAACCTATAGTCAAAGGGGTCTTAATTTTTTTTGACAAACATTATTTTTCTGTTGATTATTAAGATCTTCAGGGATTGTTTCCCAGCCCAGGGAACGAACCCAGGTCTCCTGCGTTGCAGGCGGATTCTTTACCATCTGAGTTACAAGGGACGCTCCGAAAGAACTAAAGGAAGCTTAGAAGCCCCATCTTTGCCCAGTTATGATATACATGAATCCCACTTATCAACTGCTTAAATAGCAACAGTCTTTAAAAAGCATGGTTCACATGCTTGATAGTATACTTACTCAAATTAATTGTGAAAATTAATTGTGTAAACTTACAGTCTTGATTGTACTGCAAACTTCGGTAACCTTTTCAGTCCACAAATAATTACTAAATAAGATGCACATTTTGATCAAGACCAAATCACAACATATCCTTCAGTCTGTTCATGGATGTGATTGGTCAATGAACATATTTCCTTCAGTTCACACACTGACAACAAAGTGTGTAGTTGTGCTCCCTCCTTGTCTCCTTCCCAGTGGTAAATTCACAGTGCATTTTGCAAAAATGGACAACAGAAAGAGAATTGGCTAGAAAGGGACAAAGTGCAGTAAAGAAACAAAAGTGATAATGCTGGAACTGAAATTCAAATCGAACATAAATGCAGTTAATAGAAGAAAGCACTGACCACAGAAATGTTGCCATCACCATTGCTTGACTCCCCAAGAAGGCAGCCACGAACTTAGGCTGAATGAAATCGTGTTAACATAAATGAAGAAACCAATTACATTGAAAGGATGGAGAAGTCCCAGAGGAAGTAAAACTGACCAAAAAAACTTTCTGTCAAATGGTCTCTGAAAGATATTTCAGTATGTTGAAAATGCAAAGGATAAAATATTGGAAATCAAGCCAAACTTCCAAAAGAGTGAAATTTATCAAAACATCTACTTCCTCTTCCTCTTGGAAGAGAACATGGCAAGCACTGTTCAAACTACTACATATTTTTTTTTATAAAAAAGCAAACCATTAATTCTCAGCATTTTTAATAGTTTAAATTATGGTGTACTAAACATTAAAATTACTGTTTTTTAAGCTTCCCTATACATTTATAACCTATAGTCAAAAGGGGTCTTAATGTTTTGACAAACATATTTAAAGATCATAAGCAATCTTAATTTTTCTGTTGATTATTAAGATTCCTTTGCACGGTTCCAGTCTGCATGTAATTTTTATGGTCCTGCATGACCAGGTAAGGCTAGGACATCCTGTATGTTCTTTTGTGCTACCAAACCTATGAAGTAAAAAGATTTTGGTACTCATATCTCCACTTCAGGGAGAAACTCATACCTGAGAGGAGTAAGTGACTTGCTTTATAATCTCCCTCAATTAAATTCCGGAGAAGAAATCATATCCAATTTTTACAATTTCTGGGCACTAAATGATTCTTTCCCCAAACTCCACATTTTCTCAGGTAGTTAAGTTTAAGAAATATTATGTTTCAAAAATGGTCTAAATACTTACAGATCTGGTCTGTATGAACCAGTGTTGACATTGGACCCAAAAGTATAGTCTGTCCAGTTAATGGATCTTGAGATAAATGTGGGTGCACTGGATGATGGAGATGGTTAGCCTCAGTGGAAGCACCTACCGAAGATGAAATGATGCTTGCGTAAGGGATATTTAATCAGGAACATCAAGTTTACCTTAAAACAAGTGTCTTGATTGACAGCTGGAATATTACTATTTTTGCAAAGTGCTTTTTGGGAATTCAAAGATAAATTAATAGAGCCACTGCCATATTAAAGACAATGTCAGCTTTCACTGTACATTGGCTAGATTAATGTTGTATCATATTACGTTGTATATTAATAATGGACCTTCTGTGCAGTTTCCTGGAATCATTAGGTTTGCTGCCTGTTGTTAAGGCAATTCCAAGAATCACTTACCTCAAGTTTATAGTATTTGGGATCCCCCCTAATAGCATAAACAACTGTTATATCAGAAAGATATCATTAGAAACACATTAAGCACTAGAGAACTAAAAGTAAGCTAAAACAAAATAAAGTGATTTAACAAGGAAATTTAATCTAGATCAGAACATAAAATAAATAATTTCTTAAGTTATTCTTGACATCGACGACAGCAATGAAATCTCCTTTCCCCCTTCTCATTGTCTTGTGGCAGTTAATTATTTCAGGAGCAGAATGTTTCTTTTTAGGCTATTTACTCTATATTTTTTATTAGGCTGCAATTCTGATATCTGTGAACTTTTAGAGGAGTCAGGCATAAAAAATGTATCACATACTCCAAGAAGTACCAACAATAAGAAATATCTGCCATATTTGGGAAACGAGATAAGAGGGATTGTGGGAGTGAAGGCGGTGGAGGTGAGAATGAATGGAGCGGATGTTTGAATACGTTCAAGTGTTTTTGTTCCTCCCGAATGGGTTTTGTAGATTTTCTAAACACAAAAACTGGGTTCATTACATCATGGATAAAAAATAAACAGGTCAAACTTGCTCTAAAGTATTGCAGTCTGAAGCTAAGAAATAAAATAGAAATTCTTAAATATACTCACCACCCAGTAACATCTCCTGAAGTAAATTGTCAATTTTAACCATCCCAAAAAGTTTCACAAACTGTATTTGCTCAATCATTTGCCATGTGATGCTCTGCAGCGTGGGCAGGAGCAGGAGCAGTTCCCCAAACCGGCCCCGGGAGTCGTACTGCCGGTCGTTGATGTAGTCTTCCAGGCTCAGCTGCACTTGGAACCGCATGTTCTTAATCTTTACCGGATCACTTAGCCCTTTTGCATCTAATAAAGGAATAAAAAAAGAAATCTAAATATTTCATTTTACTAGCGTGTCAGAGTAAATATTCTAATAACTTAAAAGCAGTTTAGGGCTTCCCTGGGGGTGCAAGTGAAAGTGAAAGCTGCTCAGTGGTGGTGTTTGTGACCCCATAGATAAGCCATGGAATTCTCCAGGCAAGAATACTGGAGTGGGTAGCCCTTTCCTTCTCCAGGGTTCAAACCCAGGTCTCCCACATTTCAGGTGGATTCTTTCCCTTCTGAGCCACCAGGAAAGCCCAAGAATACTGGAGTGGGTAGCCTATCTCTTCTCCAGGGGATCTTCCTAACTCAGGAAACAAACTGGGGTCTCCTGCATTGCAGGAGGATTCTTTACCAGCTGAGTTGCCAAGGAAGCCCTCCCCTGTGTCTCCATGGTCAAGAATCTGCCTATCAATGCAGGAGACACGGGTTTGATCCCTGGTTTAAGAAGATCCCATATGCTGCAGAGCAACTAAGTCCGTGTGCCACAGCTACTGAGCCTGTGCTCTAGAGCCAGGGAACAACAACTATTGGACCCTCTGGGTCCAAGAGACCCTGTCCTGTAACAAGAAGTCACCTCAATGAGGAGCCCGTGCACTGAACTAGAGTTACCTCCACTCACTGCAACTAGAGAAAAGCCCCCACAATTTTGAAAACCCAGTGCAGCCAAAACTAAATACATTTACTTTTAAAGAATAAAATAAATAGTCATTTAATTTTTACTGCAATTATTTTAATGGGACTTTGGGAACAAACCTGGGTCAAAAAAGACAATTGCCTTCAAACAAGCGTATTCATTGTCATCAACCTGAATTTCTTGAAATGGTCGTACCAGCTCGTCAAGAACCCGGTTGGCTACACGGCTGATCTCAACTTCACAGCTGTTGCGGTGTATCACATAGTTGTTCCCTAGATTAAAAATAATAATTAGAAAAAAATAATCACCTCTCTCTCACACACCAATTGTGAGATTCTGTTTACAGTTTTACAAAACAACATTTTAAACAATTTTCCCTTGAATAAACAGGGATAGTCCTTCCTCTCTCAGTAGTGTTGTTAATTGTGTTAGAAAAAACTTGAGAACACTTACAGGATCAATACCATTGATAATATGATCACATGCATTTTAACAGCCTCGGTCACTGGTGATAATACTAAAGTACAGACTAATAACAAGCTAATTATTGACAAGGGAGAAACAAGATATAATGATTAGCTTTTCACTCTGTCAGTTATCTGCTAGTGCCTTACTCATTAATGAGCATAATGCAAAACTTAAAGGGTCTTGCTTATAGTGAACTGAACTAGCATTCCTTCAGTGCTCCCAGTGTATATACATGTAACAACTACTGAGACACAATTTTAATAAGCTCCAGCAGATGAGGCTGATTTTTTTATTATTAATATTATCAGGTATACTCTCTTGACTTTCCTCAATAAATAGTAAATTCTCTCTTCCAGGGCTTCTCTAAGCAGAGACGAGATGATCACTTTATGCACAGGATTCAAGGGAGTGCAGAAATTGGACAGAACTCTGGACCACCTAATCCTTAAAGATGTTCTAGCTTAGAAAGTGTTGGGAGAATCCTCTTGGACAGAGAAGCCTGGTGGCCTACAGTCCACGGGGTATCAAAGAGTCAGAACATGACTGAGCAACTAAGCATAGCCCAATGCGATATTATGTTCAATGTATTTCTATTTAGGACAAAATATCCGTCTCAAAAATGGACTAACACAATTTAGTCATCATTTTTCATAGCGAGAGGGAGGGAGAGCTTCTAAGCAACAGGAAACCTAATTTTATAAGTTAAGTAAGGAGAAGATCAGAGTACTTCCTCAATGAAGACACAAGCTTTTCCTCTGTGTCTTATCCCACCTGCCATCCTCATTTTGCCTGTTTTATCACTGCTATTTAACTCTCAGAGTTTTTCAGACACTTTTATGATTTTTTTTAACTTGAGCTTTGGTAGCATATCACAGGCAGTGAGATTCTAGGAGATAAACATATTCTTTCGAAGATTAGAAAATAATATATACTATAATTATTAGGTAGATACTGAGAGCGTATGGGACTCCATAAGATGGTGACACAAATGACTCTTTGTCCTGAAATAATTTAAACATATCTCCATTTTTTTAAATTGAGCAACATCTCTCTTTTATTTAATGCATCCAGAACCCCTCCTCTGAACTTCCTTGCAATAAAGGCAAAGAAAAGCAGGACCTGACCAACTAAATCCATTGTCAAGTGACAGCGTCATTTGACAGTGTCTGTAAATGCCTGGTACATACAGAATAGACCGCATGTAAGTATGAAACATGCATATTTCTTTTCTCAAATTAAAAAGAAAAAAAAAACTTACCCAAAAGCAAAATATCTTTATACACCATAGATCTCTTAGTAGCTCCGAGCAATAAATGTTCCCCTGCGTGAGCTCTCAACAGTGCCACCTTAATGAAAAATTCCAAGTTTAGCAATTAATTATAAAACATAATGATTAAAAGATTGTATAATATAAGTCTGATTAACTTAGTGTGCTTTAGGCCTGGGACTTCTGTTTTGTTTTAACAGACTGCAATATTCATGGGTTCTTGCCATTATTAAGCCTTCTATTTTTCTATTTTCAGCAGGTCAAGAGAGTTTTAGTTTCAAAATTTCTAAAGCTAATAAGGCAATATGATGGCAGCAAGGAAAGAAAAAAAGAACGGTTTAGTGTTTGGGAATGAAGGATGCTTGAGAATAGTGTTAAACAAACCAAAGTGCAAATTCTGGCTTAGCCACTTGGTATCTGGATAAGCTTGGGTTAATTAACCAGTATGTTTGGGACTGATGTGTTTTCATCTGTCAAATGGAAATAGTGATAAAAATCTCAAAGTGTAGTGATGAAGACTGAAGGAGAAAAATCTATGCCAAACACGATATTTTGTACATAATTATGAATAAACAAAAGCTAAGCAAAGACAGGCAATATACTGAAATAAGTATGGGGGATCTAGGTTCTGCCACTTTCTAGACTGAACCTTTACAGTTCTGCATTAAACTCTGAAAAGAGCTCGACTGTCTATTGAACATCACCAGAAGAAAGAAGAGGAGGCATTTCAAATTTCATTCATCAAAGTAATGCTTTTCCACTATCTTCATCTCCTTGGATTAAGGTTTAGTCATTTAAAATGCTTTTTCACATCAAAACCAAGGGTCTATCTGGGTCTCTCTCTAATTGTACAGCACATCCTAGTGTGGCTTCTTGATTACTACCCACCCCTGTCCAAGCCCTGGTCAATCTTCACCTGACCTACCAAAATGCACTCCAAAGAGCTACGAGGTATTCCTGCTTCCTTTCTGATTCCTCCATTCTAAGTCCTTCTTGACAGGTCCTCTAAGATGATATCTTGTACAGCATTTTGTGTGTTAGTTGCTCAGTCATGTCCAACTCTTTGTGAGCCCATGGTCTGTAGACATCCAGGCTCCTCTATCCTTTGGATTTCCCAGGCAAGAATACTGGAGTGGGTTGCCATTTCTCCTGCCAGAGGATCTTCCCAACCCAGGGATTGAACCCAGGTCTCCTGCACTACAGGCAGATTGTTTACCATCTGAGCCACTAGGGAAGCCCATGTTGTAAAATAATCATAAATTAACATCACTCTGCTAAAAACTCTTCACTGGGTTCTTACTGTCTTCAGAGTACAATCCAAACACCTTAACCACAGCCTCTCATGAGGTGACAGCTCAAGTCCTTTGCACACACCCCTCCAACCACTGTTCATGTCTCCAGTTTCATCCTACAAGATCCTTTGCTCACATTTCTCTAGACATTATGCCTGCCTGCCTGCCTCAGAGCCTTGGAACTCACTCTTCTTGAAGCCAGAATGCTTTCTCCTGTGATCTTGACAAGCTTAGCCCTTGCTACTCAATCATGTCTCAAGAAAAATCTTCTATAATTCCCTATTTACAAGACTATAACCACATGAAGAAATGTAAAAATCTCAAAGTGTAGTGATGAAGACTGAAGGAGAAAAATCTATGCCAAACACGATATTTTGTACATAATTATGAATAAACAAAAGCTAAGCAAAGACAGGCAATATACTGAAATAAGTATGGGGGATCTAGGTTCTGCCACTTTCTAGACTGAACCTTTACAGTTCTGCATTAAACTCTGAAAAGAGCTCGACTGTCTATTGAACATCACCAGAAGAAAGAAGAGGAGGCATTTCAAATTTCATTCATCAAAGTAATGCTTTTCCACTATCTTCATCTCCTTGGATTAAGGTTTAGTCATTTAAAATGCTTTTTCACATCAAAACCAAGGGTCTATCTGGGTCTCTCTCTAATTGTACAGCACATCCTAGTGTGGCTTCTTGATTACTACCCACCCCTGTCCAAGCCCTGGTCAATCTTCACCTGACCTACCAAAATGCACTCCAAAGAGCTACGAGGTATTCCTGCTTCCTTTCTGATTCCTCCATTCTAAGTCCTTCTTGACAGGTCCTCTAAGATGATATCTTGTACAGCATGTGTGTGTGTTAGTTGCTCAGTCATGTCCAACTCTTTGTGAGCCCATGGTCTGTAGACATCCAGGCTCCTCTATCCTTTGGATTTCCCAGGCAAGAATACTGGAGTGGGTTGCCATTTCTCCTGCCAGAGGATCTTCCCAACCCAGGGATTGAACCCAGGTCTCCTGCACTACAGGCAGATTGTTTACCATCTGAGCCACTAGGGAAGCCCATGTTGTAAAATAATCATAAATTAACATCACTCTGCTAAAAACTCTTCACTGGGTTCTTACTGTCTTCAGAGTACAATCCAAACACCTTAACCACAGCCTCTCATGAGGTGACAGCTCAAGTCCTTTGCACACACCCCTCCAACCACTGTTCATGTCTCCAGTTTCATCCTACAAGATCCTTTGCTCACATTTCTCTAGACATTATGCCTGCCTGCCTGCCTCAGAGCCTTGGAACTCACTCTTCTTGAAGCCAGAATGCTTTCTCCTGTGATCTTGACAAGCTTAGCCCCTTGCTACTCAATCATGTCTCAAGAAAAATCTTCTATAATTCCCCTATTTACAAGACTATAACCACTCCACCCCTGGTCATTCCCCAACAACTCATCCTATTTCATTTTATAGAACTTATCCCCACCTAGAATCAACTTACTCAGAATGTGGACATTTTTATTGTCTTTCTCTCCTAAACAGAATGCAAACTTTATGAGAACAGCGATGTCATCTGTATTTTTTCTCACAGTACTAAAACCATGAGCCACACACTCACATTTCCTGAAACTGAACATTAGTCTGAATAACTACTTATTTGATGAATATATTGAGTGAATTTTAACTGATCTATGGTTCAGTTTTAAAAACTGTTAAGTGGAGATTATAAAACTTATGCCACTGACCTCCCAAGAGTATTAAATTAAATAACAATATATAATATAACTGAAAATCAATACCCGAGTGCCTTATCCATAACAGACATCTAGCAATTCAGGGTTATTAGTGCTATACTGTTAATATTCAAGTGTCAGTTAATAAATAAAAACTATTATTGGCAAGTTACTGGATTTCAATTTCCCATTTTTGAAATCATTGTCTTCATACATGTCAGCAACTTTTAAAGAGTGATAATAAAGGTATAAAACTGATAAATAACATAACCCTACTTATATGGCTTGGGTTGAGACAAGTAGGTTTTAGCAATTTAGCACTATTCACTCTGAAATAACCTTCTGAGCCAAGTTATCTTTATGATATGCCCATAACTATGACTCATACCAGGAAGGGACTTACAGAACATTTTAAGAATGACTTCATGAGGCAGATTGTTTACCATCTGAGCCACTAGGGAAGCCCATGTTGTAAAATAATCATAAATTAACATCACTCTGCTAAAAACTCTTCACTGGGTTCTTACTGTCTTCAGAGTACAATCCAAACACCTTAACCACAGCCTCTCATGAGGTGACAGCTCAAGTCCTTTGCACACACCCCTCCAATCACTGTTCATGTCTCCAGTTTCATCCTACAAGATCCTTTGCTCACATTTCTCTAGACATTATGCCTGCCTGCCTGCCTCAGAGCCTTGGAACTCACTCTTCTTGAAGCCAGAATGCTTTCTCCTGTGATCTTGACAAGCTTAGCCCCTTGCTACTCAATCATGTCTCAAGAAAAATCTTCTATAATTCCCCTATTTACAAGACTATAACCACTCCACCCCTGGTCATTCCCCAACAACTCATCCTATTTCATTTTATAGAACTTATCCCCACCTAGAATCAACTTACTCAGAATGTGGACATTTTTATTGTCTTTCTCTCCTAAACAGAATGCAAACTTTATGAGAACAGCGATGTCATCTGTATTTTTTCTCACAGTACTAAAACCATGAGCCACACACTCACATTTCCTGAAACTGAACATTAGTCTGAATAACTACTTATTTGATGAATATATTGAGTGAATTTTAACTGATCTATGGTTCAGTTTTAAAAACTGTTAAGTGGAGATTATAAAACTTATGCCACTGACCTCCCAAGAGTATTAAATTAAATAACAATATATAATATAACTGAAAATCAATACCCGAGTGCCTTATCCATAACAGACATCTAGCAATTCAGGGTTATTAGTGCTATACTGTTAATATTCAAGTGTCAGTTAATAAATAAAAACTATTATTGGCAAGTTACTGGATTTCAATTTCCCATTTTTGAAATCATTGTCTTCATACATGTCAGCAACTTTTAAAGAGTGATAATAAAGGTATAAAACTGATAAATAACATAACCCTACTTATATGGCTTGGGTTGAGACAAGTAGGTTTTAGCAATTTAGCACTATTCACTCTGAAATAACCTTCTGAGCCAAGTTATCTTTATGATATGCCCATAACTATGACTCATACCAGGAAGGGACTTACAGAACATTTTAAGAATGATTTCAGATTTCATAGTATTTTCTTTTTGTAACCAGGTGAAATGTTCTCCTCGAAATATAACTGCTAACTTCCGGTGATCACTTTTATTTTCTGGTATGTAAATATGTTGCTCTTCTTTGATTTTTAGACAGTCATACACCTTTCCCTTTGATTGTTTTTTGTTTTTGTGTATCAATGATAAAGGGCAATGGTCAAACAGTGTAAAAACAGACACTCATACATTACATATTGTGCTTTATCTAGGGGAATTGGAAATTCTCAAATTATCTACAGTGACAGAATATTACAGAATACCTAGAAAAGTTCAAAATGGACCTGAAACTAATAATCTAACCTTTATAGACACGAGAAAATTAGAACTTCTTAACTAGTAACTACAATATCTCAATGTAAACCTGCCAAAGTATAAAAATATATATCTGGAAAAGATCACTCTCTGAATTTTCTGTAGATTTCTTTTTTTTTTAATTTGGCATCTTTTATTTGTTTTTTATTTATTTATCTTCATCCATCTGTATTCTTTGGCCTGTGTGGGACTCCCATTGCAGTGGCCTCTCTCATTGTAGTGCACTGGCTCTAGGTACATGTGTTCTAGAGTGCTGGAACACACTTTAAGTGGACTCATCGGTCCAGCCATTCTACGGCATGTGGGATCTTCCCCAGCCAAGGATTAAACCAGTGCCCCTTGCACTGCAAGGCAGACTCTTTACCCACTGGACCACCAAGGAAGCCCTTGAATTTTCTGTACGTTTCTGAGAACAGTCCTACAAAATTTTTTTTATCAGATTTGTAATTTCTATACAATAAATGCCAGAATAAAGTTGACAACAAGAAATGCACAATTTTATATGTTAATTGTATAAAAGTGGCTACAAAGACACTGACACAACCTGTGTGGTTTCTATCTGGAAATGACCTGGTATTTCTGAATTTTCTACATACCTTTAGTAAACACCAAGTCATAATGGGTACCATTTGCTTCCAAGACAAAATTATTTCAATACTTTTTGTCACAATAGCAATTACCTGCTACCTCTGTTTCTGACATACTTAAGCATTTTATTCTTTTTTTTTTTTAACTTTTGGTCACACCTGATGGTATGTGGGACCTTAATTCCCCAACCAGGTATTGAACCCACATCCCCATGCATTGGAAGCCAGAGTCTTAACTTCTAGACCATTGAGAAAGTCCTTATTACAGACTTTTTAAACCCCTAGAGGGAAGAACATGGGCTTGATCAACTCTCATCCAGTCAATAAATTTGTAAGACCCTTGAAACAGGGTGAATGAACAATAAAACCAATATTTATCTCATAAAATCATTCAAACTTAATCACATACAGTAAATCTACTACAACTACAATGAAAAGAACACAAAAACTTAGCAAAGTTAAAAAAACACTTTTAGAGCATTGTAATCTCTTAAAGTTATTTATACCTGATCATCCAGTGGTAACTCACAAAAGGCAGGAATATATTTAGCCCATTCCACTAAGACTAGCAGCTGCTGTTTCATGGATTCACAGACATCACCAATGCTGGCAATTTTCTTAACATTTATGTCAGCACTCACTCCAGGGCTTGAGGCTGAGATCTAGCATTAAGAACATTATATTAATTTATCACAGAAAATAACACAAGACCAATATATCTCTTTTTTTCTATCCCTACAAAAGAGAAACATCATTAAAGTGAGTACTATTATTATCACATTATCTTGAAATATACTAAACATTTTAAAATTGAGATCAAATACCTATCTGTTCAAGTTAAATGGAGAACATTCACTGCCCAGTACCATGGTCAGAGAGCACTATCTTATTTTACTAGAACAAAATCTTGAAAACAATTTTTATCAGATTTGTAATTTCTATACAATAAATGCCAGAATAAAGTTGACAACAAGAAATGCACAATTTTATATGTTAATTGTATAAAAGTGGCTACAAAGACACTGACACAACCTGTGTGGTTTCTATCTGGAAATGACCTGGTATTTCTGAATTTTCTACATACCTTTAGTAAACACCAAGTCATAATGGGTACCATTTGCTTCCAAGACAAAATTATTTCAATACTTTTTGTCACAATAGCAATTACCTGCTACCTCTGTTTCTGACATACTTAAGCATTTTATTCTTTTTTTTTTTTAACTTTTGGTCACACCTGATGGTATGTGGGACCTTAATTCCCCAACCAGGTATTGAACCCACATCCCCATGCATTGGAAGCCAGAGTCTTAACTTCTAGACCATTGAGAAAGTCCTTATTACAGACTTTTTAAACCCCTAGAGGGAAGAACATGGGCTTGATCAACTCTCATCCAGTCAATAAATTTGTAAGACCCTTGAAACAGGGTGAATGAACAATAAAACCAATATTTATCTCATAAAATCATTCAAACTTAATCACATACAGTAAATCTACTACAACTACAATGAAAAGAACACAAAAACTTAGCAAAGTTAAAAAAACACTTTTAGAGCATTGTAATCTCTTAAAGTTATTTATACCTGATCATCCAGTGGTAACTCACAAAAGGCAGGAATATATTTAGCCCATTCCACTAAGACTAGCAGCTGCTGTTTCATGGATTCACAGACATCACCAATGCTGGCAATTTTCTTAACATTTATGTCAGCACTCACTCCAGGGCTTGAGGCTGAGATCTAGCATTAAGAACATTATATTAATTTATCACAGAAAATAACACAAGACCAATATATCTCTTTTTTTCTATCCCTACAAAAGAGAAACATCATTAAAGTGAGTACTATTATTATCACATTATCTTGAAATATACTAAACATTTTAAAATTGAGATCAAATACCTATCTGTTCAAGTTAAATGGAGAACATTCACTGCCCAGTACCATGGTCAGAGAGCACTATCTTATTTTACTAGACAAATCTGTAAAATAAGTTACCACAACTTTTTGGGGGGGGGGGGTTATAATTCAAAATGACTATACGAAGAACAGTGGAATATCCACACTGAACTATGCTGTGTGATTTTATTTTTAATTAAAGATGATAGTTCCATTCAGAAAGTTTACATTTAATTTATTATAATTTATGAAGTAAAGTTTCCACTGGATACAGTTTACCAACTGAAGAGAAAAGATTTAGATGTTTTCTAAATCTTTCTTTCTAAATCATAATAGATTTAGGCCATTTATGTCATTGCATTCCAAAGAAGTCCACTCAAATAAAGTTAAGAAACCAACCTTTGACTCACCTGCTTGAAAGCTTAACATATGATGATGAATTTTTAAAAGTAGTGTTCAAATGCCTTTCTGCTGAAAAAAAAATCACTTTCTAAAAGTTCTTCTATACTTAATTTTTGAACATGCACACCTGTGCGTGTGTGTGTATACGTGTCTTTCTGCCAAGTATGTGTATTTCCTCACAGTTCCTTTAAGGCCATTCTCAAAATGCTTTATAGGACCATCAAGTAATCCTCAAGTAATGAGGATGATAATGGTAAAGTTAACCTCATAATATTACCCTTGTGTTATCAAAAATGAAAGTAGTTGCACTGACTCACTACAGGACTTGATTAATAGTTAAGCTATTTGATAATTTGCTTCATAACAGGAAAATATCACTAACATTTCTAATAGGGACAATGCTAAAACAAACTGTCTTCAAAAGGTTTCTTTATTTGATTCTTAAGTGATTTACTTTTATTTATATAACCGATCACTCACATTTTTAACTTTAGAACTGATGTTCTCATTCTAGAAATTTCAAATCATGAACTTTCTCTTGTGTTTTCTACACTCCGAGATTTTAGAACATCATTATATTAATTTATCACAGAAAATAACACAAGACCAATATATCTCTTTTTTTCTATCCCTACAAAAGAGAAACATCATTAAAGTGAGTACTATTATTATCACATTATCTTGAAATATACTAAACATTTTAAAATTGAGATCAAATACCTATCTGTTCAAGTTAAATGGAGAACATTCACTGCCCAGTACCATGGTCAGAGAGCACTATCTTATTTTACTAGACAAATCTGTAAAATAAGTTACCACAACTTTTTGGGGGGGGGGGGTTATAATTCAAAATGACTATACGAAGAACAGTGGAATATCCACACTGAACTATGCTGTGTGATTTTATTTTTAATTAAAGATGATAGTTCCATTCAGAAAGTTTACATTTAATTTATTATAATTTATGAAGTAAAGTTTCCACTGGATACAGTTTACCAACTGAAGAGAAAAGATTTAGATGTTTTCTAAATCTTTCTTTCTAAATCATAATAGATTTAGGCCATTTATGTCATTGCATTCCAAAGAAGTCCACTCAAATAAAGTTAAGAAACCAACCTTTGACTCACCTGCTTGAAAGCTTAACATATGATGATGAATTTTTAAAAGTAGTGTTCAAATGCCTTTCTGCTGAAAAAAAAATCACTTTCTAAAAGTTCTTCTATACTTAATTTTTGAACATGCACACCTGTGCGTGTGTGTGTATACGTGTCTTTCTGCCAAGTATGTGTATTTCCTCACAGTTCCTTTAAGGCCATTCTCAAAATGCTTTATAGGACCATCAAGTAATCCTCAAGTAATGAGGATGATAATGGTAAAGTTAACCTCATAATATTACCCTTGTGTTATCAAAAATGAAAGTAGTTGCACTGACTCACTACAGGACTTGATTAATAGTTAAGCTATTTGATAATTTGCTTCATAACAGGAAAATATCACTAACATTTCTAATAGGGACAATGCTAAAACAAACTGTCTTCAAAAGGTTTCTTTATTTGATTCTTAAGTGATTTACTTTTATTTATATAACCGATCACTCACATTTTTAACTTTAGAACTGATGTTCTCATTCTAGAAATTTCAAATCATGAACTTTCTCTTGTGTTTTCTGAATTCTAGCTCTTCCCTGAAGTACTGTTTCTAGGTGCTAAGGCGAGTTCTTGAATCTAGGCATCATTTTGAAGAAAGAAAGCTCTGATGACCATTCTCAGCT
The DNA here is from genome assembly GCA_022376925.1 of Tragulus kanchil. Taxonomy (NCBI): domain Eukaryota; kingdom Metazoa; phylum Chordata; class Mammalia; order Artiodactyla; family Tragulidae; genus Tragulus; species Tragulus kanchil. The sequence continues at coordinate 84,938,953 of JAIOJX010000002.1, read as the reverse complement.
AAAAGCCCCCGAAGCTTTGGTAACTGATTTCCAGATTCAACCAATCAAACAAGAGACTGCTCTTAGGGCATTCTGCTTCACATTTCTTGTTTTAAATCAACTTCGTAAACTAATCTTTAATCATCTGAGATTGAAAGGTATCTCATTTTTCAGTCCATTTAAAAAATAGGAACGTGCCTAGGAAAAGTCAAAATTAAGTCAACGGTCCAACTAATATTTTCAAAGTGAAACTCTTGAATGTGTAGAAATATAATTTATTATCGTAATGAGCACCTCTGAATGAACTTATATCATTTTTGCATTGTCCCTAAATGAACATTTGATTCTATTGAATGGGACTGGATGCTGGTGCAACAGTACCTGGCGAGACCGAACTTCAGCTTGTGCCAGTGTGTTGATGGAGGGGATGTTGCTGCCATCGAATGTGCTTCTTCTCGTACTTATTCTATCCCGTTCATTCTGTACAGCTAGGGGAGAAAATCACAGTGTTTACATAAATCAGAATATATTGCTGGAAGTAAAAAAAAAAATTAATTAGTATAAAAAGAGAGAAGAGTTATCTCTGAAAGACCTGGGAACTGAGGAGGGAGATAAATATGTCTGAAGATATTTTTCATTCTGTTTCATTTGAAAAGTAGAAAGACTCAAGCTTGTTGCTAGAGCTCATAAAAAATACTGCCTTTGGCGACCTAGGATGGCACGCATGTTACCGAGTGTTGGGTCAGCCAGTTTAGCCATGTTGTATTTTCAATAGGTTGGTTTTCCATTCTCTCTAAGTTAATAAAACCCTAGGATAACTACAGAAGAGTATGACCAGGTTAAAGATAAGAGGGTATTGACTGTCAGAAAATATGAGTCATACATTCTGAAACTCCCATTTTTCTTTTTCTTCTAAAGCACTCGCAAAAATGGAAAGTACACTGATTTTAGTTAAGGCAACTTTCTGATCTCAATTCTATGATCTTTTATGAAGTAATGTCTTTGGGACAGTTTCCAAAGATAAACAAGGCAGCAGTTGCAGCATGTACGAGTCTCTCTTAAGATGACTGAGGTTTGAATATCAGCATTTTGGAACAATGAAGAAATATTAAATATTATATGAAAGTCTTCTAACAAAGAGCTAGCTCTCTTTGTTTCAGAAACAAGCAAACAAAAGAATAATGTTTATCCCCAATTTTTAAGTATAAGGAAGTAGAAGAGATTTGTGTTTGTTATATAGAGACTAATATAAATCAGAAGTCCAAGTTTTATGTTTCAAAACATAAAAGTTAAAATTATCCTGTCTTAATCAAGAAGAAAGGAAACAAAGTTGGTACCCTCTAAATTACTTACACTGATGCTCTACCCAATCCTACAGGAAAGGTAAGACATTAAACTATCAGAATTTTTTTCTTTAATTTTTTTAAAGAAATTCACTAATTTCTATGCCAAAATCTACTATCTAAACAAACTTACTATTAACTATCAACTCTATTAATTTGAAAGAGAAAAAAATAAACTTTCTGCCTTTAAAAGTGAGTAATCTTTAGTTGGAATGAATCAGTATTTTATTTCAAAATCATATTTACTGGTAGCTTACTTCCTCTCTCTCTCTCCCTTTTTTTTTTTTTTTAAACAATATTGTCATTGACTTTCAGCCTAAAATGACTCATTTAGAAATGTACATGTGAAGGTAAAATCTTAAAATGTAAGCTATGCTTTTATGAATTTCATAGCATGATCAATCTTTAGAAAAATAGTAAAAGATTGTGAACATTTGTATTCTTGCTGCCACAACTTTTTGATATAAAACCATATTTATATATGTTCATATCTAACTAACCTTAATATCATACTATTACTGTAAATAGAAATATATCTACTTTGAAAGCTAAAAGTTACTTTGTAGTCCATTTAGGAAAAACTAATGCATTGCTCTATGAACATTATATGATAATTTCACTATTTTTGAAAATAATTTTTATTTAATAAATTATAAAATTCTTAATGGAAATGTAGAATCATTCTTTGCTTTTCCTTTGGTAGAGGTGAATCAGGGATTCAAGTAGAAATGAGTGAAGATAACTGACAAAATCTGTAATGAATCCCATAAACTACCCAATATGCCACTAGAAATGTCAAGTTAAAAATGAAACTATTTTTCCTTTAATTTTGTGAACTTTATTTTGCATTCTTTTTTTAAGACCAGCAACTAGTAAAACTAATGAAATTTTGTCTCTTGAAAATACTGAACAACAAAGAAGAAAACTATGTTTAAGATAGGTTTGATTTTTTTTAACATATCTGTATGTAATCTATTTTAAATACATTTAAATATTTAAATAGAGTGATTTATTTTCTTTAACAGTATGTGAAATAGTCCTGAAAAATATCCTTTTGTATGACAGTGACAGGCACAAGCAAAAGCACAAAATCTTATACAGCTGGCTTGTTTAGTCACGAAGTCCTGTCCGACTCTTTTGTGACCCCACGGACCATAACCCACCATGCTCGTCTGTTCGTGGGATTCTCCAGGCAAGAAAACTGTGGTGGGATGCCATTTCCTTCTCCAGGGGATCTTCCTGACCCAGGGATCAAACCCACTGCGACTCCTGTACTACAGGCAGATTCTTTTATTGCTGAGCCACTGGGGGGAGGCTCCCTTTATAGAACTGTTCTCTGCCAAATATTTAAATATATCTGTTACTAAATTAAGTGTAATGAGAACATAGGATAATACAACTAGATTATTTAATATGTTCAAAAGGAAATTAGTGCACATTAACATAGAGCATCTAGCCTATTGTCTCTGTCATTGAATTGAATGTTAGCTCCCTGAAGAGAGGGTGGGGGTGAGGGTAGTCATTTTGTCTATTATGTTCACAACTGAAACCTTGGCACCAAGTGCAGTGTTTGGGGACCAGCAGTGCCTAAGAGATTTTTTAGATAAATTAATTAATATGTGAAACATCGATGTTCAGTTAATGTATATCAAATATTCAATTGTTATTGTGAATAAAAATGCATTTAAAATACTTTACAGTTACATCCTAGTAATATCTTTTGCCATTTCTCTTTTGAACAGGACATTGGACTGTTTTCTTAGACAATACTTTTGTTGCCAGCACAATGAAGCAACGGAAAGAATGTGTCAAATCAGTCACCAGAGAGACGGTGACTTCTCGCCAGTGGGCATCGGTATCCTTGAGGAAATTCTTAAACTCAAGTAATCCTTTGTTGAGGAAAATCAGAACTCTTGTGAAGGTTATGATGATTAAATGAGAACATGTGTGTTACATTTTTCATCAATAATGTTAATTATCATTATATTATATATGATTTACCTTCTTTTTTCATTCCTGCTCTAAAGCATTTTCTTAATCGACAGTATCTACATTGATTCCTTTTGTCTTTGTCAACAACACATTGCCGACTGAACCTACAATGCCAAGAACAGACAAAAAATATATTAGTTTGTAAAAAGTGATTATTTATCAAAAAAAGCAAACAGACTTGTAAAGGCATGGTTAATTTGCATTAACAGAAAGAATGGACAAGTATAGCTAACTATGACTTTTCCAACGTCATGATCAATATGAAAATACAAGTCTCACCTCTCATGAGTATTTCTAATAAAACAAAACAGAACTGGCCCAACTCACTTTGGGTCTGTCCATGGTCATTTCTTTCTTCTTTTTTTTTTTTAAGATTTATTTATTTATTTATTTTGGGTGGGGGTCGGGTTGGGGAAGGAGGGGAGCGGACGGGCCACTTCTATTGTTCTTTCATTTCTCTATTTTCATCCATCTTTGTTCTTTGGCTCCTGTGGTCCTCCCATCACGGTGACCTCTGTCATCACAGAGCACCAGCTCTGGGCGCATGCGCCCCAGAGCTCCGGCTCGGTAATAGGACACATCAGTCCAGCCGCTCCGTGGCACGTGGGATCTTCCCAGGCCAGGGATCAAACTGGCGCTTCTTGCACTGCAAGGCGGTATCCTTACCCACTGGACCACCAGGGGAAGCCCCATGGTCATTTCTACCTTGAGTTAAGAGAGCCAAAGCCAGTTGAAAAACTTCAGTATACAAATTCTAATGCTTACTGCTAGTGATTTCAGTGTAATGGGGAATTTCACTCCTATGCACCTCCATGTTTTTTCTATGTGAATATTCTTCTGCTAGCTTTTACCTCATGTCTAACTGGAGTTTAAATTCCAAATTATGTATCAGAAGGCAGGTGAATAACACATCAAAAGAGTATAGTCACTGCACAAGTAGGTACTACTTCATATCCACTAGAGTGACTACCATCAGAAGCAAACTGACAGGAACAAAAGTTGATGAGGATATGGAAAACCTGAACCTCTCCCACATGGCTGGTTATAATACAAAATGCTGTGGCTGCTGAGGAAGAAAGTTTGGCAGTTTTTCAAAAAGTTACATAAGGGTTACCCTAGGTGTATACCCATGAGAAATGAAAACATATGCTCCCCACTTTTACAACACATTGCCGACTGAACCTACAATGCCAAGAACAGACAAAAATATATTAGTTTGTAAAAAGTGATTATTTATCAAAAAAAGCAAACAGACTTGTAAAGGCATGGTTAATTTGCATTAACAGAAAGAATGGACAAGTATAGCTAACTATGACTTTTCCAACGTCATGATCAATATGAAAATACAAGTCTCACCTCTCATGAGTATTTCTAATAAAACAAAACAGAACTGGCCCAACTCACTTTGGGTCTGTCCATGGTCATTTCTTTCTTCTTTTTTTTTTTTAAGATTTATTTATTTATTTATTTTGGGTGGGGGTCGGGTTGGGGAAGGAGGGGAGCGGACGGGCCACTTCTATTGTTCTTTCATTTCTCTATTTTCATCCATCTTTGTTCTTTGGCTCCTGTGGTCCTCCCATCACGGTGACCTCTGTCATCACAGAGCACCAGCTCTGGGCGCATGCGCCCCAGAGCTCCGGCTCGGTAATAGGACACATCAGTCCAGCCGCTCCGTGGCACGTGGGATCTTCCCAGGCCAGGGATCAAACTGGCGCTTCTTGCACTGCAAGGCGGTATCCTTACCCACTGGACCACCAGGGGAAGCCCCATGGTCATTTCTACCTTGAGTTAAGAGAGCCAAAGCCAGTTGAAAAACTTCAGTATACAAATTCTAATGCTTACTGCTAGTGATTTCAGTGTAATGGGGAATTTCACTCCTATGCACCTCCATGTTTTTTCTATGTGAATATTCTTCTGCTAGCTTTTACCTCATGTCTAACTGGAGTTTAAATTCCAAATTATGTATCAGAAGGCAGGTGAATAACACATCAAAAGAGTATAGTCACTGCACAAGTAGGTACTACTTCATATCCACTAGAGTGACTACCATCAGAAGCAAACTGACAGGAACAAAAGTTGATGAGGATATGGAAAACCTGAACCTCTCCCACATGGCTGGTTATAATACAAAATGCTGTGGCTGCTGAGGAAGAAAGTTTGGCAGTTTTTCAAAAAGTTACATAAGGGTTACCCTAGGTGTATACCCATGAGAAATGAAAACATATGCTCACACACACTGTTGTACATAAATGTCCATAGAAGCATTATTGATAATAGCCCAAAACTGGGGACAACCCAAATGCCTGCCAGTCGATAAGCACACAGTTTAGTATATGCTGTGTGCCCACACAGTGGACTATTATACACTCAGTAATCAATACGAATGAAGGGATGATACATGCTACAACATGGGTAAACCTTGAAAACACTCTTCTAAGTGAAAGAAGTCAGACACAAAAGGTCACATATTGTATAATCTCACTTATATCAAATGTGCAAAAGATGCAAATCTATAGAAAAAGAAAGTATGTTAGTAGTTACAACACATTGGTGGAGCGGGAGGACACACTGTTCACATAGTGTTCACACTGGTGGACACTGGGAGGAGCTGGGTGAAATGGGAAGTAATTACTAAAGGGTACGGAGAGATTTCTCTATAGAATGCTGATATATTCTAGTTGATTGATTGTAGTGATGACTCTGTGAACATACTAAAAAATGAAATTGTATACTAATACACACACACACACACACATATAGTCTCTTGAATTAGACCGGAACTTGATTCCCAGGGCCACCTTTCACTGTCCATAGAACTTGGGAAAGTCATTTAACTTGCCAAGTTAACCCACAATTGTGAAATTGGGAGGACTTGCTGACACAGGTTGCTAATCTGAACATACTTAAATGACTTTGAGATCGCAAAACCTATGCTTAAAAAACATTTTGCCCCTAAATCTATATCTATGTGAATATTCTTCTGCTAATTATGGAGTTTAAATTCCAAATTATGTATCAGAAGGCAGGTGAATAACACATCAAAAGAGTATAGTCACTGCACAAGTAGGTACTACTTCATATCCACTAGAGTGACTACCATCAGAAGCAAACTGACAGGAACAAAAGTTGATGAGGATATGGAAAACCTGAACCTCTCCCACATGGCTGGTTATAATACAAAATGCTGTGGCTGCTGAGGAAGAAAGTTTGGCAGTTTTTCAAAAAGTTACATAAGGGTTACCCTAGGTGTATACCCATGAGAAATGAAAACATATGCTCACACACACTGTTGTACATAAATGTCCATAGAAGCATTATTGATAATAGCCCAAAACTGGGGACAACCCAAATGCCTGCCAGTCGATAAGCACACAGTTTAGTATATGCTGTGTGCCCACACAGTGGACTATTATACACTCAGTAATCAATACGAATGAAGGGATGATACATGCTACAACATGGGTAAACCTTGAAAACACTCTTCTAAGTGAAAGAAGTCAGACACAAAAGGTCACATATTGTATAATCTCACTTATATCAAATGTGCAAAAGATGCAAATCTATAGAAAAAGAAAGTATGTTAGTAGTTACAACACATTGGTGGAGCGGGAGGACACACTGTTCACATAGTGTTCACACTGGTGGACACTGGGAGGAGCTGGGTGAAATGGGAAGTAATTACTAAAGGGTACGGAGAGATTTCTCTATAGAATGCTGATATATTCTAGTTGATTGATTGTAGTGATGACTCTGTGAACATACTAAAAAATGAAATTGTATACTAATACACACACACACACACACATATAGTCTCTTGAATTAGACCGGAACTTGATTCCCAGGGCCACCTTTCACTGTCCATAGAACTTGGGAAAGTCATTTAACTTGCCAAGTTAACCCACAATTGTGAAATTGGGAGGACTTGCTGACACAGGTTGCTAATCTGAACATACTTAAATGACTTTGAGATCGCAAAACCTATGCTTAAAAAACATTTTGCCCCTAAATCTATATCAATATAATATTTTCCAAATGGAAAATCATAGCTTAAGACCAATAGATGTGAAGAAGGCTAAATTGGCAGCAGTCTTCATGATGGGAAGCTGGGAGAAGCAAAAGCCACACTTGTTATTGGCATAGTTTTTAAATTTCCAAAAGTTGTATGGGAACATCCCTTTCCCACTTGGCCCACACAGGAAGGGTGAAAACCTTGCAACTCTTTGTGCTGACATTTTCTGACTCTTAAAAATTGTTGGTGGTGTGCTCAACTCAATACTCTGTAAAACCTACCTGGGAAAAGAATCTAAAAATCTGAAAATGAAGAGATATACAAATATGAATAACTGAATCACTTTGCTGTATACCTGAAATTAATACAACTCTGTAAATCAACTATACTTCAACATAAAATAAAGAAATTAAATAGAAAAAAGTTACTATTTGATTTATTTGCTTGGATAGACTATATGTAATATATTTCACTTTTAACAACAGGTATGACAAAATTATAAAAATATTATTACATGATATCTTATATTCATTTTGCTATTAATCTTTTAGAAATGCTCAATATTTTATGGAATCAGAGAGAAAATGCTTTTGATGAAGGAAATTCACTTGATTTCTTTATACCTCTCAAGTTTGGCTGTATATAAAAGCAAGACACACACTTCTTTTATTCACGAAGAAGGTTTTAAAAATGGATGATTTACATGTTTAAACCTACTTTAAGCTCTCATAAAAATTACTAAAGAACACTAGTTAGGTATTTAGGAGTTATATATTAACTTTTCCCACATCCATAGAAGCCAAATGCCATCATATTGTGAGAGAGTTAACTTCTTCCTAAACATACAGCTTGTTCCTAAAACACCTTAACAATCCTCCATATGACTTTCAGATACTGAGTGAACACAAATATTTTTCTGTTAAAATCAGTAAATTTATAACAGCCCATGAACACTCAAGGCAAAATATCTAACCCCAAACTGTGCTATGCTGTTTAACTAGACAGTATATTTTTTAAAAGACCTACTAGAAATGTGTGACAATTACAAGAGAATTAAATAGATTTTAGACAAAACCTTAAAATCAATGGCAAAACTGTGTCATGAGAAATACATTTAAATTTTTAGAGCTGAAGATTTCTTTTTATTCATGAACATCAACAAGCTGCCAAAATCATCTACACTTACAAAATTTTGTTTTAAGGCTCAGGATGTGATGATGCTAAAGCAATAAGCAATATGCAGAAAAACACATGTCCTGTGAAACCATTTAAATATAGATTCACATATGTCTATTGGTATACAGACATGGTAAAACAATAAAGAAAGACAAGGAAAAGACAACACCAAATTTCAAATAGTAGTTACCTATAGGAAAGGAGGAAGAGAAAGGGACAGGGGAGGTGTCCACTGGAGGCTTCAACTACATTGGTCTAAACTGGGTGATAAATATGTATATTTTTTATATATATTTTATAAGTCTTAGATGTTAGATAAAAAAGGACCACCCATATGGATGCACCTGTATACACACCCACATATACTCACTTTTTTGACCTTTTTCCCCCCTTGTGCTATACAGTAGGTCTCATTAGTTATCCATTTTATACCTAGTAGTATATATATGTTAATCTGAATCTCCCAACTTATCCTCTCCTTTCCCCCTAGGTGTCCATATTTGCTCTCTATGTGTGAGTCTCTATTTCTGCTATTTCTATTAAACAGTATAAATAAGTTCATTTGTAGTGTTTCTTTCCAGATGCCACATATGTGTGTTAATACATGATATTTGTTTTTTCCACTTCACCCTCTATGACAGTCTCTGGGTTCATCCACATCTCTGCAAATGTGGCACACAAGGCAGAATTCCATTCCTTTTTAACAGCTGAGCAATATTCCATTGTATGTGTGTACCACACATACTCACTTTCAGTATGTAGCTTACAAATTTTGCTCTTAGAGTGACAGAAGTTCAAAAGTTCTTTATTCCCTTACTTCTTGTATGGTGTTTTGAAACACTGATAGAGATCCCTTTCCCGGAAGGAGCATTTCAAGTACCTGCAGGAATAAACGTGACTCTTGCGGATGCTGCGTCTAAAGAAGCCCTTGCATCCGTCACAGCTGGAGGCGCCATAGTGCTTTCCTGTCGCTCTGTCCCCACATATGGCACATAGACAGTTGACACCGTTATCTGCGGTATTCATACTTGTTGTCTCCGGGACAGAACTATCTGTTAAAGAAAGAGTAGAATGCAAGTTAGTACTGAGTAGTTCTTCTATGAACAGTCCTACGAATTATCTGGGGCTTCCCCAATGGCTTAGCGGTAAAGAATCAGCCTGAAATGCAGGATATACAGGAGACGTGGGTTCAGTCCCTGGGATGGGGAGATCCCCTAGAGGAGAAAATGGCCACCCACTCCAGTATTCTTGCTGGGAAAATTCCCTGACAGAGGAGCCTGGTCGACTACAGTCCACAGGGTTGCAAAGAATCAGAGGCAACTGAGTGACTAAGTATTTACATGCACTAATTATCACGGGCTGAAATAGCCTATGCCTCGATTTCTTGGAAGCGCCAAAGGAGTGCTCTCCTTTGAATCACTAGCTGCTTCTGCCAAGTCTCCATTCCAATCTGCACACTTGTACTTCTGAGGATTAAACTTTAGCATACCACAGGGTTTTTCTAGTCCACCAACTTCCTAGTAGTATATATATGTTAATCTGAATCTCCCAACTTATCCTCTCCTTTCCCCCTAGGTGTCCATATTTGCTCTCTATGTGTGAGTCTCTATTTCTGCTATTTCTATTAAACAGTATAAATAAGTTCATTTGTAGTGTTTCTTTCCAGATGCCACATATGTGTGTTAATACATGATATTTGTTTTTTCCACTTCACCCTCTATGACAGTCTCTGGGTTCATCCACATCTCTGCAAATGTGGCACACAAGGCAGAATTCCATTCCTTTTAACAGCTGAGAATATTCCATTGTATGTGTGTACCACACATACTCACTTTCAGTATGTAGCTTACAAATTTTGCTCTTAGAGTGACAGAAGTTCAAAAGTTCTTTATTCCCTTACTTCTTGTATGGTGTTTTGAAACACTGATAGAGATCCCTTTCCCGGAAGGAGCATTTCAAGTACCTGCAGGAATAAACGTGACTCTTGCGGATGCTGCGTCTAAAGAAGCCCTTGCATCCGTCACAGCTGGAGGCGCCATAGTGCTTTCCTGTCGCTCTGTCCCCACATATGGCACATAGACAGTTGACACCGTTATCTGCGGTATTCATACTTGTTGTCTCCGGGACAGAACTATCTGTTAAAGAAAGAGTAGAATGCAAGTTAGTACTGAGTAGTTCTTCTATGAACAGTCCTACGAATTATCTGGGGCTTCCCCAATGGCTTAGCGGTAAAGAATCAGCCTGAAATGCAGGATATACAGGAGACGTGGGTTCAGTCCCTGGGATGGGGAGATCCCCTAGAGGAGAAAATGGCCACCCACTCCAGTATTCTTGCTGGGAAAATTCCCTGACAGAGGAGCCTGGTCGACTACAGTCCACAGGGTTGCAAAGAATCAGAGGCAACTGAGTGACTAAGTATTTACATGCACTAATTATCACGGGCTGAAATAGCCTATGCCTCGATTTCTTGGAAGCGCCAAAGGAGTGCTCTCCTTTGAATCACTAGCTGCTTCTGCCAAGTCTCCATTCCAATCTGCACACTTGTACTTCTGAGGATTAAACTTTAGCATACCACAGGGTTCAGTCCCTCAACTATACCCTTTCCCTAGGGAAGCTCACCCAGTCCCATGACATTAAGTACCTGTATGATGAAAAATCCCCACATTTTATCTTTAGTCCTGACGTCACCCTCATGTACCAGTCTGAAATGCCCAAATACCTACCGAACAACTTCACTTTGGGGTTTAATAAGAACTGCAAACTAATGTTTCAAAAAGCACTTCAATTTTTTTTCTTTTCATCTTCCCTAATCAGTTAATCTTACCATGTGGTACATACTACCCATAATCTTGGCCTCTTCACTGAATTCTCTCCCTAATTGTTCATATCAATCCACTTTTCACTCTTTCACTATGGCCACCCTTAACCAACTGAACATAACCTTTCCCCTGGATTATTGCAATAGTTTCCTCTCTAATTTCTCAGAATACTTCCACTCTGGTCTCCCTACTGTTTATTGCCCTAAAGTCCCCAATATGTTCTTGGCACAAGAAATTCACATCATATTAGCCTCCTACATCCAACCTTAGATATAGAATATGCTCATACATCTTCCATGGCCTGTAGAGCCCTGAGTGAAAAGGCCCCCCTCCCATCTTTCTGATCCCATTAACTGCCACTATTTTTCATCCTGTTCACCAGTCCCCAGGAATGTTGCATCATTTTTTTTTGACCCCCCTTAAGTCTGTTCTCATCTCAGACTCTTTATACTTGCTGTTGCCTCTGCCTGGAAGGAAAACTCTTCCTCAAGAATTTCTATTAGCTGACTATCTGGTTTCTGCTCAAATCTCACAATTTTTGTGAAATCTAAAAGACGCATCTGCCCTCAAGTAGAACCCAGAACCCTGCCTATTTTTTAAACTAACCATTGTCTAAAATTATATTAGGCATTGGTCTGTTCATTTATTACGTATCTTTCCCCATAGAATAAAAACTTCACCATGTCAGAGGATTTATCTGTCTTAATCATCCCTCTGCTTTCCAGTTCTTAGAACTACACCTGACATAAAGTAAGAATAATGTTTTAAAGAAAGAGGCTTCAAAAAAATCCACACACATATTTTACTTATTTCTTAGTTAACACTGTTTCTTATTAATATATCTTTATACATCTCTATGTTCTCAAAAGATATTGAATATGTAAAAATATATTGTAAACTTTAATTGACCATAAAATTATATAACAAATATAACAATTTATTATTATATTTCCATTATAAAAAGATAAAATCAAAGACTGTCATGTCCCAATTATATCCCATGATAATATATGTATTCTACTTTACTAATACTTCTGAGTTGACAAATATTGTCATATATAACTTCATAAAGTTTAAAAACATCTTCAATAAGAATATGTTTAAGGCTAATCATGTGACATTTTAGAATTCAAATGCTAGGAATTTTTCTTTTGGTAACATAAGTAGAATAGATATTTTAAATGGCAGAAATGTTAAGGATTAATCTGGAAGATTATATGGAAATACAAAAGAATATTCAACTCTTGATTCCAGTTTATTGTCATACTTACATATTATTAACAAGAAACTTCAACATTATTACAAGAAAACAAGTTAGACAACACTTTAGAAATAGCCACACAAGTCAACTGTTTTAGTAAATATTTATGGTAAATCTTTCCCTACCTTTTAGTGATCTATAACCTTTAAAAAATTTATGAGTCTATTAAACTAAATATTAAATACTTCTCATCAAGTCTAAACATAAGGATTCAAAATACTGACTTTCTGTTACTTGCACTACAAATTGATTTTAATTCATTTATGCTAAAATTTCAGAATTCATCATCTGAACATTTTCAGAAATCTTCCCACTCATAAGTTATTGTTGCTTACTGTTAATATTACTGCTGTGGCAGTCATTGAAATTGTATGCCATAATAGAACCTCAAGATATCCTGAGTACAAGATGCATTCTCAGTCCTGAACTAAACGTACACATAAACACACACATACAGTTTCCAAATCATACATCATTAGCAGATTTCAGGAGTTCTAACAATCATAGCTCATCTTGGGCAAGATTTTCATTTGAAAAATATACCTAAATTCAAAGTCAACAGTAAACTGTATTCTCCTGTATAAAGACCTGAAGCTCTAAACGAGTCATGTCTTATTTAAAGTTAAAATGTTACAGCAGATAAATACCAAGAGTTTTGTAAGGCTAAACATTAGCTTGTTGAGTGCTGTTAGAATATAAACCTTACTTTCTTTTCATATTTGTGTTCAAGGCAAAATCTTGATAGTAATTTTAAATACAGTTTCTCATCAACAATCATTGAAAACTGAAATGATCAAAGAAGGAGGCAACCAGTAAGACTCCTCTGAGTTTTAAGGAAACCTTTCCATACATCATTTTAAATGTTGCATAGAAAATATACTTTACAGGCAACTTGCCAATATAATGCATTGCTGTGATTTACAGGAAATAAAACAACTGCTGAAACTGCTCTTTTTACCTAACTGGCCCATGATAAAATCTCAAGGTTACTTTATTATGCATAACTAAGTCTTTTCCATCACAAATATAAAACAAGCTACAGCATTATTCATTTAAATTTTGTGAGGAAGGGCAACAACCCCAGATCTGCGGTCTGAAAAAGCAAGTCCTGAATTCTCCAGCAACAAAACACAGAGCTACCACCTGGGAAGCTCACTTTGACGTCTCTCATTATACTTTTTTTTTTTTTAATCTATAGGCAGATGAGAACTTACCATTTGAATTATACAGAATCTGCATAGTATCAAACTCCAAAGTTGTGTAGGTTGGATCCAAGACTTCACTGTAATTTGACATCTCCATGTCCAGTATCGGTTCCGATACCCTCATCATTGACTTAGAAACACACATACAAGAGGCACCACTGGCCCAGAGTGTGTGAGGGCTCTTGGGCTTTCAATCTGTGAGTGATAATCCAAAGTTAACTGTAACTGAGTGACTTATGTGCTGCAGTGGGAGGGGCTGTAAAACTGTAAGCTCCTTCAGCAGGCCATATTCTGCTTACTTCTTTTGCTTTTATGGCATACGAAAGCAATTCCTGGTGATAATGCTGGAATGCTTCATGGAATCACCTTATCTGAAGTGCTTAGTGGACTAACATGATTTCCTAAATTGATTTCCAGTAGACAATAAACGATGTCACGAAGAGGATTAAAAATAGAAAAGAGAGTATCTAAATTCAAAGTCAACAGTAAACTGTATTCTCCTGTATAAAGACCTGAAGCTCTAAACGAGTCATGTCTTATTTAAAGTTAAAATGTTACAGCAGATAAATACCAAGAGTTTTGTAAGGCTAAACATTAGCTTGTTGAGTGCTGTTAGAATATAAACCTTACTTTCTTTTCATATTTGTGTTCAAGGCAAAATCTTGATAGTAATTTTAAATACAGTTTCTCATCAACAATCATTGAAAACTGAAATGATCAAAGAAGGAGGCAACCAGTAAGACTCCTCTGAGTTTTAAGGAAACCTTTCCATACATCATTTTAAATGTTGCATAGAAAATATACTTTACAGGCAACTTGCCAATATAATGCATTGCTGTGATTTACAGGAAATAAAACAACTGCTGAAACTGCTCTTTTTACCTAACTGGCCCATGATAAAATCTCAAGGTTACTTTATTATGCATAACTAAGTCTTTTCCATCACAAATATAAAACAAGCTACAGCATTATTCATTTAAATTTTGTGAGGAAGGGCAACAACCCCAGATCTGCGGTCTGAAAAAGCAAGTCCTGAATTCTCCAGCAACAAAACACAGAGCTACCACCTGGGAAGCTCACTTTGACGTCTCTCATTATACTTTTTTTTTTTTTAATCTATAGGCAGATGAGAACTTACCATTTGAATTATACAGAATCTGCATAGTATCAAACTCCAAAGTTGTGTAGGTTGGATCCAAGACTTCACTGTAATTTGACATCTCCATGTCCAGTATCGGTTCCGATACCCTCATCATTGACTTAGAAACACACATACAAGAGGCACCACTGGCCCAGAGTGTGTGAGGGCTCTTGGGCTTTCAATCTGTGAGTGATAATCCAAAGTTAACTGTAACTGAGTGACTTATGTGCTGCAGTGGGAGGGGCTGTAAAACTGTAAGCTCCTTCAGCAGGCCATATTCTGCTTACTTCTTTTGCTTTTATGGCATACGAAAGCAATTCCTGGTGATAATGCTGGAATGCTTCATGGAATCACCTTATCTGAAGTGCTTAGTGGACTAACATGATTTCCTAAATTGATTTCCAGTAGACAATAAACGATGTCACGAAGAGGATTAAAAATAGAAAAGAGAGTATCTCCATTCTTGAGCCGCCATTCAGCCTGATTTATCCCATTTAAGTGGCTGAAATTGCAGGGCACAAGTTCTAAAAAAAATGGGACTTGTTATAAATTTGGTAGGCCAAGACTGTAAGTTAACACTTAAACACTTAATGACTTCAAGTTTCTTACTCATCCAATAAAGCTAACTTTATGATGAGGAAAAAACAAATTTGTAATTTGAAATGACAAAGATTTAGTTGGTGTCCCTTGTAGGTTTGTAAACAGGCAGCATTAGTATAATTGCGAGTATCTTGCAGGTATTTATTAAATAATTGTTAGACAAACAAGGAATGCTGGAAGCTCGCCTTAGTTGGCCACCTCTCTGCGTGTGTGCCAAGTTGCTTCACTTGTGTCTGACTCTGCGACTCTACGGACCAAAGCCTGCCAAACTCCTCTGCCTGTGGCATTCTCTGGGCAAGAAACCTGGAGTGGGTTGCCATTTCCTCCTCCAGGAGATCGTTCTGACTCAGGGATCCAACGCACATCTCCTGCACTGACAGGCCACCTGAGAGTCCTTAAAAACTGCTTTCCAGAGGACCTTGGAAGAGATGTGCGGGAGGCTGAATACAGGTGTGCAATGAAGACATAGCAGGGGAGAAAGCTAAGTCCTGCTTCTCCACAGTGGAGAGTCCATGTGGTAAAACTAACACTAAAAAGGCAGGAACCAAGACTTCACTGTAATTTGACATCTCCATGTCCAGTATCGGTTCCGATACCCTCATCATTGACTTAGAAACACACATACAAGAGGCACCACTGGCCCAGAGTGTGTGAGGGCTCTTGGGCTTTCAATCTGTGAGTGATAATCCAAAGTTAACTGTAACTGAGTGACTTATGTGCTGCAGTGGGAGGGGCTGTAAAACTGTAAGCTCCTTCAGCAGGCCATATTCTGCTTACTTCTTTTGCTTTTATGGCATACGAAAGCAATTCCTGGTGATAATGCTGGAATGCTTCATGGAATCACCTTATCTGAAGTGCTTAGTGGACTAACATGATTTCCTAAATTGATTTCCAGTAGACAATAAACGATGTCACGAAGAGGATTAAAAATAGAAAAGAGAGTATCTCCATTCTTGAGCCGCCATTCAGCCTGATTTATCCCATTTAAGTGGCTGAAATTGCAGGGCACAAGTTCTAAAAAAAATGGGACTTGTTATAAATTTGGTAGGCCAAGACTGTAAGTTAACACTTAAACACTTAATGACTTCAAGTTTCTTACTCATCCAATAAAGCTGACTTTATGATGAGGAAAACAAATTTGTAATTTGAAATGACAAAGATTTAGTTGGTGTCCCTTGTAGGTTTGTAAACAGGCAGCATTAGTATAATTGCGAGTATCTTGCAGGTATTTATTAAATAATTGTTAGACAAACAAGGAATGCTGGAAGCTCGCCTTAGTTGGCCACCTCTCTGCGTGTGTGCCAAGTTGCTTCACTTGTGTCTGACTCTGCGACTCTACGGACCAAAGCCTGCCAAACTCCTCTGCCTGTGGCATTCTCTGGGCAAGAAACCTGGAGTGGGTTGCCATTTCCTCCTCCAGGAGATCGTTCTGACTCAGGGATCCAACGCACATCTCCTGCACTGACAGGCCACCTGAGAGTCCTTAAAAACTGCTTTCCAGAGGACCTTGGAAGAGATGTGCGGGAGGCTGAATACAGGTGTGCAATGAAGACATAGCAGGGGAGAAAGCTAAGTCCTGCTTCTCCACAGTGGAGAGTCCATGTGGTAAAACTAACACTAAAAAGGCAGGAAGCAATATGTTACTTAAAGTCATGGGGTAAGAATGGGAAAAAAAGAAAAAAAAAAAGCTAAAAGAAGTGCCTCTGGGAATGATGTCCATTTAAGGTTTTTTTGCTTGTTTATTCTTTTGTAGAATTCTTGGGAGAAGTTTCGTAGAATTATTTGATTCTTAAATCTGTGTGCTTCTATAACTTAAATAAAAATAAAAACAATAAAAAAGCCAAATAGAAATAAATAGTCATTAATATATAAATAAGGTTTTGTTTCTTTTTACTTTCCATGCCGGTCACACATTTCAGGCATTAAACTGAAATAAGATTTTCCCTAATGTGTGGATTAACAATTCCCTGCATCAGCTTTTCACATCTAACATCTGTAGAGCATACCATATCTTTTATGTATATGTATGGCAGGGCAAATTTAGAGAGTGGGAAACATTGAGAAGATAATATTCAAAGAGCATCATACAGAGTCAAGGCAGGAAGAGAAAAATAAATATCATATATTAACCTATATATGTGGAATCTAGAAAAATGGTGTAGATGATCTTATCAGCAAAGTAGAAAGAGACAAACATGTAGAGATCAAATATATGGATACCTTGGGGAAAACAGGGTAGGAGGAATTTGGAGACTGGGATTTAGATATATACACTCCCGGTACTATCTATAAAATAGGTAGTGAATAAGAACCCACTACATAGCACAGGGAACTTTACTTAACGCACTGTGGTGACCTGAAGGGAAGGAAGTCCAAAATGCAGGGGATATATGTATACGTATGGCTGACTCGTTTTGCTATACAGTAGAAACCAACAAATTGTAAAGGCAACTATACTCCAATAAAAATTTCAAAATTAAAGTTACTTGATAGCTAAAAAAAGGACTATATTTTATTTCTGAGAATATATTTGCTAGTTTTATCTTCTAAGAAAAAATTTCAGTCACATTTAGTCTATAAAGTCTGAATTCTATTTTCCACATTTTAAAAAGACTATTGCAAAGCAAGACTTTTATTAAGCATTGCAAAGCAATGCTTTAATACCATAATCTTCATGACTATTATATCTTAAATATTATCAATTTTGTATTTTTCATTTGAGAAGACTGGCTTTTCATTTTTTAATTAATTCATTTATTTTAATTTTAGGATTACTGTTTTACACTATGGTGATTTTTTTGCACCAATATGAGTTGGTCATAGATATATATGTGTCCCTTCCATTCTGGGCTCAAGTCCCCCTCCCTCCCCACCCCATCTCTCTAAGCTGTCACAGAGCACAACCTTTGGGTGCCCTATTTTCACGCATCAAACTCACACTGCACTGGCCATGTATTCTATACATGATAAGGTCTATCTTTCAATGCTGTTCCCTCAAATCATCCCTTTCTCTCCTGTTTTCACTGAGTCCAGAAGTCTTTTCTTTACCTCTGTGTCTACCTTGCTGCTCTGTACATAGGATCACCAGTACCATCTTTCTAATTCCATATACGTGTGCTAATATACAGTATTTGTCTTTCTCTAACTTCCCTCACTCTGTATAATAGGTTCTTGGTTCATCTACCTCATTAGAACTGACTCAGATGTGTTCCTTTTTATATCTAAGTAGCATTCCACTGTGTGTATGTACCACCACTTTCTTATTGATTCATCTGTTGATGGACAGCTAGCCTGTTTCAACGTCCCAGCTACTGTAAATAGTGCCGCAAGGAACAATGGGGTACATTTCAATTCTGGTTTCTCAGGGTATATGCCTAGTAGTGGGCTGCTGGGTTGTAGGGTAGCTTTATCCAAGTGTTTTAAGAAATCTCTAGATTGTTCTCCATAGTGACTGTATCAGTTTGCATTCCTGAAGGAAGGAAGTCCAAAATGGGGAAATATGTACACGTCTGGATGACTCGTTTTGCTATACAGTAGAAACCAACAAATTGTAAAGGCAACTATACTCCAATAAAAATTTCAAAATTAAAGTTACTTGATAGCTAAAAAAAGGACTATATTTTATTTCTGAGAATATATTTGCTAGTTTTATCTTCTAAGAAAAAATTTCAGTCACATTTAGTCTATAAAGTCTGAATTCTATTTTCCACATTTTAAAAAGACTATTGCAAAGCAAGACTTTTATTAAGCATTGCAAAGCAATGCTTTAATACCATAATCTTCATGACTATTATATCTTAAATATTATCAATTTTGTATTTTTCATTTGAGAAGACTGGCTTTTCATTTTTTAATTAATTCATTTATTTTAATTTTAGGATTACTGTTTTACACTATGGTGATTTTTTTGCACCAATATGAGTTGGTCATAGATATATATGTGTCCCTTCCATTCTGGGCTCAAGTCCCCCTCCCTCCCCACCCCATCTCTCTAAGCTGTCACAGAGCACAACCTTTGGGTGCCCTATTTTCACGCATCAAACTCACACTGCACTGGCCATGTATTCTATACATGATAAGGTCTATCTTTCAATGCTGTTCCCTCAAATCATCCCTTTCTCTCCTGTTTTCACTGAGTCCAGAAGTCTTTTCTTTACCTCTGTGTCTACCTTGCTGCTCTGTACATAGGATCACCAGTACCATCTTTCTAATTCCATATACGTGTGCTAATATACAGTATTTGTCTTTCTCTAACTTCCCTCACTCTGTATAATAGGTTCTTGGTTCATCTACCTCATTAGAACTGACTCAGATGTGTTCCTTTTTATATCTAAGTAGCATTCCACTGTGTGTATGTACCACCACTTTCTTATTGATTCATCTGTTGATGGACAGCTAGCCTGTTTCAACGTCCCAGCTACTGTAAATAGTGCCGCAAGGAACAATGGGGTACATTTCAATTCTGGTTTCCTCAGGGTATATGCCTAGTAGTGGGCTGCTGGGTTGTAGGGTAGCTTTATCCAAGTGTTTTAAGAAATCTCTAGATTGTTCTCCATAGTGACTGTATCAGTTTGCATTCCTACCAACAGTATAAGAGGATTCCCTTTTCTCTATAACCTCTCCAGCATTTATAGTTTGTAGACTTTTTGGTGACAGTCATTCTGACGGTGTGAAATGATACATCATTGTGGCTTTGATTTGTATTTCTCTAATCATAAATGATGCTGAGTATTGTTTTCATGTGTTTATTAGTCATCTGTATGTCTTCTTTGGAGAAATGTCTGTTTAGGTCTTTTGCCCACTTTTTGATTGTGTTGTTTGTTTTTCTGGCATTGAGCTGCATGAATTGCTTGTATATTTTGGAGATTAATTCTTTAAGACCTGCTTTATAAATTGAAAGCCATATGAAGAATTATGAAGAAAAAAGCAGATTCGTTTTAGTAGTCAGAATCACTATATCAAACAATGACCAATGGAATAGCCCTCGTGTCTTCATATTCCATAGCACTCTTAATTGTGAAGATAGTATTTGAGGGGGAGGTAAATTTTAGCAATTTTGTTTAGGGGTTAACTGTGAAGTGAAAGTCGCTCAGCTGTGCCTTATTCTGCGATGCCATGGACAAGCCATGGAAACCTCCAGGAAGAATACTGGAGTGGGTAGCCATTCCCTTCTCCAGAGGATCTTCCTAACCCAGGGATGGAACCCGGGTATCCCTCATTGCAGGTGGATTTTTTTACTATCTGAGCCACCAGGGAAGTCCTGTATAGTTACACAAGGCTGACTGCAGTCATTCAGTTTTTGAAGGGGCTGGCATGTACATCCTGTGGTTTCCATTTGCATGAAATTGTTCTCACTCATGGTGAGGTAGCACAGGCCTGCCGTGTTGCCCATGTAAACGCAAACAGCACATGGTTCATTGCCCACACTCTTTCCCGTGTGTGTAGTGACCGACCCACGCTGAGTTTATGTTCCCAATGGTAGTGCACCAATATAGAAAGAAGAGAGGAAAACAAAAAAGTACAGAACCACTCATTTATAAGACTGCAAAACACTTAAGAGGAATGTGATAAGAAGAGAATGTGACTATAGCTTAGGAAAACAATGTTGTTGTTTCTTCAGCCTACTCCATTCTGTGTCCATAGGTCACATCACTATGGATCAGGGCATTGTGCTCAAAAGGAGAAGGAGTTTTACATTCATCTCAGCACATATCCTCAAATCTGGCTTTCAAGATGAAACCCACTACCCACCCACATTACTGTAAATTATCTTTTCCATTTTATTGAGTAAAAACTTGAGAATTTCCAGAAGACACAGAAGATCTAAATAAGAGGCACATCTCTGCAAGTGGGGGTAGTCCGTTTTCCTAATGATATTCAGATGTGGAAACTCCTACAGCATTCAGTCAACCTTACTCTAGAGAGGAAAGATTCTCTCTTTTCTTTTTTTCTTCAAAGAAGTTACAAAGTAGAGTACAAGTTCTCTTACATTCTAGAATTGGTAGTTTACTAAATTAGACAAATAAAATAGTTGAAACAGAGAATCATAAAAAATGGCATATCCATATTTGATATGTATAACTGTTACTGTTTTTTTAGACTTTTTATTTGAGTAAAAAAATCTGGAATTTTTCTTTTTAAATTGAAGTATAGCTGGCTTATAATTTTGTGCTAGTTTCTGTATATAGAAAAGTGATTCAGTATTCAGTTATATATTATATATATATATATATATTCTTTCTCAGATTTTTGCCCATTATGGGTCATTACAAGATATTGAATGTAGTCTCCTGTGCTCTACAGTAGGATCTTATTACTTATCTATTTTATATAAAGTAGTATACATTTATCAATCCCAATTTACCTCTTCCTACCTCCCTTTCCTCTTTGGTAACCATACATTTGTTTTCCATGTTTCTGAGTGTGTTTCTGTTATACAAGTAAGTTCATATATATCATTTTTAAAGATTCATTATATAAGTGATATCACATGCTATGTTTCCCTGTCTGGCTTACTTTTCTTAGTATGACAATCTGTAGGTCCACCCAATGTTGCCGCAAATGGCATTATTTCATTATTTTTCAATGCTGAGGAATATTCCATTGCATGTATATAGCACACTTCTTTATGCATTCATCTGTTGGTACCCCATGAATTGGAAGGTGAAGTTTTAACCACTGGAGCATCAGGGAAGTCCCAAGGCTGCATGTATCTTTTTGAATTAGAGTTTTCCCTAGGTATATACCCAAGTGTAGATTGCTGGATCACACAGTAACTCTACTTTTAGTTTTTTAAGGGACCTCCATATCGTTCTCCATAGTGGCTGCAACAATCTATGTTTGGATTCTTTATTATTTGTTTTCTTTTGTAAGTTCCATGTACTGCTTTTGATTTCTCATATATTTTTTTAAGTGAAGAAAAAAGTCAAAGCTATCTGCAAAGCTACCAGAATACAGCTTTCTAGAATTTTATATTTTTTGAAATATTTGATCAACTCAATTTTATTCACTTTCAACATATTTGCCTTGGTTTTTATAGGGGAATTTTTTTCTTTTTCACTCATGTTTCATTAGATTATGTAGTATTTAACTAAATTGTAGAATTAAAAAACAAGAATAAATGGCATTAACATGTTAAGTAACAAATACAAGCAACCCTTGATAACTATACAGAGTTAATGAGACGGTCAGAGGACACTGACTGTCACTATCCACTGACCATCACTACAGCACTATCCATGATAACCAAGAGGAAACAGTATAAACGTCCATCAGTGAATGAATGGATTAAAAAATATATATAATATACAATGAAAAACTATCCAGCCTTAAAAAGAAATGAACTGCTGACAACACGGATGAAGCTTAAAAACATTATGATAAGTACAATAAGACCATCACAGAAAGACAAATATTGCCTGATTCCATTAACATAAGAAATCTACAGTGGTCATCCCTGTAGATTCAGAGAGGAATGGTGGATGCCAGGAGTTAGCAGAGAGAGAAAGGAGGAGTTACCAATTAATGGGTTTAAAATGTCAATGAAACAATGTAACCAAGCTCCAGAGATCTGCCATACAACATGGTAATAATGTACCATACAATCTAAAGTTTTATTCAATACATAGTAGATGCTTTAGAAAAGTAAAATCAAAAGATTTACGATGAAGAACTGAACTACAGCATGGAAAATGACCAACCATATGAGTAAACAGAAAAATGTAAAATGAAACAATCAATACTGTTAAAAGAAAAATACAGCTTTTACTTAAAGAAAGGGTAGGTTTACCCTGGAAACTATTAATAATTAGTATCTTCCACAAAGGAAGTTGATAACTTGAGTCAATAAAGAGAGCTGGCTAAGTAGATATTAGTTAGATGTTCTCTTGAATTGATTTTAACATGAAATACTTTGTATTTAAAATTTAACTTCCTCCATATGACAAATCTCTCTACTTTTTAAGATTAATCGGTCTTCGTTCAGAACATTTTTTTACTTGCTTAAAGAGGAGTAGGAAAGGACAGTGAGGAGCATGAGAAAGAAAGGAAATAAAGAGAAAATTTTTTTAAAAAAAAAGGACAAAGAAATCATTTTAGTCATGGTTACTTTTGGACTTTTGATATGCATCATCATCAAAGAAGGGTCATACTCTAATATTTTGTGTTTTACCATTCAATACTGATTATCGCATCTTCATAATTTAGTGACGTTGATATTTGGAAACATGTCACTTGACAGAAATAAACAAAATAAAATTATACAACTTAACTGTATAAGATGTAGATGCATAAAACAGTCATTGTATTTGCTCATATATTTTCATATTAAAACTCAATTATTTCCAGGAAGGGGAGAGATGAAAAATCTAGAGACCAATTGCTTGGTCAAGTACTTCTTATGGATAAGTTAATTAAGGCTACATTTAAATAGTTATAAGAAAAAATGCATTAATTGTATGCTTAGGTGCTACAGAAACAATGGTCCTTAAATAAACTGGACTACTATTACTAAGCTTATGTTACTAAATGTTCAGCACAAATTTATGAGTGATTTTAAACTTACTTCTTGAGTTTTAATTGGCAGAGGCATCAAATATTCATGCTAATTCCTGACAGTAATTTGACAGAAAATCCTAACATGAATTTTCTGAAATAGAAATATATAAACTTAATTTACATCCACAGATATAAATACACATGGTACGTAGACTATGATCTCCTGAAAAGTCTCTAAATAAAGGACACTTTGCAGCATCTATTCTGCACACTGAACAAAATGTTACTGTGTTTTAGTGTGATCTCACGGTTTCCAGACTAAGATGTACCTTCTTAGTCCAAGTCAGGTCAATTACCTGAGAAAGATGTTATTTGTTGATAAAAGATTGATTTTAAATAGTGCAACCAATGTTTTAGAAAAAGGTTAAAGCAATCGTTTCTTAAACTGGCATGTGAAATACGATATTTAAACTTCTTCAGAGCAATCTAGCAAGAGATGAAAACAGCAGAGTATGTAAAGAAGACAACAACTCAATTCATTATTGACTGACTATTCAAGATAATAACAGAAACATTTCTATCTTATCTGTAAGACTATTAAGCCTGTTAAACTGTTCTATAC
This sequence comes from Tragulus kanchil, assembly GCA_022376925.1. Taxonomy (NCBI): domain Eukaryota; kingdom Metazoa; phylum Chordata; class Mammalia; order Artiodactyla; family Tragulidae; genus Tragulus; species Tragulus kanchil. The sequence goes on along the minus strand of JAIOJX010000002.1, from coordinate 84,914,310 downwards.
TTGATATTTGATTGAATCATTCCTTCAGAGATTTAAAATAGAAAACAGGCTAATAAAAATCAAAGTTATTTTCATAAAAGAATTTTCATGAAAATAATTTCAAATAATATTAAAACATGTTATTTTAAAGTTTTAGTTAATACAATTTGTACTGTAAATGTATTCCTTGGAGATTACTTTTCATTACTCACACTATTAATCCTAAAAGCACATTTATTTCTTTTTTGTATTTGAATATAGTTGATTTACAATGTTGCATTAGTTTCAGGTGTACAGCGAAGTTATTGTTATATGTCATTCACAGAGTTTTGTTGCTTACAGCTATACATAATCCCAAGTCAGTCATAGGTATATTCCTGACCTCTCCCATCTGAGCCCCTCACTTTTTCAAGTATGGAGATTACATAAACATGATCACTAAAAGTTAGATGAAGAAGAATAGCATTTCAAATACACCCATATGTTTTTTAGTCTCAACCGGAAATCAAGAGAAGAACTCTGCCCCATAAAATAACTGATTAAATCAAGGCAAAGCCACATCTCATATGTCAAAAAAAAGTCAATTAAAAAAACATTGTTTTCCTTACTGCCACTGTCTTAACCTGACCATTATTCCTTTTATTAAATAGAGATCTTGTCTCTTATCCTTTCTACTGGCGATGAGGAAAAACAAACATATTTAAAAATTAAAACAAATCAAAACAGGCATTTCAATCTTCAAAGTAAGTTGCTATCACTAACATGCAAAGAGAAAAGTTTGAAATTCAATCTAATGATGAGATTCTAGTTTTCAAAATGTTTCATAAATCCTTTCGTAAAGCCCAGATTATATATAAATTTTAGATAACTAAAAACAATTTTCCTTTGCCTCTTGTCTCTCTCTTTCCTCCTTGTCTCTTTTTTCTTCCTTCTTTGATACTGCTGATCATCATGCCATGACCAGCACAACCACATAACTTATCAGGTCAGTTAAGCCAAAGTTATTACCAGCATTAAGGAATATATGTTATCATTGACATATATGCCTCCCTTAGAACTGCTGGAAAATATTTAAAATTAAACTGAACTTCCATAAATTTTGCTTACAAAGTTTTCTAATTCCCTTTAAATAAGCAAATTATTTCATAGTTCACTGTGAATTCGTATTGTTTTCCAATTCATAACCATATCCCTAGGAAATAATTTTAAACCCTTATTTTAAATCCAGTTTTAACTTGATCAATGCCAACAACTCACATCACCATTAAAAAAGAACCTAAATAAATCAATAAATAGGACAGAGATACATATCACCTTGTGAAAAAGCTGACTTCATTTAGAAACATCGCTATTTTTATAATATTTATGGTTTACCTTTAGCTATTCATTATTTTCTATTTGCTCATTAAAACATCAGATCATTATTTAAAACAACTAGTTATATCATAAAAGTAAAACCCTGAACTAAAAGAGAGTGGAAAAAAAATGGTATAATAATTAAATCAGTTACTGTTAGGATAGACAAAAGGCAAATCTGAGACCTAAATGTAGTGAAGAAAACAGTCTGAGTAAAAGCTTAGAGGTGATATGAGAAATCTGCATATATTAAACCTACCTTCAAGGTCAGTTGCCTTGTGATTTAAAACAGACTCTCCTTTTCAGAAGATAAGGAGCTGATTATTACTAAATTATTAACTGGAATATAGATTATGCTGGTTAGGAAAATTAAAAAAAATAAAAGGCTGGGTATAAGGAACATGTCAGGATTCGACAGGCCCTGTTTCTGCATTTGCTTTTTACAATCGGTGTTATCATTGTTGCCACTGCAAACTCAGCAAACTTAATCAGAATATTCAAGATTGTGGCAGCACTTCGATACCAAAGATGCTGCATTATGCAAAATTAATGGGAGAAAGTTGTCAGTTCGGGCCAGTACCTGTCTCAATATGTTCTAAGGCGATATAATAATTAAAAAAATACCAGCAGCTCTACTGTGCTGCGTACACTGTTAAACTTGAACATTTTGAGTAAGTGTATTTTCATGACCATAAACATTTGCATCCGGGAATCCAATGCATGCGCCCACACATATACACATACATAAGAGTTACTGTTTCTTCATTTTAAAAAATGTAGTAATAGATCATGTGTGTGTGTATGTGCTCAGTTGCGTCTGACTCTTTGTGGCCCTATGGACTACAGCCCATCAGGACCCTCTGTCCATGGACTTTATCAGGCAAGAATACTGGAGTGAGTTGTTATTTCCTTTTCCAGGGGATCCTCCAGATCCAGGGACCAAACTGGGGTCCTCCTGCATCGGCAGGCAGTTTCTTTACCACTGGCGCCACCTGGGAAGCCCAATGATTCACACATTCTGATGTAATACTCACAAATATTAGACCAGTGATTCACAAATTCTGATGCGTATTATAATCATCTGGGGAATTTTTAAAGATCCCAAGGCTGAAGTTGCATCAGACCAATTACATAAGAATATCTGGGGTGGGTGTCAGGTATCAGTGTTTTAAAAAACCTTTAGGAGATTCCAAAGTGCTGAAAACACACATTTGTCCAGTTTTGTTGAATCAACCTTTACGTGTTTACGAGTTATGTTTTTTTGTTGTTGTTGTTAGAGGAAACTGAATAATAACTTTTCAGTTCCAGGGCCCTAAAACTCAGTTTCCACATGTTTAATTAATAACAAACAAGCCAAAAAACTCTAATAAAGATAAAACTTGTAACCTCACTACGATTTCTGGTTATGACAGTAAATGAAATGCTTGTTCAGTGAACCAGTGTTACATTCACATGGCTGTGTTTGTTGAGTCGCTAAATTGTGTCTGATTCTTTGCGACCCCATGGACTGTAGCCTGCCACGCTCCTTTATCCTAATACTATCCTATTATACTATTCATTTAAAACTATCAATTATAGACACTTAATACTATTTATCACACTACCATTATAATCTTTATTATGTCAAGCAATTAATGGGAGAAAGTTGTCAGTTCGCCAGTACCTGTCTCAATATGTTCTAAGGCGATATAATAATTAAAAATACCAGCAGCTCTACTGTGCGACACTGTTAAACTTGAACATTTTGAGTAAGTGTATTTTCATGACCATAAACATTTGCATCCGGGAATCCAATGCATGCGCCCACACATATACACATACATAAGAGTTACTGTTTCTTCATTTTAAAAAATGTAGTAATAGATCATGTGTGTGTGTATGTGCTCAGTTGCGTCTGACTCTTTGTGGCCCTATGGACTACAGCCCATCAGGACCCTCTGTCCATGGACTTTATCAGGCAAGAATACTGGAGTGAGTTGTTATTTCCTTTTCCAGGGGATCCTCCAGATCCAGGGACCAAACTGGGGTCCTCCTGCATCGGCAGGCAGTTTCTTTACCACTGGCGCCACCTGGGAAGCCCAATGATTCACACATTCTGATGTAATACTCACAAATATTAGACCAGTGATTCACAAATTCTGATGCGTATTATAATCATCTGGGGAATTTTTAAAGATCCCAAGGCTGAAGTTGCATCAGACCAATTACATAAGAATATCTGGGGTGGGTGTCAGGTATCAGTGTTTTAAAAAACCTTTAGGAGATTCCAAAGTGCTGAAAACACACATTTGTCCAGTTTTGTTGAATCAACCTTTACGTGTTTACGAGTTATGTTTTTTTGTTGTTGTTGTTAGAGGAAACTGAATAATAACTTTTCAGTTCCAGGGCCCTAAAACTCAGTTTCCACATGTTTAATTAATAACAAACAAGCCAAAAAACTCTAATAAAGATAAAACTTGTAACCTCACTACGATTTCTGGTTATGACAGTAAATGAAATGCTTGTTCAGTGAACCAGTGTTACATTCACATGGCTGTGTTTGTTGAGTCGCTAAATTGTGTCTGATTCTTTGCGACCCCATGGACTGTAGCCTGCCACGCTCCTTTATCCTAATACTATCCTATTATACTATTCATTTAAAACTATCAATTATAGACACTTAATACTATTTATCACACTACCATTATAATCTTTATTATACTATCACTATACTATTATGATACTTCTAATAATTACTATAGCTTTACCTATACTATTTGTTACTGATTTTATTGTACTATTTACTAAGTCTTTAAACTATCCAAACAACTATAAAATGTAGGTACTATTACTTCTCCTATTTCACATAAAAGGAGATCAGAGAAATTATGTTAACTTATTGGTTCATTATTCAACAACAAAAATTTGAAGACACATCGATGTCTAATGAGGAATAAAAAATAAATCAATAGAGGAAATAAAACAAATCACAAATGATGGTCAATTTCTCACAGAGAAGGCAGGAAGAGAAAAAAGAAAACATAAATGGAACAAATAGAAAATGATATTTTAATTCAGTTAGAAAAATGATAACTTTAATTCAGTTACATCAATAATCACTTTAAATACAAATGGTCTATGTATACCAGACAAACTACAGAGACAGATGAATAAGCAAGTAAAATATGACTATATGCAATGTTCAGGAAATCTACTTAAAATACAAAGACATAAATAGGTTAATAGTAAAAAGGAGAAAAATGGTATATCCTGTAATTACTCAATAAAATAAAACTGTATTAATTTCAGACAAAGAGACTTCAGACCAGAAAAATTATCAGGCATAAAGAAGGTCCTTATATAACAATAAAAGAGTCATTCTTCAAAGAGTAAGAACAATTCTAAATATATATACACTAAAAGATCTCCAAAGCATATAAGGTAAAATGCATAAATCTGAATAATGAAATAGCCCCAAATCCACAACAGCACTCCTTTCTCAGTACTTGGACATCAACTTAACAATGGACCTCAACTTAATAAAACATAGGGACTTAGGCAACATAATTACTCATTAATTATGACTAACTGAATTTACTGAATACCCCCATCCAACACCAACATAAAATGTAAAACACATCATCTTTAAATGCACATGGAGTATTCACCAGGATGGACAATTTTCTGGATCACAAAATAAACCTTAACACATGTAGAGAGTAGAAATCATATAAAGTCTACTTTAGAAACATAACAGAATTAAACTAGAAATCAATAATAGAAAGATGCCTGGAAAGAATATTGTTTGGAAATTAAACAGCACATCCCTAAATAACCCAAGGGTCAAAGAAAAAGGCTTAACAATAAAAAAAAAAAAAAAAAAAAAAAAAGGTTTTTCTTGAAGTAAATGAACATGCAACATATCAAAACTCGTGGAATGAATCTCAAGTACAACTTACAGGAAATATTATAATATTATGTGCATATATTAAAAGAGAAGAATGATATAAAATCAGTAACCTAAGTCTCCATTTAGATATTGAGAAAATGAAAGCTGTAGAAAAAAGATCCAAGTCCAAACAAATAAAAGCAATAAAACAAAAAAGGTGCAAGAAGTCATACAGTTAATAAACTATAAAATCCAGGCAGTATGGCTCTAGAATCTATATGCTTAACTAGGACTGGAACATTGACTGAAAAGACCAGTAAGCAAAGTAATACACAAACACTGATAAGCATGAACTAAGATAAATTACTGTACTGATCAGCAATAACATTTAAGAAGGAGGCAATCCTTAAAGAATTCTAAAGGCTTATAATTTAGATGACAGGCATAGATATTAACTTCAAACTTAAGCAAATAAGGAAACATTTTTAATTTAATAAGAAAAATAATATAAACATAATATTTATAGAAACCTAAAAGGTTAAAAAGTGGGCAATGGTAGAAGAGAAAGTAATTAATCAAAAAGAAAGCAGAGGGCTTCCCCTGGTGGTCCAGTGGGTAAGGACACCGCCCTGCAGTGAAAGGGGCGCCAGTCCGATCCCTGGCCTGGGAAGATCCCACGTGCTGCAGAGCGGCTGGACCGATGTGTCCAATTACCGAGCCAGAGCTCTGGGGCGCATGCGCCCAGAGCCGGCGCTCTGGAACGACAGACACCACCGCGATGGGAGGCCCACAGGAGCCAAAGAACAAAGACGGATGAAAATAGAGAAATGAAAGACCAATAGAAGTGGCCCGCCTGTCCCCCTCCCGACCCACCCCACTCCCCAAAAGATACATAAATAAAATAAATGTCTAAGCTACAAAAATTTATGAAAAAAAAAAGAAAGCAGAAATAATTTGGAATAAAAGAATAAACAGACCACAAAACACATTTACATGTACATGTACATGTAATCAATATAAATGTCAATCATTTACAAAATATCCACATGCTGATAAATCTGCTAAAACAAAATGGTAACAAAATTTGACTTTAGGCTGTTTAAAAGAGACAATCCTAATCATAGAAAATTCGAAATTAAACAATGAAAAATAGAGTAAGCCAATAGGACAAAAGAGATGGCTATAATGTTAGATAAAAGGAACTTCAAGAAAACCATTATGAAGATGAAAGAGAACACTATGTAAGAGTAAAACACTGGCCTTCCCTGGTGGTCCAGTGAGTGGAGAGTCTACCTTGCAGTGCAGGGGGCACCAGTTCGATCCCTGGCCCTGAAGAATCCCACGTGTGGCGGAGCCGCTGGGCCGGTGTCACCAATTGCGGGTAGGTGCCCTGGAGCATATGCACCCAGAGCCGGTGCTCTGTGGCAAGATAGGCCACTGCGATGGGATGTCCACACAGGCCAAAGAATAAAAAAAGACGGATGAAAAAATAAATGATGACTTAGAGGCAAAAAATAAAAATAAGAAAATTTATTTTAAAAAAGAGTAAAATGCTATAATTCATCAGGAAGAGGCAAAATTTCTAAGCACGTATGGAGGTTATGGCATAGCTTTGAATATATAAGGCAAATGGGGCAAAATAGATGAAAAGAAAAATATGTTCTATGTATAATTTTGCAATCGATAGATAAAGCAGGAAAACATTAACTATTTGACATGCATATACAGAAGTCATCGCCCAACAGTTAAAAATACATATTCTTGTTAATCATTCACGAACATTTATAAAATCTGACCATTCAAAAAGTATTACAAGGGTTTCCCCTGGTGGTCCAGTGGGTAAGAACACTGCCTTGCAGTGCAAAGGGCGCCGGTTCGATCCCTGGCCTGGGAAGATCCCACGTGCCGCGGAGTGGCTGGACTGATGTGTCCAATTACCGAGCCGGAGCTCTGGCATGCATGCACCCAGAGCCAGCTCTCTGTGACGACAGAGGCCACCACGATGGGAGGCCCACGAAGGAGCCAAAGAACAAAGACGGATGAAAATAGAGAAATGAAAGACTAATAGAAGTGGCCCGCCCATCCCCCTGCCTCCCCACCCCTCCCCCGAAAAGATAAATAAATAATAAATTAATTTTAAAAAGTATTAAAACAAAGATGAAATATAATATTAAGTAGATCATATTCCCTTAGAAATATGCAATAAATAAGATATCAAAAACACAGAAATAATAAAAAAATACCTCACTTTATTATAGAAATTTAAAAAACGTTCTAAATAATTCATGATTTGAGTTTGACATTATGAAGCAAAATAGGGGGGACCTACTTTGTATGAAACTAAGCTATACTGTGCTGCTTAGTCACTTCAGTTGTGTGTGACTGTGCATTTCTATGGACTGTAGCTTGCCAGACTCCTCCGTCCATGGAATTCTCCAGGCAAGAGTAGTAGAGTGGGCTGCCATGCTCTCCCCCAGAGGATCTTCCTAACCCATGGATCGAACCCAGGTACCGAATTGGAGGCAGATTCTTTACCATCTCAAGTACCGAGGAAGTCCAAGAATACTGGAGTGGGTAGCCTATCCCTTTTCCAGGGGATCTTCCCGACCCAGGAATGAACTGAGGTCTCTGTAGTTAGAGGACATAGTGTTTTGGTGTTAAATTTAAAAAGTCAGAAAACAAGCACTAGGAAAAAAATATTAAATATTAAATAGTGAAAAGAAATGTCTATTGTTATTAAAATAAAGCAAAGATTAAACAAAGAGGTTCAATATAATCAGTTGTTTTTTGAGTAGACAGTAAGTTGGAAATAAACATTTGCGAAGTCTTATAAAGAAAAAAGATAAAAGGCACAAAGAATATTAGGTATGAAAGAAAGGAATAAAACAGTTACAACAGATATTTTAAAATAATATGTGAATACTGTGAACAATATTATGGTACTGATTAGAAAATCTGGCCCATATAGGCATTTTCCTAAACAAATTAACTTGGTAAATTTGATCAGAAGAAATCTGAACAAAGTCATTACTATCTGAAATAAATTTTAAAAGTGGCTGGACTGATGTGTCCAATTACCGAGCCGGAGCTCTGGAGCGCATGCGCCCAGAGCCAGCTCTGTGACGACAGAGGCCACCACGATGGGAGGCCCACGAAGGGGCCAAAGAACAAAGACGGATGAAAATAGAGAAATGAAAGACTAATAGAAGTGGCCCGCCCATCCCCCTGCCTCCCCACCCCTCCCCCGAAAAGATAAATAAATAATAAATTAATTTTAAAAAGTATTAAAACAAAGATGAAATATAATATTAAGTAGATCATATTCCCTTAGAAATATGCAATAAATAAGATATCAAAAACACAGAAATAATAAAAAAATACCTCACTTTATTATAGAAATTTAAAAAACGTTCTAAATAATTCATGATTTGAGTTTGACATTATGAAGCAAAATAGGGGGGACCTACTTTGTATGAAACTAAGCTATACTGTGCTGCTTAGTCACTTCAGTTGTGTGTGACTGTGCATTTCTATGGACTGTAGCTTGCCAGACTCCTCCGTCCATGGAATTCTCCAGGCAAGAGTAGTAGAGTGGGCTGCCATGCTCTCCCCCAGAGGATCTTCCTAACCCATGGATCGAACCCAGGTACCCGAATTGGAGGCAGATTCTTTACCATCTCAAGTACCGAGGAAGTCCAAGAATACTGGAGTGGGTAGCCTATCCCTTTTCCAGGGGATCTTCCCGACCCAGGAATGAACTGAGGTCTCTGTAGTTAGAGGACATAGTGTTTTGGTGTTAAATTTAAAAAGTCAGAAAACAAGCACTAGGAAAAAAATATTAAATATTAAATAGTGAAAAGAAATGTCTATTGTTATTAAAATAAAGCAAAGATTAAACAAAGAGGTTCAATATAATCAGTTGTTTTTTGAGTAGACAGTAAGTTGGAAATAAACATTTGCGAAGTCTTATAAAGAAAAAAGATAAAAGGCACAAAGAATATTAGGTATGAAAGAAAGGAATAAAACAGTTACAACAGATATTTTAAAATAATATGTGAATACTGTGAACAATATTATGGTACTGATTAGAAAATCTGGCCCATATAGGCATTTTCCTAAACAAATTAACTTGGTAAATTTGATCAGAAGAAATCTGAACAAAGTCATTACTATCTGAAAAGTTATATAGATTTATTAATATCTACCAGTAATAAAACTTTAGACATAGAAATTTTATAAGCAAATTATATCAAACACTTCAAAAGCACAAAGCCTCAATGCTTAACACACTATTTTAGAACATAAATCAAAACTCTCTATTAATATATTCTTAATTCTGAAAGTTTTCACATTTCAAAGAGGTAAATATGCATCTGGTTCTAGGAAGGGAACAAGACCCAGTGTCATGAGCACCAGATGTGAGTGACATTGCAGCTTGCCCTCCATCTCCTGTTCCTGATGATGCTTTAGCTCTACCATCTCCCACCTGTTCTCCCTCCTTCAGCCTGTTACTCTTCCTGCCTGCTCACTAGCTGCCAATCCCTGTAGTGCCAGTTTTCTACTGGCAGTCAGTCAGTTCAGTCACTCAGTCATGTCCACCTCTTTGCAACCCCACAGACTGCAGCATGCCAGGCTTCCCTGTCCTTCACCATCTCTCGGTGCTCACTCAAACCCATATCCATTGCCTCAGTGACACCATCCAACCATCTCATCCTCTGTCATTCTCTCCTCTTTTTTCCCTCAATCGTTTAAACATTAGGCTCTTTTTCCCAACATAAGTCGTCTCTTAGCATCAAGTGGCCAAAGTACTGGAGCTTCAACTTCAGCATCAGTCCTTCTAATGAATATTCAGGGCTGATTTCCTTCGACCCAGGAATGAACTGAGGTCTCTGTAGTTAGAGGACATAGTGTTTTGGTGTTAAATTTAAAAAGTCAGAAAACAAGCACTAGGAAAAAAATATTAAATATTAAATAGTGAAAAGAAATGTCTATTGTTATTAAAATAAAGCAAAGATTAAACAAAGAGGTTCAATATAATCAGTTGTTTTTTGAGTAGACAGTAAGTTGGAAATAAACATTTGAAGTCTTATAAAGAAAAAAGATAAAAGGCACAAAGAATATTAGGTATGAAAGAAAGGAATAAAACAGTTACAACAGATATTTTAAAATAATATGTGAATACTGTGAACAATATTATGGTACTGATTAGAAAATCTGGCCCATATAGGCATTTTCCTAAACAAATTAACTTGGTAAATTTGATCAGAAGAAATCTGAACAAAGTCATTACTATCTGAAAAGTTATATAGATTTATTAATATCTACCAGTAATAAAACTTTAGACATAGAAATTTTATAAGCAAATTATATCAAACACTTCAAAAGCACAAAGCCTCAATGCTTAACACACTATTTTAGAACATAAATCAAAACTCTCTATTAATATATTCTTAATTCTGAAAGTTTTCACATTTCAAAGAGGTAAATATGCATCTGGTTCTAGGAAGGGAACAAGACCCAGTGTCATGAGCACCAGATGTGAGTGACATTGCAGCTTGCCCTCCATCTCCTGTTCCTGATGATGCTTTAGCTCTACCATCTCCCACCTGTTCTCCCTCCTTCAGCCTGTTACTCTTCCTGCCTGCTCACTAGCTGCCAATCCCTGTAGTGCCAGTTTTCTACTGGCAGTCAGTCAGTTCAGTCACTCAGTCATGTCCACCTCTTTGCAACCCCACAGACTGCAGCATGCCAGGCTTCCCTGTCCTTCACCATCTCTCGGTGCTCACTCAAACCCATATCCATTGCCTCAGTGACACCATCCAACCATCTCATCCTCTGTCATTCTCTCCTCTTTTTGCCTTCAATTTTTTCAACATTAGGCTCTTTTTCCCAACATAAGTCGTCTCTTAGCATCAAGTGGCCAAAGTACTGGAGCTTCAACTTCAGCATCAGTCCTTCTAATGAATATTCAGGGCTGATTTCCTTCAAGACTGACTGGTTTGATCTTGGACTCCCTGGACTCTCAAGAGCCTTCTCCAACACCACAGTTCAAAGGTATCATTTTCAAGGTATTTTACTGTAAGATTATACCTCTTCTTCATTGTTTTATGTATTATTTGTGTGAAAAGTATTATAAATCTATTACATTACAGTACTATATGGCCAATTGTTCTAGTTGGGTACCTAACTAACTTTGGTAGACTTATGAACAAATTGGACTTATGAACGTGCTCTCAGAATAGAACAATGGAACTCATTCATATGTAGTGGACTCACTATACTGCTGAAATGCTTCGATGCTTTAATATTTGAAAATCTAATGATGTTATTATACTTTAACTTGAAAGTTAAATTAATAAAGATAATAAAGTGAAGTAGAACTCATTTAATAATATTCAGTAGCAGGGCTTCCCTGGTGGTCCAGTGGGTGGAGAGTCCACCTTGCAGTGCAAGGGGCACTGGTTTGATCCCTGGCCTTGGAAGATCCCATGTGCCATGGAGCAACTGGACAGGTATGTCCAATTGCAAGCCAGCGCTCTGGAGTGCATGCATTCAGAGCTGGTGTTCTGCAGCAAGGGAGACCACTGCAATGGGAGGCCCATACAGGCCATCGAAATAAAGAAAGAAAGAAAAGGCCAATAAAAGACGTCAAAATTAAAAAAAATAATAATAATAATATTCAGTATCCACAAACAACAAAGTGTTTCAGCAGACTATTAGTGAACATTTTTTTCTTTTTTTTAAAATTTTTTTTTGTGAACATTTAACATAAAAAACTTACATCATATATTATTCTGAACAGTTATAACTAACATCATTACTTTTAAAGTCATGAAAGAGATGAGATGGCAGTTATCATTGCTTTTTTTTTTTAAGTGGAGAATAATTGCTTTACAACATTGTATAGGTTTCTGCTGTACAACATGAATCAGCTATAAGTATGCGTATGTCCCTTCCCTCTTGACTGCATCCCATTCCACCCTTCTAGACTGTCACAGAACCCCAAGCTGAGCTCCCTGTGTCTTACAGCTGCTTCCCACCAGCTGTCTCTTTTACACATGGTAGTGTATATATGTCAGTGCTGCTCTCCTAATTCGTCCCACCCTCCCCTTGCCACATGTGTCCACAAGTTCATTCTCTACATCTGCGTCTCTATTCCTGCCCTGCAAACAGGTTCGTAAGTACCATTTTTCTAGATTCCATTTATGTGTGTTAATATATGATATCTGTTTTCCTCTTTCTGATTTACTTCAATCTGTATGACAGGGTTTAGATTCATCCACCTCACTACAACTGACTGTAATTCATTCCTTTTAATGGCTGATGTGTACCACAACTTCTTTAGCCATTAATGAACATCTAGGTTGCTTCCATGTCCTGACTATTATACATAGTGCTATTATGAACGCTGCGACACTTGTGTTTTTTTCAATTTAGGTTTTCTCAGGGTATATGCCTGGTAGTGGAACTGAATCTCTGAGGTTTCTTGCATTGGCAGGTAGTTTCCTTACCACTAGTGCCACCTGGGAAGCCCACATGTTAGTTTTATTCCTAATATTTTAGGGAATCTCCATACTGTTCTCCATAGTGGCTGTATCAATATCACTGTGTTTATCTGATCTTGTACTAGAGGCTCTAACCAGGAAAGAAATGTAAGAAAAAATTACCATAAAATATTCAAATCAACTTAACTGTCCAAATAGAAAACCCTAAAGAGTTTATAAGTATATTGCTATTATTAACACAGAAAGTTTGCATATACAAGTATCAACTGTATCAATATAAAGTATACTGGAAACAGAGTTAAAAAAAAAAAAAACTTGGTTTTGAAAGAAAAAATAAATTCTCGTGCACCAGATCAACAAAGATGTTAATCTATTGAGGAACGATAAAGACTATTATGAAGCTGTAGAAACTCCTTAAAGCTAACTTAGATAGAGACATATACCAAGTTCATGGACATGAACATTACTCAAGTTAATCTACAACTTTGACACAACTTTTACTCATAGCCAATGGCATTTTCACTCTGTTTGAAAAATGATTCTATAATAAACATAGAAGAGGAAAAGGTCCAAGAAAGCCCAGACAATTCTGAAGAAGAATAAGCAGAAAGGACTTTCCCAATTAGGTGTAAAGGCGTACTTACATATTATTAAGGGAGTGTGTGATTTTGTTACAGAGATAGTCAATGTCCAGACAGAATAGAATAAAGCACTGAAAGAGGTATGTCTGGATGAGAAATTGATGTCTGAATGCCATCTAGACCAATGGGTAAATGATGGATTATTTAATAAGTGATCCTAACACAATTAATTATATCTATGAAAATCATATAGTTAAATCCAAAACACAAAATATACATAGAATAGATAAATATAAAAAGCAAATCTTTAAGGACAAATAAGAATAATAATATCAAATTTTAATTATTGTCTCAGTATAGGAAATTGAGTCATAATAAAAGATTTAAAAAGCACAAATCATATAGAAGATACTGACACATGATTTTAAAAAGGCCATTTTTTGTTTGTTTTATAATATCAAAAGATGCCATAAGCAAAGCAAAAAAGACAAAGTGACTACTGGATGGAACATTAAATAAAAATATAAAATGATGATTATGAGAAAATATAAGAATATTCTGACAAAGTATTAATTTCAAAATTATACTTGGTTATATAGACCTCAGTTATACAAAACACACACATGAACACATACACATAGATAATACATGTAGACAGAAGAGAAAGAGGAAAAGAGAATGACACACAAAAAGAGAGAAGGATAGATGTTCAGTGATAGGCCCTATCTACCAATTTTCTCTTATCACCATTTCCAAATGAATCATGATAATGCCTATCAGTATATCAGAGTCCTATGGCATCACCATATGATAACTGTTAGAATGTTCAGGTTTTTTACCCCTAACTGCTGAATTCCTGTTAGTCTACCTGACTAAACATTTCTACTTAAGCACAGACCAGGTATGGATGCCTGTGTGATTTCCAAACTTTGGCACTTACTACTTCTTTCTTATTTTGGTTGAGTTCTTGGTGCTTCACAGTGCAAATTTTCTCATTACACGGAACTCACTAAAACTGGGAAGAAGACCCTAAATCCCTGGCTACAAATATCTCCTCCTGCTTCTTTTTTTGACGCACTCTCATCTGATTTATATGTGAGCAGAGTCTTGTAAGAATGTCTGCCTCCAAGGCACCTTGTAATCACTCTCTAGTAAGAGTTAATATACTCTTCCTTTTTGGACACATGGTGCGGCCTGTGGAATCCTAGTCCTCTGACCTGAGATCAAAACTATGCCCCCTGTTCTCGAAGCATGGAGTCTCAACCACGAGAACTCCAGGGAGGTTCCTTACTATATGAATTTCCTGCTTATGTATTTTCTCAACTGGACTTTCAGCCCTACAATCACTTCTACTCCATTCTCTTTGTAAGAATTTTTGCTTTTTAGCTATTAGCTCTTGTGTTCTGAAGCTTGGCAATCTTCTCTCATAATTTCAATGATGTATACATGAAAAACGTTCATATGTATACCCACACGCATACATATAAACACACAGAAATATAGACAGACAGAGATGGAGCCAGGTACAGAGAAAGAGAGAAACAGACAGGGAGAAACGGAGCCAGGCCAACCCAGAGTGGGTCAGCCCACTCTCTCACCTGTCATTATCTTAGTATCTCAAAATTAATGTATCCTCAACAGAAATTGTCCCCTTCAGAGCATTCTTCCTGCGTCAGATGTGCTTCTTGAGCACTCTATTACTCTATAATCAACAAGCCCAATATAAAATCCTAAATTTTCTCATTTCCTTCTCTCCTCATCTATTCAATTATCGATTCTTGCCACATTGACTTCACTTTATCCTTTTTCAAAATAAATGCTTTATTCTGTGTATCATAGCAAAATTAACTTTAGAATCCTTTTGACCAGCTTTGCCTACACTATGAACTAATTCAAAAGCTTCTGAATTATTTACTTATGTTAGTTTTCTTACTCAGGAACCTGGTAATCCCATTTATTCCTTTTTATATCTTCTTTTAAACCATTTAAGTTTATAATTACCTTAATCTTGACACACTTCTGCTTACAATTCTTTCCAAACATTATGTATATTCCAAGACAGATAACTAAATTTTGATGGAATCAGTTAATACTTTTTGAATCAGTTTTGTACCTTCATTATAAATATTAGTTTTGTTAAATATATTGCTTATAAAAAGAACAATAATGTTTTCATCACCATTTCTCTAGCACCTTTAATTATAACATCAGACTCAGTGGGTAAAGAATCTGCCTGTAATGTAGGAGACTCAGACTCGATACTCTGGAGAAGGAAACGCAACCCACTCCAATATTTTTCCTGGAAAATCCCATGGACAGAGGAGTCTGGTGGGTTATAGCACATGGGGTCACAAAGAGTCAGACAAAAACATGGTCGGCCTTGAATCCTGTTCTCAAAAAACCCCCCAATGGAGTCTCAACCACGAGAACTCCAGGGAGGTTCCTTACTATATGAATTTCCTGCTTATGTATTTTCTCAACTGGACTTTCAGCCCTACAATCACTTCTACTCCATTCTCTTTGTAAGAATTTTTGCTTTTTAGCTATTAGCTCTTGTGTTCTGAAGCTTGGCAATCTTCTCTCATAATTTCAATGATGTATACATGAAAAACGTTCATATGTATACCCACACGCATACATATAAACACACAGAAATATAGACAGACAGAGATGGAGCCAGGTACAGAGAAAGAGAGAAACAGACAGGGAGAAACGGAGCCAGGCCAACCCAGAGTGGGTCAGCCCACTCTCTCACCTGTCATTATCTTAGTATCTCAAAATTAATGTATCCTCAACAGAAATTGTCCCCTTCAGAGCATTCTTCCTGCGTCAGATGTGCTTCT
Source organism: Tragulus kanchil (assembly GCA_022376925.1). NCBI lineage: Eukaryota > Metazoa > Chordata > Mammalia > Artiodactyla > Tragulidae > Tragulus > Tragulus kanchil. Next base: position 84,898,178 of record JAIOJX010000002.1, on the reverse strand, counting down.
TGAGCACTCTATTACTCTATAATCAACAAGCCCAATATAAAATCCTAAATTTTCTCATTTCCTTCTCTCCTCATCTATTCAATTATCGATTCTTGCCACATTGACTTCACTTTATCCTTTTTCAAAATAAATGCTTTATTCTGTGTATCATAGCAAAATTAACTTTAGAATCCTTTTGACCAGCTTTGCCTACACTATGAACTAATTCAAAAGCTTCTGAATTATTTACTTATGTTAGTTTTCTTACTCAGGAACCTGGTAATCCCATTTATTCCTTTTTATATCTTCTTTTAAACCATTTAAGTTTATAATTACCTTAATCTTGACACACTTCTGCTTACAATTCTTTCCAAACATTATGTATATTCCAAGACAGATAACTAAATTTTGATGGAATCAGTTAATACTTTTTGAATCAGTTTTGTACCTTCATTATAAATATTAGTTTTGTTAAATATATTGCTTATAAAAAGAACAATAATGTTTTTCATCACCATTTCTCTAGCACCTTTAATTATAACATCAGACTCAGTGGGTAAAGAATCTGCCTGTAATGTAGGAGACTCAGACTCGATACTCTGGAGAAGGAAACGGCAACCCACTCCAATATTTTTTCCTGGAAAATCCCATGGACAGAGGAGTCTGGTGGGTTATAGCACATGGGGTCACAAAGAGTCAGACACTGCTTAGTCTAAGCCTGATGGAAAAGAAAGCAAAGTTCACAACGTAAATAAAAGTTTGAAAGTCAATTCCTCTCCTCAGTGTGAGTATAGGGTTATAGAGATTTTAATAGGTGGGAAGGTAAGTAAACAAGTTATATTAAAATAAATAGTTACCTATTTATAATTCCTATATATAAGTATATGAGATACATGTTTCATAAATACTCACACATATAATATACACATACACATTTAAAGCTTTCTATGGACATTACCTTTTCAAATGCCTATAGAAATTTTTAGCCTAAATAAAACTGTAGTGTTCAAACATCAGGATATGAATATTATTCTACCTTTATACATGGAGATCTATCTCACTTTTAGTCACTGCCTAAAATATTTTGGGGGGGATACAATCAAAAGGCTTTTCAGTGGTTTCTACCTAGATCACAAGAATGTGGACTAGGAAGAGAAGAAAAATGCAATTTAGGAAAAGTCAGTCCATAAACAACATATTAGGGGCTTTGCTGGTGCCTTAGATAGTAAAGAATCGGCCTGTAATCCAGGAAATTCAGGTTCAAATCCTTGATCTGGAAGATCCCCTGGAGAAGAGAATGACTACATCCTTCAGTATTCTTGCATAGAGAACTCCATGGACAGAGGAGCCTGGCAGGCTATAGTCCACGGGGTCGAGCACAAAGAGTCAGGCATTTCTGGGTGACTAACACTTTCACTTTCAGAAAACATATTTAGAAAATATTTAGGAATGATAATTAACTGGTAGCGAACCAGTTCAATCATGAAGTCTACTAAGCTTTGAAATAGAAAGAAGGTCAAAGGGAATGATATTCTATTAATCAAGACACACTACCTTGTAGGGATTAAGGAATACAAGAAAGAGCTTGTTAATTATTTCCTCTGATTAGGTTACCTATTTCGCCTCATGTGGTTTTAAATATTAATCAGAGATTCACTTTAGTACAGAATTGTTCAAAAGGATAAAATGAGGGAAGAGTTCAAGTATAAGATAAAAAGTCACTTAAAGAGAAAGATAAGAGTCACCTGATCACTAAATCTAGTATTACTAATGCTGCTTGTAAGCTTTATGATAGGTTTCATTTTTGCTGTTTTATAAGCAGAACTTTTATGTTACTGAAATTAGTGTTTGACTTTCAAACTCAACTCGTATAAAAGTCACTAAATCTACTTTCTGACCTATAGTTACATAAATTTCAGGCTCCAAACTAGAAGACTGGTATGCAGTAGAAGAAAGAAAAGGTACAATTCTCTATAATAAAAGTATCTAACTTTCAATTACTTAACATAATCACTTTCAAAAGCACATCCAAATTTCAAAAATGCAAAACACTGCCATTTTCATTAAGAGAGAAATGTCACTAAACTAATCAATTTTAAAAGGGTAATTTTACTTCAAAGGATCTCAAACTCTGGAGATGTCTTTCCAAATTAAAAAAAAATCAATTAGAGTGAACTGTGTTAGTTATTACAAGCAAACTGTCAAGGGTCATTCCACTTAAATCATTGAGTAGTAAGCTGAGTTAATTATTCAGAGTCTGTGTACGGACAAAATATTTAAAATGTAACTGAGAGTTAAATGGATTAATCACATGCTTTCTCAGATCATTTTTTAAAACTAGATGAAAAAGTGGCAAGAATTCACAAACACATGTATTAATATTTGCAACTCTTGTATTATATACTTTTTGTAATTCATATTAAAAAGTTTATAAGTATCTCTAGTGTCAGGTATACTTGTATTTGTTTATAAGAGAAGGGGCAGTGAAATGGATTCAGAAAGACTGTAAAACAAATGTTCTCAGACTACATTTTGATATTTACTTTATCTTTGTCCATAATTTAGTAAAGGAACATAACTTCATAAATGAATATAATTTCAAAACATTGGAGTTTTAACAATCTTGAAAATTTTTAAGTTTCAAACTTTGTTCTGAAAACTTTGTTCTGTTTATCTTGTGCTGGAAAAAGATGGAAGAATGAGACAAGGAGAAAATTCAGCTCAGTGTAGACAGCAAACAATCTTACATTCATTTGAGAATTTCAAAGAGGTATTTGCAGGCAAGACCTGAATAGTATTAATGAATGAGTATGCACAGCCAGTGTGGAGGCTAATCCTTCATTTGTAGTTGAGGAAGCAAAAAAGTTAAATCTCTTCTCAAAGGTTTACCAGCAAGTTAGCAGAAGAATTGGATTTACAAATCAGTAACTAAATCAAACACTTAGTAGGTAAAAACTCCATATGCACACTTAAAAACCCAACATATATTCAGAGAATATCCGTACAGGAAAACAGAGACATTCTTTTCTCTGAACACAAGTAACCTATTGATAAAATTCTAGGAGAAGAAAAAAATTTTCCTAGTGATAGTCATATGAATTGTCAAGAGTTCACTATATCTAAGATTCTGGTAGAAATTTCTATAACTACTTACATGAGTGAGGGGAATTAAGAAATGTCTACCCTCCATTCCATTCACGTGCTGTGCTTAGTCACGTGCAGTGTTTAGTCACTCAGTCATGCCCTACTCATTGTGACCCCGTGGACTGAATTACTCTTACTATTATAATAAAAGTAATATATGATATTTATTAGATGATTAGCCTGCAAGGCTCCTCTGTTCATGGGTATTCTCCAGGCAAGAATACTGGAGTGGGTTGCCATGCCCTCCTCAAGGCTTCCATTCATGGACCACCAAATATAACAGGTATAACTCATAATCACAAATTCTAGAGCCAGACAGATAAGAGGCTTAAACTAGTTTCCCTCATTCATAATTCACTGAATAAGATCCCAGAATACTTATATATAAATAACGAGATCATTGCAATTTGTAACTAAAAACATCAATGGCCTAATAAACAAATCATTGTAAGTGGAACAAAAATATACAATTTAGACACAGGAAAATATAAATACACACCAACAAATGGGAAAATATCTACATTTGGTAATAATCAAAGGACATTAATATAAAATAGTTTATGCTACAGATAACTGATATCACTCACATAATGCTGATAACAATATAAACTGCCCTTCTCTAAGTGTATATATATGAATATATATATCAAAAGCTATTAAAATGTTTATAAATTTTAACATAGGAATACCAGATGGAAGAATGAGACAAGGAGAAAATTCAGCTCAGTGTAGACAGCAAACAATCTTACATTCATTTGAGAATTTCAAAGAGGTATTTGCAGGCAAGACCTGAATAGTATTAATGAATGAGTATGCACAGCCAGTGTGGAGGCTAATCCTTCATTTGTAGTTGAGGAAGCAAAAAAGTTAAATCTCTTCTCAAAGGTTTACCAGCAAGTTAGCAGAAGAATTGGATTTACAAATCAGTAACTAAATCAAACACTTAGTAGGTAAAAACTCCATATGCACACTTAAAAACCCAACATATATTCAGAGAATATCCGTACAGGAAAACAGAGACATTCTTTTCTCTGAACACAAGTAACCTATTGATAAAATTCTAGGAGAAGAAAAAAATTTTCCTAGTGATAGTCATATGAATTGTCAAGAGTTCACTATATCTAAGATTCTGGTAGAAATTTCTATAACTACTTACATGAGTGAGGGGAATTAAGAAATGTCTACCCTCCATTCCATTCACGTGCTGTGCTTAGTCACGTGCAGTGTTTAGTCACTCAGTCATGCCCTACTCATTGTGACCCCGTGGACTGAATTACTCTTACTATTATAATAAAAGTAATATATGATATTTATTAGATGATTAGCCTGCAAGGCTCCTCTGTTCATGGGTATTCTCCAGGCAAGAATACTGGAGTGGGTTGCCATGCCCTCCTCAAGGCTTCCATTCATGGACCACCAAATATAACAGGTATAACTCATAATCACAAATTCTAGAGCCAGACAGATAAGAGGCTTAAACTAGTTTCCCTCATTCATAATTCACTGAATAAGATCCCAGAATACTTATATATAAATAACGAGATCATTGCAATTTGTAACTAAAAACATCAATGGCCTAATAAACAAATCATTGTAAGTGGAACAAAAATATACAATTTAGACACAGGAAAATATAAATACACACCAACAAATGGGAAAATATCTACATTTGGTAATAATCAAAGGACATTAATATAAAATAGTTTATGCTACAGATAACTGATATCACTCACATAATGCTGATAACAATATAAACTGCCCTTCTCTAAGTGTATATATATGAATATATATATCAAAAGCTATTAAAATGTTTATAAATTTTAACATAGGAATACCAGTTCTAAGAAGGTGTCTTCCTTGAGATTTAATATGCAGAGAAACACTTAGGATTTTAACAGCAGAAACACTACTGTTCAATATAAACAATAAAACTGTTTGCTTTCCTGATCATGCCCAGCATTTTACTGGTTTTTCAGATTATGATGGTAACTTTAGGTTTGTGTATTCTAAAAATAGTCTACAGTGATTCCCAGGTCTTTAGATCACCTAGAACTTTGTTTACTGACTTTAAACTGGCTCCCATCTATAGCAAAGTATCATAATTTGTGGTGACATCATTTTCTCATATGTGGCACACTCCCATGGGCGCACCCAGAGTTGTCAACAATTCACTATGACTAAAAGTAATGCCACTCCTTTCCTACCCTAAAAAGAACACTTCATAATTCACGAGAGTGAAATAGTTTTTACAGGCATAGCACTGATTCAGTTCTAACATAAAAGAAACAATCCTCAAAATTTGATGAAGTATTATACAACAGAAATTACTCCCAACACTGACTGTACCGTATCAGCTTGTCACGGCACTGTGTATAGAAGCTTCTGATTTAGATCAGGAGCCATTGTAAGAATATTTGGACAAAAAACTCTGTACAACTTTCTTGAATTACTCTTACTATTATAATAAAAGTAATATATTTATTAGATGATTACTCTCAATCAGGCCCTACCCATGGCTTCCCTGATGGTTCAGTGGTAAAGAATCTACCTGCAATGCAGGAGACTTGCAGGAAAACATGGGTTTGATCCCTGGGGTTGGGAAGATCTGTGAAGTAGGAAATGGAAACCCACTACAAAATTCTTGCCTTGGAAATCTGCTGCTGTCCATGGGCTCACAAAGAGTCAGACATGCCTGAGTGACTAAGCAACAACAACAAAAATGCTTGTTTACACCTTACCTTATTTAGCACAATAGCTCTGTAGGTGACCACCATTTTAATCTTTATTTTCCAGAGGAAAATGGTGCTTAGAGAGTGCAACTGCCCAAAACATAGAAAGTGATAAAACCAAACACAAATATAGGATTAGTTTATATCAAAGTAGTTCATGGGGTCGCAGAAGAGTTGGACATGATTTACTGAGCAAACATCAATGTCAAAGTCTATTCTCATAACCAATCTTTTTTTCCATGTGAAGTTTTTTCAAGTATTTGAGAGTTATTTGCCTATGAAGTCTTCTATATGGAAAGCAATGTCTTTCTCCCTATAGGTTCCAAATTGCCCTTTCTTCTGGCACCATGGCTATTTTGAAGTTCTTACAAATTTGTGCAGAGAAAGTCTACACAATGTTAAAAACTCTATGTGTGTGTGTTGTGTGCTTCTTAGATACTAACAAATCAGAATGTCCTCAAATGTCTTCATTTATTTGAGAATCTATCTAGGAAATGTTTTACATCATCATATAAAGATCATAATTCACGTGACGTTGACAAATAGTTTTTCTCATATGTGGCACACCCATGGGCGCACAGAGTTGTCAACAATTCACTATGACTAAAAGTAATGCCACTCCTTTCCTACCCTAAAAGAACACTTCATAATTCACGAGTGAAATAGTTTTACAGGCATAGCACTGATTCAGTTCTAACATAAAAGAAACAATCCTCAAAATTTGATGAAGTATTATACAACAGAAATTACTCCCAACACTGACTGTACCGTATCAGCTTGTCACGGCACTGTGTATAGAAGCTTCTGATTTAGATCAGGAGCCATTGTAAGAATATTTGGACAAAAAACTCTGTACAACTTTCTTGAATTACTCTTACTATTATAATAAAAGTAATATATTTATTAGATGATTACTCTCAATCAGGCCCTACCCATGGCTTCCCTGATGGTTCAGTGGTAAAGAATCTACCTGCAATGCAGGAGACTTGCAGGAAAACATGGGTTTGATCCCTGGGGTTGGGAAGATCTGTGAAGTAGGAAATGGAAACCCACTACAAAATTCTTGCCTTGGAAATCTGCTGCTGTCCATGGGCTCACAAAGAGTCAGACATGCCTGAGTGACTAAGCAACAACAACAAAAATGCTTGTTTACACCTTACCTTATTTAGCACAATAGCTCTGTAGGTGACCACCATTTTAATCTTTATTTTCCAGAGGAAAATGGTGCTTAGAGAGTGCAACTGCCCAAAACATAGAAAGTGATAAAACCAAACACAAATATAGGATTAGTTTATATCAAAGTAGTTCATGGGGTCGCAGAAGAGTTGGACATGATTTACTGAGCAAACATCAATGTCAAAGTCTATTCTCATAACCAATCTTTTTTTCCATGTGAAGTTTTTTCAAGTATTTGAGAGTTATTTGCCTATGAAGTCTTCTATATGGAAAGCAATGTCTTTCTCCCTATAGGTTCCAAATTGCCCTTTCTTCTGGCACCATGGCTATTTTGAAGTTCTTACAAATTTGTGCAGAGAAAGTCTACACAATGTTAAAAACTCTATGTGTGTGTGTTTGTGTGCTTCTTAGATACTAACAAATCAGAATGTCCCTCAAATGTCTTCATTTATTTGAGAATCTATCTAGGAAATGTTTTTACATCATCATATATTGGGCAATCACTCTCCCAATAGACAGTTAACTTGTCTCTAGGCATTTGCTATTACAGAGAATATTATCATGAATAGTCTGCAAACATCTTTGCCAACAATATGTAAGTCTTTCTAGAGATCATATCTTTGAGTCAACAGGTACAGATTTTTTTTATTTTCATTTTGAGAGATAAGGTCAAGTTACTTCAAAGTTACTGCAATAAACACCAACACCACATGGCAATAAATGGCTTGTTTTCCCACAACTTCATCGATGCCAAATATTAACAGAAATTTCTATTTCATGAAGAGTAGAAACATTACACTTATATTTACACTTCCATTTCTTTAATTATTTGTATAGAGCAGGCATACTACCATATGTTTAAAGGTTTATTTTTTTCGTTGAATGATACACAAATATCTATTTGCTTATAATGCTGGTTGCTAGTTTCTTAATTCATAAAAGTTCTCTATATATTAAAATTAATATTCATTTAAAATGTTATAAACTACCATTTTTGACATGATTTTTAAAAAATTTCACAGTCAAATTTCATTATTTGTTGCACTGTATACTTTACGGTATTTATTGTATAGAGGAATTCATACTAGATCTAAAGAAGTAAATATTCTTTCTCACTCTCTCTATTGTACAACTTTCATGACTATTATTTTACATTTACAAATGTATTTAATCTGAGATAAACAACAGGGTCCTCCTGTACAGCACAGAGAACTATATTCAATATTCCAAGATAAAACATAATAGAAAAGAATATTTTAAAAATAATATATACGTATATACACATAACTGAATCACATTGCTGCATGGCAGAAGTTAAAATTATAAATGAACTATAATTTTAAAAAATCCATCATTTCAAAAAATACACACATAAATTCAGGACTCCCAGCCTAAAAGCTGATGTCCATCTGAGAGCTTACCAGTCCCCCAGGGACTGTCTTCATGGTTACTGAGGCTCTGTCACTCACACATATGAGCAAACCTAATAGAAATCCATGTATCTATATATCTACCTATATGTCTTATATATACATAATTTATATATACATATTTATTTATAATTCAGTTGTTTTAATAATATTCAAAAGGTTGTGCAACCAGCATCAATATCTTAATTCAAGAACATTTCCATCATCCCCCACAAAACCACAGATTACTAGCTCTTAGTAACCCCTCCTCTATGTTTTCTATTAGATTTCTCCGTTCTGGACAATTCATATAAATGGAATAATATTTGTGTGTGTGTTTGTCTTGTTCTTTTCACTTAATGTAATGTTTTCCTCATTCACATGTCTTGTACTATGTACCAGGACTTCAATTTTTTGTTTGAAGAATATTCTACTGTGTAGATATGCCCTGCTTTGTTTACCTTACCCATGCATCAATTGATGGAAATATGACATGTTTCCACTTTTTGTCTATTATGTGTAATGCTGCTATGAACATTGGTATACAAGCTTTTGTATGAAAATATATTTTAAATTCTCTTAAGTATACTTGTAAGTAGAATTATTGGATCATATGGCTAATCTGTGTTTAACTTTCGACAAACTGTAAAAATTTTTCCCAAAGCAACAGTGATAATTTATATTCTATCTAGTAATGTATATGAAGTTTCAATTTTCCAGGGTTCTATCCAATTCTTGCTTTTGTCTTTTTTATTATTATACCCATCATAGGATGTGTGAGGTCTTTTTACATTGTCTTTATAAATTACATCTCATACTTACGTATCCTCTTTATGAAAACACCTATTCCAACTTTTGTCTATTTGAAATTGGGTTATGTATCATACTATTGCTGCAGTGCAAGAGTTCATTTTTTGGTTTTTTTGGCCACTTATATGGGTTTTTCATTTATCTGTTTTCATCCATCTTTGTTCTTTTGGCCTGTGTGGGCCTCCCATCACAGTGGCCTCTCTCATTGCAGAGCACCAGCTCTGGGCACATGCGCTCCAGAGCTCCAGCTCAGTAGTTGGACACATCAACCCCGCTGGTCCGTGGCACGCACGATCTTCCCAGGCCAGGGATCGAACTGGTGCCCCTTGCACTGCAGGGCTCTGTCCTTACCTATTGAACCACCAGGCAAGTCCAAGAGTTCTTTTTACATTCTGGATACTAGTCTCTTAACAGATATATGATTTGCAAACATTATCTCTCATTCTGTGCACTGTTTCTTCACTTTCTTGATACTGTACAGTATCTTGATACTGTGTTTCTTTGAAACACAATGATCTTCAACTTTGATGAGTCCAATTGTTTTTTCTTCTTTTTTTGGTTATGCTTTAATATCATATCTAAAAGTTCATTGTTTAATCCATGGTTACGAAGAGGCAAACCTATGTTTTCTTCCAAGGATTGTATAGTTTCAGCTCTTAGAGTTTGCCTATTGATAATTTTGAGTATATTCTTTTGTATACTGTGTAACATAGAAGTACAACTTCATCTTCTTAAGTATGAATTTCCAGATGCCCTAACACAATTTGTTGAAGAGATCATTCTTTTAAAAAAGTTAAAAAATAAATGTATTTATTTTTGGTTGTCCTGGGTTTCACTGTGGTGTACAGGCTTCTCATCGTGTTGGCTTCTTCTTTGTGGAGCACAGGCTCTAGAAACAGGCTTCCTGGACCAGGGACTGAATCCATTTCCCTTGCACTGGCAGGCGGATTCCTATCCACTGTATCATTAGGGAGGTTCTTCTAATTAATTACCAATGGATAAAGAAAGAGAGCTAGGAGACAGAGGACAGTGAACCAGCAGGGACAGTGAAAGAAAAAGTGTTTCCCCTCCTATTTGAAGAGCCTTTCATTAGTTTTGGTTTATTTTGAGGAAGAGACCATTCTTTTCCCATTGGATAGTCTTAGTACTCTTGTAAAAATCAGCTGACACCCATAACTGTGTGGACGTACACCTGGGTTCCCAGATCTATGTATCTGGGCTCCATCCATTTTTTGTAAGTACCATACAATTTTAATTACTATAGCTTTGTGATAAGTTTGTAGTAAGTTTTTTTTTTTTTTTAAAGAAATGCATTTTATTTATTTTTGTATATTCTGAGTGTTCACTGCTGCTGTAGACTCTTCCCTAGTTACAGGGAGTGGGGGCTGCTCTTCAGCTAAGATGAGCAGTGACTTTTTCTTGTTGTGGTACTCGGGCTCTAGGGCACATGGGCTTCAATAGTTTCATCACTTGGGCTCAGCAGCTGCAACTCCAAGTCTATAGAGCACAAGCTCAATAGTTGTGGCTGGTGAATTTAGTTGCCCCACAGCATGTGGGATCTTCTCAGATCAGGGATTGAAGCCGTGTCTCCTGCACTGAGCAGGCGAACTCTTCACCAGTGAGCTACCAGGGAAGCCCTTGTAATAAGTTTTGAAGTCAAGAAGAGCGGGTTATTCAACATCTATTTTTTTTTTGAAAGTTGACTTGTCCATTCTAGATCTTTTGTTTTGCTTTAGGAACTTTAAGACAAGTGTGTCAAGTTCTTCCAATAACCACAGCTGAGATTTGAACATAGGATGTCTTTCTTTTAGAGTTGACCCTTAAACAACATAGGGATTAGGGCACACTAGGCCTCCAAAGACCCGAAGAATATGAGTTTAATTTATAGTTGGTTTTCCACATATATGACCCCACATCTGTGGAATCAACCCACTTCAGATTATATGGTACTACTGAAAAAATGTGCACGTAAATGGACGTGCACAGTTCAAACCTTTGTTACTCAGGACACAGGCTCTAGAAACAGGCTTCCTGGACCAGGGACTGAATCCATTTCCCTTGCACTGGCAGGCGGATTCCTATCCACTGTATCATTAGGGAGGTTCTTCTAATTAATTACCAATGGATAAAGAAAGAGAGCTAGGAGACAGAGGACAGTGAACCAGCAGGGACAGTGAAAGAAAAAGTGTTTCCCCTCCTATTTGAAGAGCCTTTCATTAGTTTTGGTTTATTTTGAGGAAGAGACCATTCTTTTCCCATTGGATAGTCTTAGTACTCTTGTAAAAATCAGCTGACACCCATAACTGTGTGGACGTACACCTGGGTTCCCAGATCTATGTATCTGGGAACCATACATTTTATGTCAGTACCATACAATTTTAATTACTATAGCTTTGTGATAAGTTTGTAGTAAGTTTTTTTTTTTTTTTAAAGAAATGCATTTTATTTATTTTTGTATATTCTGAGTGTTCACTGCTGCTGTAGACTCTTCCCTAGTTACAGGGAGTGGGGGCTGCTCTTCAGCTAAGATGAGCAGTGACTTTTTCTTGTTGTGGTACTCGGGCTCTAGGGCACATGGGCTTCAATAGTTTCATCACTTGGGCTCAGCAGCTGCAACTCCAAGTCTATAGAGCACAAGCTCAATAGTTGTGGCTGGTGAATTTAGTTGCCCCACAGCATGTGGGATCTTCTCAGATCAGGGATTGAAGCCGTGTCTCCTGCACTGAGCAGGCGAACTCTTCACCAGTGAGCTACCAGGGAAGCCCTTGTAATAAGTTTTGAAGTCAAGAAGAGCGGGTTATTCAACATCTATTTTTTTTTTGAAAGTTGACTTGTCCATTCTAGATCTTTTGTTTTGCTTTAGGAACTTTAAGACAAGTGTGTCAAGTTCTTCCAATAACCACAGCTGAGATTTGAACATAGGATGTCTTTCTTTTAGAGTTGACCCTTAAACAACATAGGGATTAGGGCACACTGGGCCTCCAAAGACCCGAAGAATATGAGTTTAATTTATAGTTGGTTTTCCACATATATGACCCCACATCTGTGGAATCAACCCACTTCAGATTATATGGTACTACTGAAAAAAATGTGCACGTAAATGGACGTGCACAGTTCAAACCTTTGTTACTCAGGGGACAACTGTATATAGAACTTCAATTTCTTTCAACAATGTTTTGTAACTTTCTTTTTTTTTTTTTTTTTAAACCTTTATTTTACTTTTAACTTTTACAGAGTTTTGTTGTTCACAGACATGCATGTTCTCAGATTAGTCACATGTATATCCCCCCCTTCCCTCCCCTCCCGACCATCACACAGCACCCCTGAAGGATCCCCTTTTCTCACAGAGCAATGACTAGAGCTATTTTCTTCACTTATGATAGTACAGGCCTTCATGCTACTTCCTTTACGCCTCTCACCCACTGTTCCTTCCCCACAATGTCCATATGTCCACTGTCCATGTCTGTCTTTCTGTCGCTTCACTGCATGTGCCATCATCACCATGCTACTAGATTCCATATATATGTGTTAATATACTGTATTTGTCCTTCTCTTTCTGACTGACTTCACTTTTGATGATACGTTCTAGATCCAGCCACCTCATCAGGGTTGATTCTTCTGCATTTCTCTTTACAGCTGTGTAGTATTCCATTGTATATATGTACCAGAGCTTTTGGATCCATTCGTTCGTTGATGGGCATCTAGGTTCCTTCCATGTTCTAGCTATTGTATAGAGAGCTGCAATGAACATTGGGGTACAGGTGCTTCTTTCAGTTTTGATTTCGTCAGGGTATAAGCCTAAGAGTGGGATTGCTGGGTCATATGGTGCTTCTATTTTTAGTTTTTTAAGAAATCTCCAGACTGTCTTCCATAGAGGCTGTATCAATTTACACTCCCACCAGCAATGCAGAAGTGTTCCCTTTTCTCCACAGCCTCTCCAGCATTTATTGTCTGTCGATTTGTGGATGATGGCCATTCTGACGGGTGTGAGGTGATATCTCATTGTACTTTTGATTTGCATTTCTCTAATTATTAGTGAAGTTGAGCATCGTTTCATGTGTTTTTGGGCCATCTGTATGTCATCGTTGGAGAGGTGTCTGTTTAGGTCCTTTTCCCATTTTTTGATTGGGTTGTTCGTTTTTCCAGTGCTGAGTTGTCTCAGTTGCTTGTAGATTTTGGAGATTAATTCTTTGTCTGTTGTTTCATTTGCTATGATTTTCTCCCACTCTGTGGGGTGTCTGTTCAGCTTTTTTGTAATTTCTTTAGCTGTGCAAAAGCTTTTAAGTTTCATGAGGTCCCACATGTTCATCTGTCTTTTTAGTTCCACTATTCTAGTAGGTGGGTCAGAGAAGATCTTGCTTTGATTGATGTCCTTGAGTGTTTTGCCTATATTCTCCTCTAAGAGTTTGATGGTTTCTGGCCTTACATTTAAGTCTTTAATCCATTTTGAGTTGATCTTTGTGCATGGTGTCAGGGTATGTTCCAACTTCATTTTCTTGCATGTAGCTGTCCAATTTTCCCAGCACCATTTGTTGAAGAGGCTGTCTTTGTCCCATTTTATATGTTCGCCTCCTTTGTCAAAAATAAGGTACCCATAGGTGCATGGCTTTATCTCTGGGTTCTCGATCTTGTTCCATTGGTCGATATTTCTGTTTTTGTGCCAGTACCATACTGTTTTGATGACTGTTGCTTTGTAGTAGAGTCTGAAGTTGGGGAGGCTGATCCCCCCAGCTCCATTCTTCTTCCTGAGGATTGCTTTGGCTATTCGAGGTCTTTTGTGTTTCCATATGAACTGTGTTATTCGTTGGTCTAGTTCTGTGAAGAATGTTATTGGAAGTTTGATAGGGATCGCATTGAATCTATAGATGACATTTGGTAGTATGGTCATTTTCACAATATTGATTCTCCCGACCCTGGAACACGGAATATTTCTCCATCTGTTTAAGTCTTCTTTAATGTCTCTCATGAGTGTCTTGTAATTTTCTGTGTACAGTTCTTTTGTTTCTTTGGGTAGGTTTATTCCTAGATATTTGATTCTTTTGGCTGCGATGGTGAAGGGGATTGCCTCTTTGATTTCATTTTCTGATTTTTCATTGTTTGTGTATAGGAATGCCAGTGATTTCTGTATGTTGATTTTGTATCCTGCGACTTTGCTGAATTCGCTGATTAACTCTAGTAGTTTTGTAATAGTGTCTTTGGGATTTTCTATGTATAATATCATGTCATCTGCAAATAGAGAGTTTGACTTCTTCTTTTCCAATCTGGATTCCTTTGATTTCTTTCTCTTCTCTTATTGCTATTGCTAGAACTTCCAGGACTATGTTGAATAAGAGTGGTGAAAGTGGACACCCTTGTCTTGTTCCTGATCTTAGAGGAAATGCTTTGAGTTTTTCACCATTGAGGATAATGTTCGCTGTGGGCTTCTCATATATGGCTTTCACTATGTTAAGATAAGTTCCTTCTATGCCCATTTTTTGAAGAGTTTTTATCATAAATGGATGCTGTACTTTGTCAAAGGCTTTTTCTGCATCTATTGAGATGATCATGTGAGTTTTGTCTTTCAATTTGTTGATATGGTGTATCACATTGATTGATTTGCGGATGTTGAAGAATCCTTGCATGCCTGGGATGAACCCAACTTGATCGTGATGAATGAGCTTTTTGATGTGTTGCTGAATTCTGTTTGCTAGGATTTTGTTGAGGATTTTGGCATCTAGATTCATCAGTGAAATTGGCCTATAATTTTCTTTTTTTGTGATGTCTTTGCCTGGCTTTGGTATCAGGGTGATGGTGGCCTCGTAGAATGTGTTTGGAAGTGTTCCTTCCTGTGCAATTTTTTGGAAGAGTTTTAGAAGGGCAGGCATTAGCTCTTCTTTAAATGTTTGGTAGAATTCACTTGTGAAACCATCTGGCCCTGGGCTTTTATTTTTGGGTAGATTTTTGATCACAAGGTCGACTTCTGAGCTTGTGATTGGCTTGTTCATAGTTTCTATTTCTGCCTGGTTGAGTCTTGGGAGGTTAATCCTCTCCAAGAAACTGTCCATTTCTTCCAGGTTGTCCAGTTTGTTGCCATAGAGTTGTTCATAATAGTCTCTTATAATCCTTTGGATTTCTGCATTATCCGTTGTAATCTCTCCTTTTTCATTTTTGATTTTGGTGATATGGTGAAGGGGATTGCCTCTTTGATTTCATTTTCTGATTTTTCATTGTTTGTGTATAGGAATGCCAGTGATTTCTGTATGTTGATTTTGTATCCTGCGACTTTGCTGAATTCGCTGATTAACTCTAGTAGTTTTGTAATAGTGTCTTTGGGATTTTCTATGTATAATATCATGTCATCTGCAAATAGAGAGTTTGACTTCTTCTTTTCCAATCTGGATTCCTTTGATTTCTTTCTCTTCTCTTATTGCTATTGCTAGAACTTCCAGGACTATGTTGAATAAGAGTGGTGAAAGTGGACACCCTTGTCTTGTTCCTGATCTTAGAGGAAATGCTTTGAGTTTTTCACCATTGAGGATAATGTTCGCTGTGGGCTTCTCATATATGGCTTTCACTATGTTAAGATAAGTTCCTTCTATGCCCATTTTTTGAAGAGTTTTATCATAAATGGATGCTGTACTTTGTCAAAGGCTTTTTCTGCATCTATTGAGATGATCATGTGATTTTGTCTTTCAATTTGTTGATATGGTGTATCACATTGATTGATTTGCGGATGTTGAAGAATCCTTGCATGCCTGGGATGAACCCAACTTGCTCGTGATGAATGAGCTTTTTGATGTGTTGCTGAATTCTGTTTGCTAGGATTTTGTTGAGGATTTTGGCATCTAGATTCATCAGTGAAATTGGCCTATAATTTTCTTTTTTTGTGATGTCTTTGCCTGGCTTTGGTATCAGGGTGATGGTGGCCTCGTAGAATGTGTTTGGAAGTGTTCCTTCCTGTGCAATTTTTTGGAAGAGTTTTAGAAGGGCAGGCATTAGCTCTTCTTTAAATGTTTGGTAGAATTCACTTGTGAAACCATCTGGCCCTGGGCTTTTATTTTTGGGTAGATTTTTGATCACAAGGTCGACTTCTGAGCTTGTGATTGGCTTGTTCATAGTTTCTATTTCTGCCTGGTTGAGTCTTGGGAGGTTAATCCTCTCCAAGAAACTGTCCATTTCTTCCAGGTTGTCCAGTTTGTTGCCATAGAGTTGTTCATAATAGTCTCTTATAATCCTTTGGATTTCTGCATTATCCGTTGTAATCTCTCCTTTTTCATTTTTGATTTTGGTGATCTGGTTCTTCTCTCTCTTTTTCTTGATGAGTCTGGCCAGTGGTGTGTTGATTTTATTGACTTTTTCGAAGAACCAGCTTTTTGTTTTATTTATCTTTACTATTGTTTCTTTTGTTTCTTTTTCATTTATTTCTGCTCTGATCTTTATGATTTCCCTTCTTCTGCTGGCTTTGGGGTGTTTTTGTTCTTCTTTCTCCAGTTGTTTTAAGCGTAAGGTAAGGTCATCTGTTTGAGATTTTCCTAGTTTCTTGAGGTGGGATTGTATTGCTATAAACTTCCCTCTTAGAACTGCTTTTGCAGTATCCCATAGATTTTGCACTGTCGTGTGTTCATTGTCATTTTCTTCTAGGAATTTTTTTATTTCTTCTTTGATTTCCTCAATGATCAGTTGGTTTTTTAGGTATGTGTTGTTTAATCTCCATGTGTTTGTGTTTTTAGCGGTTTTTTTCCTGTAGTTGATCTCTAGTCTCACTGCATTGTGGTCCGAGAAGATGGTTGATAGAATTTCAGTTTTCTTGAATTGACTGAGCATTGATTTGTGGCCCAAGATGTGGTCTATCCTGGAGAATGTTCCGTGAGCACTTGAGAAGAAAGTGTATTCTTCTGCTTTTGGATGGAAAGTCCTAAAGATATCAATGAGGTCCATTACTTCTAGTGTGGCATTTAAGGCTTGTGTTTCTTTATTAATTTTCTGTTTGGATGATCTGTCCATTGGTGTGAGAGGAGTGTTAAAGTCTCCTACTATGATTGTGTTGCTGTCAATGTCTTCTTTTATGTCTGAAAGTGTTTGTCTTATGTATTGGGGTGCTCCTGCGTTGGGAGCGTAGATATTTATGATTGTTATGTCTTCTTCTTGTTTGGATCCCTTAATCATGATGGGAGGGAGATGATTCGGAAGACTGGGAATGTGAATGTTTTGTAACTTTCAATATACAAATCTTTCACTTCTTTTGTTAAAGCTATTCTTTTAGTATTTTGTTCTTTTAATGTTATTTTTAATGAAATAATTTTCTTTATTTCATTTTTGGATTGTTTTCTGCTCGTGTATACAAACAGAACTAACTTATTTTATGTTGACTTCTATCCTGTAATCCTATTAGATTCACTGTGCCAGCTCTAATAACTTCCTGAAATTCCTTGAGACTTCTTACACACAACATCATGCCATTTATAAACTGAAACAGGTTTACTTCTTTCTTTCCAAACTGGATGCATTTACCATCCCCCTCCTGTTTTTTTTTTTTGGCTTGACATCAATAAGAAGTTAAATAGAACAGCAAATGAAACAACAGACAAAGAATTAATCTCCAAAATCTACAAGCAACTCACGCAACTCAGCACCGGAAATATGAACCACCCTATCAAATAATGGGAAAAGGACCTAAACAGACAGCTCTCCAAAGACGACATACAGATGGACCCAAAACACATGAAACGATGCTCAACTTCACTTATAATTAGAGTAATGCAGACCAAAACTACAATGAGATATCGCCTC
This sequence comes from Tragulus kanchil, assembly GCA_022376925.1. Classification (NCBI taxonomy): domain Eukaryota; kingdom Metazoa; phylum Chordata; class Mammalia; order Artiodactyla; family Tragulidae; genus Tragulus; species Tragulus kanchil. The sequence continues at coordinate 84,880,162 of JAIOJX010000002.1, read as the reverse complement.
ACACCCGTCAGAATGGCCATCATCCACAAATCGACAGACAATAAATGCTGGAGAGGGTGCAGAGAAAAGGGAACACTCTTGCATTGCTGGAGGGAATGTAAACTGATACAACTGCTATGGAAGACAGTATGGAGATTCCTTTAAAAAATAAAAATAGAAGCACCATACGACCCAGCAATCCCACTATTAGGCTTATACCCAGATGTACCTCAATGTTCATCGCAGCTCCCTATACAATAGCTAGAACATGGAAGCAACCTAGATGTCCATTGACGAATGAATGAATACAAAAGCTCTGGTACATATATACAATGGAGTACTTCTCAGCTGTAAAAAGGAATGCAGAAAAATCAGTCCTAATGAGGTGGATGGATCTAGAACCTATTATAAAAAGTGAAGTAAGTCAAAAAGCGAAAGACAAGTACAGTATACTAATACATATATATGGAATCTAGTAAGAGGGTAATGGTAACACATGCAGTGAAGTGACTGAAAAACAGACAGACCAATGGACATTGTGGGGAATGAACAGTGGGTGGGAGGCATAGAGGGAGTAACTTTTAGTATTTTGTTCTTTTAATGTTATTTTTAATGAAATAATTTTCTTTATTTCATTTTTGGATTGTTTTCTGCTCGTGTATACAAACAGAACTAACTTATTTTATGTTGACTTCTATCCTGTAATCCTATTAGATTCACTGTGCCAGCTCTAATAACTTCCTGAAATTCCTTGAGACTTCTTACACACAACATCATGCCATTTATAAACTGAAACAGGTTTACTTCTTTCTTTCCAAACTGGATGCATTTACCATCCCCCTCCTGTTTTTTTTTTTTGGCTTGACATCAATAAGAAGTTAAATAGAACAGCAAATGAAACAACAGACAAAGAATTAATCTCCAAAATCTACAAGCAACTCACGCAACTCAGCACCGGAAATATGAACCACCCTATCAAATAATGGGAAAAGGACCTAAACAGACAGCTCTCCAAAGACGACATACAGATGGACCCAAAACACATGAAACGATGCTCAACTTCACTTATAATTAGAGTAATGCAGACCAAAACTACAATGAGATATCGCCTCACACCCGTCAGAATGGCCATCATCCACAAATCGACAGACAATAAATGCTGGAGAGGGTGCAGAGAAAAGGGAACACTCTTGCATTGCTGGAGGGAATGTAAACTGATACAACTGCTATGGAAGACAGTATGGAGATTCCTTTAAAAACTAAAAATAGAAGCACCATACGACCCAGCAATCCCACTATTAGGCTTATACCCAGATGTACCTCAATGTTCATCGCAGCTCCCTATACAATAGCTAGAACATGGAAGCAACCTAGATGTCCATTGACGAATGAATGAATACAAAAGCTCTGGTACATATATACAATGGAGTACTTCTCAGCTGTAAAAAGGAATGCAGAAAAATCAGTCCTAATGAGGTGGATGGATCTAGAACCTATTATAAAAAGTGAAGTAAGTCAAAAAGCGAAAGACAAGTACAGTATACTAATACATATATATGGAATCTAGTAAGAGGGTAATGGTAACACATGCAGTGAAGTGACTGAAAAACAGACAGACCAATGGACATTGTGGGGAATGAACAGTGGGTGGGAGGCATAGAGGGAGTAACATGGAAGCCTATACTATCATATGTGAAAATGATAGCTATTGTCATTGCCCTGTGGGAATAGGAGATCCTGCAGGGGTGGGGTGAGATGGCCTGAAGGGGTGGGATTGGGGGTACTGAGGGGATATGGTGTCAGGGATATGAATATGACTGATATGGGAACATACATGTCTGTGAACAACAAAATTCTGTAAAAAATTTTTTTAATTAAATTTAAAAAAATTAAATAGAAATGGCAAAAACAAACACCTTTGTCTTATTCCTGATGCTCCTGGGGGACACAGTCAGTCTTTAAACATCATTATTACATTAGGTGTGGGTTTTCATAGACTTGTTTTTATCAGGTTGAGGAAGTTTACTTCGACTTTAAACTTCTTAAGTAATTTTTATAATGAAAGGATGTTGGAGTATGTTCAAATGCTTTCTCTGTGTCTACTTAGATGATTACACGGTTTTTGTCTTTTATCCTTTTCGTAGGCATTGACTGATTTTTAGTATGCACTGACTGACTGAATCCTCCTTGCATTTTCTGAGATAAATTCTACTTGGTTATGATGTACAGTTCCTTGCTTATATTGCTATATTGGTTTGCTAGTATTCTGTTGAGCACTTTTGTAACTATATTCATGGTTACCAGTCTGTAGTTCTGTTTTCTTGTGATGCCTTTGTCTGGTTTTAGTATCAGCGTAATACTGGCCTCACTGAATATATTCAGAAGTATTCACTCCTTTTCAGTTTTCAGAATCAATTTCAAGGAATCTGTGTCAATTCTTCTCTAAATGTGAGAATTCATCATTCAAGCCATTCAGTTACGGGCTTTCCTTTGTAGAAAGTTTTTAGATATTGATTCAATTTTGTATTTATCCTAAGTCTCTTCAGATCTGCTGTTTTTTCTTGAGTCAGTTTGTATATGCTATGCCTTTCTAGGAAAACTTCCATTTCAGTTAGGCTATTGAATTTGTTGGCATACAACTATTCATAGTAGAGTTTCATTTTTGTTTTCCTCTTGCTAGCTTGACATGAGTTAGCAGAAGTCCCAAATAGTGGGTATGAGTTTTGAATAAAATATTCCTAAATAGTTTGTTATAACTGGTAAAATATGATTATATTATATAAAGGGTATTGGAACATGAGTATATGTATCTTGTGCATTAATCATGGCTTTTCTTTAGAAGTTGTGTGCTGATACTCTGATATAAAGAATTATATTATAAAGTAAAGGATTATAGGTAGTTCTCACATGACTTACTGTTTTATACAGTATAAATAATTTTCAGAGAGGCTTCTATTAACATGTGTGTGTATGTATGTGTGTTACTTCACTCAGTCATCTCTGACTCTATGTGAACCCTGGAAGCCTGCCAGGCTTCTCTGTCCATTGGATTTCCCAGGCAAGAATAGCAGAGTGGGTTGCCTTTCCCTTCTCCAGGAGATCTTCCTGACCCAGGGATTGATCCCAAGTTTCCTGTATTACAGGCCACCAGGAAATGCCTCTGTTAACATGTATATTATATTGATAATATCATGGTATATTTTTTAAATGTGTACATATTTTTTAATATTTTATAACTGAAAACTGAGATACCAAGATAATATTAAATACAATTAAAGTTTAGCTTCTAAATTGATTTGGCATATCATAACATAACTCTTCCTTTAATAAAAAAAATTTCAAGGAATCCTATGAATAAATTCACAGAGTAACAAAAGTGAGGAACACAGGAATATCTAGAGAGTTTCTTTCATTACTGTAAGAAAATGAATATATCTAGGAAAGATCAGGGAGCAACCAAGAATAAAGTAGATTTAATCATAGGATTTAAGACAAAATAAAGATTTTCTGCCTTGAATTTCTAATGATGTGCTCCTCTTCAATAGCGATAGGAAATAATGTCATCTTTTTCTTTGTAAGTTGTTTATTAGATACATAACTTACTGGGATTTTTATCTCTTTTAATTTCTCTATTATGTCCAATAGTTAGGAATTCCTTCTGCAAGGATTCAGATGTGATATCCTCAGCCTAATGATGCTAAATTTGCTTTCACAATGCACCAACACATTTCTTTCTGCCTGTAGAACAGACTTTGTTTTAAAACTGCTGTTCTGTGTACCTAAGGGCATTTAAAGTAGATTCACATATAAATGCACAGCTCTGTTTGGTTCCTAGTCATTAAACTTTTCTTACACAGCATTTATACACTCTGTGAAATCTTGTGTGAAACAAAGGGCTATGAACGCTACTTAATCAAACTATTCTGAATTACAGGTCAGTGGAACTGAGAACATACGCACCTTCTCCAGCAATATTTGTACTTGCTTGATAAGGTAATGTTTCTAAATCTAGCAAACATGGCTGTACTCAATTTTCCTACTGTAATTCTCATAAACACAAAATTTTATGTTGCTCATCTGAGATACAGCCAACTCTCCTGTTAAAAACTTATTTTAATGCTATTTATATGTACAATGATGATAATGCATTTGATGTTGCTTCATTGTAATATAATTTCCACCTATGACATTATTTTTGTTTTCTGTATTATTTTCCCTCACTTTCTGGCATAGTAACAGTCCTGTTGATTCTCATGAAACAAAAGTCCAAAATTATATGAATTTACCACAAAAACCAGGTCTATATTTTTTAATTTTACAGAGGTTCTCTGTATAAATTAAGTGGTATGACAAAGTACAGGGGTCTTTAAGAATTCTCATGTTGGGGAGTAAATCCCCTTGGAATGCTATGAGGTGGAGAATTCTAGTGCAGGCTGCCTAATATAATTAGGAGATTGAAAAATGTTCTAAAGAAAACTAATCTATCTCAACCTTTTGTTTGAGTAGTAACAATTAAAAGTTGAAGACTGCATGAAACATAAGTGAAAATAGCCAAGCATGATAAAGATAATGAAACATGTATAAAGCTGAAAATATCAGAATATAAGATGTATTCAGGAAGCTGTCAGAAACCTGTCAATACATGTCAGGTAGAGTGCATGCAAAAAAGCAAAAGATTAAAGACAACAGTGATCAGAATAATATTTTAAAAATATAAATTACCCTTAAAAATAGATATAATTATAGTTTTATTTTATCTTATAATAATTTTCTGTATATCCCACATTTTCTGCATGTAGAACAGACTTTGTTTTAAAACTGCTGTTCTGTGTACCTAAGGGCATTTAAAGTAGATTCACATATAAATGCACAGCTCTGTTTGGTTCCTAGTCATTAAACTTTTCTTACACAGCATTTATACACTCTGTGAAATCTTGTGTGAAACAAAGGGCTATGAACGCTACTTAATCAAACTATTCTGAATTACAGGTCAGTGGAACTGAGAACATACGCACCTTCTCCAGCAATATTTGTACTTGCTTGATAAGGTAATGTTTCTAAATCTAGCAAACATGGCTGTACTCAATTTTCCTACTGTAATTCTCATAAACACAAAATTTTATGTTGCTCATCTGAGATACAGCCAACTCTCCTGTTAAAAACTTATTTTAATGCTATTTATATGTACAATGATGATAATGCATTTGATGTTGCTTCATTGTAATATAATTTCCACCTATGACATTATTTTTGTTTTCTGTATTATTTTCCCTCACTTTCTGGCATAGTAACAGTCCTGTTGATTCTCATGAAACAAAAGTCCAAAATTATATGAATTTACCACAAAAACCAGGTCTATATTTTTTAATTTTACAGAGGTTCTCTGTATAAATTAAGTGGTATGACAAAGTACAGGGGTCTTTAAGAATTCTCATGTTGGGGAGTAAATCCCCTTGGAATGCTATGAGGTGGAGAATTCTAGTGCAGGCTGCCTAATATAATTAGGAGATTGAAAAATGTTCTAAAGAAAACTAATCTATCTCAACCTTTTGTTTGAGTAGTAACAATTAAAAGTTGAAGACTGCATGAAACATAAGTGAAAATAGCCAAGCATGATAAAGATAATGAAACATGTATAAAGCTGAAAATATCAGAATATAAGATGTATTCAGGAAGCTGTCAGAAACCTGTCAATACATGTCAGGTAGAGTGCATGCAAAAAAGCAAAAGATTAAAGACAACAGTGATCAGAATAATATTTTAAAAATATAAATTACCCTTAAAAATAGATATAATTATAGTTTTATTTTATCTTATAATAATTTTCTGTATATCCCACATTTTCTGCATGTAATAGTACTATTAAAATAGATCTAAATTCAAAATTATGTTTGAAGAAGTAAGATTTTCCATGCCGGTTTTGGTATTATGTTTCTTTTACCCATGGCATTTCATTCATCTTTTAATTATAAATTATTAACAGTACATCCTTATAAAAGTAAATACAAAGGCTTTATTGAGGAGGGAGGGAACATGTTACTGGTAAATATGCTAAAAGTAGTAAAGAGAAAATATTAAATTATTGATAATACTTCTTAAGTAGGGAGATGGCTATATCATTTTAGTATGGTTACTTATACTTCATATATAAATATTAAATATATATAAATATTGTGTTAAATATTTCATTCCAAAAATGTAAAATGTTATATATTTAAGGAAGTTACTGACCTTCCTTATACAAATCTCAAAGTTGACAACGTGCTGAAGCAGAGACATTTAAAAATCAAGAACTTGGCAGCTCCTCAGCCTAGTGAATTCTGAGAGTAATATTACTGGTTAGAACTTAAAGTCCTGTTTAAGAAACTCCCATCCTTAACACCTTTAATAAAAGTGATAATAGTGAATGCCATCACAAGGGGATGTTACAACAGGAGATTTATGAAATATTACAGTTGATTGAAATTTTCTTTTCTCTTTAGATGTTTATACAAAGTATGCCCACACAGGGCTAGCACTGTAGGAGGAGACTAAGAAAAAAATCACGTGATAGAAGGAAGATTTATTTGGTAGCATTTCACATCAATCAAGAAAGAGGACACAATGAGAGGGGTAGGAGGGAACTACTTCATCTTTAAATCTTAAAAAAATATAATCTGTGAGTCAATTGCCCAAGCACAAATGGAAGAAGCGTAAAATTGATTTCGCCCCAAAATCACTGCTTTTTGTCCCCTGCTATGATATTTCTTTCATTCTGTCCTCAAATTTTTATTTTGAAACATACATAGGCTTACCGGGCTTCCTGGTGGCTCGGATGGTAAAGAATCTGCCTTGACTGGCATTGGTAAGATCTCCTGTCATGATAAGTATTACCTTAAAAATAGATATAATTATAGTTTTATTTTATCTTATAATAATTTTCTGTATATCCCACATTTTCTGCATGTAATAGTACTATTAAAATAGATCTAAATTCAAAATTATGTTTGAAGAAGTAAGATTTTCCATGCCGGTTTTGGTATTATGTTTCTTTTACCCATGGCATTTCATTCATCTTTTAATTATAAATTATTAACAGTACATCCTTATAAAAGTAAATACAAAGGCTTTATTGAGGAGGGAGGGAACATGTTACTGGTAAATATGCTAAAAGTAGTAAAGAGAAAATATTAAATTATTGATAATACTTCTTAAGTAGGAGATGGCTATATCATTTTAGTATGGTTACTTATACTTCATATATAAATATTAAATATATATAAATCTTGTGTTAAATATTTCTTTCCAAAAATGTAAAATGTTATATATTTAAGGAAGTTACTGACCTTCCTTATACAAATCTCAAAGTTGACAACGTGCTGAAGCAGAGACATTTAAAAATCAAGAACTTGGCAGCTCCTCAGCCTAGTGAATTCTGAGAGTAATATTACTGGTTAGAACTTAAAGTCCTGTTTAAGAAACTCCCATCCTTAACACCTTTAATAAAAGTGATAATAGTGAATGCCATCACAAGGGATGTTACAACAGGAGATTTATGAAATATTACAGTTGATTGAAATTTTCTTTTCTCTTTAGATGTTTATACAAAGTATGCCCACACAGGGCTAGCACTGTAGGAGGAGACTAAGAAAAAAATCACGTGATAGAAGGAAGATTTATTTGGTAGCATTTCACATCAATCAAGAAAGAGGACACAATGAGAGGGGTAGGAGGGAACTACTTCATCTTTAAATCTTAAAAAAATATAATCTGTGAGTCAATTGCCCAAGCACAAATGGAAGAAGCGTAAAATTGATTTCGCCCCAAAATCACTGCTTTTTGTCCCCTGCTATGATATTTCTTTCATTCTGTCCTCAAATTTTTATTTTGAAACATACATAGGCTTACTGGGCTTCCCTGGTGGCTCGGATGGTAAAGAATCTGCCTGCAATGCGGAGACCTGGGTTCGATTCCCGGATTGGTAAGATCTCCCTGAGAAGGGAATGGCAACCCACACAAGTATTCTCCAAGAGTTGGAGAATCTCGTGGACAGAGGAGCCTGGCAGGCTACAGTCCGTGGGGTCATAAAGAGACCACCATGACTGGGTGACTAACACTTTTACTTTCACAGGCTCACTACTGGATCTTAGTTCCCCATTAATGGATACCAAACCTCATGGAACTACGCAGATTCTTTAACACCAAAACCATTACCATGCACAGAGCTGAAAGGCCATAATTTACAATCAATTTAAATTAAATTAACTATTGTCATCTTTTAAAAGTAGTTTATTATTAAACTATATTTTCATGTATCTAAGTGCATGTTTATTTTTATATATTTTGGGCTAATGACTATCTAAAATTTGGCTCTTTCAAACCTTACATTCTACCACTATTCATTCAAAAAAAAATTGATGTCCAGGGCTTCCTTGGTGATCCAGTAGATAAAGAGTCTGCCCTACAGTGCAAGGGACAACGGTTCGATCCCTCCCTGGGAAGATCCCACGTGCCTGGAGCGGTTGGACTTGTGTGTCCAATTATGAGCCAGCGCTCTGGAGCACATGCGCCCAGAGCCGGTGCTCTGCGACGAGAGAGGCCACTGAGATGGGAGGCCCACACAGGCCAAAGAATAAAGATGGATGAAAATAAATAAATTTAAAAAAACAATAAAAGAGACCAAAACCTTTTTGATGTCCATTTTTATGTTATAGGCACTAATCTGGGGAATAATTTCAAGGATTAAGAGGTAATAGGGAGGGTGGAGCTAAAATGGCAGCGTAGAAGGACGTGCACTCATCTCTCCTGCAAAATCACCTGAATTGTGACGATTTCTTGGGAAACCATTGACCAGAGGAGGTTGGATCTGATCACAGAGAGGATACCCCACATCGAAGAACAAGGGAGAAGCTGCATCAAGACGGTAGGGAGGCGCAATCGCACTTTTAAAAGTGCTATGATATTTCTTTCATTCTGTCCTCAAATTTTTATTTTGAAACATACATAGGCTTACTGGGCTTCCCTGGTGGCTCGGATGGTAAAGAATCTGCCTGCAATGCGGAGACCTGGGTTCGATTCCCGGATTGGTAAGATCTCCCTGAGAAGGGAATGGCAACCCACACAAGTATTCTCCAAGAGTTGGAGAATCTCGTGGACAGAGGAGCCTGGCAGGCTACAGTCCGTGGGGTCATAAAGAGACCACCATGACTGGGTGACTAACACTTTTACTTTCACAGGCTCACTACTGGATCTTAGTTCCCCATTAATGGATACCAAACCTCATGGAACTACGCAGATTCTTTAACACCAAAACCATTACCATGCACAGAGCTGAAAGGCCATAATTTACAATCAATTTAAATTAAATTAACTATTGTCATCTTTTAAAAGTAGTTTATTATTAAACTATATTTTCATGTATCTAAGTGCATGTTTATTTTTATATATTTTGGGCTAATGACTATCTAAAATTTGGCTCTTTCAAACCTTACATTCTACCACTATTCATTCAAAAAAAAATTGATGTCCAGGGCTTCCTTGGTGATCCAGTAGATAAAGAGTCTGCCCTACAGTGCAAGGGACAACGGTTCGATCCCTCCCTGGGAAGATCCCACGTGCCTGGAGCGGTTGGACTTGTGTGTCCAATTATGAGCCAGCGCTCTGGAGCACATGCGCCCAGAGCCGGTGCTCTGCGACGAGAGAGGCCACTGAGATGGGAGGCCCACACAGGCCAAAGAATAAAGATGGATGAAAATAAATAAATTTAAAAAAACAATAAAAGAGACCAAAACCTTTTTGATGTCCATTTTTATGTTATAGGCACTAATCTGGGGAATAATTTCAAGGATTAAGAGGTAATAGGGAGGGTGGAGCTAAAATGGCAGCGTAGAAGGACGTGCACTCATCTCTCCTGCAAAATCACCTGAATTGTGACGATTTCTTGGGAAACCATTGACCAGAGGAGGTTGGATCTGATCACAGAGAGGATACCCCACATCGAAGAACAAGGGAGAAGCTGCATCAAGACGGTAGGAGGGGCGCAATCGCACTTTTAAAAGTCAAACCTCATACCCGCCAGAGAGGCTGGGCGGGCCAAAGGCGCAAAGCCTGCTGCTAATCAAAACCCAGGAAAGGAGCAGTGACACCCACAAGGGACTGAGCCAGACCTGCTTTGGAGGGTCCAGGTGCCCCCCTGAGCTAGAAGTGCCCTTGAGCAGGCCTCGGAAGGACAGCACTCAGTTTCCTTTGGAGGAGGTTACCATTAAACTGATCACAGAGTCGCCGAGGAGGACTGGAAAATCTGTGTGCACTGTGATCCGGGAGAGGGGAATAGCGATCCTGCATGAAACTGAGCCAGACTCACCTCTGAGTAACCTGACGTCTCCCGCGGTGGCGGGGGTCGACGGTGGCCTGCAGCAGGGTCGGAGTCACTGTGGAAGTGCTTTCCATAGAGCGTGTGGGAATAAATCCTTTGTGAGACAGACGCCATTTTCCCTACTGTAGTTTGGCTGCTGGTCTAACTGCAGGGCTGCTGGTCAAGCTACAGGGAGGGAATTTAGCTCCACCCAGCAAGAAAAGGGATTTGGATTAAGAAACTCCCAGGGTCAGCCTGGGCGGGCCTTTTATTTCTGGAATAGGCCGAAATAAACAAGCAGTCAAGAGGTCTTCAAATCCAACCGCTGCCAGAGGCAAGAAAAAGACTGATAATTCCTGAATAGTCAGCAAGAGACAGAAGAACATAAACACTATTTTCATGTTTTGTCTGAAGCTGGAGTTACTGCTGGACTTTAAAATTTCATTTTTTGTATTGTATTACTTTGTTTCAATTTTTTTTTTCTCTTTTTTCCAAACCCACTCAGTACATCCTCCCCCCCCCCCCCCCCCCCCCCCTTTTTTGTTGTTGTTTTTTGTTGTTGTTGTTTTTTTTGGGGGGGGGGCGGTGTGAGAGTGGGTGTGTTCATTTCCTTCACTGAATTCTATTGAAGCTACTCATCTTATCAGTAAAACTGAATGTATTCAAGTTTACATAATTTTTTTTTTCTTTTTCCTTTTAAACCACACATTTTATTTTGGTATAAACTTCTGGTTCCCCATTGGCCTTTTAAGTTTCTGTGGGGGTTTTGTTTGTTTTTATTATTTTTGCTTTGTTTCTCTATATTTTTCTATATAATTAGCTCTTTTAATTTTTTAAAATTTTTCAGAAATCGACCTTGTTATCAAACATCTACCCAAAAATAAAAGCCCAGGGCCAGATGGCTTCACAGCCGAATTCTAACAAACATTTAAAGAAGAGCTAATGCCTGTCTTTCTAAAACTCTTCCAAACAATTGCATAGGAAGGAACACTTCCAAACACATTCTATGAGGCCACCATCACCCTGATACCAAAGCCAGGCAAAGACATCACAAAAAAAGAAAATTATAGGCCAATTTCACTGATGAATCTAGACGCCAAAATCCTCAACAAAATCCTAGCAAACAGAATTCAACAACACATCAGAAAACTCATACATCACGATCAAGTTGGTTTCATCCCAGGCATGCAAGGATTCTCCAATATCTGCAAATCAATCAATGTGATACACCATATCAACAAACTGAGAGACAAAAATCACATGATCATCTCAATAGATGCAGAAAAAGCCTTTGACAAAATCCAACACCCGTTTATGATAAAAAAAAAAAAAAATACTCTTCAAAAAATGGGCATAGAAGGAACCTATCTCAACATAGTGAAAGCCATATATGAGAAGACCACAGCAAACATAATCCTCAACGGTGAAAAACTCAAACCATTTCCCCTAAGATCAGGAGCAAGACAAGAGTGTCCACTTTCACCACTCTTATTCAACAGAGTCCTGAAAGTTCTAGCAACAGCAATAAGAGAAGAGAAAGAAATCAAAGGAATCCAGATTGGAAAGGAAGAAGTCAAACTCTTTCTATTTGCAGACGACATGATTTTATACATAGAAAATCCCAAAGACACTATTACAAAACTACTAGAGTTAATCAGTGAATTCAGCAAAGTCACAGGATACAAAATCAATACACAGAAGTCACTGGCATTCCTATACACGAACAATGAAAAATCAGAAAACGAAATCAAAGAGGCAATCCCCTTCACCATTGCAACCAAAAGAATCAAATATCTAGGAATAAACCTACCCAAAGAAACAAAAGAACTGTACACAGAAAATTACAAGACACTCATGAGAGACATTAAAGAAGACTTAAACAGATGGAGAGATATTCCATGTTACCCCATTTAACGTGGGGTTTTGTTTGTTTTTATTATTTTTGCTTTGTTTCTCTATATTTTTCTATATAATTAGCTCTTTTAATTTTTTAAAATTTTTCAGAAATCGACCTTGTTATCAAACATCTACCCAAAAATAAAAGCCCAGGGCCAGATGGCTTCACAGCCGAATTCTAACAAACATTTAAAGAAGAGCTAATGCCTGTCTTTCTAAAACTCTTCCAAACAATTGCATAGGAAGGAACACTTCCAAACACATTCTATGAGGCCACCATCACCCTGATACCAAAGCCAGGCAAAGACATCACAAAAAAAGAAAATTATAGGCCAATTTCACTGATGAATCTAGACGCCAAAATCCTCAACAAAATCCTAGCAAACAGAATTCAACAACACATCAGAAAACTCATACATCACGATCAAGTTGGTTTCATCCCAGGCATGCAAGGATTCTCCAATATCTGCAAATCAATCAATGTGATACACCATATCAACAAACTGAGAGACAAAAATCACATGATCATCTCAATAGATGCAGAAAAAGCCTTTGACAAAATCCAACACCCGTTTATGATAAAAAAAAAAAAAAATACTCTTCAAAAAATGGGCATAGAAGGAACCTATCTCAACATAGTGAAAGCCATATATGAGAAGACCACAGCAAACATAATCCTCAACGGTGAAAAACTCAAACCATTTCCCCTAAGATCAGGAGCAAGACAAGAGTGTCCACTTTCACCACTCTTATTCAACAGAGTCCTGAAAGTTCTAGCAACAGCAATAAGAGAAGAGAAAGAAATCAAAGGAATCCAGATTGGAAAGGAAGAAGTCAAACTCTTTCTATTTGCAGACGACATGATTTTATACATAGAAAATCCCAAAGACACTATTACAAAACTACTAGAGTTAATCAGTGAATTCAGCAAAGTCACAGGATACAAAATCAATACACAGAAGTCACTGGCATTCCTATACACGAACAATGAAAAATCAGAAAACGAAATCAAAGAGGCAATCCCCTTCACCATTGCAACCAAAAGAATCAAATATCTAGGAATAAACCTACCCAAAGAAACAAAAGAACTGTACGCAGAAAATTACAAGACACTCATGAGAGACATTAAAGAAGACTTAAACAGATGGAGAGATATTCCATGTTCCTGGGTCGGAAGAATCAATATTGTGAAAATGACCATATTACCAAATGTCATCTATAGATTCAATGTGATCCCTATCAAACTACCAAGGACATTTGTCACAGAACGAGACCAAAGAAGAACACAGTTCATATGGAAACACAAAAGACCTCGAATAGCCAAAGTAATCCTGAGGAAGAAGAACGGAGCTGGAGGGATCAGCCTCCCCAACTTCAGACTCTACTACAAAGCAACAGTCATCAAGACATTATGGTACTGGCACAAGAACAGAAATATCGATCAATGGAACAAGATCGAGAATCCAGAGATAAACCCACGCACCTATGGGTACCTTATTTTTGACAAAGGAGGTGAACATATAAAATGAGACAAAGACAGTCTCTTCAACAAATGCTGCTGGGAAAACTGGACAGCTACATGCAAACAAATGAAGTTGGAACATTCCCTGACACCATGCACAAAGATCAACTCAAAATGGATTAAAGACTTAAATGTAAGACCAGAAACCATGAAACTCTTAGAGGAGAATATAGGCAAAACCCTCAAGGACATAAATCACAGCAAGATCTTCTCTGACCCACCTACTAGAATAGCAGAACTAAAAAGACAAATGAACATGTGGGACCTAATGAAACTTAGAAGCTTTTGTACAGCAAAAGAAATTACAAAAAAGCTGAACAGACACCCCACAGAGTGGGAGAAACCTGAATCCCAAAGACACAAAAAAAAATCAAAGGAATCCAGATTGGAAAGGAAGAAGTCAAACTCTTTCTATTTGCAGACGACATGATTTTATACATAGAAAATCCCAAAGACACTATTACAAAACTACTAGAGTTAATCAGTGAATTCAGCAAAGTCACAGGATACAAAATCAATACACAGAAGTCACTGGCATTCCTATACACGAACAATGAAAAATCAGAAAACGAAATCAAAGAGGCAATCCCCTTCACCATTGCAACCAAAAGAATCAAATATCTAGGAATAAACCTACCCAAAGAAACAAAAGAACTGTACACAGAAAATTACAAGACACTCATGAGAGACATTAAAGAAGACTTAAACAGATGGAGAGATATTCCATGTTCCTGGGTCGGAAGAATCAATATTGTGAAAATGACCATATTACCAAATGTCATCTATAGATTCAATGTGATCCCTATCAAACTACCAAGGACATTTGTCACAGAACGAGACCAAAGAAGAACACAGTTCATATGGAAACACAAAAGACCTCGAATAGCCAAAGTAATCCTGAGGAAGAAGAACGGAGCTGGAGGGATCAGCCTCCCCAACTTCAGACTCTACTACAAAGCAACAGTCATCAAGACATTATGGTACTGGCACAAGAACAGAAATATCGATCAATGGAACAAGATCGAGAATCCAGAGATAAACCCACGCACCTATGGGTACCTTATTTTTGACAAAGGAGGTGAACATATAAAATGAGACAAAGACAGTCTCTTCAACAAATGCTGCTGGGAAAACTGGACAGCTACATGCAAACAAATGAAGTTGGAACATTCCCTGACACCATGCACAAAGATCAACTCAAAATGGATTAAAGACTTAAATGTAAGACCAGAAACCATGAAACTCTTAGAGGAGAATATAGGCAAAACCCTCAAGGACATAAATCACAGCAAGATCTTCTCTGACCCACCTACTAGAATAGCAGAACTAAAAAGACAAATGAACATGTGGGACCTAATGAAACTTAGAAGCTTTTGTACAGCAAAAGAAATTACAAAAAAGCTGAACAGACACCCCACAGAGTGGGAGAAAATCATACCAAATGAAACAACAGACAAAGAATTAATCTCCAAAATCTACAAGCAACTCAGACAACTCAGCACCGCAAAAACGAACAGCCCAATCAAAAAATGGGAAAAGGACCTAAACAGACACCTCTCCAAAGACGCCATACAGATGGCCCAAAAGCACATGAAACGGTGCTCAACTTCACTAATAATTACAGAAATGCAAATCAAAACTACAATGAGATATCACCTCACACCCGTCAGAATGGCCGTCATCCACAAATCGACAAACAATAAATGCTGGAGAGGCTGTGGAGAAAAGGGAACACTCTTGCATTGCTGGAGGGAATGTCAATTGATACAGCCTCTATGGAAGACTGTATGAAGATTTCTTTTAAAAGCAGGAAGGAAGGGAGAAACTCATTAAGTACAGACCTCTGTCTGTTGAATATTTTCACATGTTTGTGTGTAGTTTCAGTAAGTTAAAAGCAAGACAGTCACAATCTTCAAATTTCTTTGTTTGCTGGAGACAGAAATGTCTCTTTTATCATATAGATTATGAACATTAAAATCGTTACAGTTCAGAAACTCACAAAAGAAAATCTAAGAGAGAAGAATTCATAAAAAGAGTGCATTTGCAATTTTTTTCAGAACACTGATTCTAGTACATTAGTGCAAGTGAATTAAATATGTGCACGTGCTCTGATAAGCAATTTTATTAAAGGCAACTGTTTCCTCTATCATTAAACAAATATTCTTCAAATACTTTAAACTTTTTTAGTTTTGAAACTGTGCTAATGAATCAATCAGTGCCGGGCTCCAAACTGTCATCCTATCTAGTGCTCAGTCTGGAACATGTGTATATAAGCTTTTATGATATTTTGCAGGCACTGGATCAGAAATAAGAATGACAAAAGGCATAATTATAATATGGGTAGAAAACATCAGATTTGCAATATAAGACAGGAAGAAAAGGAGTTCTGTGCAGAGGTTGTGGTCAGTATACATGGTGAGACCTTTCAATATATACGAGACCTTAGGAATCACAAGCACATCAGGGAACAAGAAAAGAGGTCTTTACAAGATGTCCAAGTAATAAATAATTTACAAAGCAATTTAGAAATCTCAGCAGTCACCACTTACAAGACTAGGGTAGGGAACGGAGTCTGTGTTTGTAGAGACGAGTGGAATCAATACAAAGAGTAAGCTGTCAGTTTTTTCTATAGTGTCAATATCTCAGACTGGCTGCTTTCACGGGTGCTCCTGTGGAAACAATTTCCAAAAGTACACTATTGAGTGACATGCTGCATGGATTAAATGATTTATTTTAATCCCCTAACTGGATGTTGAAAGACTGATAGCCCGAAAGGAATACTAGACAGCCTGAGGACAAAGCAACCTATAATAACAGTGTGATCTGGGAATGGTTTATACTTAAGAAAAACCCAGTGCCACCGCAAGCTCCATCCAGAAGAAGTAAAAATGAGAAGTGGCCACAATAGACCTATAATATCTGGCTACCAGGAGGATCATTCACAACACTGGAGATCTGATTAAACAGATATATGGGTCAACTTTCCAGTTTCTACGTCATCAGATAAAATGGTGACTGAATCTTAGAACAGCAATGAGAGGTTTTAACTCCTTTCCATTTGCACCTATGTGATAAAGATCTAGTAAAAAACAGGATCTTAGCACTAAATAATTAGTTATAAGAAGGACTAAATTTCATGAAGTCTGAAGGCAATAAAATTAAGATGACAGTAAGCATAAAGCAATGGAAAGCTAGAGACAAACATAATAGGAAAACACTCCATCTCTAGCCATGAAGTAGGTTAAAAAAATGGCTCTACCTCACTGCTATGTAACTTCGATCTGTTACATGAGATGAGTTCAGTCCATCTTTAGTCCCTTCCAGTTCTTATAAACATCAATTATTATTCAGGGTTACAGTACATGAACCTCTGTGAGGTGTGTGGAAAGGTTGGACCTTAAATTGAAAAACACTGGATTGCTGGAATCAAAAACTAAGATGAACATATAAGGGTAAGTTTTCCCTTTTTTTGTAAGTGTTCTTTCTCTCTCTCTCTCTCTCTCTCTCTCTCTCTTTTAAGCTTTCCCAGATCATACTCTGTCATGTAGGAACAGTCACATACATTTCAAAGATGGAAGAAACACAGAAGCATTACTGTTTCTGCAGCAATCACAGGGGAATAAATGCTTAGGTGTCACCACATAGGAGGTTGTTTTTTTCATCCCTTACTTCTATGTATGAAATCCTTTTTTGCTTTTCTGACCAAAGCACAGACGACAGTTACCTTTCACATTTATAAATAGACCAAAAACATCATAACACATACATTCATTCTAAAGTTTGAGGAAGCAGAATATAAAAGGATATCAAAGACACTGAGATTAAGACTATTAAGAAAGTCTGATCTGGGACTTCTCTGCTGGTCCAGGGGTTAAAGCTCTGTCTTTCCAGCACCGGGGGCGTGGGTTCCATCCCTGGTCAGGGAACTGAGATTCCACATGCCAGATGGCCAAAACAAAACAAAACAAAAAAAAAAGAAAGAAAAGGGAAAAAATGACTGATATGTACCACCCTCACTTAAGTCTCAGTTTTCTCCTCTGTAAAATTTAAGATGTTGCATATTAATCCCAAAGATACCTGATGCTTCAAAGTACTAAGACTGTGTGATTCTGTTTACTGTTTGAAATGTTCAATAACAGCAGGAATTTGAAAACATGTCTGCTATTCTTATGGAGTAAATCTATTGATATTTGTAGAGAGAAAAATTGGTAAGGATAATTAGCATGGATAATAAAAAATGAAATTATTTTAACTCTAGTAACTTCTGAAATTCAGAGAAAATGTACTATTAAAGATTTGGGTGACCATGATATTAATAGTAGGTCTAGGCTGGGCTTTACAGAATAAGTAGATTTTGATTGGTGGACAAAAGAAAGCTTTGGGGTTGAAAGGATGTATGGGACATGCAATTGGACTTGAAAAATGGGTCTGTATGACAGAGGGTAAAGAGAAGTTGAGATGGAAATTTTCAGATTTGTTTCCAGGTATGACTGGAAGCCATGAAAGATTTTTTTAAAGCAGATAAGTAAGCCTACAAATCAAATGACACATTAAAAAGTCAAATATATCTCAATCCTAGAAGTCTCAAATGTGGCAAATACTGAAAGCAAGAACATGAATTTTAATAATATAATAAAGAAAATAAAAAAGAATGAGTGATCAACGCATACAATCATATGCAACAGGACAACCCATCTGTGAGTGGGCAAAAGAAGTCTGCTTCAAGGTAAAAATTGTCACAAAGGAAATTAAAGTTTGTGAAAATGTGAGATGTAAAAAAATTATACAGAAAAGAGTAAAAAGAAACAACTGGGGTACTAGGTTTTCATTTTATGTATGAACTAAAAAATTCCACATTTATAAATAGACCAAAAACATCATAACACATACATTCATTCTAAAGTTTGAGGAAGCAGAATATAAAAGGATATCAAAGACACTGAGATTAAGACTATTAAGAAAGTCTGATCTGGGACTTCTCTGCTGGTCCAGGGGTTAAAGCTCTGTCTTTCCAGCACCGGGGGCGTGGGTTCCATCCCTGGTCAGGGAACTGAGATTCCACATGCCAGATGGCCAAAACAAAACAAAACAAAAAAAAAAGAAAGAAAAGGGAAAAAATGACTGATATGTACCACCCTCACTTAAGTCTCAGTTTTCTCCTCTGTAAAATTTAAGATGTTGCATATTAATCCCAAAGATACCTGATGCTTCAAAGTACTAAGACTGTGTGATTCTGTTTACTGTTTGAAATGTTCAATAACAGCAGGAATTTGAAAACATGTCTGCTATTCTTATGGAGTAAATCTATTGATATTTGTAGAGAGAAAAATTGGTAAGGATAATTAGCATGGATAATAAAAAATGAAATTATTTTAACTCTAGTAACTTCTGAAATTCAGAGAAAATGTACTATTAAAGATTTGGGTGACCATGATATTAATAGTAGGTCTAGGCTGGGCTTTACAGAATAAGTAGATTTTGATTGGTGGACAAAAGAAAGCTTTGGGGTTGAAAGGATGTATGGGACATGCAATTGGACTTGAAAAATGGGTCTGTATGACAGAGGGTAAAGAGAAGTTGAGATGGAAATTTTCAGATTTGTTTCCAGGTATGACTGGAAGCCATGAAAGATTTTTTTAAAGCAGATAAGTAAGCCTACAAATCAAATGACACATTAAAAAGTCAAATATATCTCAATCCTAGAAGTCTCAAATGTGGCAAATACTGAAAGCAAGAACATGAATTTTAATAATATAATAAAGAAAATAAAAAAGAATGAGTGATCAACGCATACAATCATATGCAACAGGACAACCCATCTGTGAGTGGGCAAAAGAAGTCTGCTTCAAGGTAAAAATTGTCACAAAGGAAATTAAAGTTTGTGAAAATGTGAGATGTAAAAAAATTATACAGAAAAGAGTAAAAAGAAACAACTGGGGTACTAGGTTTTACCACTTTTTAAATTGTTGAGATGTTATGTGGGATTATAAAATTACTTGTTTTTTGAATTTATTTTTGGAAAGTGAATTTTCCAAATCAACTTTAAAATTTTAAACCACAAAAGGTTTTTAAATTTTGGTTTGTTGTTTGGTTGATTTAGATCTGGTTCCATTCACAATGGTATAGATAAGCTCTATGGTTCATTCTGCAAATGAGCCGTAGTAAACTATCACTAATTTAACTAAAGCAAAAATACTATTAGACAAGGGCAACTATTTTCATGTATTTTGTCTTCCATCTCAAGTATTAGTTTTACCCCATACTTAACAAAAGTTCAACCTACCTATGATCAATGAGGGAAGAAAAGATGGCCAAATTAGGTTATTCAAATCTAGTTATTAAAATATAATAAGAGGTATTGTCAAGGCTCAGGGAAAAAGTATGTTGGGGTCCCTGCAAAAGGGACAATGGAAACACTTTATGTAGAGAATTTTAGGAGACATAATGGAGCAAAGGCTGGTCCTACAGACAACATTCAAAGAAAGGATCATCAGATTCATTTGTAATGTTAAGACCAACAAGTCCAGTTTAGTGGTGAAGAAACAACAACTAGAGATTAGGAATCCAGTTAAGATAAAGGCTGCCCATTTATTCATCCATAAGGCTGGCAATAAGCCATGAATAAAAATAGGCCCTGTAGAGTCACTTTGGGGTCATATGTAATGCTTTTGGTCTAAGGCATGATATAGGCAGCTGGAGCAGACCTAAGAGAAGGTAGTGGTGACAAACTTCAGAATCTGTGCATGGGCATCATGACTTAATTTATGCCTATCAAATGCCACATCCCAGCAAAGAAGATGTGGGGCATAAAACAACGGAATATTACTCAGTCATAAAAACTAATGCCATTTTCAGCAACATGGATGCAGCTAGGTATTATCATATTAAAGACAGATACCATATGATAGCAATTATATGTGGAATCCAAAATATGGCACAAATGAACCTAAGACACAGGTTAACAGTGGGCAAAAGAAGTCTGCTTCAAGGTAAATTGTCACAAAGGAAATTAAAGTTTGTGAAAATGTGAGATGTAAAAAAATTATACAGAAAAGAGTAAAAAGAAACAACTGGGGTACTAGGTTTTACCACTTTTTAAATTGTTGAGATGTTATGTGGGATTATAAAATTACTTGTTTTTTGAATTTATTTTTGGAAAGTGAATTTTCCAAATCAACTTTAAAATTTTAAACCACAAAAGGTTTTTAAATTTTGGTTTGTTGTTTGGTTGATTTAGATCTGGTTCCATTCACAATGGTATAGATAAGCTCTATGGTTCATTCTGCAAATGAGCCGTAGTAAACTATCACTAATTTAACTAAAGCAAAAATACTATTAGACAAGGGCAACTATTTTCATGTATTTTGTCTTCCATCTCAAGTATTAGTTTTACCCCATACTTAACAAAAGTTCAACCTACCTATGATCAATGAGGGAAGAAAAGATGGCCAAATTAGGTTATTCAAATCTAGTTATTAAAATATAATAAGAGGTATTGTCAAGGCTCAGGGAAAAAGTATGTTGGGGTCCCTGCAAAAGGGACAATGGAAACACTTTATGTAGAGAATTTTAGGAGACATAATGGAGCAAAGGCTGGTCCTACAGACAACATTCAAAGAAAGGATCATCAGATTCATTTGTAATGTTAAGACCAACAAGTCCAGTTTAGTGGTGAAGAAACAACAACTAGAGATTAGGAATCCAGTTAAGATAAAGGCTGCCCATTTATTCATCCATAAGGCTGGCAATAAGCCATGAATAAAAATAGGCCCTGTAGAGTCACTTTGGGGTCATATGTAATGCTTTTGGTCTAAGGCATGATATAGGCAGCTGGAGCAGACCTAAGAGAAGGTAGTGGTGACAAACTTCAGAATCTGTGCATGGGCATCATGACTTAATTTATGCCTATCAAATGCCACATCCCAGCAAAGAAGATGTGGGGCATAAAACAACGGAATATTACTCAGTCATAAAAACTAATGCCATTTTCAGCAACATGGATGCAGCTAGGTATTATCATATTAAAGACAGATACCATATGATAGCAATTATATGTGGAATCCAAAATATGGCACAAATGAACCTAAGACACAGGTTAACAGACATACAGACCTGACTTGCGGTTGTCAAGGGATAAGAATGGGATTGGGAGGGAGAGGGATTGACTGGGAGTTTGGGTTTAGTAGACACAAACTATTATATTTAGAATGGATAAACATCAAGGTCCTACTGTATAGCAGAGGAAACAATATCCAACCTCCTGAGATAAACCATAATAGAAAATAATATGAATAAAGAATGTATATATGTGTATAACTGAGTCACTTTGCTACACAGCAGAAATTAGCATAAGATTGTAAATCAATGACAATAAAATGTTTTCTTTTTTTTTTATTTATTTTTGGGGGTGGGGTGGGGAGGGAGGGGGCGGGTGGGCCACTTCTATTGGTCTTTCATTTATCTATTTTCATTCATCTTTGTTCTTTGGCCCGTGTGGGCCTCCCATCGCGGCGGCCTCTGTTGTCGCAGAGCACCGGCTCGGTAATTGGACACATGGGTCCAGCCACTCTGCGACACGTGGGATCTTCCCAGGCCAGGGATCGAACCGGCGCCCCTTGCACTGCAAGGTGGTGTCCTTACCCACTGGAACACCAGGGAAGCCCAATAAAGTGTTTTCTTAAGTTCCCCAAAAAAATGTTGTATCCCAAAAGATATGACAAACCTAGACAGAATATTAAAAAGCAGAGATATCACCTTGCCGACAAAGGTCCATGTAGTCAAAACTATGGTTTTCCCAGTAGTCCTGTATGGATGTGAGAGCTGGACCATAAAGAAGGCTGAGTGCCAAAAAACTGATGCCTTTGAACTGTGGTGATGGAAAACACTCTTGAGAGTCCCTTGGACTGCAAGGAGATTAAGCCAGTCGATCCTAAAGGAAATAAACCCTGAGTATTCATTGGAAGGGATGATGCTGAAGCTGAAGCTCCAATACTTTGGCCACTTGGCGCAAAGAGAGACTGATGTTGGGAAAAAGGGCCTGATGCTGGGAAAAATAGAAGGCAAAAGGAGAAAGGAATGACAGAGAAGGAGATGGTTGGATAGCATCACTGAGTCAATGGACTTGAGTTTTAGCAGACTCTGGAAGATGGTGAAGGATTAAATTATATGCAAAGTTAATCAATTGCTTATTATATGACAATTCACAAGATGGTTATAACTTTGCAGTACCTAGATCTCTGATTTTTCTCTTTCACACAGTCTATTTATCCAGTGAAAATTCTTTGGGATTTGATGTCAAAAGATCTGGATTTGAGAACTACCTCCACCATTCTGGGGTGAGTGTAATTTTAATAACTGTTTTCCTTTTAACAGAAAATAATGGCAATTGTAAAAAATTTAAAGAATGTAAGATTATGTGCAAAACATAAAAACTACTGCAGTTCTATCACTATATTTTTTCAGAATTTAAAATGCTTGTATATTTATTATTATTAATAAATTAAGTTGGTGATATTTCACTACCTTTGACCTACAAATATGAACATTTAATACTGTTAAACAAGATACAGTTAAGTTATATTAAGTGAAACCAATTCCATCATCTGTGCCTTAAGAGCTTGGGCACTTTATCACAGTACATCAGGTTTCAATTGGAGCTGAACTTTGGACAATTTTCTCTAAGATTTAGTTTCTTTATCCATAAAATGTGAGAGATGACCCCCACTTTTTAAGTTTTCTATAGAATCTTAAAGGAATTACATGAACATTCCTCAGCACAGTACTCTACATTCATTCTTTCATTCACTCATTTATTCATCAAATGTTTATGGAGTTCATAGGATGTCCCAGTCGCTGTACGAGGCATTGAGAAACAAGGCTAATGTAGTTTCCATTCAAATGAAGCGTTTGGTCTATTAAGAAAGACAGACATTCAAAAGACTCAACAAAGTGACTGTCACCATAATAACCATTAAAGTGTTAGGAGATGATGTAAGAGGGGTACACATCTGGTCTGAAGTGACCCGAGGACCAGCAAATGCTTTTCTGAGAAGATAAGGAAGGAAGAGTAGCCAAGCAAAGAGAAGAATCAGGAGAATTGAGAGAGGGCCCTGAGATGGATAGAAGCTTTGCACACTGGAGTATTCAGGCTGAGAATTCAGAGATACGTGTCTATACTTACAGTTATACATATTTTACAGTTGTATACCTTTCATTCACTTATTATTAACCTATGAGCATTTTTCTATGCTATTAGAAAATATCATTTGCAATAGTTGCATCATGTTCATCATGAAAGTAATATACTTAACCATTCTCCTCCTAATTATTTGATTCATTTTTCTAATTTTTTTTAAGAAATAATAAGTTTAAAGTTATACTTACTTATGATGACTTTCTAACAATGACATACTTGGTCAAAGGGAAAACACTGCCAATTTTGCCAAAATTTCATTTCATTAAAAGAGTAAAAATGTACACTCTGAAAAGTAGTCATTTACTTGGTTTCCTTAACTTGAGTCTTTGTTGACTTTAGTTTTGAGTGTTTAATAATAAATGTATAAAATAATATTAATAATAGGGCTATGATCATCCATTGAGATATTTCATATGAAAGGGCCATTGTATGGAAAACTGCACTAAGAGGTTATTCTTTTAATCAATATTGTTTATTATTGGCCAAGTATATTAACACAGGAATAATAGTTCTGAGCAACTATGACTAATAATATTTATTAGCCTATTTAATCTTAGCCAATTCAGTCCTGAAAGAGATGTCATTAAGTTAAATTTTTAAGGCAGATATCTGCTCTATACTTAGTTTTAAAACTAAGTATAAAAAACTAAGTATATAGATGTCCATCGACGAATGAATGGATCCAGAAGCTCTGGTACATGTATACAATGGAATACTACTCAGCTGTTAAAAAAAATGCAGAAGACTCAGTCCTAATGAAGTGGCTGGCTCTAGAACCTATCATAAAAAGTGAAGTAAGTCAAAAAGAGAAAGACAAATACAATATACTAACACACATATATGGAATCTAGTAGGACGGTCTTGATATCACACACAGGGAACTCATGGAAAAAAAGACAGAGCATAGACATAGGGACATCGTGGGAAGAAATAGGGAGGGGGAAGCATGGAGGAAGTAACAAGGAAACCTATAGTGTTATGTGTGGAAAAGATAGCTAGTGTCATAGTGCTAAGGGAATAGGAGTGCTTACAATGGCTTGGGGCGAAGGTCTGGAGGAGGGGGAGGGGGGAATCTGGGGGGGTGGGGACCATGGATATGCATATGACTGATCTGGGAACATACATGTCTGTGAACAACAAAACTCTGTAAAACCTTTAAAATAAAGAATAATAATAAAAAAAAAAAAAACTAAGTATATGTGAAACTATTTAAAACTATTTTAAAACTATTACCTCCTTTCTATTTAAATACAATCACTTTCCTTAGTTTTAAAGAAAGTAGACCTATCATTAAATCCAGCTTTACATCAATGATATTGACCATTAGTGAAAAGTTACACAGACCATATGCTTTTTCTAGAGAAAAAAAGATGAGTCACCTGAACAGTTTAGACTGTGAGGCCACTTGGTGAGATGCAGGGGGCAGTGTAACAAAATCTGAGGAAGGGAATGACTGAACTGGAAGAGACTGAGCAGGGAGGGGCCTTGCACCAGTCAGAACTTCTGTGGGCAAAAGAGGTGGATAGCTTTATCAAGAGATCTCTGCTTACTTTGTTAATAGGACTGTTCATAGAAAAAGGACTGAGCTCTGAGTTATCAAAACCACTTCGGGGATTACATTTGTCTTGGAAAGAAAAATGAACTTCTCTGACTGACTGATCAAAACAGAATTAGGGAAAATTTTATCTGATCTAATTGCTGTAAAGCAACATGTATTTTACTCAATACTTTGCTTAGAAATGTGATCAATTTCATATTTATTTTAGTAAAATATAACATGATAAATGGATAAGTGATTTCCTCATAATTGAAAAGCTACCATTTTATATCAGTTCAAACTTTGTGTTATAACCAAGCCTGTGCCTGCTTGGTTCACATGTCCTTAAGCCAGAAGCGTTCTGTCATCTGTCCTGAAAGCCTGGTCACTGTTGAACACTCTGCTACTTAGTCATAAACAGAAGAAGCAAGTAGATTAAAACTGTAACTAGAAGATAGAAAATAATTTGGGAATGACTTCAAATAACAAATAAAAAATAATAAAAAGATGGTGTAAATCTGTTTAAACCCTGTCACTCTTATAGACAGAATCAAAACAGGAGAGTTTTAAACTGTCCTTATAGTTTAAAATTCAAACTTTTTGATGGAAAACAGGAAGCAGAGCAATATGTAAAAGAGTATATGCATATGACTGATCTGGGAACATGCATGTCTGTGAACAACAAATCTCTGTAAAAACTTTAAAATAAAGAAATTTTAAAAAAGAGTATAAATTTATCAGTATCCTTGAGTATTTAGCAAGCACTACAGGAGCTCGGAAAAAGCAGCTGAAAGGAAAACACTCCTAATACAAATGATCTCATTCAAGATTAACATAAGAGGGTCACTGGAAAACCCTCCCAAATTTCCAGATGAGACTTTTGATTTCTTCTAGGCAACTGGCTAATCTGTCTGCCTCTGCACTGACTATAGTACAACTGC
This sequence comes from Tragulus kanchil, assembly GCA_022376925.1. Classification (NCBI taxonomy): domain Eukaryota; kingdom Metazoa; phylum Chordata; class Mammalia; order Artiodactyla; family Tragulidae; genus Tragulus; species Tragulus kanchil. The sequence goes on along the minus strand of JAIOJX010000002.1, from coordinate 84,853,759 downwards.
AAAAGGTCCCTTAATCTCCTTCTTCTTCTGGAAGGCATTTATATCATACAGCAGAGCAGCAAGTAGGGGATTCCGAGGTTAAGAGTGAAATATTTTACTTCTAAAGGTGTCCACTTATGATGTGATCATCTTGACAATGTTGCTCCTGGAGAGTCACGCTTGTTCTAGTTTTTATCAATATCATGATTTTAGCCAAGCCTCTAATAAAAAGGCTGTCTGAACATTTCCAACAAGATTCACTAAATTTTGCTGAACAAAGGTGCAAATAAATAGACTGTGTTCACATTAGGGCATAAAAACATGAGTGCATGTACAATCCAGAGGTGTAGACAGGTGACCATCACATACTTGTTCTGGAAGTTTGAGCTTCTATTTTGAATGTTTCCAAAGGTTAAAACTCTCATTAAAAATGCAGGCATACAATTTTTACTGAAATATAACTTGATAATATTGAACTTCAGTTTTCCTGTGGACAGTCTCCAGGAGTCTCATGAAGGCTGTGTGGGTGGTTTAGTCTCTCCATCATGTCCAACTCTTTTGTGATCTCATGGACTGTAGCCCACCAGGCTCCTCTGTCCATGGGATTTTCCAGGCAAGAATACTGGAGTGGGCTGCTGTTTCCTCCTCCAGGGGATCACCCCGACCCAGGGATCAAACTCAGGCCTCCTGTGTTGCGGATGTATCTTTTACCTGCTGAGCTCTAAGGCTATGCTCCCATAATGGCCCTGTGCTCTCCAGAGGTGCCCTGTCACCTGTCACTATCTTCCACCCAATCACCTACCCCAGCTAGCCCCCATGGGAATTGGAGATGACAACTCTTCACACATATAAAGCCATGCTAGAATGAAGAACAGCGATATATTTCAATAGAAATACAGACATACTGTTACAGAAACTTCAAGGAGGGGATCTCTTCCAAAGAGCTGGACCTTGCAGGAAGTGGGACTGTGACCGTGGAAAGGCGGCAGATGGCCATTCCATTTAAAAAAGCAAAGCTGAAAGGAAAACACTCCTAATACAAATGATCTCATTCAAGATTAACATAAGAGGGTCACTGGAAAACCCTCCCAAATTTCCAGATGAGACTTTTGATTTCTTCTAGGCAACTGGCTAATCTGTCTGCCTCTGCACTGACTATAGTACAACTGCAAAAGGTCCCTTAATCTCCTTCTTCTTCTGGAAGGCATTTATATCATACAGCAGAGCAGCAAGTAGGGGATTCCGAGGTTAAGAGTGAAATATTTTACTTCTAAAGGTGTCCACTTATGATGTGATCATCTTGACAATGTTGCTCCTGGAGAGTCACGCTTGTTCTAGTTTTTATCAATATCATGATTTTAGCCAAGCCTCTAATAAAAAGGCTGTCTGAACATTTCCAACAAGATTCACTAAATTTTGCTGAACAAAGGTGCAAATAAATAGACTGTGTTCACATTAGGGCATAAAAACATGAGTGCATGTACAATCCAGAGGTGTAGACAGGTGACCATCACATACTTGTTCTGGAAGTTTGAGCTTCTATTTTTGAATGTTTCCAAAGGTTAAAACTCTCATTAAAAATGCAGGCATACAATTTTTACTGAAATATAACTTGATAATATTGAACTTCAGTTTTCCTGTGGACAGTCTCCAGGAGTCTCATGAAGGCTGTGTGGGTGGTTTAGTCTCTCCATCATGTCCAACTCTTTTGTGATCTCATGGACTGTAGCCCACCAGGCTCCTCTGTCCATGGGATTTTCCAGGCAAGAATACTGGAGTGGGCTGCTGTTTCCTCCTCCAGGGGATCACCCCGACCCAGGGATCAAACTCAGGCCTCCTGTGTTGCGGATGTATCTTTTACCTGCTGAGCTCTAAGGCTATGCTCCCATAATGGCCCTGTGCTCTCCAGAGGTGCCCTGTCACCTGTCACTATCTTCCACCCAATCACCTACCCCAGCTAGCCCCCATGGGAATTGGAGATGACAACTCTTCACACATATAAAGCCATGCTAGAATGAAGAACAGCGATATATTTCAATAGAAATACAGACATACTGTTACAGAAACTTCAAGGAGGGGATCTCTTCCAAAGAGCTGGACCTTGCAGGAAGTGGGACTGTGACCGTGGAAAGGCGGCAGATGGCCATTCCATTTGGAAAAGCCTCGGATGCAAGGTAGTGGTAATCTGTCTGTCCGATTCTAGCACAGGAATGGAAAGAAATGAATCAGAAACGGGTTGCAGATGGGAGGAATTCCAGATGTAATCTAGTCCAGGAGCTTCTCAAATTTTTTACATTTCAGAAGTGTTTTCTATACTTTCAAGCATGTAACTAATAAGTAGAATACAAAGCCAGAACTGCGAGGAAACTAAAGCATTCCTGATCTGTAGGACTCGGCAGAACACTGTCTGAAAACTAATAGCCTAATTTCAATCGCCATGAGGAAGAAAATTCAGGAATGAAGTACCTCACTCATTACTAGGTGTTGAGAATAAGAGTCCTTTACTTACTTTGCAGTAATGTGTACAACTCTATGAATTACCTCAGCTACATTATCCCGCAGGGTTCAGGAAAAATAAGGTAAAACATTATTCAGATATCATGCTTCAGTACAAAAAAAAAAATTAATAATGGATGATTTAACCTCCATCTGAGTTTGGTTTTATTTTAAATCGACCTTGACAATTCACTCTTGATTTCTGCTGAAAATGATTTTTTAATGCAAAACTGAAAATCAGACAGAAGACCTATATTTGCTGTGAGAGTGCCATCATGCTGCATGATTTGGCGTGAGCTTTTGAGCTTTGCTGATTTTTAATGCAAAACTGAAAATCAACATTTACTCTATGGTCGTGCAAGAATACTGGAGTGGGCTGCTGTTTCCTCCTCCAGGGGATCACCCCGACCCAGGGATCAAACTCAGGCCTCCTGTGTTGCGGATGTATCTTTTACCTGCTGAGCTCTAAGGCTATGCTCCCATAATGGCCCTGTGCTCTCCAGAGGTGCCCTGTCACCTGTCACTATCTTCCACCCAATCACCTACCCCAGCTAGCCCCCATGGGAATTGGAGATGACAACTCTTCACACATATAAAGCCATGCTAGAATGAAGAACAGCGATATATTTCAATAGAAATACAGACATACTGTTACAGAAACTTCAAGGAGGGGATCTCTTCCAAAGAGCTGGACCTTGCAGGAAGTGGGACTGTGACCGTGGAAAGGCGGCAGATGGCCATTCCATTTGGAAAAGCCTCGGATGCAAGGTAGTGGTAATCTGTCTGTCCGATTCTAGCACAGGAATGGAAAGAAATGAATCAGAAACGGGTTGCAGATGGGAGGAATTCCAGATGTAATCTAGTCCAGGAGCTTCTCAAATTTTTTACATTTCAGAAGTGTTTTCTATACTTTCAAGCATGTAACTAATAAGTAGAATACAAAGCCAGAACTGCGTAGGAAACTAAAGCATTCCTGATCTGTAGGACTCGGCAGAACACTGTCTGAAAACTAATAGCCTAATTTCAATCGCCATGAGGAAGAAAATTCAGGAATGAAGTACCTCACTCATTACTAGGTGTTGAGAATAAGAGTCCTTTACTTACTTTGCAGTAATGTGTACAACTCTATGAATTACCTCAGCTACATTATCCCGCAGGGTTCAGGAAAAATAAGGTAAAACATTATTCAGATATCATGCTTCAGTACAAAAAAAAAAATTAATAATGGATGATTTAACCTCCATCTGAGTTTGGTTTTATTTTAAATCGACCTTGACAATTCACTCTTGATTTCTGCTGAAAATGATTTTTTAATGCAAAACTGAAAATCAGACAGAAGACCTATATTTGCTGTGAGAGTGCCATCATGCTGCATGATTTGGCGTGAGCTTTTGAGCTTTGCTGTTTCAAACTTTCAACATTTACTCTATGGGGTGCCATCACAGCTACATAGCTGAACAATCAAAATGCTGTGTCCTGGGCTTCCCTGGTGGTCCAATGGGTAAAGAGTCCACCTTGCAATGCAAGGGACATTGGTTAGATCCCTGGTCGGGGAGGATCCGACTTGCCGCGGAGCAGCTTGACCGGTGTGTCCAATTACAAGCCAGTGCTCTGGAGCACCTGTGCCCAGAGCTGGAGTGCTACAGTGAAAGTCTACTGCAATGGGAGGCCCACACAGGCCAAAGAATAAAGATAGATGAAAAAAAATAAATAAAGACATAATACAAGAGGTCAAAATTTTTTTTAAAAAGGGTCCTGCTCAAAGAAGTGGAGATTATTTTCCTGAAATTTAATTTCACTATACACATTTGATACTTATCAATTAACCTAGTAAAGATTATGTTCCTATTAATTCTGGAAAATAATTTTTTATTATTTAGATTAATAAAGTAGAAACTGCCTTATATATTACACAGACAAGTCAATTATTAATTATTAGGCACTTAAGCATACATTCACTAGAAATTACATTGTTTTCAAATTTCAAAGTATTTTTTCAAAAACAAAACTCCTATCAAATCCCTAAAAAAATCTAAAAAGAATACTACGAATTGAAAACAATATCTTTAACATTCAGTTTATTATATGTTCTTACTATATGCTTTTATGTTATTATATGTTCTTAATGCTTTTCAGCTTATTATATATTCTTTTCTTATTATATGTTCTTATGTTCTTTCACATCTACCTCCATGATAAACAAACATAAAATATTTGTTATATTTTCTCTTGGTTATACAGTTTCTGAAACAAAATGTTCATTCAACAAAAGACCACTCATACACTGTACAGATATATCTTTACCAAAACATACACACACCACAAATCATTAAAAACAAGTGAGAAAATCTCACTGACAACATAGGCTAGTATTATTTCTTACATTGACCTTATCTCTTATTATTTACTGTACCATGAATAAGTGTAGAGCTCTAAACAATCTCCTCAAGTTAAAATTTTGGTTCCACCACTTCTGTGACCTCAGGGAAATACACCCAGATTTGCTTTGCCTCAATCTCCCTCTATATATAGATGAAATAGCATCCAAATATAACTATGGAGCAAACATGTTAACACATGTGAACTGCTTAGCATGGTGCCTAACACTTTTAAAACAATGTGAGTTATTACCATTAGTCTGAAACTATAAACAAATGGAAAATTCATACATGTCCTTTTTTCAAAGATGGAGGAAAATCAAGATATTCTGTATGAACTACAAAACTATAAAGAAAGTAGTTTTTTTCCAAACCTTAGAGAAATGCTGAACTCCCATACAATGTTGTTTCACCCTCCTCCTTGCTTTTTGGGGGTGGGGCAGGGGAAACTGCTGAATTTCTGACACCTCTTGAAATGTAATCTTTAGGTTATTGTAGAATTGCATATCTGGAAAAAAAGAGACAAAGTATCCGAAACTGCTGAAGAGTCTCCATAGAAGAGACTTTGAAAACACTGTTCTCCCCTAAAGATGGAGCAACTGATTCCATACAGTTTGCATTTGAAAACTGCATTATCAGCAAAATATGCCAGAAATAAAAGGTTTGACTTCACCAAATGCAGCCCATTTTCTTTTTTAAGGACGTGAATCTGCTGACTGTCCAAGGACAATCATTTCTATTTCTTTTAGGTGAAAACAATCCTTTGCCTTCATTCATGAGCAAAGCTTAGAGATATAGCCTAAGAGGTAGATTTATCTCAACAGGGGTTGTAGCTTGGAGAGAGACAATTTAGAGATGCATTTAAAAGAATATTGTGCTTAAAAGATACTGAGGGACAATTCTGTGCTCTACATTTTGCAAAGGCTTTTTCTCATTTAATCCTAACAAGATTTTATACAGTGATGGGTTACTGTCCCCAGTTTTACACTTGAGAAAACTGAAAGCGTCAGTAATTTGAGCAAAGACACATACTTAAAAAGTCATCATACACTGTACAGATATATCTTTACCAAAACATACACACACCACAAATCATTAAAAACAAGTGAGAAAATCTCACTGACAACATAGGCTAGTATTATTTCTTACATTGACCTTATCTCTTATTATTTACTGTACCATGAATAAGTGTAGAGCTCTAAACAATCTCCTCAAGTTAAAATTTTGGTTCCACCACTTCTGTGACCTCAGGGAAATACACCCAGATTTGCTTTGCCTCAATCTCCCTCTATATATAGATGAAATAGCATCCAAATATAACTATGGAGCAAACATGTTAACACATGTGAACTGCTTAGCATGGTGCCTAACACTTTTAAAACAATGTGAGTTATTACCATTAGTCTGAAACTATAAACAAATGGAAAATTCATACATGTCCTTTTTTCAAAGATGGAGGAAAATCAAGATATTCTGTATGAACTACAAAACTATAAAGAAAGTAGTTTTTTTCCAAACCTTAGAGAAATGCTGAACTCCCATACAATGTTGTTTCACCCTCCTCCTTGCTTTTTGGGGGTGGGGCAGGGGAAACTGCTGAATTTCTGACACCTCTTGAAATGTAATCTTTAGGTTATTGTAGAATTGCATATCTGGAAAAAAAGAGACAAAGTATCCGAAACTGCTGAAGAGTCTCCATAGAAGAGACTTTGAAAACACTGTTCTCCCCTAAAGATGGAGCAACTGATTCCATACAGTTTGCATTTGAAAACTGCATTATCAGCAAAATATGCCAGAAATAAAAGGTTTGACTTCACCAAATGCAGCCCATTTTCTTTTTTTTTAGGGACGTGAATCTGCTGACTGTCCAAGGACAATCATTTCTATTTCTTTTAGGTGAAAACAATCCTTTGCCTTCATTCATGAGCAAAGCTTAGAGATATAGCCTAAGAGGTAGATTTATCTCAACAGGGGTTGTAGCTTGGAGAGAGACAATTTAGAGATGCATTTAAAAGAATATTGTGCTTAAAAGATACTGAGGGACAATTCTGTGCTCTACATTTTGCAAAGGCTTTTTCTCATTTAATCCTAACAAGATTTTATACAGTGATGGGTTACTGTCCCCAGTTTTACACTTGAGAAAACTGAAAGCGTACAGTAATTTGAGCAAAGACACATACTATTCACAATACTAAGATACTCATCTAAATTTATCTGGTACCAAAATGGATTCTCAGGTCACCACATCACAGAGAGCTTAGAGCTTAATAAGCCACATTCTTTAATTTGTAGAATGCATTCATAGCTCCTATGCTCCCAGACTCAATATCTAGCTCTTGCTTAGCTATGAATTTCAAAGTCTTCATTGAAAGAAACTTATGTTAGAAATTCACCTGGATTTTGGAATCAATATCACAAGAAGTTTTAAAACCTTAGAATGCCCAGGGAAGGTCTTACTGGAGTTCTCATATCCATGAATTCCTTAAAAGGTTCTCATTCTTTTTCCTAATAATCATTTGATTTTCAATATATATTATGTAAAATTATGTTTCTCTCTTTCTTAGATATCCATTGCCTTTCTGCTCCCTGTACATATGTTTCCAAATTTGGTCACCTGGAAATTAACTGTTCTTCAATTTCTGCATATATAAAGAGACTTGAAGGGTTTGATTCTAACTATACAAAATGCAATTACGCATCCCCTGATGCACAGTGATAAAGAACTTGTGATAAAGTGATAAATGAAAGAGATGTAAGAGATATAGGTTCAATTCCTGTGTGGGAAAGATCCCCTGGAGAAGGAAATGACAGCCTACTCCAGTATTCTTGCCTGAGAAATCCCATACACAGAGGAGACTGGTAGGCTACAGTCCATGGGCTAGCAAAGAGTTGAACACACTTGAGCAACTGAACACACGTATGCATACAAATGAAATATACAGTAGTAATAGTACCACCGAAAGTCCTTGATTCAAAAAATTAACCTGAAAATCCTTTCAAAGTGTAGTAGTTGGCTTTGATCTCAGGGAACAAAGGCACATATCAAGTCAGGTGGCTTCTTTTTGAATTTCAGGAAACTCTAAAAAAACCAAAGTCTATAGGATTCTTGAAGCTAACCTGACAAACAGTTCTATTTTACCTCACAAACCCTAGTAAAGGTGTTAGCAGCAACACTGACAAGATGTTGATAAGGCCAACAGACATGAAGGAGGGGGCTAACTAACTTTATAGTTAAATATGCAGTCTGTAATTTCATCCTGAAATAGATAAGTAACATTATCAAGCACTGCATTAAATAAAACTTTTATGTTTAGTTTTCAAACTAAACCTGCTCATAAATGTTAGAAAGATTAATAGTTTGGTGAAAAAAGTAAAGTGTCACTTAGTCATATTACTTGTAACACGTTAGTTGTGTTACTTATAACACGTGTTATGTGTTAACAGTTTTGATGGGTCACTTACTCCTCATCCCTGATGTTTCTGTGAAACTGACTTTGTCTCCTGACCCCAGGCCACCTATTTATTCACCTGTTCCTAAAAGAGGTGAAGGGACTTATCAGGTGGGCAAATTTGGGAAGATTGAACATGAGTGTATAGTCCCAGTCATGCCCTCTTTCTTGGGGAGTAGGATGCCTACATGTTCCCATAGAAGGTTACACAGAAAGGGAATCCCTGCTATCTGATTTCTTGATAAAAAAGGACATGAATAAATTACACTATATAAATAAAAACCAAAGATTAATTTAAAAAATTATGCTTCAATACATTATCTTCTCACAAATCCTAAAGCACATACCCAGGTTAATTTTGCCAATGAGTTCGGCCTAACAAGTGTAGAAAAAAACCATAAGCCCGATATTGATGTTGACAGTAAGATATATACTCAAACTCAGAAGCTGAAAAATTTGCATTAGAAACAGAAGGTAAATTAGAAAGTCATACACAAATCGCCAGCTATATATACTTAACACATATTTTAACTTCTTTTCTATAATAAAAATTGTATTTCTACAGTTTATTGTAAATGAAAAACAAGACTGGGAACTGGGCATTACCATCTTGGCACTTTACAATAAAAACAACAAATGAATAAATAAAAACCCTCATTGAAGCTGTAGGCTTCCAGGGCTCATCAATTCAACTGATCCATGAACCATTAGTGGGTCATAAAATAAGAAAGCTCAATAAAATAATCATAATCTCACATGTTTATTTAGTTCTGAGACTTGAATGATGGACCTTTGTACCTGACCATGCCTGGAGACAGTTTCATTATACACACACATATACACAAATGCACACACACACATTCACACAAATTTACACCAACATCCTTATGCTCCTGCTCTCTTTCTCTTCACTGTGTAAACTCACAAACATGCAAGCTCATGGAACATCTACAAAGACAGCACAGCTTTTCTTTAATAAACAACAAAGGGTTGCTATTTAATTTTCTTTTAAAAACAAATAATTTAATTTTATGGAGTTCTTTGATTTATTTAATTTTATGGATTTAATTTTTAAATGGACGTTATTTAAAACATAACATATAATTCTTGACCACTGAACTTCATCTGAATGGCAGATAAACTCACATGAAAAAGAAAGGTCTGTCTTAGGTGAACACACTTTGACGTTTTGTAATTATTTTTCTAGCACTTGAATTTGTTTCAACATTATCAAGTCCAGTGGGTTTTCAGGACGTGAAATCCAAGGTTTTCATACAATCCTTAATCTCCTTTCTAACTTCCTCACTTACACATAACATGGTATATTTAGCTGTAATTTCTCAAGTTACAGTGGTGTTTTAGACAAGTTTAGGGTGAACCAAGGCATGTTTCTTAAGTAGAAAATTAAATGTTTTTACACACTTAAATGTTCCTAGTCAGTAACACAAAATTTGTAGGCTAATTCAACATCTTGACTTAAATGGTTTTCCTGGTTAATCTTCAACTCATAGAAAGTAAATTGATAGGTAAATTAGAAAGTCATACACAAATCGCCAGCTATATATACTTAACATATTTTAACTTCTTTTCTATAATAAAAATTGTATTTCTACAGTTTATTGTAAATGAAAAACAAGACTGGGAACTGGGCATTACCATCTTGGCACTTTACAATAAAAACAACAAATGAATAAATAAAAACCCTCATTGAAGCTGTAGGCTTCCAGGGCTCATCAATTCAACTGATCCATGAACCATTAGTGGGTCATAAAATAAGAAAGCTCAATAAAATAATCATAATCTCACATGTTTATTTAGTTCTGAGACTTGAATGATGGACCTTTGTACCTGACCATGCCTGGAGACAGTTTCATTATACACACACATATACACAAATGCACACACACACATTCACACAAATTTACACCAACATCCTTATGCTCCTGCTCTCTTTCTCTTCACTGTGTAAACTCACAAACATGCAAGCTCATGGAACATCTACAAAGACAGCACAGCTTTTCTTTAATAAACAACAAAGGGTTGCTATTTAATTTTCTTTTAAAAACAAATAATTTAATTTTATGGAGTTCTTTGATTTATTTAATTTTATGGATTTAATTTTTAAATGGACGTTATTTAAAACATAACATATAATTCTTGACCACTGAACTTCATCTGAATGGCAGATAAACTCACATGAAAAGAAAGGTCTGTCTTAGGTGAACACACTTTGACGTTTTGTAATTATTTTTCTAGCACTTGAATTTGTTTCAACATTATCAAGTCCAGTGGGTTTTCAGGACGTGAAATCCAAGGTTTTCATACAATCCTTAATCTCCTTTCTAACTTCCTCACTTACACATAACATGGTATATTTAGCTGTAATTTCTCAAGTTACAGTGGTGTTTTAGACAAGTTTAGGGTGAACCAAGGCATGTTTCTTAAGTAGAAAATTAAATGTTTTTACACACTTAAATGTTCCTAGTCAGTAACACAAAATTTGTAGGCTAATTCAACATCTTGACTTAAATGGTTTTCCCTGGTTAATCTTCAACTCATAGAAAGTAATGTTTATTGATTGTCTTTCTTTAAGTTTCTCTTATCCACAAGCAGCAACTGCTCCCATCCCTTCTGGTCTTAATCATTAGATTTCAGAAGAAAGGAGTTATCTTCCTTCCCAGACAATCTCTTTCACTAGAATTTTTATGTCTTCCTTGGATTAATTTCTTTTTTTTGGGCGGGGCACTTCTATTGGCCTTTCATTTATCTACTTTCATCCATCTTTGTTCTTTGGCCCATGTGGGCCTCCCATCACAGTGGCCTCTGTTATCGCAGAGCACCGGCTCTGGGCGCACGTGCTCCAGAGCTCCGGCTCAGTAATTGGACACATGGGTCCAGCCGCTCTGCGGCACGTGGGATCTTCCCAGGCCAGGGATCAAACTGGCACCCCTTGCACTGCAAGGCGGTGTCTTTACCCACTGGACCACCAGGGAAGCCCCAGATTCATTTCTAATCTATATCTAGAAACCTTCTCTGCTGATTCGCCTTAGTCACCCACAAAGATTTTCATCTCCTATCTTAACGAAAAACTTTGTAACACCATTATCCTACCATTTTCCCTTAATTATTTTTTCCCCTCAGACAGTAGTCCTGAAAAGTTGTCTGCTATTTGGGTTCCATTTAATCAACACCCACTCTCTTGTTTTGAACCTCTTTCTACCTCAGTCATGCCAAGAAATCTTTTCCCTACAGTTGCCATCAGTCAAGGCCATCATGTCCTTAGCTTACACTGACTTTTTTTTCACAGTCCTCAATTTGTTCTCTCCAGTTCCAATTCAATTTACTCATACCTGACAGATTAATCTTTCTAACCTTTCTAATGTGTAGTTTGGTTACATCTTCTTAATGCAGAAACAGTAGAGGGCAGAGAATTCTCAATGATTTTTCAAAGCTAAAGAACCAAACATATTCTTCTTTCCCTGAATAAACTTTATATTGATCAAGTATTCTTTTTTTAATTGGGGTATATTTGTTTTACAATGTTGCATTAGCTTCAGGTATACAGTGAAGTTACTGTTATTTGTGTTTACAGCGTTTTCTTGTTTACAGGTATTCATAATCTGGAAACAGTCATAGGTATATCCCTGACCCCTCTCACCTAAGCCCTCCCTCCCTTTTCCCCCTTTCCAGCCCCTCCAGGCTGATGCTTAGTCCCCATGTAGGTTCCTTTAGTCTTTGATCAACTATTCATAACACTTATGATTCAACAAAACCATTAAAATTTTTCTACAAAGCATTCACATCTCAAACCTTACTATTCCCTTTGTGTAAGACACTATCTTTTAAACATCTTTAACTATGCCCTACAGTATGACATACATTTTAAATTGTGACCAAGTATACACAAAATGTGGAGAAAGAAATGGCCACCTACTCCAGTATTCTTGCCTGGAGAATTCTATGAACAGAAGAGCCTGGTGGCTACAGTGCCTGGGGTCACAAAGAGTTGGATACAACTGGGCAACTCACACACACAGAGACACAAAATTAAACACATTATTTTGTATCAGTATCATATAAATTCTACACAATTTTCATGACACAATGACACTCTGTAACTTTGTAGAGAAAAATCATTAAACTTATTCCATCACCCAATAATAAAGTACAACCTATTGTTTAAATACCCTAATCTAGATTATTAAATCTTTGCCCTTTCTCTAGATTTCATTCAGTTATATACTTCATTAAGCCGTTTGTTCATGTTCATTCCATTCAAGAACACAGGCAATAATCCCCTGTTGGAAGGCAAGCATTTCTGTATGCACCAGGAACAAAATGACAATGAGCAAAGAAGCTCCCCCACCCCACTTCACAGAGTTTGCCATGTGCACCCTTAAAGAATAATAAAGTATTTACCTATTCCAACCTTTTACAGCAATATTATGTTGCTTTGCATTTCCTCATCTTTTATATCTAAGTTCCATCTTCACAAACAGATGGTGATATCCTTTAAGAGAGGAATCTTAAGTATGCATATTCACATTCTGTACCTTTGCATGGTAAGGGGAAGTTAGGGTAAGGGCAAGAAAACAACAGAGTGCAATCCTTAACTTATCACTCACCAGTCTGCAAGTTTAGGTCAGTCACTCAAGTTCCCTCAAATTCAGTCTTCTCATCTGTAAAATGTGAAGGTGTGGCTACATGAGCATTTTTCAAATTCTTCTGCACAAAATCTTCAGGACTCAATGGAGATTCCACATCATGACAATAAAGTCTTCACTCAAAAGAGAGGATTCCCATCTCTTACCTCAACTAGAGCTTACACTTTGGTTTTAAAAAAGCCTTGATGATTTAGAAAAAAAACAACTATTAAACCTCAAGATTTTGCAATCATGTGCTTGTCTTGTCTGGAAGTCAAGGAAGAATATGGTAGGAAGAAAAGAGGGAGAAAAAAAGGACTGTAGGAAGAAGAGAAGAAAGAAGAGAAAATATTTTAAATAGAGTACACACTACACTACTATGTTTTAGAAACTATGTCAGGATAAGTATATATGCTACCTTATTTTTCCTATTCAACAGTTTCACAAGGTAGGAATTTATTAGGCCCCTTTCACACACAAGGAAAATGAAGTCCAGAAAGGTTAGATAACTTAATCAAATACCAAATACAGAAACAGTGAGGCTGAAATCTATTCTCGTTCTGTCATCGCAATTTTCCCATAAGGAAAGCTAATGTGGTCATCACATTTGTTTTTTATGTTTTTTTAAAATTTTTCTGTAGATTTCACCTGACTGGATCTTCGCAACATTGAGGACTATGCCTCAGCATTATCCTTATTTTGCCAATTAGGAGACCATGGTTAAGAGAAATGAAAGTGATCTGTCTAAAACCAAATTCAGTGGGGGCTAAGATGGAATGAAATAACCAACTTTATGCTCTGTGCTCTTTCCATACACCAAATGGCCTCCTTTAAAACAAACAAAAACAGGGAAACAATAAGAGGGTAAGAGGCAGAAAAGATGGGACAGGTAGAGAATTATAACAACTTCACTGCGTACTTAAGATAGCTAGTGAAGCAGATAGTGGAAAGCACCTTGAAAAATCTGAATCACTCTATCAACATGTCACCATCATTAACTATTTATACAATGTGCATTAAAGATGACATGTTATATGTTGGTAAAATTCCATGTGGTAATTGCAAATCTATAAGAGCTATATAATAAATTAATTACTTAGACATACAACAGAAACTCATATAAAAGAGGGGACAACCTGACACTCTCAAGATTATGATACAAGAATTGGTTACATATGCTTGTTTTCTGTTCATGATATACAGTCTCTACTGGCAGTAGAATAATTCAAATTTTCAATTTTTCTTGGCTTTCATCACAAACTCAATCAAAAGCATGAAAGTCAGTATTTTAATATCCTTGCACCATGTGAAAAATAATAGCATGCTTTACTACCTGAACTCCTAGAGCATTTTTTATTTTGATTGTCTTCCCATTATACTGAGAGACTGTCAGGACTTTATCAGGAAGATCATCCAAACAAACTAGAACATTATTAAGGTTCCAAGCAGTGCAGTAACTCACAGAATGTATGAATGATTAAAAGCCATACAGTTGTGACAAGGACCATAAGGAGATCAGACAAAGAAGTTAACATGCCTTTAAAAGAAAAAAAAAGAAAGAGAACTAGAATGATTTAACCCCTTGGATCTTCTACCAGTATTAAGCTGCAGTATTGTTGGATCAATATTTAAACCTTTGTGTTACTGGATTCCATAGAGCAAATACTTTCCCAACATCAGAATAAGAAAATACATTTAGCACAGAATTACAGTGTAACTATTGCCTTGTTGATTTGCTAGCATTCCAAAAATCATATTTAACATAACATGATGCTCTGACATTTGCACAGTTTCACTGCTTTTGTAATTTATCAATGACTGCAGTTACACTGTTTCAGCTCATTGAATTATTGGTACTTAAAAATATATTCCCATTTCACTTGATATTCACAGACCTATTAATTAAATATGTCCTATTTGCCAGACATTGCATTGCTCACAGGAAAAAGGGTAGAAACTGAGAATAGATGCTCTTTGGAGGAATGAACAATCCAAGGTGAGAAAGAGCTAAATTCCTTTTTAAAATAGAATACAATTGAAAAAAATGCCTATACCACATCGTTAAATAAATCATGCTTAATAAACAAATAAACATATTGCCAAGATGTTAACTGTATTTTCTTAAGCAGAGAATAGCAGTGATTGCTATAGATTTTATTTTCTTCTTTGCACTATGTATGTCATCTCATATTTGTAAAGTTACTTTTATATACTTATAATCAAAAGTAAAGCATCCATAAAGAAATTCTTTAATGGATATTTGTGTAGAAAGCTGTGAGAACCCCAGAAGATCACTGACTATGAGTTAGTCAAAGCCGAGGGCAAAGTTGATACCTAAACCGGCTCCCGAAGGCGAATCAGGGTTTACTGAATGAAGAAGATGATAGAAGATGGCCAAGGTCATGATAGAATCATCTAGAAGAGTAAAAGGTTTGGAACTCAGTATTTCACATAGTTTGAGTGGCAGACAGAGGAGAGGAAGTAGAAGCTGGAGGTTCTAAAGAGCTGCCGATGTGATCCTAGAGATCTTCAGATTTGAGTCAATGTAGAGCCAGAGCCCTAGAAGTTGAGGCCCCCAAACATGGGACACTCTCAAGATTTCTCTTCTATAAGATGCTTTAGGCACAAAGTATCTGTGAGGAAAACTCTTGGTTAAAGATGAAAACTTCTAATGGAGTAAAAATGGAGTGAGGGGATTGGAAAGGTGTACTGAGGTAGCATTGACAGGGTCTGTTCTCCAACTGGATAGAGGGATGTGAAAGAAGAAAAACAAACAGATCACAGAGAGATCTGGTGATGGGAAGTTAAAGAGCAGCATAATTAATATAAATGAAGAAATGAAGAAACAACAGTCCACACTAAGGATAAAGTCACTGAAGAATATTGGTTGAAAGGTTTGAAACATGGGTCTTATATTCATAAGAGAGACTGGGAAGTCCTTTCCTGTCTAATTTTTCACCACTACTTTGGTAAAGTAACTAATTAAGGGCTTCCTTGGTGACTCAGCAGCAAAGAATTCACCTGTCAATGCAGGAGACACAGCTTCAATCTCCGGGATGGGAAGATCCTCTGGAGAAGGAAATGACAATCCACTTCAGTCTTCTTGTCTTAGAAATCCCATGGTCAGAGAAGCCTCGAGGGCTATAGTCCATGAGGGATTGCAAAATAGTCAGACATGACTTAGTGACTAAACAACAACAACAAAAAGAAGAAAAGGAGTAACACTTTTATAAGGGTTTATAAATGGAACCCTTTTAAAAAATTCTTGTGAAGTGTCTGATAATGGAAAAACAAACAGAAAGACATATGCATCAATAATATTTGTACTCCATACACATTCCTCCTGATATAAATTGGATTATGGTCCCAATTATTCAGTTTCTTATACTAGGATCAGACATCCACACCCTGGGTTGCGTAATTTTACAGTGCTTCCCACAGCGGTGGAAAATACACTTCCTTATCCCACTCATACTGGGCTTGGCCATGAAATGGCTTTGAGTAACAGAATGTCAGTGGACATGATATAACACAAACTTTATCTGATGGCATGGCTCAGCTCTCTCTCTCTGCACCTGTAATCTGCTACAAAAGAACATACTACCTGTTCTACTGCTCCTTCAGCCTGGACCTGAGTCCTGAAACCTAACCAGAAGCCTCTGCTACCAAACCAGAGAAACATACTAAAATCTCAAGATTTCTCTTCTATAAGATGCTTTAGGCACAAAGTATCTGTGAGGAAAACTCTTGGTTAAAGATGAAAACTTCTAATGGAGTAAAAATGGAGTGAGGGGATTGGAAAGGTGTACTGAGGTAGCATTGACAGGGTCTGTTCTCCAACTGGATAGAGGGATGTGAAAGAAGAAAAACAAACAGATCACAGAGAGATCTGGTGATGGGAAGTTAAAGAGCAGCATAATTAATATAAATGAAGAAATGAAGAAACAACAGTCCACACTAAGGATAAAGTCACTGAAGAATATTGGTTGAAAGGTTTGAAACATGGGTCTTATATTCATAAGAGAGACTGGGAAGTCCTTTCCTGTCTAATTTTTCACCACTACTTTGGTAAAGTAACTAATTAAGGGCTTCCTTGGTGACTCAGCAGCAAAGAATTCACCTGTCAATGCAGGAGACACAGCTTCAATCTCCGGGATGGGAAGATCCTCTGGAGAAGGAAATGACAATCCACTTCAGTCTTCTTGTCTTAGAAATCCCATGGTCAGAGAAGCCTCGAGGGCTATAGTCCATGAGGGATTGCAAAATAGTCAGACATGACTTAGTGACTAAACAACAACAACAAAAAGAAGAAAAGGAGTAACACTTTTATAAGGGTTTATAAATGGAACCCTTTTAAAAAATTCTTGTGAAGTGTCTGATAATGGAAAAACAAACAGAAAGACATATGCATCAATAATATTTGTACTCCATACACATTCCTCCTGATATAAATTGGATTATGGTCCCAATTATTCAGTTTCTTATACTAGGATCAGACATCCACACCCTGGGTTGCGTAATTTTACAGTGCTTCCCACAGCGGTGGAAAATACACTTCCTTATCCCACTCATACTGGGCTTGGCCATGAAATGGCTTTGAGTAACAGAATGTCAGTGGACATGATATAACACAAACTTTATCTGATGGCATGGCTCAGCTCTCTCTCTCTCCTGCACCTGTAATCTGCTACAAAAAGAACATACTACCTGTTCTACTGCTCCTTCAGCCTGGACCTGAGTCCTGAAACCTAACCAGAAGCCTGCAGTGGAACCTTAACCCAAAGAGCCCTACCAGAGATCAGCCACTTACAACCTCGGGAGTGTAAAAACCTATAAAACATCAATAAGGCACTGAACATTTTATGATTTTTGTCATTGTTATGCAGTATTATTGTAACAATAGCTGATTAGTATAGCTTTCCATTTACCTTCAAGTAAAGAGAACAATTGCTCTTTTTCAGCCCTTAAAATTGTGGTTTACTATATAATCATAATATATTTGCTAAGATACACACACACACACACACACACACATATATATATATAGAGAGAGAGATATGAAATAATCCCATATAGAAAATCCCAAAGTAGAAGATAATACTATCAAATAAAAGGATATGTCATGTTCATGAATAAGATTACTTAATAGGGATTTCCCTGATGGTCCAGTGGTTAGGACTCTAAGCTCCCAATGCAGAGGACCAAGGTTCAATCCCTGGTTGGCGAGCTGGATTTCACATGCCACAGCTAAGACCCAGTGTGGCCAAATAAATAAATAAATATTTTTTTAAAAAAGATTATTACAAATTAATCAACAAAGTTATAGCATTTTCAATAAAAATCAAATCATGATTTTTTGGTGACTATCAATAAGGCCATTCTAAGTACACAGTATTGAAAAGAATAAGAGTAGCTAAGACAATCTTGGAGATAATATCTTATTTGATTTTATGTATAGATGGTATTTTTATAGTTTAAAAAAATATAAATTAAAAATAGAAATAATTATAGAACTAAAAACAGTCCTTAGAGATTCAACACAGAATAACCAGAACATATAATGCACCTGAAGACTAAAAAGTAAGCAAGAAAGTATTTCTTATGTAAAGATTAAAAGTACAAAAAGAACAACAAAATGAAATCAAAGACAAAATACAAAGAAAACTAATTGAGGACATCCATCTAATAGCAACGAGAATAAGAAAATAAAAACAAAAAAATAGGAAAAAAGAAATCATCAAAAAAAAAATTAGAACATATCCCCAAACTAAAGCAAGATAATATATTTCAAAACTGAGCAGACCCATGGTGATCCAAATGAAGTGAGTAAAAAAAGGCCCACATCCATATTCTTTTGAAAGTTTAGTGTACTACATTGTGCAATTGTCAAAAAAATATGTATATCTTCTTAATGAAAATTTTCAGGAGAAAAATCCTCTGAGACTTTGAGGGGGAAAAATAAAATAAGAATAGAGTAAGAGCAAGTTTATAGCAGGAAGCAAAACAAAACACAATTCAGGATAAAAATAAACCTGCAGGAAAAAGTTAAGGCCCAGATATAAAGCAAATGTAGATTTGGAATGATGTTGAGCGACTGACTTAAAAAACAGATAAAGAAGAGTCCATTTGGACAGGGTGAACTTTTTTCCTAGCCTGTCCTAGGTTTATCTAGGACGGGCCTCTATCCAAGAACACAGCACACTCGCCGTGATTCAGCATTACACCATGTTTGTGGAGTGTGCCAACACTGTTTACACATCTCCAGCATTTAGTCACCGTATTACACAAAAAAAGAAGGCTCGGTGGCAGTCCCAGAAAGAATGCAAATATAAACAGCTTGACAATATAAAAGTTTAGCTGACTAAAAACCTTAGTCTGAGGGGGAAGGAAAAGGGCAGGAGACGGGAAGGAGTATTAATAACTGGTCCTAGAAAGTGAACAGTATAGACTTGTTGGAAAAAAAGTAATAGAAAAGGCTAAGACATTTATAAATTAAATGTATAGATGGTATTTTTATAGTTTAAAAAAATATAAATTAAAAATAGAAATAATTATAGAACTAAAAACAGTCCTTAGAGATTCAACACAGAATAACCAGAACATATAATGCACCTGAAGACTAAAAAGTAAGCAAGAAAGTATTTCTTATGTAAAGATTAAAAGTACAAAAAGAACAACAAAATGAAATCAAAGACAAAATACAAAGAAAACTAATTGAGGACATCCATCTAATAGCAACGAGAATAAGAAAATAAAAACAAAAAAATAGGAAAAAAGAAATCATCAAAAAAAAAATTAGAACATATCCCCAAACTAAAGCAAGATAATATATTTCAAAACTGAGCAGACCCATGGTGATCCAAATGAAGTGAGTAAAAAAAGGCCCACATCCATATTCTTTTGAAAGTTTAGTGTACTACATTGTGCAATTGTCAAAAAAATATGTATATCTTCTTAATGAAAATTTTCAGGAGAAAAATCCTCTGAGACTTTGAGGGGGAAAAATAAAATAAGAATAGAGTAAGAGCAAGTTTATAGCAGGAAGCAAAACAAAACACAATTCAGGATAAAAATAAACCTGCAGGAAAAAGTTAAGGCCCAGATATAAAGCAAATGTAGATTTGGAATGATGTTGAGCGACTGACTTAAAAAACAGATAAAGAAGAGTCCATTTGGACAGGGTGAACTTTTTTCCTAGCCTGTCCTAGGTTTATCTAGGACGGGCCTCTATCCAAGAACACAGCACACTCGCCGTGATTCAGCATTACACCATGTTTGTGGAGTGTGCCAACACTGTTTACACATCTCCAGCATTTAGTCACCGTATTACACAAAAAAAGAAGGCTCGGTGGCAGTCCCAGAAAGAATGCAAATATAAACAGCTTGACAATATAAAAGTTTAGCTGACTAAAAACCTTAGTCTGAGGGGGAAGGAAAAGGGCAGGAGACGGGAAGGAGTATTAATAACTGGTCCTAGAAAGTGAACAGTATAGACTTGTTGGAAAAAAAGTAATAAACTTTTAACTACATTATTTCAAATTTGAAAGTTAATCAATAGAAGAACAAAACAAAAGTATAAACGTCAAATATTAACAGGAGGGACAGGGAAAGGCAGGGGAAGCAAAGTGGGACAGACACAAAAATTTCACATGAGAAGTTGGCCATATCGGTTCAAAGTTGATGGTCATGTGAACAAAAACTGCAGAGGAGCAGTCCAAAGTAAAATAACTAAAAATCCACAGGTGGGAGTTGCCCTGAGAACGTGGTCAGAGTGAGGGAACGATAAGGCAGAAACAGTGCTTTCCTCATAACTTTCCTACAATGTGAAATTGATTTATATTCGTAAAAACATTTTTAAAAGATTGACCCATTTTCCAGGAAAACTACTAGTTGTACACTAATTATAATAAAAAATAAAGAGAACTTCATCTTAAAAAACTAAGTTCCTAAAATGGAATGAGAAAAAGCCAACATAAAGTTAATGAATTCATTCAAATGCCCAAACTTAACATTAGAGTAAAAAACAAGGCAGGCTTCAATAATAAAAAGAAAGAAAAAAAAGAGAATATTGAGCAGTAGAATATTCTTTGTTGACTATCAGCTACCTGTTTAAATAGGCTTCCATTTGTTCTAAGGATAAATTTTAATATAATTTTCAACCATTTCAATTCTAAAGAAATGCCAGTAAGATTTGTTTCAGGTTGTACAGATAGTCAATGATGGAGTAGAAATTTTTCTGAAATAAATCACTTCATTATATACATATATAAGCTTCCCTGGTGGCTCAGATGGTTAAAAAAAAAAAAAAAAAAAACTGCCTGAAATGAGGAGACCCATGCTTGATCCCTGGGTCAGGAAGATCTCCTGGAGAATGAAATGGCAACCCACTCCAGTATTCTTGCCAGGAGAATTTTATGTACAGAGGACTCTGGCAGACTACAGTCCACGGGGTTGCAAAGAGTTAAACATGACTGAGCTACTATCACTCACTCATACACATATATACTATATACATAGTACATAATATACACCATCATCATGTTGGTGCTCATTTATCTTACGGGATTATAACTTTGGGATACTAAATTACAATATTAAAAAACTAATTTTAAAATACACATACAACTGTAGTATATTTACCTAAATCTACTTTATTTTCTGGGGTAAGGCAGAATAATAGCCTTTCAAAGACATCCTAATCTCTGGAAGCTATGAATATATTACTTCATATGGCAAAATGACTTTTCAGATATGATTAAGGATACTTATTTATTGATGTCAACCATTTTCAAAGTCTTCACTGGATTTGCTACAATATTATTTCTGTTTCATGTTTTCTTTTTTTGGCTGAGAGGCAGATGGGATTTTGGTTCCCCAACCAGAGATCAAGCGCTCATACCTTGCTTTGGAAGGTGAAGTCTTATGCACCAGGCCACCATGGAAGTCTCAATTAAGGATGTTTATATAAGATTATCTTGGACAGTTGGGTGGATCCAATGTAAAAATTATACTAGGTCTTAAAAGATGGAATAGGGAGACAAAAGAGTCAAAAAAGGAGATGCAATGTCAGCAATAAAGGCTAGACTGATAAGGCTGTTGGTTTGGAAGATGGAAGAAGGGGCCATGAGTCAAGGAATGGAGAGATAACTTCGAAGCAGAAAAAAGCATGAGAACACATGCTCTCCTATGGCCTCTAGAGGAATGGAGCCTTGATGACAGCTGGACTCTAGCCCAATGAGACCCCTTTGGGAGTTCTGACCTCTAGAGCTGTGAAATAATAAACCTGTGCTTATTTCAAGCCACTCAGTTTGTGGTCATTTGTTATAATAGAATTAAACTAGTACACAATCTGCTCCAGAATCAGAAAAGACCTGGGCTTAAGATTTGTCTTTGCTATGTGATTTTGGAATTAAACTAGTACACAATCTGCTCCAGAATCAGAAAAGACCTGGGCTTAAGATTTGTCTTTGCTATGTGATTTTGAGCAAAATTCCTAACCTATATGAATGTCTGGTTTCTTTAGCTGCCAAGGTGAATTTATAAGAGATGCATTCAAGCAAGCTTGGTGGCCATTAGTCTTCAGTTAGAGTTCATTAAAGTGTAAGTATTAGTATTAAGTACTAATTGTATAAGAAAAATAAAATTAAATTTTTAAGAAAAAATAGGCAAGATTGCTTTTGCTTCTGAACCCTCAAAGTTAGCTAGCCAGTGAGTCTTCATAACATATTGCCTACAAGTTGAAATATAGAGGAAGAACTCCTGCAATATTGAGACCACTTCATGATTTGAGCTCATTCAGTCTACTCCTTTAATATCCAGCCTCTTTGGGGAAGAGGCAATATCCTTGACTGGCTATAAATTTATGAGTATAGTTGCTTTTATGGCTCTGAATGTAATAGAACCTAAGTAAATACTGATAAGTTCTCTATTCTTCTGAGAAGTTTCCACCCACATAATATTGTCCTATCATTGGAAATCCCCACAGTTTTGATAAGAATGAAGGCAAGAACTCTTTTATATATAACACTTGTCAATTAGCATCAGAACAGCATTCATCATTTTACTTGGAAAGGCCATGGGTTTTTTTAAAAACCCATTTGAAGTCTATATAATGAAATTTTGCCCTTACTGTCTTTGGGCACCTTCAGTTGGTTTGGGAGGTTAATGTTGGCTTTCAAGTTTATTTTTTTAAGCATCTTTTAACATGGTTTGCATTTATAGATTAAGTGGTAAACTAGATTAAAGGAAATAAGCATTTTCCGTCACCACACCCTCCTCACCTAAACAGACTTAACTTGAAAACCATATTCATTTTTTCAATATAAGGCTAGGTACTGTCTTCATGAACTAGGCCTGTAGGGAACTATCCTAATTCTTTCAAACCACTTAGTTACCAGTCATTTTCAGGAATTCTCTGTGTACACAGTGTTTTTAAAGGGATTTTTTTTTCTCAGATGCAATGTATTGATTTCACCTTTCTGTGTACAGGGTCATAACACAGCACAAGTTAATTAGTATCCAGGAGACCTCACAACTAGTCGAATTTTCACTGAAAATCATGATATTCTAAAAAGTATAAAATATGACTAAGGAAAGATTTTTTCATCGTTTTTCGCTTCAAGACACCATCTCCAGTCATTTGTCAAACAACCCTTTAGGGAAACATTATTGACATTGACCAAAAGATCTTTCAGATCTTACACAGTTATTTTGCTTTGGCTCTAAGAAAACTTCTGTTTTGGGTGTGTCTAACCTAGAATGTGAAGATGAATTCTGTACATCACCAAACAGAAAAGTCCTTGTATCTTATTTGAAGCTAGTAGGTGCTCACTACATAGTTACAGAGTTTCATACACTTATATGGTCACGTACATGCAAACACACACACGTTTACTATTCAGAGATGGGAAACTTATTTGAGACTGCTAACATTCTGAAGCAACTGCCAGGTGGTCCCACCATCAGTATCTGGACCACTCCAATGGATAGGCAATGTTACAAACTGAATGTTCATGTCTTTCTGAAATTCATAGGCTGAAACTCTAATCTCCATGTAATAGCATTTAGAGGTGTGACCTTTGGGAGGTTGTTAGGTCATGAAGGTATAATCCTTATGAATGGGGTTAGTGCCCTTATAAGAGACCAGAGAGCTGGTTAGTTGTCTTTTGGCTATGTAATGCTACAGCAAGAAATCAGCTGTCTGCCACCCTGAAGTGGGCTGCCATGATGCTAGACTTCCAGCCTCCAGAACGGTGGAGATAAATATTTGTTAATAAGCCACCCAGTCTACAGTAATTTGTTAGAACAGCCTGAAGGCTAAGACAGGAGGTCTTATGAATAAACAGTATATGATTAAATGCATAAATGAACAAACATTTCCTGAATAAAGATATACATGAATCAGTTACTTGATTTTAAACAAGGACACAGCAGAGCTTATTTCTCTTGGCTAATATGAAACCAAAGTACACAGTTCATTTATAAACACCACTACACAAGCAACATTATGAAGTCAAGACTAGAATAAATATTTTATTATCCAGAATACTCTTACCTGACCAAGAATCTATTTTTTTCATGTTCTTATTGATTTCCTGATCATATTTCACATAATTTATTTTGTTTAGCACAGAGAAATCAGAATTTTCTGCATAATGAGATAAATTCAAACATTAGTTTAAAATTCTGCACATAAATTAGGTCTCAGTTTCTTAACAGGCCAAGATATGAGTTCCGACATTCATGACACTCAATAATATCATACTGATGAGGGAGACAGTCACATACGTACTGCTACAAGACACATTTGATATTACCATTTAGCCTACATTCTATTCAATTTTATATGTTAACTCACCTAGCTACTGGCTTGGCCAAAAAGTTCATTCAAGCTTTTCCATAACATCTTCTAGGAAAACCTGAATGAACACTTTGGTCAGCCCAATATGATGAAGCTTCTTCTCCTTAAAGAACAGGAATTACGTCTCTATTTATAATTGCACCCTGCTGAAAAGCATGTGAATGACAGATGGATAGATAGGAGGCCAGATGACAGGCATATATCTAGACAGACAAACATTTATTGAATGAATGTTAAATGAATGTAGTCATTGTAAGTAAAAACAAAAAATAATGGTAAAAATTTAAAATGCCTAGTATTTTATATTGTTGTATTCTGAATATAATTACTATAGCTTGTTTCAGAATTTTACTAAGATAAAAGACAATTACTGTCCCTTAAAATTATGCATTTTAAGGTAATCAAAATTCTATGTTAATATTTTATCCATTAAGAATAGCTTGAAATATCAGAAAGTCATTAGAAAAATAAAAATAGAATAAGAGGGATTATTATTCTCTATAACTTTGCTTTTGATTTAAAAGCATACATAGATGAAAATTGTTTTCAACTTTGACCCACTTACTATGCTGAAGCAACATGAACTCTGCCCCGAATGCCAACCTGCAAGTGGAGGTTATTGCCTCTTCCCACAAGGGTGTAAATTCAATGAAAAAAAAAAAATGTAACACATGTACCAGGCATTTGGGAAACAAAGAAATGAAGAAGACGTAATTCCTGCCTACAAGGAGATTACAGGATATTGAAGACATTCATATAGTAATACATCTGAATTGTCTAAGTCAATATAAGTTTTGCTTTGCTTTATGTTTCAATAGAAATCACAAAATTTAATCCCTGTTTCCTTTGGGGAAAAGTTAAAAATGTCCTGGCTACTACAGTTTCAATGAGATAAATTCAAACATTAGTTTAAAATTCTGCACATAAATTAGGTCTCAGTTTCTTAACAGGCCAAGATATGAGTTCCGACATTCATGACACTCAATAATATCATACTGATGAGGGAGACAGTCACATACGTACTGCTACAAGACACATTTGATATTACCATTTAGCCTACATTCTATTCAATTTTATATGTTAACTCACCTAGCTACTGGCTTGGCCAAAAAGTTCATTCAAGCTTTTCCATAACATCTTCTAGGAAAACCTGAATGAACACTTTGGTCAGCCCAATATGATGAAGCTTCTTCTCCTTAAAGAACAGGAATTACGTCTCTATTTATAATTGCACCCTGCTGAAAAGCATGTGAATGACAGATGGATAGATAGGAGGCCAGATGACAGGCATATATCTAGACAGACAAACATTTATTGAATGAATGTTAAATGAATGTAGTCATTGTAAGTAAAAACAAAAAATAATGGTAAAAATTTAAAATGCCTAGTATTTTATATTGTTGTATTCTGAATATAATTACTATAGCTTGTTTCAGAATTTTACTAAGATAAAAGACAATTACTGTCCCTTAAAATTATGCATTTTAAGGTAATCAAAATTCTATGTTAATATTTTATCCATTAAGAATAGCTTGAAATATCAGAAAGTCATTAGAAAAATAAAAATAGAATAAGAGGGATTATTATTCTCTATAACTTTGCTTTTGATTTAAAAGCATACATAGATGAAAATTGTTTTCAACTTTGACCCACTTACTATGCTGAAGCAACATGAACTCTGCCCCGAATGCCAACCTGCAAGTGGAGGTTATTGCCTCTTCCCACAAGGGTGTAAATTCAATGAAAAAAAAAAAATGTAACACATGTACCAGGCATTTGGGAAACAAAGAAATGAAGAAGACGTAATTCCTGCCTACAAGGAGATTACAGGATATTGAAGACATTCATATAGTAATACATCTGAATTGTCTAAGTCAATATAAGTTTTTGCTTTGCTTTATGTTTCAATAGAAATCACAAAAATTTAATCCCTGTTTCCTTTGGGGAAAAGAAGTCTTTGAACAATAGTCTGTCTCTTTGCTCTCTGGGTTCTCCTGTTTTGATGATTATCCCTTCAAAAGTAGATAAAAACAAGTTCACTAAATATATATAAACAGTGGTCTTCTTTCTCTTGATTATTTCTTTTTAAATTATTTTAAAATTAGGACATTTGAGTCTAATTATGTTTCCCCATATTAAATAATACGGGGCTTCCCTGTGGCTCATTGGTAAGCCAACCTACCAATGCAAGAGATGAAGGTTCCAGTTGGGAAGATCCCCTGAAGGAGGAAATGGAAACCCACTCCAATATTCTTACCTGGGAAATCCCATGGACAGGGGAGCCTGTTGGGCTGCAGTCCATGGGGTTGCAGAGTCGGACAAGACTGAACAACTGAGCATGCACATACAAACATACACACACATACGTACATATGTATATGTATTGTATATATATTTGCATATATACATATATATGCATATATACTTTAAAAATATAATCATTATTTCATTTTGTATTCTATATCTGACACAAACTCATTTTAATCATTCCTCAGGGTGGAGAAACTAATTTCTGCTGCAGTAATATCAGGTAAGTTTTTATTTTCTTAAATACGTCTAATGAGTAACACTAGTTGGTAACTCCTCCATCATTAGATTAATTATCCTACCTTGAGGCTCTTGAATCCAACCTAGAGTTGATGTCAAGTGCCCATCAATAGCTGAGGGCCTGTTACCGAAAGGCGCACCTGTTCGGCTCACATTTCATTTCTCTTCAAGTCAAGGTGACCTGATTGCTTGATTTAAAAGCATACATAGATGAAAATTGTTTTCAACTTTGACCCACTTACTATGCTGAAGCAACATGAACTCTGCCCCGAATGCCAACCTGCAAGTGGAGGTTATTGCCTCTTCCCACAAGGGTGTAAATTCAATGAAAAAAAAAAAATGTAACACATGTACCAGGCATTTGGGAAACAAAGAAATGAAGAAGACGTAATTCCTGCCTACAAGGAGATTACAGGATATTGAAGACATTCATATAGTAATACATCTGAATTGTCTAAGTCAATATAAGTTTTTGCTTTGCTTTATGTTTCAATAGAAATCACAAAAATTTAATCCCTGTTTCCTTTGGGGAAAAGAAGTCTTTGAACAATAGTCTGTCTCTTTGCTCTCTGGGTTCTCCTGTTTTGATGATTATCCCTTCAAAAGTAGATAAAAACAAGTTCACTAAATATATATAAACAGTGGTCTTCTTTCTCTTGATTATTTCTTTTTAAATTATTTTAAAATTAGGACATTTGAGTCTAATTATGTTTCCCCATATTAAATAATACGGGGCTTCCCTGTGGCTCATTGGTAAGCCAACCTACCAATGCAAGAGATGAAGGTTCCAGTTGGGAAGATCCCCTGAAGGAGGAAATGGAAACCCACTCCAATATTCTTACCTGGGAAATCCCATGGACAGGGGAGCCTGTTGGGCTGCAGTCCATGGGGTTGCAGAGTCGGACAAGACTGAACAACTGAGCATGCACATACAAACATACACACACATACGTACATATGTATATGTATTGTATATATATTTGCATATATACATATATATGCATATATACTTTAAAAATATAATCATTATTTCATTTTGTATTCTATATCTGACACAAACTCATTTTAATCATTCCTCAGGGTGGAGAAACTAATTTCTGCTGCAGTAATATCAGGTAAGTTTTTATTTTCTTAAATACGTCTAATGAGTAACACTAGTTGGTAACTCCTCCATCATTAGATTAATTATCCTACCTTGAGGCTCTTGAATCCAACCTAGAGTTGATGTCAAGTGCCCATCAATAGCTGAGGGCCTGTTACCGAAAGGCGCACCTGTTCGGCTCACATTTCATTTCTCTTCAAGTCAAGGTGACCTGATTATGCCAAAAGCGGGTGGGGTGCCAGGGGCGAAGACACATCCTTCTCTCTTGTCACCTTTTCTTAGATTAAGGGGCATGTGAGAGATAAAGTTCTTCATCATATAAACCGATGTAATATGTATGTTCTTTACAACTGGCCTGCAGAACAGTTCATTAGTATAATATAGGGCTTTCACATTCACTCTGAATAATTCAGATGCTTGGTAAATGGTTAAATTAATTAATTAGTCTGGATTTGTAATGGATATATCAGAGACAACTTGGTAACTATTTCAATTAACTGGTTAAAAACTTAAAACATTTTAATTGACTGGTTCATTTCAAATATTTAAATTAACTGGTTCTTTATCTCATGTGCCTTTTATAAAGGGTGCTAATTTGATCATTTTCAGAATAGCAAAAGTAGATTTAAGTTAGCATCCTGGTAAGAACTATATTTCCTTAACTTTCTCAGGAAATACTGGAGTAATTCTTTATGTTCCATTTTCTAAAAAGAAGGAATTAGGCCTAAAGATGGACCAGATAAGATATAACATCAAGTAAAAACTTGAAGTGAAAGCTTAGTAATCTAAGAAAACACAGAAAGTATTACATTTTTTCAGAGGATTGTGCTTTCCAGAAAATAGAAAATGGTTAAAAGAAATATCAAGCATACAAATCAGCAGATACTTTTAAGTGTTCTATTAAGTTTCTTCTTGAACTATGCTACATCTCTGTGCTCATACCCTCAAATTTTTAAAATCTCATCCTTGGCGGATGCTCAATGCATTCAGAACTAACCTTCTACTTTTGTTTCCTTCCTTAGTAATAATATAAATGCTGTACTGAATTTTGAATAACTCAATTGAGATCTTACAGAGAAAATAAGACCTCAGATGTGCAAAAAAGAACCTTTTAGGTATATGAGGTTTAGGGCAGGTGTATAGAATACTGTATCCTTCCAAACAAAGAAGTCTCAAGCAAAAAATTTATTTTATGACTCCCACAACCACTTGGTCAATTATGTGGATAAGATACAAAATTCTGTACAACTTGCTAAAATAACAGTTCTGATTTAGAATATCTAATTCCATACCGTTATTATTCTATTCAGTTAGGAGCTTCTTTGTGTTTGCTTTTGCTTTGGTATCATTTTGTTTTTTAGGGAGATGAGAGTAAATCAGTTTTTATAGAGAAAATCTGCAAATATTGCAACTGCTAGTATTTTAAAAGCAGCTCAAGTAACTTACAGAAGACACTGTATTAACAGTGTATGATGGTTACTTTTTTAAAATCATGTTAACATCCATCTGGAAAATAAAGAGGCAATTACCACCTTTATGCACTTTTCCCATTATTTCAATGATAATGAATGACAGTGTGGTTGTCTGCAAAACTGAACTGAAATAATTTATCAAGATAAATGTTAATGGAACATTTTCTGAAATCACATGCACATTTCATTTTACTACACCTTAAGCTGAGTTATCCAGAAAATTACAGTTCTTCAATGTTCATGCATAAACAGGGGAAAATTCCAGGTTGTTTGCTCAAATTTATTTTCCATTTTCTAAAAAGAAGGAATTAGGCCTAAAGATGGACCAGATAAGATATAACATCAAGTAAAAACTTGAAGTGAAAGCTTAGTAATCTAAGAAAACACAGAAAGTATTACATTTTTTCAGAGGATTGTGCTTTCCAGAAAATAGAAAATGGTTAAAAGAAATATCAAGCATACAAATCAGCAGATACTTTTAAGTGTTCTATTAAGTTTCTTCTTGAACTATGCTACATCTCTGTGCTCATACCCTCAAATTTTTAAAATCTCATCCTTGGCGGATGCTCAATGCATTCAGAACTAACCTTCTACTTTTGTTTCCTTCCTTAGTAATAATATAAATGCTGTACTGAATTTTGAATAACTCAATTGAGATCTTACAGAGAAAATAAGACCTCAGATGTGCAAAAAAGAACCTTTTAGGTATATGAGGTTTAGGGCAGGTGTATAGAATACTGTATCCTTCCAAACAAAGAAGTCTCAAGCAAAAAATTTATTTTATGACTCCCACAACCACTTGGTCAATTATGTGGATAAGATACAAAATTCTGTACAACTTGCTAAAATAACAGTTCTGATTTAGAATATCTAATTCCATACCGTTATTATTCTATTCAGTTAGGAGCTTCTTTGTGTTTGCTTTTGCTTTGGTATCATTTTGTTTTTGGGGAGATGAGAGTAAATCAGTTTTTATAGAGAAAATCTGCAAATATTGCAACTGCTAGTATTTTAAAAGCAGCTCAAGTAACTTACAGAAGACACTGTATTAACAGTGTATGATGGTTACTTTTTTAAAATCATGTTAACATCCATCTGGAAAATAAAGAGGCAATTACCACCTTTATGCACTTTTCCCATTATTTCAATGATAATGAATGACAGTGTGGTTGTCTGCAAAACTGAACTGAAATAATTTATCAAGATAAATGTTAATGGAACATTTTCTGAAATCACATGCACATTTCATTTTACTACACCTTAAGCTGAGTTATCCAGAAAATTACAGTTCTTCAATGTTCATGCATAACAGGAAATTCCAGGTTGTAGCCATTGATTTCATTGTTCTCTGGAGCACAAATTACCTGAACGTTAATCACTGCGTTGTTGGCGTGGTTAAATATGTGTGTGGCTGAAGATAACAATATTGTATAAACCACTTTTTAAGTATCATTTCCCATTTGCCTAGAACAATGTGATTACCTAAATACAAATAAATAATACACCTCTAATTAGAGATGTATGGAAGAGCTATATGTGATATAACACTTAGATTAAAAAGGTTCATAAATGCTTAGTTCTCAAAAACTACATTTTGTGACAGGAATGAACACACAGACTTCGACAACAACCATATGATTGCATGGGGAAGGTTGGGAAGAAGGGACAGTGAGTTTGGGATGCACATGTACACACTGCTATATTTAAAGTGAATAACAAACAAGGTTTCACTTTATAGCACAGAGAACTCTGCTCAGTGTTATGTGGCAGCCTGGATGGGAGATGAGTTTGGGACAGAATGGATCTGTGGGTATGGCTGAGTCCCTTTGCTCTCCTCTTCATTTTGTACCTGAATCTATCACAACATTGTTATTCTGCTATACCCCAATACAAAAAAAAAATAATAATAATAATACAAGTTTTAAAAAAAGAACAAACCACATTTTGTGTTCTCACGAAGAGCATAGGTATCTGGTATTAATTTTTCAGGAAGTCAATCTCCAAAAATCTTACTGTTAGTGTTTGATTACCCTGAGGGGTGATACACATAACTTGGAAGCTAAATCATTTGTTTTTTGACAAAATAGAAAATGCATTTGAGACGTATGCTATTTGCACAGAACGGAGAGGTGTGAGAATTAAAAAGGAAAGGAGGGACTCAATACCTATATTTCATTTTTCATACCTGATTGACAATCTTATGTCATTTCTTCCAAAATCGTGATGTTTCCACTAACATACATATATACCAGTGTTTCTAAACAGTTTGATTCTTACTAGTAGCATGTTCTTATATAACCCCTTTCATTCAGGCAAAAAATAGGTGTTTCAAGATGCCACAGACAAGGTACTCCTCTAAGTGCTGGGAACAGAGTAGTGAATTAGGAGGACAAAGGCCCAGTTCTCATGGACCTCATTCTTGTGAGCAAGAGCGATACTATAATATCCATAATCAAAATATTAGTACCTGCATGCTGCATGGCTTCCCTGGTTGTTTGTTCAGTCAGTAAAGAGTCTGCCTATAATGCAGGAGACCAGGGTTCAGTCCTTGGGTTGGGAAGATGCCCTGGAGGAGGAAATGGACAACCCACTCCAGTATTCTTGCCTGGAGAATCCCACGGACAGAGGAGCCTGGTGGGCTACAGTCCATGGGGCTGTAAGTTGCAAGAGTCCAACATGACTGAGCAACTAAACTTTTGTCAATGTGACTAAAGAAGATCTTTAAGAATCTTACATTTAGAAGAGACCTAAGCAAACAACTTGAGGGAAAAAGAGCTAGGGAGAACTAGGGAGAACTCTTTCCATGTATACAGCAGCTACACCAAAGTAGCAGCAATCTGTGCATTCTGAGTACCTCAGGTAGGCCAATGTGATGGAAGAACAAGAGGGCAGGCAGATGGAGTTCTTAGGATGTCCTAGGAAATGTACCAACCATTGTAAGTTTATCTTAACCTCAGTACCGTCCTATGAGACATATTTTCCTCTGTTCACAAACTAAAATATGAAACACATAGATTAGAAATATGAAATAAATTCCCTGTGATTGAGGCAGAACAAGGACTAACTCTAGGAGGTTGAAATTGATGTTAATAATTCCTACTCTATTCTGCTTCTAGCAAAGAATAATGCAGACTGAGTCAACAGTCCTGGAACAAGGAGTGTGGCTACAGATGTGAGAACAGCTGAAAGAGAGAAGAGAAAGCTTACGATGAGGGGGTCTGACATTATTGTTCTTCTGCTGCATGATGCGAGCGATCATTTGACCTCTAAAATTTAATCTATATAATCATTCATTTCCTTGTTAACTCATTCTAAACATATCTTTTGAAGGGCTAATATAAATTAGGTAATATAGTCAAGAATTATAATGCATGATAATCAAATGTGCCTTCAAGAATCCTCATTCAAGTGGAAGATAAATCTATGGACATAGTCTTCAAGATAAAAGTCCAATAAACAGCAAAAAAGTGCAATGAAAATGTCAAACAGGAACAATGCTGTCTGGCTGTCAGTTTTCTGTAAAACCCAGGAATAAAGCTGTGTGATCACACCAGGCCTTCCTCACCTTTAATGTTTTATTCTGTCAGTGATCAACTATCATTCAATGCATCCTGTGAGAAAACAATATTATATAAATTCCCATCGTAAAGTTTAAAGTTTTTTGGCAGACATAGCCTGTACTGAGTTCCTCTTTCTCTCCTTGCTATCACAGTCTGTAATTCTAAATGTTTTTTCTGAACAGTCATATGCTTAGACATCTTCACAGGTCATGAGTTTCTTTGTTGGTAACAATAACAGGTGGAAAGAATCTCACCTAAGTATGTAAGGACTGGCCACCACTCAAAACTGAAACAAAATGAAACATGTGGAAAGGGAGATTTATGCATATTTGACTTTTCTTTAACATTTAAAAAATAAAGTCAGGTTTTGACAGTATAATTTTCGAGGAAACAAACTTAAGCTCAACCATATGAAACTGAAGACATGCATCTTCACTAAAAATCACTGTACATCCACATGGCTTTTAAAGGTTTGAATAAGTCCAAGAATAATCAAGGAGCCTGATTTGAGATAAGCTATGTGCTGAGACTCACATAATGAAACTTTTGATAAGTTGTAGAAATAAGTCATCGAACTACAGGATAAACTAAGCTGAACCCAGTAACTCTGTCTTGAAGCAGCTTTGTCTTTCTAAAATATGACATCCCTCTTGAGGAATTAAAATCGCATTTCTCTACTACTGTGCTTTTAAAACAAAGAAACCAGACAGAACTGGAAGAAATGAATAATTCTGAACCAGAAAATACAAAAATTTAGATCAATTAGGAAGTAAAATGTTGTTGTACCTGTGACATAAACTTAATAATGTTCCATATGGAAATAAGGTAAGTCAGTTTCTACAATCTCCACCTGCTGTTTTGAAAAAATGTTTTCAAAACAATTTTTGAAAAAATGAAAAAAGTTAAAATTTTATATCTTTTAAAATAAGATGTGGTAAGCCACTGTGCATGCTTTACATGCCACAGATCCACTCTATTGCCAACTAAAATGTGAAAGCTCAGCTAAGGAAGCTGAAATCATATTGGTGCTATATTAGACATGTGAAAGAACTTCAAACATATGCCCCTTCCTGGCAGAAGTTAACACCAAAAAGAAAATGTCAATAATATGGCCTAACACTAGGGATATAGGGTAAAAAGCTGGCAAAATGGAAACATAAAAGCAGCCACATAAAAAGACATACTTTTACTAAGAAAATACACTCTTTATATCAACTGCAGAATATACCTATATTCAAAATGAATCTCATGTAAATTTAATTTACTTAGTTTAAACGGTTTTGCAAAAATGTTTATTCTTGTTTGATTATTTTGCTGTTTCATTGTTCAGTCGTGTCTGACTCTTTGTGACCCCATGGACTGCAGCACACCAGGCTTCCCTGTCCTTCACCATCTCCTGGAGCTGGCTCAAACTCACGTCCACTGAGTTGGTGATTACATGAACCATCTCTTCCTCTGTCATCCCCTTCTCCTGCCTTCAAGCTTTCCCAGCATCAGGGTCTTTCCCAATGAGTAGGCATTATATTAGCACTAAAAAATTATAGACTTGACAGAAAGTCATTTTTAACTATTAGCATTGATATTGAATATAAACAAAAGGTATGGCTATTATTGAAGTTCTATAAAATACAGAAATGTATAAAGAAAAAAGAACCTGTAATTTTATCAGATTACCACTTTTAATATTTTCTTATATTAGACATGTACATATATTTGTATGCATATACAGATTATACAAATATATGTTGCAACAGATTATTCTCTATTTGAAGCTTTTTCAATTTTTTTACTTTTTACAGTTTTATGTCTTGAGGATTATCCTATATCATTATGACTTAAAAAATATTTTTTTAATGCCTGGATAATAAATAAATTCTAATGACTTCGACCACATCATTAATTATTTTAAAAGAGGAAAAAATCCTAGAAGCAGATGGTATGAATATAAGCAGTTAAGTCAAACGGTATGAATTTCTGCATAGACTTTGAGCCACAGTGTTAAACGCACTCTCCACAAAAGAAGTGTGATTTCTTATTTTCATTACATACCAGAGAAGAGAGCAGGCTTTGAGACAGAAGTGTCTGATGTGAAATTGTGGCTCACAGGTGTCCTAACTGTCCACTTTAGTCTTTAGACACTTTAAAATTCAGATATTCACTTAAAGAGTGGTGACAATAAATGTACCTATCCTCTGAGCACTGTTATGACTAACAGGATGTGAGGTTGGGTCATGGCTAACAGGTGCTGGATACATATTAAGAGCGCAACAATTATTTGCTCTTGTAAATATTACTAGTAATTGTATAATGCCAACACTGGATATTGTACTTTGTGTTCTTGGATAATATTTATATCATTTATTATAAAAGTATGAAGTTTTATTTGATTTAATTGATTGCCAGTTTGGCAGAGACAACTGGCAAAGATATGTTTCTGTTTCCACAGCAAGAGGTTTATAAATTGGGCACTTTGGTATTGGAGACTACATTTCCCAGACACCTTTGCAACTGGGTATAGTCATGTGACTAAGTTTACTTCAATGGGATGTAATCAAAAGTGAAGCAGACTACTTTTATGTGTCCTGGCCTTAAGATACTGTGCATGAAATCCTCCAGAGTCTGTCCTTCCTGCAAGCTGGAATGAAAATATGCCTGTGATTTAACATCAAATCAGGAGGACAAGACAAGGCCCTAGGGCCAAGGTCAAAATACTAAAGAGTTGCCTGGTTTAGCAAATAAAGTTTTACGAGAACATAGTTATATTTATTTTTTTAATGTATTATCTGTGGCCACTTTTACCCTACAATTGCAGAACTGAGTAATTATAACAGACACCATATTGCCCAAATCCTACAATACTTGTTATATGGCCCTTTGCAGAAAAAAAATGCCAAACACTGCCCAAGGAGATGGCAAAGCTACAAGAGAGAAATGACCTGAGTTCCACAAATGACCACATGAAACACAAATATCATTCAATCTGACAAGAGACTTTGGGGTTGTTTTGTGGGAAAGAAACAAATTTCTATTTTTGCTGAGCAATTCCTTAGGGATATTGAGTTCTACCAGCATCATTTTCACACCAGGGAGGCTGAGTTTCATAAACTTGCAGTATTCAAATGCATCAATTTTATTAAAGTTTGAGAATTTTTCTTAATCTATGGAGTTCTTGGGATATCAGGGATTTAACCTTATGCCTGTAAGATTTAT
Organism: Tragulus kanchil; assembly: GCA_022376925.1. NCBI lineage: Eukaryota > Metazoa > Chordata > Mammalia > Artiodactyla > Tragulidae > Tragulus > Tragulus kanchil. The sequence continues at coordinate 84,817,063 of JAIOJX010000002.1, read as the reverse complement.
GGGAAATAATATCTATAGGGTGTTGTTTGATTTCTGTTATGATGTTTCTATATAATTAGTACCATGTTTATCTTCTATCACATCTATCATTACTTCCTTTTAGACTTTTTTACAATGATCATATTTATATATAGTTTTCCTTACCCAAAATCAAACAGATATTTGTCCTTTTTTGTGTCTTTTTTCCACTATTATTATCATTCACTCATAGTTATCATTCCAAATGGCACCCAGCAGTACTTTCAGATGTATTATAATACTTTATATATCATACTTATATATTTACATTTACATTATATAATATATACTATGAATTTTAATAAGCATTACGATTTGTTTCAGAGCTCTTATATTGTTTCATTGCTCTAGTCTTTTCTCAAATCAGTATCACAGAACTTTAGATATTATAGCTGTGAAATTCAATTTATATCCAATATGGCAAGTCACCTTACATTCATACATACATTTTCTAACTTTCGGGGGTAAACACAGGAATGCTTTATAAAATTATATTTTATCAAGTTATATATATAAAATAAATCACACTTTTAAAGAAATTATCACAACTGCAAGGAATGATTAATATAGATGTTCACATCACAGATTTTAAAAAAATCACATTACACTATTATGTGTACCACATTCAACACTGAATTTGTGCTTTTCTTGAAGTCTTGTACAAGAGCATCTTCTATTGACCTTTCAAATTTTTTTAATTTTATTTATTTATCTTAGCAGAACTGAGTAATTATAACAGACACCATATTGCCCAAATCCTACAATACTTGTTATATGGCCCTTTGCAGAAAAAATGCCAAACACTGCCCAAGGAGATGGCAAAGCTACAAGAGAGAAATGACCTGAGTTCCACAAATGACCACATGAAACACAAATATCATTCAATCTGACAAGAGACTTTGGGGTTGTTTTGTGGGAAAGAAACAAATTTCTATTTTTGCTGAGCAATTCCTTAGGGATATTGAGTTCTACCAGCATCATTTTCACACCAGGGAGGCTGAGTTTCATAAACTTGCAGTATTCAAATGCATCAATTTTATTAAAGTTTGAGAATTTTTCTTAATCTATGGAGTTCTTGGGATATCAGGGATTTAACCTTATGCCTGTAAGATTTATGGGAAATAATATCTATAGGGTGTTGTTTGATTTCTGTTATGATGTTTCTATATAATTAGTACCATGTTTATCTTCTATCACATCTATCATTACTTCCTTTTAGACTTTTTTACAATGATCATATTTATATATAGTTTTCCTTACCCAAAATCAAACAGATATTTGTCCTTTTTGTGTCTTTTTCCATTATTATTATCATTCACTCATAGTTATCATTCCAAATGGCACCCAGCAGTACTTTCAGATGTATTATAATACTTTATATATCATACTTATATATTTACATTTACATTATATAATATATACTATGAATTTTAATAAGCATTACGATTTGTTTCAGAGCTCTTATATTGTTTCATTGCTCTAGTCTTTTCTCAAATCAGTATCACAGAACTTTAGATATTATAGCTGTGAAATTCAATTTATATCCAATATGGCAAGTCACCTTACATTCATACATACATTTTCTAACTTTCGGGGGTAAACACAGGAATGCTTTATAAAATTATATTTTATCAAGTTATATATATAAAATAAATCACACTTTTAAAGAAATTATCACAACTGCAAGGAATGATTAATATAGATGTTCACATCACAGATTTTAAAAAAATCACATTACACTATTATGTGTACCACATTCAACACTGAATTTGTGCTTTTCTTGAAGTCTTGTACAAGAGCATCTTCTATTGACCTTTCAAATTTTTTTTTTAATTTTATTTATTTATCTTTTTTGGGGGGGGTGGGGTGGGGAGGGAAGGGGATGGGCAGGCCACTTCTCTTGGTCTTTCATTTCTCTATTTTCATCCATCTTCGTTCTTTGGCTCCTGTGGGCCTCCCATCGCGGTGGCCTCTGTTGTCGCAGAGCGCCGGCTCTGGGTGCATGCACGCCAGAGCCATCTGGCTCGGTAATTGGACACATCAGTCCAGTCCAGCCGCTCCGCGGCACGTGGGATCTTCCCAGGCCAGGGCTCGAACCAGCGCCCCTTGCACTGCAAGGCGGTGTCCTTACCCACTGGACCACCAGGGGAAGCCCCGACCTTTCAAATTTGAAACCTGGACATAATCCTTGATCCTTCTTTTTCCATTACCGCCTACACTAAAAATAAAAATTACCAAGTTGAAAAATAACCTGCAAAAAAACTTCATTCCATTAATATAAGTGTAAGACAAATACTTTTTTTGTTTACTAACATATAATATGTATATATATATTTTTTTTTTTTTGAGGGGGCGGGTTAGGGAGGGGGGTGGTGGGCCACTTCTATTGTTCTTTCATTTATCTGTTTTCATCCATCTTTGTTCTTTGGCTCCTGTGGGCCTCCCATCGCGGTGGCCTCTGTTGTCGCAGAGCGCCGGCTCTGGGTGCATGCACGCCAGAGCCATCTGGCTCGGTAATTGGACACATCAGTCCAGTCCAGCCGCTCCGCGGCACGTGGGATCTTCCCAGGCCAGGGCTCGAACCAGCGCCCCTTGCACTGCAAGGCGGTGTCCTTACCCACTGGACCACCAGGGGAAGCCCCGACCTTTCAAATTTGAAACCTGGACATAATCCTTGATCCTTCTTTTTCCATTACCGCCTACACTAAAAATAAAAATTACCAAGTTGAAAAATAACCTGCAAAAAAACTTCATTCCATTAATATAAGTGTAAGACAAATACTTTTTTTGTTTACTAACATATAATATGTATATATATATTTTTTTTTTTTTGAGGGGGCGGGTTAGGGAGGGGGGTGGTGGGCCACTTCTATTGTTCTTTCATTTATCTGTTTTCATCCATCTTTGTTCTTTGGCCCATGTGGGCCTCCCATCGCAGTGGCCTCTGTTGTCGCAGAGCACTAGCTCTGGGCACATGCGCTCCAGAGCTCCAGCTCAGTAATTGGACACATGGGTCCAGCCGCTCCACAGCACGTGGAATCTTCCCAGGCCAGGGATCGAACCGGGAGCCCCTTGCACTGCAAGGTGGTGTCCTTACCCACTGGACCACCAGGGAAGCCCTTACTAGCAATATTAAACTTGTATTTCTCTCAGAATTTCTGCAATAATTTCAAGAAGAATTATTTTTTAACAATACTATTTTTCTTCACACTTTAGGTACTATAAAATGGAATAATGCAATTAAATGATCTGATTAAAATCATGAGGCAGGAAAGCTGAGGCTTGGCATTGCTATGCACCATCAAAATTTTCAGCCACATTGATCTGAGTATTCATTCCACAATGGGTCTAGCCAAATGGGGACACCGTATTACATATGTTTTATGTCTAAATGCCTTAAGGTCACTGCTTTTATGTTGCTACAACCAAATCCCTGTACAGAAACTCATTATGGAATAATGATCTCCTGTCTGTTACGGGCCTTCAGATATTTATGGGTATTATTTTTTGAATTTTATTTTATTAATTTTCTGATTAGAATTGGATCAAATGTGCATATGGATGTGGACTCAAAGCTTTATAATGGAGTCTTTCCATTCAAGAATATCTTTCTACTCACATCTTTTACAGGTCTTTTAGAAAAGTCAAGAAAAGAGCTGGAGGAATCAACCTTCCTGACTTCAGACTACACTACAAAGCGACATCAAGACAGTACGGTACTGGCACAAAAACAGAAGTATCGACCAATGGAACAAGATAGAGAGCCCAGAGATAAACCCACGCACTTATGGGTACCTATTTGACAAAGGAGGCAAGAATATACAATATGGCAAAGACGGCCTCTTCGATAAGTGCTGCTGGGAAAACTGGACAGCTACATGTAAAAGAATGAAGTTGGAACACTACTTAATACCATACACAAAGATAAACTCAAAATGGATTAAAGATCTAACTATGAGACCAGAGACCATAAAACTCTTGGAGGAAAACACAGACAGAACACTCAATGACATAAATCAAAACAAGATCTTTTATGACCCACCTCCTAGAATGATGAAAATAAAGGTAAAAAGTGGATAAGTGGGCCCTGAGGAAACTGAAAAGCTTTTGCACAGCAAAAGAAACCATAAACAAAATGAAAAGAGAACCTTTAGAATGGGAGAAAATAATAGCAAATGAAACAACCGACAAAGAATTAACTTCCAAAATATACAAGCAGCTCAGACAACTCAACATTAAGAAAATAAACAACCCAATCAAAAAATGGGAAAAAGACTTAAACAGACATCTCCACGAAGAAGCTATAAAGATGGCCAACAAACACAAGGAAAGATGCTCAATATCACTCATTATTACCCTACGACAATCACGTATCACCTCACACCAGTCAGAATGGCCATCATCAAAAGCTTCTGGAAAGCTGAGGCTTGGCATTAAATTTCAGCCACATTGATCTGAGTATTCATTCCACAATGGGTCTAGCCAAATGGGGACACCGTATTACATATGTTTTATGTCTAAATGCCTTAAGGTCACTGCTTTTATGTTGCTACAACCAAATCCCTGTACAGAAACTCATTATGGAATAATGATCTCCTGTCTGTTACGGGCCTTCAGATATTTATGGGTATTATTTTTTGAATTTTATTTTATTAATTTTCTGATTAGAATTGGATCAAATGTGCATATGGATGTGGACTCAAAGCTTTATAATGGAGTCTTTCCATTCAAGAATATCTTTCTACTCACATCTTTTACAGGTCTTTTAGAAAAGTCAAGAAAAGAGCTGGAGGAATCAACCTTCCTGACTTCAGACTACACTACAAAGCGACATCAAGACAGTACGGTACTGGCACAAAAACAGAAGTATCGACCAATGGAACAAGATAGAGAGCCCAGAGATAAACCCACGCACTTATGGGTACCTATTTGACAAAGGAGGCAAGAATATACAATATGGCAAAGACGGCCTCTTCGATAAGTGCTGCTGGGAAAACTGGACAGCTACATGTAAAAGAATGAAGTTGGAACACTACTTAATACCATACACAAAGATAAACTCAAAATGGATTAAAGATCTAACTATGAGACCAGAGACCATAAAACTCTTGGAGGAAAACACAGACAGAACACTCAATGACATAAATCAAAACAAGATCTTTTATGACCCACCTCCTAGAATGATGAAAATAAAGGTAAAAAGTGGATAAGTGGGCCCTGAGGAAACTGAAAAGCTTTTGCACAGCAAAAGAAACCATAAACAAAATGAAAAGAGAACCTTTAGAATGGGAGAAAATAATAGCAAATGAAACAACCGACAAAGAATTAACTTCCAAAATATACAAGCAGCTCAGACAACTCAACATTAAGAAAATAAACAACCCAATCAAAAAATGGGAAAAAGACTTAAACAGACATCTCACCGAAGAAGACATACAGATGGCCAACAAACACAAGGAAAGATGCTCAATATCACTCATTATTACCCTACTACAATCACGTATCACCTCACACCAGTCAGAATGGCCATCATCAAAAAGTCTATAAACAATAAATGCTGGAGGAGGTGTGAAGAAAAGGGAATACTCTTGCACTGTTGGTGGGAATGTAAGTTGATACAGCCATTATGGAAGACAGTATGGAAATTCCTCAAAATACTAGGAATAAAACCACCAAATGATCCAGAAATCCCACTACTAGGCACATACCCTGAGAAAACCAAATTGAAAAAGATACATGTACCCCATTGTTCACTGCAGCACTAACATGGAAGCAATCTAGATGTCCATCCATAGATGAATGGATAAAGAAGCTGCGGTACATATATGTAATGGAATAATACTCACCAATAAAAAGGAATGTATTTGAGCCAGTTCTAATGAGGTGGATGATCTAGACCCTATTATACAGAGTGAGGTATGTCAGAGTGAGAAAGATAAATATTGTATACTAACATATGTTTATGGAATCTAGAAAGATGGTGCTGATAAATGAGTATGCAGAGCAGCAATGGAGAGGTGGACATTGAGAAAGCAGTCTTAGGGACATTGATGTGAGGGAGGGGAATGTGCTGTGGGACTAGGGGATCTCAGACAGGGGCCCTGTGGCAACCCAAAGGGGTGGGAGTTTCCGGAGTGGGGGGACATATGTATACCTATGGCAGATTTGGGTCGATGTGTGACAGTAAACACAAAACCCTGTACAAAAACCAATAATAAATAAAATGTGTATGGAATAAAAACATGAAATTAAATAAATGAACCTACAATAAAAAAAGTCCTATTTTAGAAGTCTTACAAATAAAAAAAAGTCTTGCAGATTTATAATTTTAGTCAATTTATCAATCCTCAATACATACCAAACAAAATTTAGTATATATTCAGTTTAATAAAAATAATGAAATAAATATCCATATATCCAATATTCAGCCTATGCAGTAGAATATAAATAGTGACTTTGAAGGCCCCTGGGTACTTTTTCTTATTGAATTCCCTCCTAGAGATAATTACTAGCCTATATTAATAATTTGTTACTTTACTTTGAGTTTTACCACATATCTTTGAATGAGTAACAATGATGGACTGTTTAGTTGTTTCTGTTTGAGTCTTTATATGAATGAAACATTACTATAGCATATTTTTTGACTTGATTTTTTTCTGAACATCATATTTATGAGATTTCTCTGTGTTGATGGACAGAAGTGTGATTGATTTACTTTCTCTGCTTTAATAGTAAATCATTATGTGGACACATTACAGTGCATTTATCTATTCTACTATTGATAGACATTTGGTGTGTTTCCAATTTTTGCTCTTATAAACTGTGCTACTATAAACATTCTAGTTTAATGCTTCCAGGTATACATATCAACACGTGGTTTGTGGACACAAGCCAGCTCATGAATTGTCTGTTACAAATTCATGATGGGATAAGTACAGAAATAGAGGTTTAGAACTAATAAGAATTAATAAGAATTGGAGTTTGTTGCAATATCCAAGTTCACGATCAGTGAACTGATACCATTTAATAGGGTTTCACCAGTTGGATGCTGAACCCCTGTGGTGAGTCACAATATGACAAAAAGCACACTTGTGTCATGACGATGATCTAGAAAGAGGGTCAAAAGGTATGCAGAGCAGCAATGGAGAGGTGGACATTGAGAAAGCAGTCTTAGGGACATTGATGTGAGGGAGGGGAATGTGCTGTGGGACTAGGGGATCTCAGACAGGGGCCCTGTGGCAACCCAAAGGGGTGGGAGTTTCCGGAGTGGGGGGACATATGTATACCTATGGCAGATTTGGGTCGATGTGTGACAGTAAACACAAAACCCTGTACAAAAACCAATAATAAATAAAATGTGTATGGAATAAAAACATGAAATTAAATAAATGAACCTACAATAAAAAAAGTCCTATTTTAGAAGTCTTACAAATAAAAAAAAGTCTTGCAGATTTATAATTTTAGTCAATTTATCAATCCTCAATACATACCAAACAAAATTTAGTATATATTCAGTTTAATAAAAATAATGAAATAAATATCCATATATCCAATATTCAGCCTATGCAGTAGAATATAAATAGTGACTTTGAAGGCCCCTGGGTACTTTTTCTTATTGAATTCCCTCCTAGAGATAATTACTAGCCTATATTAATAATTTGTTACTTTACTTTGAGTTTTACCACATATCTTTGAATGAGTAACAATGATGGACTGTTTAGTTGTTTCTGTTTGAGTCTTTATATGAATGAAACATTACTATAGCATATTTTTTGACTTGATTTTTTTCTGAACATCATATTTATGAGATTTCTCTGTGTTGATGGACAGAAGTGTGATTGATTTACTTTCTCTGCTTTAATAGTAAATCATTATGTGGACACATTACAGTGCATTTATCTATTCTACTATTGATAGACATTTGGTGTGTTTCCAATTTTTGCTCTTATAAACTGTGCTACTATAAACATTCTAGTTTAATGCTTCCAGGTATACATATCAACACGTGGTTTGTGGACACAAGCCAGCTCATGAATTGTCTGTTACAAATTCATGATGGGATAAGTACAGAAATAGAGGTTTAGAACTAATAAGAATTAATAAGAATTGGAGTTTGTTGCAATATCCAAGTTCACGATCAGTGAACTGATACCATTTAATAGGGTTTCACCAGTTGGATGCTGAACCCCTGTGGTGAGTCACAATATGACAAAAAGCACACTTGTGTCATGCACAATAGGACTATGTGATATTGTGTATTAGACTGGTAACTGTAATCCAAAAGTGGGTAAAAATCATATAAAATATGAGTATATATATTTTTATAAATGTTTATACATTCTTTTCATTTATGATTCAGTATGCTTTTTAAACTTATGATTTCACATTATATAGCTAAGTTAGAGAAGCAACATTTGTTTATTTTTAAGGCCTATTTTATTAAGAGCAGGATAAATTTCACTTTATAACTACATCCAGAATGTTGACTTAAATTTGATTTCTTTACTGAAAAGCACATGGAAAACAAAATGTCTCAGTGATGGAGTGAAAGTGAAATTGCTCAGTCATGTCCAACTCTTTGTGACCCATGGATGAGCCATGGAATTCTCTAGGCAAGAATACTTGAGCAGATAGCCTCCCCGGGATTTTCCCAACCCAGGAGTCAAACCCAGGTCTCCCGTACAGCAGGCAGATTCTTTACTGTCTGAGCCACCAGGGAAGTCCATTGACGGAATAAAACATTGTGATGTTTTAAAAAACAGCACTTTAAACTAGAAACTATTCTTTTTATTATGATGTAATATATAATTTTATTTTATTTCACATAGAAAGATAATGTCAAATAAAGGAAATTTTCTAGAGAAAATATTAATCCATTATATGAACACTTAGTGTTCATACAATTTATTAAATTATTTTGATCACAATTATTTAAAGATATGAATGAGACAGCCAAATGTGCTTAATTCTCTTTGTCTTTGTATATTTAATGCTTTTCCTATTTGTATGCAAAAAGTGAATTTTTTTTTCAATGGCATATTGAAAAAGCAAAGCAAAAATGAAAGTTAGATAATACAGCAAAATTTTAATTATTATTATGACATGCTCTATAATTTAATAATATTATCAGTGAAGTAGTGATGATCTTGATATTGCACATCAGTAAAAAGTTATCACTGGGTTCTATAAATTTGATGCAGTATTTTAGCTTTTAATTTTCTGCAGGTTTCTTAAGTTCACATTTAAGAAACTTGCAGAAAAGAATTTAACTATAAATTATAATAGGTAACTGATGGACAATTGAAAATGAATTTTGAAAATAATGAATGACTAGGTTTATTTTATATAAAAATAAAAAAAGACTTGTGCTTCCCTTTAATGCTCCAATTTTGTTACTCCAAATTGAACCTAAAGATGCGCCCCTATTTTTTTTTGTTCCCTCTTTCTGACTCTCCAGTTAGATCTGTTATACTTTCTATTTGTATTTTCCTTATCTTTTAAAGTCTCTTTCATATTTTCTATCTTTGTCTTTCTGTCCTATATTCTGTGTTACTTCTTCAGATCTATCTTCTCTTTCAAAAAAGTCCCTTTTCAGCTGGGTCTACTCAACTGCATAACCCATAATATGTATTCTTTCATTTGTTAATTAAAATACTGTTGGGCTTCCCCTGGTGGTCCAGTGGGTAAGGCCACCACCTTGCAGTGCAAGGGGCGCCGGTTCGATCTCTGGCCTGGGAAGATCCCACTTGCCGCGGAGCGGCTGGACCGATGTGTCCAATTACCGAGCCGGAGCTCTGGCGCGCATGCGCCCAGAGCCGGTGCTCTGCGACAGGCGCCACCGCGATGGGAGGCCCACACGGGCCAAAAGAACAAAGACGGATGAAAATAGAGAAAGACCAATAGAAGTGGCCCGCCTGCTCCCCTCCCTCCCCAACCCGACCCCCGCCCAAAAATAAAATAAATAAATCTTAAAAAGAAAAAAATACTGTTGGTTCTTTTTCAACGGTGTGTTTTTACGTATGCTTGCATCTTTTACTATATTTTTCATAATCTTTATTGAGTATTGAATATAATTAACTTTAAATACACTTAATTTATATTCTGTAAATGCAAGCCCCAATAGCTACCATGTTTTTGAATTTGCTTCTTCTAATTACTCTCACAGTGTTTCCAAATGACTCTAAGTGTTGCTTTATTCTTCCTGTATTTAGCGATTGCTTTTTGATGCAATCTTGTGCTCTTGAAATTTCATTATATTATGAATGTTTAATTTATAGAAATTTCTTGATATTGCACATCAGTAAAAGTTATCACTGGGTTCTATAAATTTGATGCAGTATTTTAGTTTAATTTTCTGCAGGTTTCTTAAGTTCACATTTAAGAAACTTGCAGAAAAGAATTTAACTATAAATTATAATAGGTAACTGATGGACAATTGAAAATGAATTTTGAAAATAATGAATGACTAGGTTTATTTTATATAAAAATAAAAAAAGACTTGTGCTTCCCTTTAATGCTCCAATTTTGTTACTCCAAATTGAACCTAAAGATGCGCCCCTATTTTTTTTTGTTCCCTCTTTCTGACTCTCCAGTTAGATCTGTTATACTTTCTATTTGTATTTTCCTTATCTTTTAAAGTCTCTTTCATATTTTCTATCTTTGTCTTTCTGTCCTATATTCTGTGTTACTTCTTCAGATCTATCTTCTCTTTCAAAAAAGTCCCTTTTCAGCTGGGTCTACTCAACTGCATAACCCATAATATGTATTCTTTCATTTGTTAATTAAAATACTGTTGGGCTTCCCCTGGTGGTCCAGTGGGTAAGGCCACCACCTTGCAGTGCAAGGGGCGCCGGTTCGATCTCTGGCCTGGGAAGATCCCACTTGCCGCGGAGCGGCTGGACCGATGTGTCCAATTACCGAGCCGGAGCTCTGGCGCGCATGCGCCCAGAGCCGGTGCTCTGCGACAGGCGCCACCGCGATGGGAGGCCCACACGGGCCAAAAGAACAAAGACGGATGAAAATAGAGAAAGACCAATAGAAGTGGCCCGCCTGCTCCCCTCCCTCCCCAACCCGACCCCCGCCCAAAAATAAAATAAATAAATCTTAAAAGAAAAAAATACTGTTGGTTCTTTTTCAACGGTGTGTTTTTACGTATGCTTGCATCTTTTACTATATTTTTCATAATCTTTATTGAGTATTGAATATAATTAACTTTAAATACACTTAATTTATATTCTGTAAATGCAAGCCCCAATAGCTACCATGTTTTTGAATTTGCTTCTTCTAATTACTCTCACAGTGTTTCCAAATGACTCTAAGTGTTGCTTTATTCTTCCTGTATTTAGCGATTGCTTTTTGATGCAATCTTGTGCTCTTTGAAATTTCATCTGTTGGAATTAAAGCTTTGTTTTAAATTGTTTTCTTGCTTCTTCCAAGTCCATGGGGCTATGATCAGGCTTAAAACTGAAATTTTATTGTTAGATGTTTTTAGATTACATGTGTACCTTGAATCTGAACTACATAAGAGTGAAGTTAGGAATTTCATTCATGTGAAACTTCCTGTTTCTTCCACTTTGCTCAGAACCAAGACTAAGAAAGTTAACTATTTTCACTCTCTGAATAGAATTTGTTCACTCACACACTCTCTCTCTTGTCTCTTTTTGTCTTCCACATGCCCTCTCTTATTGTTTTATTTGCTTAATTTAACTCACAATAAGAATTATCTTGTAGAGATACTATTAATGCAGAGGATTTCCAGTCCAATCTACCAATTTTTGGCAGCCAAAGCTGTTTTATGCTTACCAAAGAAACTGTTCTCTTAAATCCTGAACTTCCTTAAGGAACTGTGAAATATACCCAGGAAAATGCCAGTTTTAGTGCTTGCTTGCTAACTTTTCCTGATTTGTGCTTTCATGCTGTTCATGGACTCTGAGAATTCCCCTTACTTTCCCACCAATTCAGCCATCCAATTAAATAATCTAAATATATGCAGATATATATTTCTGAAACATATATATATACATATATATATATATACATACATACATATGTATATTCTGTCTGAAGGTCAAAAGTTACAAACTTCTAGTTACTCAGGTTTGATCCCTGGCTTGGGAAGATCCCCTGGAGAAGGGAATGTACAAATATTGATAAAAGATATATATATTCATATTTTATATGATACCTATTCTAGTATTCTTGCCTGGAGAATTCCCTGGAGAGAGAGGCCTGGTGGGTTACAGTCCATGGAGTCACAAAGAGTTGGACACAACTGAGTGACTAACAGACACACACAAAGTTATAGATACTAAGTCATTAGTGATATAATGTACAAAATAATTAACATAAGTGATATTTCTGTATATTATATATGAAGACTGTTACAAGAGTAAATCATAAGAGCTCTCATCACAGGAAAAAAAAAGGTTTTGCTTTTCCTTTTATTTTGTATCTATCTGAGATGATGGATGGCTACTAAATGCTCTATGGTCATCAACTCATCAGGCATGTTGTAAGTTGTTATCTCAAAATTTGAAGAGAAAATATAAATAACAAAAATAAAATTAATTTTTAAAAAATTTAAAAATCATATATAGAACACACATAATCCAATGCATAACATATAGTAGCTAGTTAATTAAAAGGTGATTCTATATTTATAATTTTTAGAAAACAAAGAAAAATATATTCTGTCTTGCATTTTAAAATTTTTATCAATGAAAAGGTTTCTCTAGATATATAATTCAGCATACTGTCAGAAATTAAAGAAAAGAAAAACTATAGAATTACTGGTTGAAAACCAAAGCAATGAAATTTTACAATTCTTTCGTAAACTCATTCTTTCGGTCCTGATCACCCTTTGCTCTTCAGAAGGAACAACACAGAGCTCCCCTTCAAATCATCACATGTTTATGAAACGTCAAGATATTCATCAATATTGGAGCAAGCCTAACTTTAGACACTACAAGCTTCAATATTGAGGAAGGGCATTCTTTTAGTCATGGTGAGCAATCAATAACAAATAATCCCTCTTACATTGAATCTGGAGTCTGAGATTCCTGTGGGTGATGGTTGGAAATTAAAATGAGGGAGACAAAAAGATAATAAAGACTTCCTTTATATTCATATATATCTTGGTCTGTCTAAAAAAGGTGAAAAAAACTGGTCTTATGCACTACTGAAAATTCAGTTCAAGGTGTAATACAAACATTATAGAAACATACTTTTGAAAGTCTAAATGAGATCAGTATCTGCCCTCAGAGGTCTAAAATGCACACCCTTAATATGTACAAATCTGAATGAACAATGTCGCCTATGGCTTCTTCCCATATTTTCCTCTCTCTAGGTAGCACCAGCCATTCATTTAGGTAATCTAGAAACTCAGAAATCACTTTCGAAGTTATCTCCTACACATTCCCCAATGCCAATTCATTACCAAACCCCTATCATTTTGCCCTCAATATTTTTTTAAATTTTTTATTTTTGGGTATTCTGAATTTTCACTGCTGTCACAGGCTCTTCTCTAGTTGCAGGGAGTGGGGGCTACTCTCCAGTTGAGGTGAGCAGACTTCTTGCTGCGATGACTTCTCTTGTGGAACTCGGGCTCTAGGGCACACGGGCTTCAGTAGTTGTGGCACATGGGCTCAATAGTTGCAGCTCCGAGGCTCCAGGGCACAGTTATGGATCACAGGTTTAGCTGTTCTGCAGCATGTAGGATCTTCCCAGATCAGGGATTGAAACCATGTCTCCTGCATTGGCAGGCGAACTCTTCACCACTGAGCTGCCAGGGAAGCCCTGCCCTCAAAATTTTTCTGAAACAATTTATACCTTCTCATCTTCCCTACTAGCACTTTCATCCAAGCTATCACTATGTGCTACCAGACCACCAGGTCTCTGGCCTGGTCTGCTCATATCTGGGCTCAGACAGTAGAGTCTGCCTGCAATGTAGGATTTGATTCCTGGGTCGGGAACATCCCCTGGAGAAGGGGATGGCAAGCCACTCCAGTATTCTTGCCCGGTAAATTTCATGGACAGAGAAGCCTAGTGGGCTGCAGTGCATGTATGGGCTTGCAAAGAATCAGACATAACTCGGCAATGAACACATACTCCCATTTACCTTTGCTCCCAACCAGTCATTCAGCTGCAGCCAAAGTGATAGATACAAAAGGTAAATCTGTTCACATCATCTCTCTACTTAAAACCTCTCGACTTCCTCACTCTGAGAATAAACGAAAGCCTTACTATTATCCACAAGATGCATGTTTTGACACCCACATACCTCTTGAATACTATTCTTCCTGATACACACCTCTCCCTTGGCACCACGTGGCATCTCTCCTTGGTACCACTTACACATACTTCCATCTTCATATTCACAGTCTTCTTCCTGCACCCAAAGCCTTTGCTTATATAAGTTTCCCTACAAGAACACTTTCACCTTCCTTCCTTCTTTTCCAAGTTAGTTTCAACTCAGTATTTAGATAGTAGTTCAATTCTCTCAGTCTCAGTGAATCCCTTTCTGCACTTCCTTGATTGGATGACACCACCTATTTCAGTTTTTTAGCACCACACTCTTCTCATTCTGTAAGCCTAAAGAAACTGCAATTATTGAACTAATGTCTGTCTTTACTCTAGCTGAGATCTCCAGAATACAAGGATATTGCCTAACACCCTATGGTCTCTAAGAAACAGGTTATTTAATTTTTGATTGTGAAATATATTAAAAAAGGAAGAATATATGTAATGCATGCATTAATATTAACTATAAATTAATACTACTAAGGAAGCATATAATGCCTTTGTTAATATTAATAATAAATGAAACTGAGTAACACAACCCAAATGACAAAAAACAACACTGACCATCTGAAAACCCTATATGTGCGTCTCTCCAAACACAGATCCATGTGCCTAGCATATACTATGTAACTAAGCATAAACTGGAATTCTTATCCTTAGTCCAACTCTACTCTTTACAGCATATAATTTATGATACTAACATTTATATATTATGCAGAAAGTGTTTCTATTTTTTAGTTTTTGAAATCATGTAAAAGGAACCATACTCAATACATTCTTCCCTGATTTGCTTCTTTGTTATGATTGTCAGATTCAACCATCTTGATGGTGTGCCTCTAGTTCATTCATTCTTACTACAATACAGCATTCCATCGTATGAGTATAAGGCAGTGTTTCATTTGTTGCACTAGTCATGGAAATTGGTATTGTTTATCGATTTCTGCTAAACACTGCTGTACAGGACTCTTCATTTACATGGGCGAGACCTTGTCTGAAGTATGAACAGGAAGAGAAATGCTGGCTTAAAGTGCCACACCAACCTTGAGAATTCATTTAAATTAGTAAAGTGTGAGCTATATGCTATACTATACATCCACTGGAGTATTATATAAGTTTTACTTATTTTCCTCAATATAGCCCCGCTATTATCTAAATGGTCAACCTTTTAAAAATTTTACTTATTTCCCTAATATAGTTATTCATTACTCAAATATTTATTGAGACATTCACCATGTGTTAGGTACCATACCAAATGGGCTTCCCTGGTGGCTCAGATGGTAAAGAATCCACCTGCCGTGCAGGAGACCTGGATTCAACCCCTGGGTTGTGAAGATCCCCAGGAGGAGGAGGGCATGGCAACCCACTCCAGTATTCTTGCCTGGAGAAGCCTCATGGACAGAGAGGCCTGGCAGGTTACCGTTCATGGGGTCACAAAGAGTCGGACACAACTGAGTTTCTAAGCACACACATGCTATGCTAAATGATAAAATACTCTTAATTCCTTATATTCTTATTCCAAAATTAAGGATCTGAACCCTTGTTAGACACTCAGCACCACAGCCCACTCACTGGTCTTCAGAGGGTAAGCTTCTTTCTGATACCAAGAACAGATCCATAAGTACCCTTTTAAATTTGAAACTGAGTAACACAACCCAAATGACAAAAACAACACTGACCATCTGAAAACCCTATATGCGTCTCTCCAAACACAGATCCATGTGCCTAGCATATACTATGTAACTAAGCATAAACTGGAATTCTTATCCTTAGTCCAACTCTACTCTTTACAGCATATAATTTATGATACTAACATTTATATATTATGCAGAAAGTGTTTCTATTTTTTAGTTTTTGAAATCATGTAAAAGGAACCATACTCAATACATTCTTCCCTGATTTGCTTCTTTGTTATGATTGTCAGATTCAACCATCTTGATGGTGTGCCTCTAGTTCATTCATTCTTACTACAATACAGCATTCCATCGTATGAGTATAAGGCAGTGTTTCATTTGTTGCACTAGTCATGGAAATTGGTATTGTTTATCGATTTCTGCTAAACACTGCTGTACAGGACTCTTCATTTACATGGGCGAGACCTTGTCTGAAGTATGAACAGGAAGAGAAATGCTGGCTTAAAGTGCCACACCAACCTTGAGAATTCATTTAAATTAGTAAAGTGTGAGCTATATGCTATACTATACATCCACTGGAGTATTATATAAGTTTTACTTATTTTCCTCAATATAGCCCCGCTATTATCTAAATGGTCAACCTTTTAAAAATTTTACTTATTTCCCTAATATAGTTATTCATTACTCAAATATTTATTGAGACATTCACCATGTGTTAGGTACCATACCAAATGGGCTTCCCTGGTGGCTCAGATGGTAAAGAATCCACCTGCCGTGCAGGAGACCTGGATTCAACCCCTGGGTTGTGAAGATCCCCAGGAGGAGGAGGGCATGGCAACCCACTCCAGTATTCTTGCCTGGAGAAGCCTCATGGACAGAGAGGCCTGGCAGGTTACCGTTCATGGGGTCACAAAGAGTCGGACACAACTGAGTTTCTAAGCACACACATGCTATGCTAAATGATAAAATACTCTTAATTCCTTATATTCTTATTCCAAAATTAAGGATCTGAACCCTTGTTAGACACTCAGCACCACAGCCCACTCACTGGTCTTCAGAGGGTAAGCTTCTTTCTGATACCAAGAACTAGAGTGTGCGCATGTGTACAGAAATATCTGCACACAGCCAGTATGTAGCCTGTTGTAAACTGTTGATAAAACTGTCCTAAAATAATTATTTTTTATTGCCTCACTTCTCATGTAATAGCAATATCTTAACATTAAAGTTCCCCCTCCAACCAACAGTAAAGTCACTTAACAGTTTGGAAAAGAAAACACAGATTTAAAATGTTTTAATCTGATTTTTGTCTTGTTTTAAAAAATAAATCATTGCGTTTCTCTCCCACCAGCTGTCCTCCCCTCAGTGATGACCCTCCCTCTCTCCATGAGCCTGGCAATGGCTTTATATGATGGCGTTTGAACAAGAGGCTATGATACTCCCGAGTATTAAAATAAACATTAACATAGTTCGATTGGTGTCAGAGTGTTCCATAGCACTTAATCTTTATCACTTCCCATCTACTGTTTTCTCTTTCCATTCTTTCACCTTTCAATAAATAAGAGCTGCAATAATGGAAACATTGTTTGACCCACACCTCAACGATATTACTAAGCTCCAAACCGTCGCTATAATTCGGGTGTTACAGAGAGAAGATATTCACAGTTGACACACCCTAACAAATAAAAGCTGCTTAATGACAACGCATGAATGCGTGTGTTAAAGGAATTTTTTTGCACTGACTTCCTGGTTCAGAGGTTTAAGCGAAGATATAAAAGAATCACCAGAATCATTTCAAGAAAATTTGACTATAAGATGAGCAAAACATAAAATTAATAAGGACAGCTTAGATTCTTTAAAACTTATTGTTCTCATAACCTTACCTACATAAAAAGTATGTTTTCAATTTTTTTCCATGCAGATAGATGTTTATAGAATGGAAATACATTCAATATATGTTAAAAGTAAAAATATACAGTTGCATGGATTATATTCTAATGATTCCATTTGGTACAGTAAACCTGTCTACATATTTGTATATGGTTTCCATACCTGTAATTTCTTTTTTTAAAAAAAACTTTTATTTTAGTTTTAGCTTTTACAGAGTTTTTTTGTTTACAGATATGTATGTTCCCAGATTAGTCATATGTATATTCCCCCCATCCCACCGCTCCAGATCATCACACAGCAGCCCTGCAGGATCCCCTTTTCTCACAAAATCTTGCTAATACTCTAATAAAGCTGAGGATTTGTTCGGGGGTGGGTCTCCATGTGTGTTATGCCTACCTAAACTATTCAAGCGAGGTGTTACTTGCTCAGTCATGTCCAACTCTTTGTGACCCCTCTGAACTGTAGCCCACCAGGTTCCTCAATCCCTGGGATTTCCCACGCCAGAATACTAGAGTGGGTTGCCATTTCCTTCTCCAGGGTATCTTTCCAACCCAGGGATCAAACCCAGGTTTCCAGCACTGTAGGCAGATTACATTAAACAAAGTGCAAGGGTATAGTTTCATTGGGTTCATTAACATAGATAAATACTTAACGTCAATTGCTGATGTGGTATTCAGTACTTCCGACAATTGCTGATGTGGTACTCAGTACTTCCGAAGTGTGATGTGATACAGAGAATGCAATGGAAAAACATAAAGAGAATACTAATGGTGTAATTCTTGGTAGACACAATGGCATGAGCAGAATCCATGAAGAACAGAAGCAAAAGCTGCTTACTGCTAACATAGTAATGATAATTATACATCAAACATATCTCAATAAAAATAATAACAAAAATAAAAGTCTAACAGTTTAGGGACTTTCCTAGTAGTCTAGTGGATGATTCCCTATTTCCACGACAGGGTCCATGGGTCCCATCCCTAGTCAGGGAACTAAGATCTGTTATGCAGCACCATTAAAAAAAAAAAAAAAGTCTAACAGTTTAGGTATTCATTTATGTGAACTAACAGATACATAGTTTCATGTATAATCAAATTCATACAGAAAGGGAATCATCAAGGGTAAGTGGAACTTGCTAAGTTCTGCCATCAATGAAAATGGTGGCAAACCATCTAGATTCAGTTCTGTTAACTGCTTTCCTAAATTATTCTCTTCCCTTTTGTATGATAATATAGTATTTTGCTTCCCTGGTGGCTCAGATGGTAAAGAATCTGCCTGTAATGCAGGAGACTTGGGTTATGGGTTGGGAAGATCCCTGGAGGAGGACATGGCAACCCACTCCAATATTCTTGCCTAGAGAACCCCCACGGTCAAAAGGAGCCTGGTGGGTTGCAGTCCATGAGGTCACAAAGAGTTGGACATGACTGAGCAGCTAAGCACAGCACACAATATTCTTATCAATTCATAATATAGAAATAGTCTACTAAAAGTTTAGACAAATTTTAAACTTTAAGGAAGGTCGGACGAACCACGGTTTGGGGGCCAGGGATCCCCTTTTGGGTTACTTGCTCAGTCATGTCCAACTCTTTGTGACCCCTCTGAACTGTAGCCCACCAGGTTCCTCAATCCCTGGGATTTCCCACGCCAGAATACTAGAGTGGGTTGCCATTTCCTTCTCCAGGGTATCTTTCCAACCCAGGGATCAAACCCAGGTTTCCAGCACTGTAGGCAGATTACATTAAACAAAGTGCAAGGGTATAGTTTCATTGGGTTCATTAACATAGATAAATACTTAACGTCAATTGCTGATGTGGTATTCAGTACTTCCGACAATTGCTGATGTGGTACTCAGTACTTCCGAAGTGTGATGTGATACAGAGAATGCAATGGAAAAACATAAAGAGAATACTAATGGTGTAATTCTTGGTAGACACAATGGCATGAGCAGAATCCATGAAGAACAGAAGCAAAAGCTGCTTACTGCTAACATAGTAATGATAATTATACATCAAACATATCTCAATAAAAATAGTAACAAAAATAAAAGTCTAACAGTTTAGGGACTTTCCTAGTAGTCTAGTGGATGATTCCCTATTTCCACGACAGGGTCCATGGGTCCCATCCCTAGTCAGGGAACTAAGATCTGTTATGCAGCACCATTAAAAAAAAAAAAAAAGTCTAACAGTTTAGGTATTCATTTATGTGAACTAACAGATATATAGTTTCATGTATAATCAAATTCATACAGAAAGGGAATCATCAAGGGTAAGTGGAACTTGCTAAGTTCTGCCATCAATGAAAATGGTGGCAAACCATCTAGATTCAGTTCTGTTAACTGCTTTCCTAAATTATTCTCTTCCCTTTGTATGATAATATAGTATTTTGCTTCCCTGGTGGCTCAGATGGTAAAGAATCTGCCTGTAATGCAGGAGACTTGGGTTATGGGTTGGGAAGATCCCTGGAGGAGGACATGGCAACCCACTCCAATATTCTTGCCTAGAGAACCCCCACGGTCAAAAGGAGCCTGGTGGGTTGCAGTCCATGAGGTCACAAAGAGTTGGACATGACTGAGCAGCTAAGCACAGCACACAATATTCTTATCAATTCATAATATAGAAATAGTCTACTAAAAGTTTAGACAAATTTTAAACTTTAAGGAAGGTAATAGATTGAGTAAATCTGTATTCTCTATGATAAGTAATTTCACTCTTGTGAATATACTCCTCAGAAATGAAGGCTTAGGTCCAACAAAAGGCATGAAAAGTGCATTTATAAGGCAGGCCTATTTGTAGTAGCCCAGGAACATTTTGGAAGAACCCAAATATCTATCAACAACAGATTTAGTACACTGTTGTATATTCATCCAAAGGCATACTACAGAACAACAAAGAAGAACAAGCAACTAATACACACAGTACACACTAAAACAGGCAAATTTAATCTATGTCTGAGAAGAAGACTGGGTTTCCCAGCGGGCGCTAGTGATAAAGAATCCACCTGCCAGGAGACAGGGATGCGGGTTTAATCCCTGGGTCAGGAAGATCCCCTGGAGAAGGGCATGACAATCAACTCCAGTGTTCTTGCCTGCAAAATTCCATGGGGAGAGGAGCCTGGTGGGCCACAGTCCACGGGGCCACAAAGAGTAGGACATGACTGAGCACTACTACCACTGAGTAGAAGTCTAGTCATAGTTTTTAAAAATTGGAAAATTCTATTTTAGATGGCAATGGTTAAATTTTATATATGTAAAAAGTTTGATAATCATTTGTTTAAAAGCTGTGTTCATGTACAAACATTCATTGCAAAACTGAGAACAGGAAATAATTACAATAAACCTATTCAACAGTAAAAAGATTAGGAAATTGTTACTTCAAGGTAATAGAATTTTAATGAACTTGTTAGCAAGAAAATGGTGGCAAACCATCTAGATTCAGTTCTGTTAACTGCTTTCCTAAATTATTCTCTTCCCTTTGTATGATAATATAGTATTTTGCTTCCCTGGTGGCTCAGATGGTAAAGAATCTGCCTGTAATGCAGGAGACTTGGGTTATGGGTTGGGAAGATCCCTGGAGGAGGACATGGCAACCCACTCCAATATTCTTGCCTAGAGAACCCCCACGGTCAAAAGGAGCCTGGTGGGTTGCAGTCCATGAGGTCACAAAGAGTTGGACATGACTGAGCAGCTAAGCACAGCACACAATATTCTTATCAATTCATAATATAGAAATAGTCTACTAAAAGTTTAGACAAATTTTAAACTTTAAGGAAGGTAATAGATTGAGTAAATCTGTATTCTCTATGATAAGTAATTTCACTCTTGTGAATATACTCCTCAGAAATGAAGGCTTAGGTCCAACAAAAGGCATGAAAAGTGCATTTATAAGGCAGGCCTATTTGTAGTAGCCCAGGAACATTTTGGAAGAACCCAAATATCTATCAACAACAGATTTAGTACACTGTTGTATATTCATCCAAAGGCATACTACAGAACAACAAAGAAGAACAAGCAACTAATACACACAGTACACACTAAAACAGGCAAATTTAATCTATGTCTGAGAAGAAGACTGGGTTTCCCAGCGGGCGCTAGTGATAAAGAATCCACCTGCCAGGAGACAGGGATGCGGGTTTAATCCCTGGGTCAGGAAGATCCCCTGGAGAAGGGCATGACAATCAACTCCAGTGTTCTTGCCTGCAAAATTCCATGGGGAGAGGAGCCTGGTGGGCCACAGTCCACGGGGCCACAAAGAGTAGGACATGACTGAGCACTACTACCACTGAGTAGAAGTCTAGTCATAGTTTTTAAAAATTGGAAAATTCTATTTTAGATGGCAATGGTTAAATTTTATATATGTAAAAAGTTTGATAATCATTTGTTTAAAAAGCTGTGTTCATGTACAAACATTCATTGCAAAACTGAGAACAGGAAATAATTACAATAAACCTATTCAACAGTAGAAAAATGATTAGGGAAATTGTTACTTCAAGGTAATAGAATTTTAATGAACTACTACAAAGGTAATTCTAAGGATTGTTCTAAAAAAAAGAAAAAATTTAATTCACGAAGCACTGAAAAAATCCAAACACAAATCACAAATATAAAATGTTTGTTGTTCCCACAAACACACATGTATAGGAGACCAGACACAAATCTCGTGCAAACAAATAATGTGTATGCACTGAATGGTGGGTGGGTAATTTAAGTTTCATTAAAAAAAAAAATTCCTTGGGCTTTCCTGGCGGTCCAGTGGGCAGAGAGTCTGCCTTGCAGTGCAGTGGGCACTGGTTCGATCTCTGGCCCAGGAAGATCCAGTGTTCTGCGGAGCGGCTGGGCTGGTGTGTCCAATTACGAGCCAGCTCTCTGGAGTGCATGCACCCAGAGCCAGTGCTCTGCAACGAGAGAGGCTACTGTGATGGGAGGCCCACACAGACCAAAGAACAAAGTTGGATGAAAATAAATAAACAATAAAAGAGGCCAAACTTTAAAAAAAAAAAATTCCTTGACTATTGTTATTACTCTGCTTTGATAACTAAGAGGGTGTAGAAAAATACTGAAGAGTTTCTAGAACTAATTAAGTTAAAATGTCACTACTGGAGAGATCTAAGGAAAAAGAAGAGGAATCATCCTTTCAGAAAAGGTGAATGGCACAGAAGGAGACACAGAGGGAAGTAAGAGTACTGAAGAATGTGAAAGAGAAAATACTCCAGGAAGAAAATTCAAATGGATGCGTGGCTGGAAATAAATTGTATAAAATAGGGGAAGATCAAGGAAGAGTGCGTCGTGTCTCAAAAGAACAAATTATGATAGCCGAATCTCAAAGAGTGAAGGACACAATACATCAGTTAAGTATTTCAGAGCATCATCCCTGCTAACTGACTGTGTAACATCTCTCTGCAAAATAAGACCAATAATAAGAGAGTCATTAGGTTGTTACAAGGACTACATGCATTAAGTCAGGTAAAACATTTAGATCAATTGCCTGCCAATAAGAAGAGCTCAATAAATACTAGATAACGCAACAGGAAAAAATAGTTTTTAGAGAAATTAAGGAGAAAAGATTAATTTCACTTGATTTTTTAAAATAAAAATTGATTTTAGCCTTTAAGTTCTTTTGCAAATCCATAGCTTTACCAAAGTCATATTTAGTTTGATAATTTTTCCCATCACTCAGAAATTTCACACTAATTCGGCCTGATATTCAGAGAGGTCTGACTCACACAATTGCAGCTTTGCAGAAATTCAACATAATACAGTATGTACAAGCATTCTTCTTTTCATATAAATAATGGTACTACTTCCATGTGAGTCTCAAACCTAATTTTAGAATTTGGAACTTAGAATGACTAGAAAAACAATGGGAAAATATTTTTGCCTTTTTGAGGTTGAGCTCGATCTCTGGCCCAAAGATGTTCTGGAGCGGCTGGGCTGGTGTGTCCACGAGCCAGCTCTCTGGAGTGCATGCACCCAGAGCCAGTGCTCTGCAACGAGAGAGGCTACTGTGATGGGAGGCCCACACAGACCAAAGAACAAAGTTGGATGAAAATAAATAAACAATAAAAGAGGCCAAACTTTAAAAAAAAATTCCTTGACTATTGTTATTACTCTGCTTTGATAACTAAGAGGGTGTAGAAAAATACTGAAGAGTTTCTAGAACTAATTAAGTTAAAATGTCACTACTGGAGAGATCTAAGGAAAAAGAAGAGGAATCATCCTTTCAGAAAAGGTGAATGGCACAGAAGGAGACACAGAGGGAAGTAAGAGTACTGAAGAATGTGAAAGAGAAAATACTCCAGGAAGAAAATTCAAATGGATGCGTGGCTGGAAATAAATTGTATAAAATAGGGGAAGATCAAGGAAGAGTGCGTCGTGTCTCAAAAGAACAAATTATGATAGCCGAATCTCAAAGAGTGAAGGACACAATACATCAGTTAAGTATTTCAGAGCATCATCCCTGCTAACTGACTGTGTAACATCTCTCTGCAAAATAAGACCAATAATAAGAGAGTCATTAGGTTGTTACAAGGACTACATGCATTAAGTCAGGTAAAACATTTAGATCAATTGCCTGCCAATAAGAAGAGCTCAATAAATACTAGATAACGCAACAGGAAAAAATAGTTTTTAGAGAAATTAAGGAGAAAAGATTAATTTCACTTGATTTTTTAAAATAAAAATTGATTTTAGCCTTTAAGTTCTTTTGCAAATCCATAGCTTTACCAAAGTCATATTTAGTTTGATAATTTTTCCCATCACTCAGAAATTTCACACTAATTCGGCCTGATATTCAGAGAGGTCTGACTCACACAATTGCAGCTTTGCAGAAATTCAACATAATACAGTATGTACAAGCATTCTTCTTTTCATATAAATAATGGTACTACTTCCATGTGAGTCTCAAACCTAATTTTAGAATTTGGAACTTAGAATGACTAGAAAAACAATGGGGAAAATATTTGCCTTTGAGTTGAGTATTCATTTAACAGAACTGTTATTGTTTCAGTAAAAAGTCGGTCATCTTGACATAGAACATAGACACAGTTCCCCACCCCTCAAAGCAAAAGAGGTAAATAAAAGCAACAGACATGGAGATTGTGCTGCCCCAAATCTTAGCGGTGTTTCAGTAAGAGCTTGGTTCCCCACCCCTCAAAGCAAAACAGGTAAATAAAAGCAACAGACACGGAGATGTGCTGCCCACAGTCTTAGTGGTGTTTCAGTAAAAGCTTCCTTTTTTGAAATCTCTATTTGGTCCTTTCCTTGCCTCCCCTTTAAGGCTCTTTTGCGCCTTTTTTTCTGCAAGTGGAATACAACATCATAAGGAATGGATAAGTGACCTTCTCCATCCACCACCGGAGAGCCCTCCCCACCAGCTCCACACAAACAGAAACAAACTTTCCAGGGTTGGCATCACCAGTCTTATGAAGAAATGAAAAGTGTTGCTCAGGGCAATTGTCGGGGAGGAGGGGGGAGGGTGGGCGGTGAGGAAGGGGGTGGGTGCGGGGAGGTGGCTAAGGGGATCTCTGCCCTTAACCACCTTCTCCACCAGCTGCGGCACATAGAAAGGCAGATTCTCAATCCCACCCCAGACCTACTGAGCCCCAGGCTCTGGAAGGCAGCCCAGCACTCTACACAGCCACTGGCTCTTGGGTGAATCTGATGCCTGCTCCACCTGGACAATTGCTGGCATGTGCCATTCTTGTGTCACCTGCCTCACAACTAAACCTTACAAGTAGCAGTGTCTGGCAGCAGCGTCAACTCTCCAGTGTAAACTAACCCCATCAACTCAACTTCTCTGTAAGCATGATATAAAGAGAAGGGATGGGTTTTGTGTTTTCAGAAAGGTGAGAAAATATTTTGCTCATAAATGCATTAAAAAGTCTTTGAAAACAGAAAGCTGATATATCTAATCTAAAAAAAAATTCGAAGTCAGACTGTCACAAAATTAAAGTAAACATCCTCCTAGATGATGAAAGAGAGGTATGGACATAATCTCTTTTGAGTAACTTTGAAGTCTACACTGACCATCCACATGGCATGTGGCCACTGAGCACCTGAACTGTGACTAATGAGAACTGAGATGTACTACAATCTTAAAGAATGCACTAGAGATCAAAGGTTTACTATGAAAACTGATGTAAACTATCTCTAATAACTTATGTTTATATTGATTATATGTTGAAATGATTGTACTTTGGATGCATGCGTGTGCGTTCATTCACTTCAGTCGTGTCTGACTCTTTGCAACCCCATGGACCGTAGCTTGCCAAGCTCCTCTGGCAATGGGATTCTCCAGGCAGAATGGACCGAGGAGTGGGTTTCCATTCCCTTCTCCAGAGGCTCTTTTCTACTCTATCGAACCCACATCCCCTGCATCTCCATTGTACCAGGATTGCCAGGTAGATTCCTTACCCGATGAGCCACCTGGGAAGTTAGGTTAAATAAAAGAGATTATTAACATTATTCTGCCTTATTTCTATTTATTTGTAATGTGGCAAGGCAAAAACTTCCAAAAGGGCATATGTGGTTGTATTATATTTCTTTGCAAAGTAATGCTATAGAGTTCTAAAATAGCAGTTTTGTAATTTGCAATAATAACAAATATAACTTGTAATAATTATATCTCAATCCAAACCAAAAAAAATTGTCATGGAAAATTTTTTCAAGTTATGTATAGAATAAATAATGTCAGACTTTTTTTAACTTCATCAAATATTTAGTATCCAGATTTCCTTTCTTCTTCTTCTCTCCTTGTCTTTTGTTTACCTTTGTTGCAATGCTCCACCTGGACAATTGCTGGCATGTGCCATTCTTGTGTCACCTGCCTCACAACTAAACCTTACAAGTAGCAGTGTCTGGCAGCAGCGTCAACTCTCCAGTGTAAACTAACCCCATCAACTCAACTTCTCTGTAAGCATGATATAAAGAGAAGGGATGGGTTTTGTGTTTTCAGAAAGGTGAGAAAATATTTTGCTCATAAATGCATTAAAAAGTCTTTGAAAACAGAAAGCTGATATATCTAATCTAAAAAAAAATTCGAAGTCAGACTGTCACAAAATTAAAGTAAACATCCTCCTAGATGATGAAAGAGAGGTATGGACATAATCTCTTTTGAGTAACTTTGAAGTCTACACTGACCATCCACATGGCATGTGGCCACTGAGCACCTGAACTGTGACTAATGAGAACTGAGATGTACTACAATCTTAAAGAATGCACTAGAGATCAAAGGTTTACTATGAAAACTGATGTAAACTATCTCTAATAACTTATGTTTATATTGATTATATGTTGAAATGATTGTACTTTGGATGCATGCGTGTGCGTTCATTCACTTCAGTCGTGTCTGACTCTTTGCAACCCCATGGACCGTAGCTTGCCAAGCTCCTCTGGCAATGGGATTCTCCAGGCAGAATGGACCGAGGAGTGGGTTTCCATTCCCTTCTCCAGAGGCTCTTTTCTACTCTATCGAACCCACATCCCCTGCATCTCCATTGTACCAGGATTGCCAGGTAGATTCCTTACCCGATGAGCCACCTGGGAAGTTAGGTTAAATAAAAGAGATTATTAACATTATTCTGCCTTATTTCTATTTATTTGTAATGTGGCAAGGCAAAAACTTCCAAAAGGGCATATGTGGTTGTATTATATTTCTTTGCAAAGTAATGCTATAGAGTTCTAAAATAGCAGTTTTGTAATTTGCAATAATAACAAATATAACTTGTAATAATTATATCTCAATCCAAACCAAAAAAAATTGTCATGGAAAATTTTTTCAAGTTATGTATAGAATAAATAATGTCAGACTTTTTTTAACTTCATCAAATATTTAGTATCCAGATTTCCTTTCTTCTTCTTCTCTCCTTGTCTTTTGTTTATCCCTTTGTTGCAATGTGCATTTAGGCTTAGGATGCTAAGATCTCCCAGCCAGCAGAACTGATGGATTATCCCCAATCAATAGCAAATATGAAAGAAGGTACATTCACAAATCAGAAAAGGTTCCAAGAAACCTCTCTGTGGAGGTGAAATTTAAGCTGAAAAGTAAAGAATGAAGACAGTCAACAGGATGTTTATGTGCAGAAGGTAGGAGTGAGTTTGAAAAGAGGACTGAATGCAAAGGGCAAAGGCTCTGAGATGAAAATAACTTGACTTTTTTGAAAACTGAGAAAACTTGGATGTAGCTAGAGCCAGAGGAGTAAAACATAGTTGGAAGAGGTAAGAGTGAGAGACAGGAGGAGACCAGAACCTCAAATGCCTCGGAGAACCTACACACTATTCCTGGTACAATGGAAAACCAATTGAATGGGTTGAAGCAGGGGGATGACATGTTCTCATTTGTATTTTAAGAAGATCACTCTCTAAGGGAATGAGAAGGAAACTGGGAGCAGTCAGTGGACTGCTGCGGTTGTCAGGTATGCAAGGACTGTGGTGTGGATGGTGGAGACGCAGTGGCGGTGAAACACGCAAGGGTCATTTGGAGGTAATAATGGTAGATCTCTAACTCACTGACAAACTAGAGTATGTAAGGAAAAGACAGAAATTTAGGAGAACTTCTGGCTTCTGGTTTAAGTGAAAAACTAAAAGAGCTTTAAGATATCAATTTGCAATATCGTAAAAGGAAATTATAAATTATGAAGAAAAGAAAGGGATATGTCCGCTTACTGGGCTTCCCAGGTGGCACTAGTGGTAAAGAACCTGCCTGCCACTGCAGGCGACTGTTTTTGATTCCTGGGTGGGGAAGATTCCCTGGAGAAGGAGATTGCAACTGACTCCAGTATTCTTGCCTTGGGGAAACCCATGGACAGAGGAGCCTGGCAGGCTACAGTCTATGGGATCACAAAGAGTCAGACATGACTGAAGCGACTTAGCACCCAAGCATGTCCATGTATTAAGTTGATGCCAAATACCAGAAAACGGTGCTGAGTTGTATCTTATATTTTCTGTCTGATTTAAGATTCTCAGGAACCCGATGATAATGGGTCTATTATTCTGGATTAGAACTGGGCAAAATGAAGTGCAAAAGTTTAACTTGTCAAGTATTGTGCAGTATCTCTGTCTACCATCTAGCTCCCTGTGACTGAAGTGCATCATATACATCATACCATATCAGGATTGATAGTCTTCTCTAAATCAATGAAATAACTATTCCTAAAATATTTATGGCAAGATGGCTAAAGACACAGTGCATCTAATCTTTCAAAGTTTTAAAATAGACTCAACATAGTGACCACACTATTCCAAACACCCATGATTTGCAGTTATAATGTCAGCAAAATTAAAGTTTTGTGAGAGTGAATCATAGCGTTTTTACTGCAATCTGAGCTGTTAGGATTCGGAGAAATTCTGAAACAATCTGTTTAATGCATAACTTCAAATGCAGAAACTGCCCCCTTGAACCTGAAAGGCTGAAAATGTTTCTCTTTCAACCAGGAAAGAGGAGACTGGACCCCGGAGAGCATCCTTCAGAATTGGTTTCATATTGTGGCACTTTTGCTCTCAAAGGAACTGTCCTTTGCTGTGTATTTCTTTTCCAGTAGCTCAAGAGATGCACAGTTTAGCTGTCTCTCAATTATTGTATATATTTCTGTATAATTTCCATGCTTCTCATTGAAATTCAATCTTCAAATGGTAGATCTCTAACTCACTGACAAACTAGAGTATGTAAGGAAAAGACAGAAATTTAGGAGAACTTCTGGCTTCTGGTTTAAGTGAAAAACTAAAAGAGCTTTAAGATATCAATTTGCAATATCGTAAAAGGAAATTATAAATTATGAAGAAAAGAAAGGGATATGTCCGCTTACTGGGCTTCCCAGGTGGCACTAGTGGTAAAGAACCTGCCTGCCACTGCAGGCGACTGTTTTTGATTCCTGGGTGGGGAAGATTCCCTGGAGAAGGAGATTGCAACTGACTCCAGTATTCTTGCCTTGGGGAAACCCATGGACAGAGGAGCCTGGCAGGCTACAGTCTATGGGATCACAAAGAGTCAGACATGACTGAAGCGACTTAGCACCCAAGCATGTCCATGTATTAAGTTGATGCCAAATACCAGAAAACGGTGCTGAGTTGTATCTTATATTTTCTGTCTGATTTAAGATTCTCAGGAACCCGATGATAATGGGTCTATTATTCTGGATTAGAACTGGGCAAAATGAAGTGCAAAAGTTTAACTTGTCAAGTATTGTGCAGTATCTCTGTCTACCATCTAGCTCCCTGTGACTGAAGTGCATCATATACATCATACCATATCAGGATTGATAGTCTTCTCTAAATCAATGAAATAACTATTCCTAAAATATTTATGGCAAGATGGCTAAAGACACAGTGCATCTAATCTTTCAAAGTTTTAAAATAGACTCAACATAGTGACCACACTATTCCAAACACCCATGATTTGCAGTTATAATGTCAGCAAAATTAAAGTTTTGTGAGAGTGAATCATAGCGTTTTTACTGCAATCTGAGCTGTTAGGATTCGGAGAAATTCTGAAACAATCTGTTTAATGCATAACTTCAAATGCAGAAACTGCCCCCTTGAACCTGAAAGGCTGAAAATGTTTCTCTTTCAACCAGGAAAGAGGAGACTGGACCCCGGAGAGCATCCTTCAGAATTGGTTTCATATTGTGGCACTTTTGCTCTCAAAGGAACTGTCCTTTGCTGTGTATTTCTTTTCCAGTAGCTCAAGAGATGCACAGTTTAGCTGTCTCTCAATTATTGTATATATTTCTGTATAATTTCCATGCTTCTCATTGAAATTCAATCCTTATAAACAAATTAAGCTGATGCATAAATGCCTGTTCTGGAGAAGGAAATGGCAACCCACTCCAGTAATCCTGCCTGGAAAATGCCATACACAGAGGCGCCTGGGGGGCTAAGTCCATGGTGCTGCAAAGAGTTAAACACAACAGAATGACTAAACAACAACATAAATGCTTATACACTGGCCTAGACCTAGTAAAGAGTAAGAAATCTGAATGAAAGACACATTTACAGTATTTTTCCCAAATTGCAAACATGTTATCTGACCTGCTTTGGAATTCACTTAATTTGGTTTTGTTCTTGGACATCTGATAGTCTCAGCTACATAGACATGCATACCCAGAGGACTTCCTTCTAGGGCTGCTTAACCAGAACAATGCCCCGTTATTCAAAGGCCAAGATCAGGAAACTGTATGAACATACAAAACAGATAGTGTGTGTGTGTGTGTGTGTGTGTGTGTGTGTGTGTGCTGCTCAGTTGTGTCCTACTCTTTTTTTGGGGGGGGGGGGGTTGGGTTGGGGAGGGAGAGGGGTGGGCGAGCCACTTCCATTTGTCTTTTCATTTATCTATTTTTCATCCATCTTTGTTCTTTGGCCCATGTGGGCCTCCCATCGCAGTGGCCTCTGCTGTCACAGAGCACTGGCTCTGGTCGCATGCGCTCCAGAGCTCCAGTTTGGTAATTGGACACATCTGTCCAGCTGCTCCATGGCAGGTGGAATCTTCCCTGTCCAGGGATCAAACCAGAGCCCCTTGCACTGCAAGGCTGTGTCCTTACCCACTGGGCCACCAGGGAAGCCCCTGTGTCCTACTCTTTACGATGTTATGGACTATAGCCCACCAGGCTCCTTTGTCCATGAGGATTCTCTGGACAAGAATACTGAACTGGGTTGCCATTCCCTTTTTCAGGGGATCTTTCTGACCCAGGGATCAAACCTGGGTCTCCTGCAGTGCAGGCACATTCTTAGCCATCTGAGTCACCAGGAAAGTAGATGTTTGAAAGCTTCCCATTATCTTTTAACTTCCCATGAGACATTAAAAAATTAAAATTAAAACAATGAAGAACTTGCTTATACTGTTTTTTTCCCATGGTATATTAACTTATACATACATAAGATAAATGTAACACTTTAGTCAGCTAGAATCAGAACTAAAAGAAAATTACAGAACTAGAAAACTTCTCATTGAAATTCAATCCTTATAAACAAATTAAGCTGATGCATAAATGCCTGTTCTGGAGAAGGAAATGGCAACCCACTCCAGTAATCCTGCCTGGAAAATGCCATACACAGAGGCGCCTGGGGGGCTAAGTCCATGGTGCTGCAAAGAGTTAAACACAACAGAATGACTAAACAACAACATAAATGCTTATACACTGGCCTAGACCTAGTAAAGAGTAAGAAATCTGAATGAAAGACACATTTACAGTATTTTTCCCAAATTGCAAACATGTTATCTGACCTGCTTTGGAATTCACTTAATTTGGTTTTGTTCTTGGACATCTGATAGTCTCAGCTACATAGACATGCATACCCAGAGGACTTCCTTCTAGGGCTGCTTAACCAGAACAATGCCCCGTTATTCAAAGGCCAAGATCAGGAAACTGTATGAACATACAAAACAGATAGTGTGTGTGTGTGTGTGTGTGTGTGTGTGTGTGTGCTGCTCAGTTGTGTCCTACTCTTTTTGGGGATTGGGTTGGGGAGGGAGAGGGGTGGGCGAGCCACTTCCATTTGTCTTTTCATTTATCTATTTTTCATCCATCTTTGTTCTTTGGCCCATGTGGGCCTCCCATCGCAGTGGCCTCTGCTGTCACAGAGCACTGGCTCTGGTCGCATGCGCTCCAGAGCTCCAGTTTGGTAATTGGACACATCTGTCCAGCTGCTCCATGGCAGGTGGAATCTTCCCTGTCCAGGGATCAAACCAGAGCCCCTTGCACTGCAAGGCTGTGTCCTTACCCACTGGGCCACCAGGGAAGCCCCTGTGTCCTACTCTTTACGATGTTATGGACTATAGCCCACCAGGCTCCTTTGTCCATGAGGATTCTCTGGACAAGAATACTGAACTGGGTTGCCATTCCCTTTTTCAGGGGATCTTTCTGACCCAGGGATCAAACCTGGGTCTCCTGCAGTGCAGGCACATTCTTAGCCATCTGAGTCACCAGGAAAGTAGATGTTTGAAAGCTTCCCATTATCTTTTAACTTCCCATGAGACATTAAAAAATTAAAATTAAAACAATGAAGAACTTGCTTATACTGTTTTTTTCCCATGGTATATTAACTTATACATACATAAGATAAATGTAACACTTTAGTCAGCTAGAATCAGAACTAAAAGAAAATTCACAGAATCTAGAAAATCCTCTGAGATTTTGGAATTTTTGTCAAACATGCTATATTAACTATGAATGACCAATTAAAAATTTTAATGCTACAACTATAGACTCCCTAACCTTTATAGGGTCCACTGTACCATCTACCAGAGCTCACCAGGATGTTACCCCCTGCCTGACAGAACACTCTAAGTGTTTTCCTGTCCCTGCAGATCAACCCTGTCATCACTTTCAACATTAAATTTATACACACACAAGCCAAAAAAGACACTTGCTCAAAACTCCAAGACCTGTACTTAATATTCCGTATGCTTACCTCCAAGTCTCAGTGTCTTCTCATACTTGTCCTAAGACTTGTCTCATGCTTGTCCTAAGACTAAGAATGACCCTACCAAGTGTTGATAAAGATGCAAGGACAAACACTGCTGGTGGGAACACAGAATGGTACAACAACTGTAGAAATCTGTTTCTTCCATAAGATCTAGCCATTGCACTGCAGGATTATCATCTAAAACAAGTGAAAAGCATATATCCCCACAGGCTCTGCATATGAAGGTTGCAAGCAGTTCTCTTTGTAAGAATCAAAAACCAGAAACAGTTCAAATGTTCACAGACAGGTGAAAGAATAAACTAATCATGGTATATCCGTACAATGTTATGGTATTTGGTCAAAAAAAATTTTTTTTAAATGAACTGATAGATGCAATAAAATAAATCTCCATATAATTATGCTGAGTGAAAGAAGGCAGACACAAAAGAATATTCCATGACCCACGGATAAGAAAGTCTAGAAAATGAAAACTGACTTGCAAAGGCTGAAAGTAGACTGGAGGTCAGTCACTTCAGGACAGAGGACAGGGAGGAATGGGGGCAGGGTTTCCAAAAGAGCTCAGAGAAATCTTTGGAGGCTCTATTCACTTATCTTTATTGTGGTGACCATCTCATGGGCAGATACATAGGTCAAAACTTTTAAAGCTGTGCACTTTATGTGCAGTTCTTATATGCCAACTGTGCATCATAACTGTTTCTTTATAGAGGAATAAGCTACTAGATATGCACAACAAGATGGATGAATCTCAAAATTATCATGCAGAATGAAAAAAAAAAAGACCCAAAAAGCTACATCCTATATGATTCTATTTATATATTCTGGAAAAGCAACCCTAGGGACAGAAACCGCATCAGCAGTTGCTAGGGGGAGGGGCGAAGGGCTGACTGCAAGAGGACAAGGGAACTGGGAGGAGGGATGTGCAGAAAAGTTTTGTATCCTCATTGTGGTTGGCAGTGATTACATGATTGCATACATTTGTCAGAACTCGTTGAAGTCTATGGCTCGAAAGGATGGATTTTCCAGAATGTAAATTATATCTCAATATACTTATCTCAATGCAATTATACCTTTCTATCAATAAATTATATCCCTCTTGACTTAAAAGTAAAGATTGCATACATCACCTCTTGTGTAACCTACTTGAGGAAAAACTAGTGGGCCTTCTTCTAGCTTTCTACAATCATTCTCCAGGACTCAATGTTTATAATAGTGACCAGAAATTCTTTAATGCATATCCTGAACCAAACATGAAAATCTTAGGAAAGAATTTTCAGTCATTACTTAATACCTAAAACAGAATCTAGCACTTGAAAATCAGGTTCTCAGCAACTGTTTTAATTCCATTATTGATATTTCATCTTCCTTCTTAAAGAGATGGGATTACCAGACCACCATACCTGCTTTCCAAGAAACCTGCATGCAAGGGAAGAACCAACAGTTAGAACCAGATACGGAACAACGGACAGGTTCAAAACTGTGAAAGGAATATGATAAAGCTGTATATTGTGACCTTGCTATTTAATGTACATGCAGACTACATCATGAGAAAAACCAGGCTGGATGAATCACAAGCTGGAATCAAGATTGCCAGGAAAAATACCAACGACCTCAGATATGCAGATGATACCACTCTAATGGCAGAAAACAAAGAAGAACTAAGGAGCCTCTTGATGAAAGTGAAAGAGGAGAGTGAAAAAACTGGCTTAAAACTCAACATCCAAAAACTAAGATCACGGTATCCAGTCCCATCATTTCTTGATAAATAGAAGGGGAAAATGTAGAAACACTGATAGATTTTCTTTGCTTGGGCTCCAAAATCACTGCAGACAGTGACTGTAGTCATGAAATGAAAACACGCTTGCTCCTTGGAGGAAAAACTATGAAAAAACTAGACAGTATCCTAAAAAACTTTGCTGGCAAAGATATTATATACTGTTTTTTCCAGTAGATGTGAGAGTTGGACCATAAAGAAGGCTGAGCACCAAAGAACTGATGCTTTTAAGACATGGTGTTGGAGAATTGTCTTTGAGAGTTCCTTGGAAGACAAAGAAGGAGATCATACCAGTCAATCCTAAAGGATATCAACTCTGAACATTGATTGGAACGACTGAGGCTGAAGCTCAAGCCCAATACATTGGCCACCTGATGCAAAGAGCCATCTCATCTGACTCATCAGATTTTCCCTGAATCCGGGAAAATCTGAAGGCAAAAACAGAAGGGGGCAACAGATGATGAGAGAGATGGCATCAGTGAGTCAGTGGATACGAACTTGAGCAAACTCCAGGAGACAATGAAGGACAGGGAAGCCTGGGATGTTGCAGTTCCTGGTGTCACAATGAGTTGGACACAACTTAGCGACAAACAACAATCTCCATTACAGCTACTCATTCATTCAGTGAACACATGCTCATTAAGCTTCAACTTAATAAGTGAGAAAAAATAATATATTTCTTACTCTTTGAGGCCTAACACTCAAGCCTAAGGTAGTCATTCTCAATCATGCAACTACAGTGTGTGATGAAGTTGGTAAATATCACGACAGGGTAAAACAACATAGAATTAAAGTAGTAATGAATCAGGTCAGGAAAGGTGGCATTTGAGCAAAAATCAACAAGAAAGGTGGAAGATGACTGGAAGGCAGAGAGTGAAATGATGAGAACAATGGTGGAGAGTTTTGCAAACTACAGACATGGCACTTTTTAAGGTGCAGAGCAGGTGTGTTTGAGGATCTAGAAGAGATTCCAAATAAAAACTAAAGCAAGTGACATCAAAAAAAGAGAGAGAAAGCTTGGAGTGGAAATTGTAGACCAACTCACATGGGATCTACTGATGCAAACACCCTTGCAGTTCACGATAAGGGATTTATGAAGTGAATGAATGGTTTCAAATGGAAGAAAAAAGTTGATGATCTGACCTGTTCTCTGCATATCCCTCTAACTGCTATCCTGGGAACTTACTGGGGTTAAGATTAACCAGGAAGGGAGAACAGTTGGTTGTTCAAAAATTCAGATTAAAAAATGCTAAAAATGTGTCTGCTGAAAATCAGCCCAAACTAGACAAACAATCTTCTTCCTAAGCACTTAACAATCTGGCTCAAAAGGTCAGTTAGGTTTCAGTTTTGCTATACAAGCTAGGATTTAAAACGTGGACAATTTTTAGGACTATAATATTTGAAAATCTGTAAGTCTATAATGACCATGATTCAATCAAAGCTTTCTGTACAATCCTAAAGACTTTAGGTCAGCTTCAATCCCTCACACTCCCCGATCTTCCTTATTCTAGAGTTCTTAAAGTCAACTGAAAGAGTTTCGAAACATCTCTAGATTCTACCTTATCCTCTTGATAGTTCCATGGTCATTGGGTGATTGAGAATGTTCCTGTAATTCCCCTGTCTCTTATCTGTCCCTCTTTGCTCCAGCCTCCAAAATTTTGCCAATCAATTGGCCAAAAAAAAAGAGACAGAAAAAATTTTCATAACCCAACCTACTTACAGACTTGTGATGGCTCCCTATTGGCAAGACTTCATAGCTCACACTTTTGTCCTCCATGTGCAAGACTATCAGAATCTAGCCCAGTGTTCTTTTTCAGTTCATCTCCTGCCATTCAACCTATTTCAAATGTAATCTCCTCTGTAATGTAATGTAATGTAATGTAATAAACACCTTTCTTATGCTTTATTCACCAAATGCTAATCAGAAAATTGGGCTTCCCTAGTGGTTCAATGGTAAAGAATCCGCCTGCTAATGCAGGAGACATAAGTTCGATCCTTGATCCGGAAAGATCCCACATGCCGCAGAGCAACTAAGCCAAGTGCATCACAACTATTGAGCCTGTGCTCTAGAGCCTCGGAGCCACAACTACTGAAGCCCATGTGCCCTAGAGTCTGTGCTCCACAGCAAGAGAAACCACAACAATCAGAAGACCGTGTACCTCAACTGGAGAAAAGCCCACGCAGCAACAAATAAATAAATATAAAATAAAATTAATTAATAAAAAGAATCCGCCTGCCAACGTGGGGCATACAGGTTTGATCCTTGGGTCAGGAAAATTCCCCTGGAGAGAACAATGGCAGCCCACTCCAGTATTCTTGCCTGGGAGATCCCATGTGTGTGCTGCAATCTTTGGGGTTGCAAAGAGTCAGACGTGACTTAGCCACTGAACAACAACAGGAAGTACATGCAGTAAGGGAGACTTTTCTTTAAAGGTTACCCATGATGACAGTACTGAGTAAGATAGTACTGAGTTCCAAAAGTACTTATATAAGCATGCAAATATGTACACCTGGAGCTTCTGATACATCAAGAGCAGGATTACTGCTAGTCCTTACAGACTTCAGTGCCCTAGAAATAGTGACCTATTTCCCTTAGGAATACTTGGTCAAGAACAAGGGGACATTGCCTGGCCTGGGGGGTCCAATTAAGGTATCATTGCTCATGCCCTCCTACCTGGGCAGCTCTGTGTAGTGAACACCCAAGGATGTCTTGAAGATGCCATGGTCACTCTCATGACCTACAGCCTCAGTGCCTAGACCTGAATCCCCAGTTTTATCCTCTGTGGAGATGCGACCTTAGTCAAGTTTTTAAGTTTCTCTCTGCCTCATTTTTCCCATCTGAAAATGGGGAGAATATTAGTATTAGCTGCATAGATTTGTTGAAAGACTCTAAGAGAAACAAAAAGGATATAAATGCTTTAACAATGTGTACCATATATTAAGGGTTCGGTAAGTTTCAGCTAAAAAAAAAATTATTCATATTTTTAAATAGTTCTCCCAACTGTAAGAGGAAGCCATATTTGAAACATTTCATGAGTCTATGTATGAGCTGATTAATATCAATAGAGGAATGTTTCTGTGGGGACAGTGGACAGAAGTGACTCTGCAGGACATTGATCCGGAAAGATCCCACATGCCAGAGCAACTAAGCCAAGTGCATCACAACTATTGAGCCTGTGCTCTAGAGCCTCGGAGCCACAACTACTGAAGCCCATGTGCCCTAGAGTCTGTGCTCCACAGCAAGAGAAACCACAACAATCAGAAGACCGTGTACCTCAACTGGAGAAAAGCCCACGCAGCAACAAATAAATAAATATAAAATAAAATTAATTAATAAAAAGAATCCGCCTGCCAACGTGGGGCATACAGGTTTGATCCTTGGGTCAGGAAAATTCCCCTGGAGAGAACAATGGCAGCCCACTCCAGTATTCTTGCCTGGGAGATCCCATGTGTGTGCTGCAATCTTTGGGGTTGCAAAGAGTCAGACGTGACTTAGCCACTGAACAACAACAGGAAGTACATGCAGTAAGGGAGACTTTTCTTTAAAGGTTACCCATGATGACAGTACTGAGTAAGATAGTACTGAGTTCCAAAAGTACTTATATAAGCATGCAAATATGTACACCTGGAGCTTCTGATACATCAAGAGCAGGATTACTGCTAGTCCTTACAGACTTCAGTGCCCTAGAAATAGTGACCTATTTCCCTTAGGAATACTTGGTCAAGAACAAGGGGACATTGCCTGGCCTGGGGGGTCCAATTAAGGTATCATTGCTCATGCCCTCCTACCTGGGCAGCTCTGTGTAGTGAACACCCAAGGATGTCTTGAAGATGCCATGGTCACTCTCATGACCTACAGCCTCAGTGCCTAGACCTGAATCCCCAGTTTTATCCTCTGTGGAGATGCGACCTTAGTCAAGTTTTTAAGTTTCTCTCTGCCTCATTTTTCCCATCTGAAAATGGGGAGAATATTAGTATTAGCTGCATAGATTTGTTGAAAGACTCTAAGAGAAACAAAAAGGATATAAATGCTTTAACAATGTGTACCATATATTAAGGGTTCGGTAAGTTTCAGCTAAAAAAAAAATTATTCATATTTTTAAATAGTTCTCCCAACTGTAAGAGGAAGCCATATTTGAAACATTTCATGAGTCTATGTATGAGCTGATTAATATCAATAGAGGAATGTTTCTGTGGGGACAGTGGACAGAAGTGACTCTGCAAGGATGTACATACAACACTGTATCACTGTATGCTCAGTGGTTCTGTTTGCATGTATAATTTCCTAAGGACCCCAAGCTACACTATCTCATTTAAAATTGTGTTTTCATTCCCAGGGATGTGACTCCTCTTTTACGAAGGCGGCAAACACTCAAGTCAAGAACCACACAATCACAACAGCAACTACTGGGCACACCAGAGTCACATGTTTGTAACACCAAAATTCTCACTTAGTGTGTACCAATATCTCCAGCCATTCAGTAAATGGACAAATGGTAGTGAATAGAGTGGCTTCCTTTACAAGCTCAAAATAAGGTGGTATTTTGAAATGCATTTGATTCCTTTCCCACTTTATTACTATATTTTCAAAGCAAAATTCTCAAGCTCTCCAAGTCTGATGTTACATAGCTGGCTTATATAATTTCCCAATATCCAACTCCAACAATGAGACATCCACTTTTCAACAATCAGATTGGCAACAATTTAAATGTATCATTATTATCCAGTGTAAAGTAAATTCACTGTGGGTACTTAGGAAGGCTCTTTACAATCTCCATTGAATTTAAACAGAACATTCCCCTGGAACCAGTAATTCTCTTCTCAGAATAAATCTTCTGCAGTACTCTTTCAGAGAGAATACACACAGATAACCACTGCATCCCTATTTGTAATGGTAAGAAACTGGAAAATCCAAATGAATATTCTGGGCGATATTGGCTGGCTGGTTACACTGGGTAGATACATTTAAAAAGGAATCTTTTATAAAACAATGGAGAACTGAACTCGTGTAGTGAACACCCAAGGATGTCTTGAAGATGCCATGGTCACTCTCATGACCTAGCCTTAGACCTGAATCCCCAGTTTTATCCTCTGTGGAGATGCGACCTTAGTCAAGTTTTTAAGTTTCTCTCTGCCTCATTTTCCCATCTGAAAATGGGAGAATATTAGTATTAGCTGCATAGATTTGTTGAAAGACTCTAAGAGAAACAAAAAGGATATAAATGCTTTAACAATGTGTACCATATATTAAGGGTTCGGTAAGTTTCAGCTAAAAAAAAAATTATTCATATTTTTAAATAGTTCTCCCAACTGTAAGAGGAAGCCATATTTGAAACATTTCATGAGTCTATGTATGAGCTGATTAATATCAATAGAGGAATGTTTCTGTGGGGACAGTGGACAGAAGTGACTCTGCAAGGATGTACATACAACACTGTATCACTGTATGCTCAGTGGTTCTGTTTGCATGTATAATTTCCTAAGGACCCCAAGCTACACTATCTCATTTAAAATTGTGTTTTCATTCCCAGGGATGTGACTCCTCTTTTACGAAGGCGGCAAACACTCAAGTCAAGAACCACACAATCACAACAGCAACTACTGGGCACACCAGAGTCACATGTTTGTAACACCAAAATTCTCACTTAGTGTGTACCAATATCTCCAGCCATTCAGTAAATGGACAAATGGTAGTGAATAGAGTGGCTTCCTTTACAAGCTCAAAATAAGGTGGTATTTTGAAATGCATTTGATTCCTTTCCCACTTTATTACTATATTTTCAAAGCAAAATTCTCAAGCTCTCCAAGTCTGATGTTACATAGCTGGCTTATATAATTTCCCAATATCCAACTCCAACAATGAGACATCCACTTTTCAACAATCAGATTGGCAACAATTTAAATGTATCATTATTATCCAGTGTAAAGTAAATTCACTGTGGGTACTTAGGAAGGCTCTTTACAATCTCCATTGAATTTAAACAGAACATTCCCCTGGAACCAGTAATTCTCTTCTCAGAATAAATCTTCTGCAGTACTCTTTCAGAGAGAATACACACAGATAACCACTGCATCCCTATTTGTAATGGTAAGAAACTGGAAAATCCAAATGAATATTCTGGGCGATATTGGCTGGCTGGTTACACTGGGTAGATACATTTAAAAAGGAATCTTTTATAAAACAATGGAGAAATATTTGAGAAATATCAAATGAAAGGTAAATTTCAGAACACTGGTATATGAATTACTATGCAATTTTTTGAAATAATGAAAGAAAAATTTCTGTGGTTTTTCACATGAGGGAATCCCTGGTAGCTCAGTGGTAAAGAATCCACTTGTGAATGCAGGAGATATGGGCTGGATTCCTGGATCTGGAAGATCCCCTAAAGAAGGAAATGGCAACCCATTCCAGTCTTCTTGCCTGGGAAATCCCACAGGCAGAGGAGTCCATTGGGCTACAGTCCATGGGGTCACAAGAGTCGGACGCAACTTAGGGACTAAACCACCACTACCATACACACGAAGGGTCACAAATCCACCCATCAATGGCAGCTACACATACAGAATGAAATAGGAAATGGGGTTCACTTTATATTTTACTATAATTTTCATGTTGCTTTATAAGCAAGTAATACCTTTAGAATTCATAGAAATAATAAGAATTTTCAAAATAAACAGGAAACTCAAAGTCATTATTTGCATACAGGTGTAGAAAAGTCTTAGCCATCCCCAAAATTAATTTCTGCTGTCCAGTATGCTTATAATGATAAAGCAGAATAAAATGCTTATAAGATCTTAATAGATCCATTCTAGTTTAAAAGTACTTTTAAAAAAATGGTACTTCCTTCAAAAGGGCTTCTCTGGTGGTTCAGAAAAGTTCTTAGACCATCTAACCCGAAAATTGCATGTGTCTCAAGCTCTCCAAGTCTATGTTACATAGTTTAAAACCCAATATCCAACTCCAACAATGAGACATCCACTTTTCAACAATCAGATTGGCAACAATTTAAATGTATCATTATTATCCAGTGTAAAGTAAATTCACTGTGGGTACTTAGGAAGGCTCTTTACAATCTCCATTGAATTTAAACAGAACATTCCCCTGGAACCAGTAATTCTCTTCTCAGAATAAATCTTCTGCAGTACTCTTTCAGAGAGAATACACACAGATAACCACTGCATCCCTATTTGTAATGGTAAGAAACTGGAAAATCCAAATGAATATTCTGGGCGATATTGGCTGGCTGGTTACACTGGGTAGATACATTTAAAAAGGAATCTTTTATAAAACAATGGAGAAATATTTGAGAAATATCAAATGAAAGGTAAATTTCAGAACACTGGTATATGAATTACTATGCAATTTTTTGAAATAATGAAAGAAAAATTTCTGTGGTTTTTCACATGAGGGAATCCCTGGTAGCTCAGTGGTAAAGAATCCACTTGTGAATGCAGGAGATATGGGCTGGATTCCTGGATCTGGAAGATCCCCTAAAGAAGGAAATGGCAACCCATTCCAGTCTTCTTGCCTGGGAAATCCCACAGGCAGAGGAGTCCATTGGGCTACAGTCCATGGGGTCACAAGAGTCGGACGCAACTTAGGGACTAAACCACCACTACCATACACACGAAGGGTCACAAATCCACCCATCAATGGCAGCTACACATACAGAATGAAATAGGAAATGGGGTTCACTTTATATTTTACTATAATTTTCATGTTGCTTTATAAGCAAGTAATACCTTTAGAATTCATAGAAATAATAAGAATTTTCAAAATAAACAGGAAACTCAAAGTCATTATTTGCATACAGGTGTAGAAAAGTCTTAGCCATCCCCAAAATTAATTTCTGCTGTCCAGTATGCTTATAATGATAAACGCAGAATAAAATGCTTATAAGATCTTAATAGATCCATTCTAGTTTAAAAGTACTTTTAAAAAAAAATGGTACTTCCTTCAAAAAGGGCTTCTCTGGTGGTTCAGACAGTAAAGAATTTACCTGCAATACAGAATACCAGGGTTTGATTCCTGGGTAGGGAAGATTCCCTGGAGAATGGATTGGCAACCCACTCCAGTATTCTTGCCTGGACAATCCCACAGACAGAGGAGCCTGACGGGCTCAAGTCCATGGGGTCACGAAGAGTTGGATACAACTGAGCGACTGACACACATCTTCACAAAGCATGATGAGAAACATTCCCTATTTGTGGGTCTATAGATGGAGCTGATGAGGAAGGTGAAGAAGAGAACAAACAGCCCTCAGTGTCCAATCCACTCTTCAGAGTGAAAAATAAGCAGTTTACCACCAGGGGCTACCTTCTTTTTCTACCTCCTCCCCCAAAGGGGGCCACAGAGGAGCCCAACCCTTCTAGGGCACTGATTTCAAACTCACAATAAATAAACAGATCAGGTGACTTGACTGATAGGAAAGAGCACAACAGAGGAAAACTGGGGGAAGTGAGTTGAGAGGGTGGTGACCACAA
The DNA here is from genome assembly GCA_022376925.1 of Tragulus kanchil. Classification (NCBI taxonomy): domain Eukaryota; kingdom Metazoa; phylum Chordata; class Mammalia; order Artiodactyla; family Tragulidae; genus Tragulus; species Tragulus kanchil. Next base: position 84,773,562 of record JAIOJX010000002.1, on the reverse strand, counting down.
TGCTATTCAGAAAAAAACTGGTGCTGGAAGGGAAGAACATTGTACCAATGATGAGAAAATATATAGGTAATGAACGGAAAAGCAGGAGAAAGTAACAAAACGAAAGCAGGAAACGTTGTGGTTTTGAGGTGCTTAGTTTTCAGGACTTCCCAGGAATAGACAGCTGCCGTAGTTTGCGCTCTCTAGCCGCTGCCCCCATATGAAAGCTGACGGAAGGCCTCCTTGGAGAGGGGTCCTGTACCTGTCTTGAGTCTTGGAAGCTTAGCACATCAATCAGGTAGGAAGCCCATTAGAATCAATTCAAAGCACGCTTTTCCCGTTAGACAGTAGACTTTATATTTTACTATAATTTTCATGTTGCTTTATAAGCAAGTAATACCTTTAGTCATGAATAATAAGATTTGCTGTCATAAAAGGTGTAGAAAAGTCTTAGCCATCCCCAAAATTAATTTCTGCTGTCCAGTATGCTTATAATGATAAACGAGAATAAAATGCTTATAAGATCTTAATAGATCCATTCTAGTTTAAAAGTACTTTTAAAAAAATGGTACTTCCTTCAAAAAGGGCTTCTCTGGTGGTTCAGACAGTAAAGAATTTACCTGCAATACAGAATACCAGGGTTTGATTCCTGGGTAGGGAAGATTCCCTGGAGAATGGATTGGCAACCCACTCCAGTATTCTTGCCTGGACAATCCCACAGACAGAGGAGCCTGACGGGCTCAAGTCCATGGGGTCACGAAGAGTTGGATACAACTGAGCGACTGACACACATCTTCACAAAGCATGATGAGAAACATTCCCTATTTGTGGGTCTATAGATGGAGCTGATGAGGAAGGTGAAGAAGAGAACAAACAGCCCTCAGTGTCCAATCCACTCTTCAGAGTGAAAAATAAGCAGTTTACCACCAGGGGCTACCTTCTTTTTCTACCTCCTCCCCCAAAGGGGGCCACAGAGGAGCCCAACCCTTCTAGGGCACTGATTTCAAACTCACAATAAATAAACAGATCAGGTGACTTGACTGATAGGAAAGAGCACAACAGAGGAAAACTGGGGGAAGTGAGTTGAGAGGGTGGTGACCACAATGCTATTCAGAAAAAAACTGGTGCTGGAAGGGAAGAACATTGTACCAATGATGAGAAAATATATAGGTAATGAACGGAAAAGCAGGAGAAAGTAACAAAACGAAAGCAGGAAACGTTGTGGTTTTTGAGGTGCTTAGTTTTCAGGACTTCCCAGGAATAGACAGCTGCCGTAGTTTGCGCTCTCTAGCCGCTGCCCCCATATGAAAGCTGACGGAAGGCCTCCTTGGAGAGGGGTCCTGTACCTGTCTTGAGTCTTGGAAGCTTAGCACATCAATCAGGTAGGAAGCCCATTAGAATCAATTCAAAGATCTTGTCACGTGCTGGGTTATGCCCGTTAGACATGGAGTGATGATTGTTTAACTTGCACATTGTTTAAACAAGGTTCCAAAGGACATTTCTTCTCAAAGGAAGCTAAGGTGATTTAAATGGAATTATATATATGCATATATATATTATATATATTATATATATATTATAGAGTGCTATACATTTATGTACATATAAGTATAGTCAGAAAGAAATACATTTTTCATATAATCTCCCGTCTGCAGCATCACCTGAAGATGCCCACTCTCATCTGAGACTGGAGCAAAGGCCTGGGGTGATGCTCGAGGACCAAACACCTCCCTGCAAACGTCCTTGGCACCTAGATATCCCAAAGCCCTGGCCTGGCCCCAGGCCACACACACACACAAATAAATAAAACAACTTCCCCAAAGCCCCCCTGACACCAGGCAACCATGTGACCCGCCCACAGCCACCAAAAGTTCCTTTCCCAAACACATCCAACTTTTCCACTTTGCCTGGGTGGTCGGCTTGCGCATGCACCCCGCCGCCACTCCTCGGGCCCTTTCCCCTTCCCCGCACCTCCGGCGGTGGGAGGCCTCAGGGTATCTGCTTTCAAGCTCGTCTGGCCTAGGGGGTCCTCAGGCCCGGGCCCCTCCCGCCGGGTTCAGCCGCCGGAGGGGAAGCGGGCGTCCTCCGGCGCGCCCCGGCCGGGGGGCGGCGGGCTGGGGCGCAGCCGCGGGGCGCCGCCGGAGGCTTACCTGCGCGGAGCGGCTCCCGGGGCTCCCGCGTCGCCGTCAGCCGCGCGGCCGCCGCCGCATCTCCCGAGGGCAGGTCCCCCGCCCGCCCCCGCAGCCGGTCCCGGGCCGCGCGTTCCCAGCCTGGGAAGTGGGTGGAAAGCGCCGGAGGTGGCAGGCGAGGGTGGGGCGTGGTGACCCGGGCGTCGAGGCTTGAGGATGTTGCTGTTTGTTTGTTTGTATTGTTAGTTTCTTCCCGAGCCCCAGCAGAGACTTTAGACCATATGCTGGGAGACTATTTAGCTCGGCTCAATGGCGACAAAGCAGCGGCCTGACTCTCACAGTCCGATCGATTTACTAAACAAACTCAAACGTGGGTGGGGATGTTAAACAGTAACCAGCAGCCTCAAAGAAAACTGAAAGCGGCGAGGCCGCCACCGCCTCGGCGCGCTCATTTCCCTGTTCCCAAGGCCCCGGGGCGAGCGGCTGGCGGGCCGGCGAGTCCCGGGCCCGGCCTGCGCGGAGGCCGCCCGGCTGCACCTGCCTCCGTCGGGGCGAGGCGCACGGCGGCGCTGGACCCTCGGAGCCGGGGCGCCCTCTCTCCCGCCTCCGCGTCGGGAGGACCCCGCCGGGTCCGCGGCCTGGGTCCGCGGCCTGGGGCCGAGCGCGGCCGCCGGCCCCCTTGCCGCCCCGGGTCACGCCTCGCCCAGGGCGGTGTCGGCCCGGGGCCGGCGTCTTGGGATCCGGGAGGCGAGGAGAAGCCTGCTGATCCGCGAAGGCAGATCTCATTCCGAGCCAATGAGGTCCGGAAAAGGGCCGGAAGTATTATTAAAGAGAATCAAGTCGGTTCCTAGGGACTGCACTGCGGCCGCACCGCTAGGGGAAGCCGCATCCGTTTCTTTCAACTGCACCTTGGGTCGCTGGGCTTAACTTCTGTCCTGAGGCTTGTCACCACCTTGCTCGGCTAGAGTTCTGGGAAGTAGAGGGAGACAGGTTCTCCATTCTCGGTTAACCTCGCCACCTGTGGCTTTGGTCACTTAGTACCTCTTTACACAGGTATCTGATGGAAAGCTGGTTCACACCTTGGGAACCACGGCAAACTTGAGACAATGATGCTCAGATCCGTCTGAGATGCGCCGGCCATCAGGATCAGGCTTTTCTTAACCAAGCAATATAGCCAGAAGTAGTGGCTCTAAAAACATCTCAACAATTTAGCTTCGTGGTTTCAGGAATGAATGACTTCAGGTCAAACAAATAATTATCCTCAGGAGATAAATAGTTACTTAATCCGTACGGTTTTTCTTTTCCGACAGGGGGGAGACGGTTATTTTAAGACTGTAATAACAATGCCAGGGAGATCAAAGGGCTAGGTATTTTTTTTCTTTGTCTTTTTAGATCGGGTTTACTCAACTTTCTCAGTTTCCTCCTTCTGAATCTCTTGCTGAAAGGCTCCTTTAAAAACAAGTAGTTGGAGTTTTAGAAATCAGAACAAAGAAGAGAGATCATATACTATTTTCTTTAAATCGACCTTCTTGAGCAAAAGATATTCTTTCGGTTCTCATTGCCCACGTGGTGTGCAATCCGTGTCACGAAAGCGGCCTCGGTCCAAGTCCGCTCCAGGAAACCCTCCGGAGACAGCCAAGGCGGAAGAATAACAATTAACGGGTTGTATTATGCAAATCTGTCACAGGTGTGTGGTTTAAAGACAACCAAGGACATCTTTGAAAATATTTCCAGGTACTTGGACAGTGAGTGAAGGTTGTCTTATTACCTGCCAAAATATAAATATATAGTTCCCATAAAACGCTAAAAAGTCTCAAGTCAGAAGCTGTCCATCCGCATTCAGGGAAGCTTTAATGCCATTTGACATCTGTGCTTCCCAGCAGAGAAACCATATTTTACTCAGCAATCTCAGTTTATTTCACTCCTACTAATTCGTGATGTCAGTGGGTTCGGTTTGGGATGATCAATTTTGCATCGAGGTGTGGTAGAATCGCTGATCGACCAGGAAGTGATCATCACATATTCTGTATTCAAACTTATTTTGACACAATATGTAGAACCGTTGCCACAGAATTTTATTGTCACAAGGATTGTGACTAATAATAAAGGTAATGACCGTACACTCACGGAAATATAAACTCTATTAAAGACTTACTTATTGTCTCAAGGATGCATTGGGGCATCGCAGATGGCTCGGTGATTAAGAATCTGCCTGCCAAGCAGGAGAGGGGGCGTTGATCCCTGGGTCAGGAAGACCCCTTAGAGGAGGGGTATTCTTGCCCGGATAATCCCGCGGACGGAGGAGCCTTGCGGGGCTACAGTCCTGCCAGAAAGAGTCTGACAGAACTGAAGTCACTGAGCACGCACAAAGGGAGCACTGCATCTGTTCAGTTTAGAAAAATCTGTTAGACTATCACACCGCTAGTCCTCTCCCATCTGCAGGAAGCAGGGAGTGGTTTCAGGTGACTAACTAAAGAGACAAGTGACTGAAAACTAAAGGAAAGTATGAGAAGTTGACTCAGCTCCCGGTTTGTCAGTTTCTTACTAAATCAACCGATGTCAATTGACCAAGCCTTAGCGCATCACTTGTATTGTTCCTGAAACTAATTTATTACGACTCTTCATGGCATGGGTTTATGATACTGAGTTGGAAAATGTGCTCTATGGAGAGCTGTCCCCAGGCGCATTGCAGAGGGTGGGCAGGAGGGCACGAAGAGAAAGAGATCGGAATGTTTTTACGGAAAGGTTCTCAGAAGATACAAAGTTCTGTTCCCATACTTAGTTTTCAGGGAAAAATTATACGCATATGTGTCTATGTCACCTCTGTCCCTTTAACCTGAAATTAAACACCGAAAAGCAGCGTCAGGAAATTCTTCACTTCCCATGTCTCATTCGGCCTGGGCTTTTTCTTTACGCTTTGACCACCTTTTTTACAGGATTTCTTTTTTTTCCTTGCTACCCCCACACCACCACCACCCCGCCCAGGTCACCTTCCCAACGCCACCAGACCGTCTGGATAAAAATACCGGGTTTTCCCAAGAGCGCTTCTAATACATGAATGGAAAGCAGAGCGCTGGGGAGGGCGCGAGCGGGCGTTCGGAACCTCCAGAGAAAAGGTCGTGCAGATTTCAGCACCCAGAGGCCGTTTCCGAGGGCAGCTCTACGCCCTCCGCCTGCACAGACGCGGACGAAAGGTGTCCACTTCCTGCCCTGGCGCCCCACCTGTGCTGACACGGTGTCCCAGCCGCCGCACCCACACTGGAGCCGGCCACCGCCCGGGCGGGCGCAGCCAGTGGGGATGACCACCCACCAGTCGACACGCTTACCCGCAGGCGGAAAAACATTGAAAAGAAAAACTAACAAAAAAAACTTCGTACAGTTCTCCACCTGCCGGTCCTTTCTGGATTCAGGGTAAAGCTCAGGACCCTTTCCAAGCCCATCACGTGTAAAGGACCGCGAGCGGGAAGCGGCCACGAGGTGAAATTCAAAGTCTCGAGCTGAGCTAAGCGCATCCGCCAGCTCCACCTTTGGGGATATGTTTGACCCTGGGGGGCAGATCAACGGATAAAGTAGCCGCTGCCGGAATTTCAAAAACTCCCTGGACTCCACTGATGTTTTTTTTCTCTCTCTCTCTTTGCATCAGATGTGAAGGATTCTCGTCGTGGGGCTGGCATGAGGAGAGGGAGCTGCCTGGGAAGCGGGGGTGGGGCGGGGGGCAGTGTGTGCGCTAGGGAAACAGCCTAAAGCCATTCAGTCTTCCAGTGTAGGGCCCGGGGCTTTTTCTCCCACCGCCGCTCATCCCCCCTGTGACCCTGTCTCAGGGAAAGCACAGCCCTTTGCTCGCTAGCGTAGCCCAAAGCTAGGCACTATCAAAGCTTTAAAGCTGCGAGACTCCCTCGCGTAGAAAGGGGGACGCTGAGCCATTTCATCTCCGACCCTGCAAGGTAGCTTCAACGAGGTCTGCCCCTGGGGCCTACAGCAGCAGCGGAGTTTGTCTCCTTATCCTGGGCTTTCCCTCGTCTGTTATTTCATTTGTTAGACTTTTTACGGGGCACCCACCTTTAATGCTTTGAATGCGAAGTGTTAAACACTCTCCCTTCCCCAGATTCGCGCTACAAGCATATCGAACACGGAAGGTGGGCTGATTGGAGTCCCTCCAGCTGTGGCATCACCAATACTACATAGATCCTACAAAGCAACCTCCAGACCCGTGTTTGGCTCCTTCTGGGTGTCAGGAGCTTAAAACCACCTGTGAAAAGCTGCAGTCAAGGCCTCCGCGACTAGGTACCCGGCTTGACCACACACTGGCCCAGATTTAAAAAAAAAAAAAAATTTACTCTTTCTTTTATGCCCAAATCATAGACCAGGAGCACCCCAGAGGAAACCCGTGTAAACAAGGCCACAGGAGTTTCCCCATTACCTGTTACTATAAATGAAAAACCAAGATTTCAGATTATGCCACAGCTAAATAAAAACTGCTCTGCGGATGTTCCACGCCTGGTAAGACACTGTCAAAAATCGAACATTCACTAATTCTCAATGTCAACCTAGGGTTCCTGTGCCAAAAAAAAAAGTAAACTGCTAGGTTGGATCTCTTGTAGCCAGCTCCTCTCTTTGTAAATTTCCTGCTAAGTATTGATTGCCAAGGTCTCTGCCTGATTTGTAAACTTTTACAGTCATTTATGGTCCATGCAATAAAAGAAGAGGTGATATGAATATGCTAGCTCAAGGTGTAATGCAAAGATGTACTTCATGTCCTTGGCAACTATCTGGGGGACCTGTTTGTCTTTGCAGAACACACCCTTCTCTGCAATGAACCCCTCTGTCACGAAGATCGGCCCTTCATGTTTTCAGGGCCTTGGCCCCTTCATAGAAAGGCACGTGTTCAAACCAGAAAATTTGATTCTTTCTACCTCATTTCAAATCAGGAAAAAAAAAAAAATTCCAATCAAGAAAAGGTAGAGAACAAAAAAAGAAAGAAAAAGAATCTTTTAGAAGTTCTCTACTTTTCTACTCTCTCTTATAGTAGAGAAGATAGGGAAAAAAAAGGAAATTGATTACCAAGTTATAATGTAATCTCCAACCACCCTTTCCATAACAGGGAACTACAGGACCTTCCTTGGTGAGAAAATAAATGGATTTAGATTATTCAGAGAAAACACACCGTTTTAGACTGTCTACACTCAAAAGAGACAAAAAAAAATTAGAAATGTTTTTGTCAATATCCGTAGCTAGTCCAATACAGATTTGTTGCTGGATTTTAGTTTTTAAATAAAATAAATTTGCAAGTGTTCTGTTTTTCTACCCTGTAACTGTAGATAAGTACATAAACGCCTTATTAGAAATTCTATACCCTTTTATCCGTCCTTTCTTTCTTTCTTTTTTTTTTTTTTAGGGCTGTGTGTGGGAGATGGGGCAGGTGGGAGGCGGTGGTGAAAGAAAAAGAGACTGATTTCTAAAATGTCCTACTTGGAACCAAATAGGTTTTCTCATCTAGTGCTGCAAGTAAGAACAGCTGACACATGTCTTCTGAAAGGTATTCCGAATCCTCTACCTGCCATCTAGTGGGCATGAGAGAAAATGCTGATTCTAGACATCCTTAAAAAATTCTCTAGTTATTTTCTGGTTTGTAAACCAAGACAAGTCTAAGAACTGAAAAAGTAAAGACAAACTTTAAAACTTAAAGGAAATAAATTAAACAGTTGTGTTAGGGACTCTATAAAATAATGACTAAATTGCATTCCATGTCCTTCTGTTTATAATAATCATTAAGGTTACTAATCTTTGCTGAGATCATCAATTTATTATTATCCTCATTTTCCTTCCTCCTATCATTGGCCCACAGATTTTATGCTGCTTGTCTTCTTTTCAGTTAAACTCCTGATCAGGTTTTCATCTAGTTGATATTTGAATTTTTTTTTAATTAATATTCCATTTCTATTTGGACTCTTTCTTTTGCAAGAAACAGTGAAAAAGAGAGACGAAAGAAAGGAAAAAGTGAAGGAAGAAAAAAGAGAGAGAGAGAGAAAAGATGCCATTAATTGTATACTTTCTTTTGATACTGTGATAAGTATTATGCTCCTTCAAAAATAAACTTCATCAAATATCAGAAAATAAGTAGGCTAAAATCTAGGTGCTTTATGGCAACTGACACTGCATTTCCTTGAGGTTCACAGTATAAAATATTGAGCATATATAGAAGGTTGGCTGTATGAAATGTTCACTAAATGTTAATATCATCACCATATTTTCATGATAGCTTAACTTTTGGGGAATGCTTACACTTTACTATGCACTGTTTTATGGGCTTTTTATCAGTTAACACATTGAATAATAGAACAAAAAAAACATTGCAAGTGTTCTGTTTTTCTACCCTGTACTGTAGATAAGTACATAAACGCCTTATTAGAAATTCTATACCCTTTTATCCGTCCTTTCTTTCTTTTTTTTTTTTTTTTAGGGCTGTCGTGTGGGGCTGTGGGGCGGTTGAAAGATTTTCTTTGATTTCTAAAATGTCCTGTTTGGAACTCTAAATATTTGTCCTACTTGGAACCAAATAGGTTTTCTCATCTAGTGCTGCAAGTAAGAACAGCTGACACATGTCTTCTGAAAGGTATTCCGAATCCTCTACCTGCCATCTAGTGGGCATGAGAGAAAATGCTGATTCTAGACATCCTTAAAAAATTCTCTAGTTATTTTCTGGTTTGTAAACCAAGACAAGTCTAAGAACTGAAAAAGTAAAGACAAACTTTAAAACTTAAAGGAAATAAATTAAACAGTTGTGTTAGGGACTCTATAAAATAATGACTAAATTGCATTCCATGTCCTTCTGTTTATAATAATCATTAAGGTTACTAATCTTTGCTGAGATCATCAATTTATTATTATCCTCATTTTCCTTCCTCCTATCATTGGCCCACAGATTTTATGCTGCTTGTCTTCTTTTCAGTTAAACTCCTGATCAGGTTTTCATCTAGTTGATATTTGAATTTTTTTTTAATTAATATTCCATTTCTATTTGGACTCTTTCTTTTGCAAGAAACAGTGAAAAAGAGAGACGAAAGAAAGGAAAAAGTGAAGGAAGAAAAAAGAGAGAGAGAGAGAAAAGATGCCATTAATTGTATACTTTCTTTTGATACTGTGATAAGTATTATGCTCCTTCAAAAATAAACTTCATCAAATATCAGAAAATAAGTAGGCTAAAATCTAGGTGCTTTATGGCAACTGACACTGCATTTCCTTGAGGTTCACAGTATAAAATATTGAGCATATATAGAAGGTTGGCTGTATGAAATGTTCACTAAATGTTAATATCATCACCATATTTTCATGATAGCTTAACTTTTGGGGAATGCTTACACTTTACTATGCACTGTTTTATGGGCTTTTTATCAGTTAACACATTGAATAATAGAACAACCGAAAAAGATTTGTGTTATTAATACCACTATTGCTGAGGAAGATAAGGATTGGAATTATGAAGGTCTACATTCAGAGCTAACCTGGTTCCAGAGTCAAGCCTGGCATCTTCCTTGTCATCCTGACTCAGAGGAAAAAGAAGCAGAAAGAGACCACTGCAATTCATACTATGAGATAAAACAGATGTAAGATACATCTGAAAGAAACGTTTGTTTGAATATTTAAATTTGGTATGCAAAATATCAGATCCAGATGAAAAGAAAAAAACAATTATCACTCACTGTATAAATCAAGTACTAGGAATAATATATTTTTATAAGTCACGAACATGTTCATTTACCTCATCTGTGTAGTATAATCTGTGACGGCTATCATGTAAACCTTTACTGTAGATCTACAGTCCATGCCCTGCAGTCCATGTCCACTGGGAATTTTAAGTAATGAAGTTAAACACTTTCTGAAAAGCCCTCCAAACAGACGACCAAGGACTTTGCCCAGAATTTAATTGGCCCTGTCCATCCAATTATATTTCCTCTTTGCCTCATTCTAATTTCGAATTTCATTTCCTAAACAAAGTGTATATATGTACTGAACGCATATTTTTCTCTTTCTATAATTATCCAATATATTATCCTCTTTTCAGAATAGCTACTTTACAAATGAGCTAGTTCAAGAATCAAGAATCTTAAATTGTCATAATTAGATGTATTCAAATTCTTTCCATAACAATACTATATCATGAGGTCAAACTTTCTTTTCTGGAAACATATGGATAATTTCAGAAACTATAAGTGAATGATCTATCTGACCCACAGTGTCTTCTGTTTTTTTTTTTTTTTTTTTTAATCTACGACATTTGAAATACTAAGCAACACTCTGTTATGCAGATATGATTTTAAGAGTAGTGAATGCTTTCAGGTTTCCTGGTGGCTCAGTGGTAAAGAATCTGCCTGCCAGTGCAGGGGACAATGGGTTTGATCTCTTATCCCTGAAGATATCACATGCTATGAAAAACTAAGCCCATGCACCCCAACTCTTCCGACTCTACTCTGAAGCCCGGGAGCTGAAACTACTGAGCGCATGTGCCACAACTACTGAAGCCCTGGTTCCCTAGAGCCTGTGCTCCCCGACAAGAGAAGCCACCACAATGAGAAGCCTGATCACCAAAACTAGAGAGGAGCCTCCCCCACCTCAACTCGCCACCACTAGAGAGATGCTCGCACAGCAACAAAGACACAGCACAACCAGAAATAAAGTAAATAAATGATTTTTTTTAAATGTAGGGAATGCTTTTAAAATCCGAAAGCAGGTGACTCGGGATTCCTACCATGGTTGCATACTCACATGAAGTCACCAGTCAGCCTTCCTGATCCTTTGCATACCTTCAATCAAGAGCAGCTATCAGATAAAAGCTGGAGACAACAATAGTCGGGCTCTTTGTATCTCTCCCGTGTATCCACGCAGATCTAAGTGTACCTTCCCCTTGATGCTCTCACAGGAAGAAGAGATTCAACTCCTGTTTAAGGTTAATCCCTCCGCCTGTGTTCTTGATCCCATTTCTTCCTGCCTATGCCTGGCCTTGTTCTATCAATTATTTCTTTCTCTTGTAGCTTTAAACTCTCTCACCAATGGCTTCTTCCCTGCAGGCTATAAACAGGTTCAAATCTTACCAATAAAGTTAAAAAAAATTTTTTTTTTAATGAAAAAGACTACATTTGCTCTCTCTATTCTGTCTTCTTCAGGTGTGGCCCTATTTTTTGTCCTTTGCATCCAAGAACCACTAGCAAAGGCAATTAATAGTCTCTTTATCAACTCCTTCCATCCACTACTCTGCCCTCTATAATCTGGTTTTCACTAGAGTCTTGTTCCATTAGACTCTGTTCTTTGGGAAGGGCTTACAATGCCTGGCTGATAATCCTGCAAGGATGTGTTTAGTTTTATATTAAGACTAAACTTACATTAAGTTCACCAGAGTCTATGTCTAATCCTTGTAAACATTCTTTTATCTGTATTTCTTACCACTTTGCTCCAACCATCCTGTAACAACTGATTGTTTTCCCAAGATTTTCCCCCTTAACTTTCCTGTCTTATCACTCATTCTTGTCTGTCTTGGTATTTCCCAAGGTTTTCCACTTAACCTTTCTTGTAGACTCTTTCTGGGCAATGCCAGACACCCTAACAATTTTCCCTGTAACAAAACTGTCTAATGATTTTCTAAATTATATTCAAACTCAGATCTTTACCCTAAGTATCAGTATCATAGCAGCTTTGGTGTCCCAACAACCTCTTTTTTTTAATTTTTTTTTTTTTTAATTGGAGTACTGTTGCTCTGTTGTATTTGTTTCAGGCTTACAGGAACTTTATTATTTTAAAAAATTTTATTGATTTATTTATTTTTGGCTATTCTGGGTTTTCACTGCTGCCACAGACTCTTCTCTAGTTGCAGGGAGTAGGGACTACTCTCTAGTTGAAGTGAGCAGGCTTCTTATTGTGGTGACTTCTCTTGTGAAACTCAGGCTCTAGGGCACACAGGCTTCAATAGTTGCGGTACATGGGCTCCATAGTTGCAGCTCCGAGGCTCTAGAGCACAGGCTCCATAGTTGTGGCTCACGGGTTTAGTTGCTCCACAGCATGTGGGATCTTCCCAGATCAGGGATCAAACTTGTGTCCCCGGCATTGGCAGGCAAAGTCTACCACTGAGCTACCAGGGAAATCTCCAACTATCTTTTGAATAGCAGCTCTTGGATGTCTCATATGCACATTGTATTTCCAAAACTCTCCTAGGTTATTTCCCATTTTTTGCAAATTCACACACAAAACAAATGGACTTAAATTCCTCTCATCCCTCCAAGCACTGGAGCTGGGGCCATGTTCCCATCAGGAAGTAGAATCTGGAAAGCAGGTAAAAGGAAGGAAGCATACAGTCACAAGAAGAATGAGAATCCCACATTGAGGGCGGGGGACAGGAGTACAGAAAGAGCAGCCTTGCAGGCACTGTTTAGCTGCCTTCCCAAATGGGCTCTACTTACCTTCAGACATTTTGTTTCACGAGAAAAGCAAAACCCTACATTCAATCCACTGGAGCAGATGAACTGACATACTAACTCAAGGTAAAGAAAAAGTGGAGTCACCAATGGTTCTGCTGTTGCTGGCTTAGGCAACTGGATGAATAACGGCTTCATTAACGAATGCAAAAGGAAAAACAAGGCCAGGAAGAAGACAATTTAGGATTTTTCTGGAAATATTGAGTCAGATGAAAGGTTTATTTTTATTCCTAATCCACTGATGTAAGAAAGAACTGGAGAACAGGTATGGGGTAGACAACAGTCGTGATGGCCTCACCTCTCATATTTCAACACCATTTAACCTGTTACTGTCTTAATACTGTATTTTTTCCTCTTTTTTTTTTTTTTTTTCCTCTTGGTCACAATACATGGCAAGCAGGACCTTAGCTGCCAATCAGAGACTGAACCTTTGGCTCAAGTCACAACCGCTGGACCACCAAGGAACTCCCCAGTACTGTATATTTTTTAAGTCTGTCCATTTTATGTGTTCCTTTAACTTTCTAACTTTCTGCCTCTAGTTCTTAATTAGCTTTCAATCCACGACTGTTAAACTTATTTGGATTGCTTTAAAAATCTGATCAAAATGATGGTCTGCTCTGGATGGTTTGTGCTCCCTCTGCTCCAAGTTCATATATTAAAGACTTCATCCCCAGTGTGTGTTCGGAGAAACTCTAATAAAGTAACTAAAGCCCATATGTGGGAGGGAGGGATGTGACGCAGCAGGATTAACATCCTTATTATAAGACACACCAGGGACTTGGTCTGCTCCCACCCTCCTCCCTCCCTGTGCACTCATGGAGGAAATGCCGCATGAAGACACAGCAAGAAGGTGGCTGTGCAAACAAGGAAGTGACCTCGCACCAGAAACCAACTCTGCTGGAACGCTGATCCAGTACTTTCAACCTCCAGAATTGTGAAAAAATAATTCCTGTTCTTTAGGCGCCTCATCCCTCCTCCATCCATCTGTGGTATTTTGTCATACCAGCCAGAGCAGACAAGTGCATGGTCTCACTTGGAAGAAGTAAGCAACTGGATAACACACAGAACTTTGTGGGTTATGTCAGAGTGACTCCCAATATGACATTTTGTTTCACGAAAAGCAAAACCCTACATTCAATCCACTGGAGCAGATGAACTGACATACTAACTCAAGGTAAAGAAAAAGTGGAGTCACCAATGGTTCTGCTGTTGCTGGCTTAGGCAACTGGATGAATAACGGCTTCATTAACGAATGCAAAAGGAAAAACAAGGCCAGGAAGAAGACAATTTAGGATTTTTCTGGAAATATTGAGTCAGATGAAAGGTTTATTTTTATTCCTAATCCACTGATGTAAGAAAGAACTGGAGAACAGGTATGGGGTAGACAACAGTCGTGATGGCCTCACCTCTCATATTTCAACACCATTTAACCTGTTACTGTCTTAATACTGTATTTTTTCCTCTTTTTTTTTTTTTTTTTCCTCTTGGTCACAATACATGGCAAGCAGGACCTTAGCTGCCAATCAGAGACTGAACCTTTGGCTCAAGTCACAACCGCTGGACCACCAAGGAACTCCCCAGTACTGTATATTTTTTAAGTCTGTCCATTTTATGTGTTCCTTTAACTTTCTAACTTTCTGCCTCTAGTTCTTAATTAGCTTTCAATCCACGACTGTTAAACTTATTTGGATTGCTTTAAAAATCTGATCAAAATGATGGTCTGCTCTGGATGGTTTGTGCTCCCTCTGCTCCAAGTTCATATATTAAAGACTTCATCCCCAGTGTGTGTTCGGAGAAACTCTAATAAAGTAACTAAAGCCCATATGTGGGAGGGAGGGATGTGACGCAGCAGGATTAACATCCTTATTATAAGACACACCAGGGACTTGGTCTGCTCCCACCCTCCTCCCCCCCTGTGCACTCATGGAGGAAATGCCGCATGAAGACACAGCAAGAAGGTGGCTGTGCAAACAAGGAAGTGACCTCGCACCAGAAACCAACTCTGCTGGAACGCTGATCCAGTACTTTCAACCTCCAGAATTGTGAAAAAATAATTCCTGTTCTTTAGGCGCCTCATCCCTCCTCCATCCATCTGTGGTATTTTGTCATACCAGCCAGAGCAGACAAGTGCATGGTCTCACTTGGAAGAAGTAAGCAACTGGATAACACACAGAACTTTGTGGGTTATGTCAGAGTGACTCCCAATATGAAGATGCCTCCTAGGAACCTTAAGGCATTCAGGCATCCCTGGTGATAAATCCCTGCTCCCCAACAACAGCTGAGAGAGTTTTCAGAAACATGCATTTGTTTACATGGTCCCTTATTTTTTTTTTACATGGTCCCTTATTTTAAAACTTTTCATAACTTCCATCAGCTTCAAAGCTCCCATGGACAGGGGAGCCTGGTGGGCTACAGTCCAAAGGTTGCAATCCCATGGATAAACCATGGAATTCGCCAGGCAAGAATAGTGGGTAGTGGGTAGTTTATTCCTTCTCCAGGGGATCTTTCCAACCCAGGAGCTGAATGGGGTCTCCTGCATTGCAGGTGGATCCTTGACCAGCTGAACCACAAAAGAATCCCTGATGGGTCAGTGATAAAGAGCCCACCTGCCAATTCAGGAGACACAGGTTTGATCCCTGCTCTGAGAGGATCCCACATGCCACGGAGTAGCTAAACCTGTGTGCCACAACTAGTGAAGCCTGCATGCTCTAGAGCCTGTGCTTTGCACTAAGAGAAGCCATTGCATTGAGAAGCCTGTGCACTGCAAACAGAGAGCAGCCTGTTCAGCAGCAAAGACCCAAGATAGCTAAAAATAAATAAATTAAATAAATATTTTAAAAAACTGTCACACATCACCCTCAACTTTAAAATCTATGAGGCATCACCAGACAGTGTGGACTTGAGCTTGATGCCATAATGGATGAGACTTTTGTTTTATTTCCTTTTAGGTGGGTGAATGTGTTTCTCTACAGAAAGCACCAGCCAAATAGTTCATCATTAAATTTAAGGGTTGTGGTGGTCTTAGAAGCTCGCCATGAACTTTTTCTGATATCTAACTTCTAAGAATATGTTAGATAGCATTTCCTGACCCTCATGTAGTTGGGTGCGATGAAGGGATCAGATTGGCTAATGAGTTCTAAGTGGAAGTGACATTTATGAATTTCGAGGACAGGACATTTAATTCACACACACACACACACATTTTATTTCCTTCTAAAAGTGGTGGCAGCAATGTCCCTTCAGCCTGGGTTCTGTAGTAGGATACCACATAACAGAGCAGGCCAGTAACACACAAAAATAGCCTTTATGGCGCGTGCGATGGCAGAGGCCACCGCGATGGGAGGCCCACAGGGGCCAAAGAACAAAGATGGATGAAAATAGACAAATGAAAGACGAATAGAAGTAGCCTGGCTGCTCCCCTCCCTCCCCACCCCACCCCACCAAAATAAATAAATAAATAAATAAATCTTGAAAAGTAGCATACTTTAAAAAAAAAAAAAAAAAGAAAGAAACAGATCTTCTTGTGTTAAGTCACAAGAAGTTTACCATCTGACAGTAATTCAGCCCAGAGTTTCTCAAACTAAATATATAGCAGAATTACCTGGAAGATTTGTTAAAACACAGATTTGTGGCCTGACCTTTGATTTCTGCTTCACTGGGCCTGGGGTGGTATACAACTATTTGCATTTCTAAAAAGTTCCCTCCCAACTGATGCTGACAAGTGCTGGTCCAATGAGCACACTCTGAGAACCTGATCTAACCAATGCTGACACACACAAGTATTAACCTAACAGTTTTTTACAGCCTATATGAGCATGAGACAGTTTAAGGACAAGAATGAGGGAGGTCATTTGCCTGTACAGTGAGGACACACGTATACCTGTGGCCAATTCATGTTGATGTATGCTAAAAACCATCATAATATTATAATTATTCTCCAATTAAAATAAATTAATTAATTAAAATAAATAAATAAATGGAAAATTGCTTTTCCCATCAGTGGAAATGGGAAACAATCCCATTATGTATTCTATAGTGCGGACAATATACTGAGTCAACAGTCAAGCCATATTCAGTGAAAGACAGAACATTTTAGGACCATGTGAATAGAAAACAAAGCATCAGTAGCTGTATTGGTTAAAACTCAGAAAACAGAATTCTGTGCTAGTAAAAACAGGAAAATATTTAGTACATGGTATTAAATAACATAAAAATGTTAAGAAAAGTGTAGAAGCAAATTTTAGGGTCCGTGTCCATTCTGTTCATGATTCTGCATCACCATTTTATTTCCTTCTAAAAGTGGTGGCAGCAATGTCCCTTCAGCCTGGGTTCTGTAGTAGGATACCACATAACAGAGCAGGCCAGTAACACACAAAAATAGCCTTTATGGCGCGTGCGATGGCAGAGGCCACCGCGATGGGAGGCCCACAGGGGCCAAAGAACAAAGATGGATGAAAATAGACAAATGAAAGACGAATAGAAGTAGCCTGGCTGCTCCCCTCCCTCCCCACCCCACCCCACCCCACCAAAATAAATAAATAAATAAATAAATCTTGAAAAGTAGCATACTTTAAAAAAAAAAAAAAAAAGAAAGAAACAGATCTTCTTGTGTTAAGTCACA
Organism: Tragulus kanchil; assembly: GCA_022376925.1. Lineage (NCBI taxonomy): Eukaryota > Metazoa > Chordata > Mammalia > Artiodactyla > Tragulidae > Tragulus > Tragulus kanchil. The sequence continues at coordinate 84,756,370 of JAIOJX010000002.1, read as the reverse complement.
AGAAGTTTACCATCTGACAGTAATTCAGCCCAGAGTTTCTCAAACTAAATATATAGCAGAATTACCTGGAAGATTTGTTAAAACACAGATTTGTGGCCTGACCTTTGATTTCTGCTTCACTGGGCCTGGGGTGGTATACAACTATTTGCATTTCTAAAAAGTTCCCTCCCAACTGATGCTGACAAGTGCTGGTCCAATGAGCACACTCTGAGAACCTGATCTAACCAATGCTGACACACACAAGTATTAACCTAACAGTTTTTTACAGCCTATATGAGCATGAGACAGTTTAAGGACAAGAATGAGGGAGGTCATTTGCCTGTACAGTGAGGACACACGTATACCTGTGGCCAATTCATGTTGATGTATGCTAAAAACCATCATAATATTATAATTATTCTCCAATTAAAATAAATTAATTAATTAAAATAAATAAATAAATGGAAAATTGCTTTTCCCATCAGTGGAAATGGGAAACAATCCCATTATGTATTCTATAGTGCGGACAATATACTGAGTCAACAGTCAAGCCATATTCAGTGAAAGACAGAACATTTTAGGACCATGTGAATAGAAAACAAAGCATCAGTAGCTGTATTGGTTAAAACTCAGAAAACAGAATTCTGTGCTAGTAAAAACAGGAAAATATTTAGTACATGGTATTAAATAACATAAAAATGTTAAGAAAAGTGTAGAAGCAAATTTTAGGGTCCGTGTCCATTCTGTTCATGATTCTGCCTCTATTCTTTATGTGCCTTGTACCTAATACATAGTTTTGATCGGACAATGGTAAGAAATCATGATTTTTATCTTGGTTTCACTTTCTATTCACTGTGTCTCATTATCAGCAAATGTGTAGATAAAAGTCGGCTCTACTCAAAAACTCTTAAGCATGAACTTATTTGGACAGAAAATTTACTCTTTTATGTTCACTCTACATTTGCATGGTTGATGGGTAAGCTATGATAAATACAGCATACCGAGTAAAATTTCTCAAGAGGTGTACAGAGTAAAATTTCTCAAGAGGTGAAATTAGAGATACTACAGATGATTTGGGGCCTTCAGAGTGTACAGAGTACAGAGTAAAATTTCTCAAGAGGTGTACAGAGTAAAATTTCTCAAGAGGTGAAATTAGAGATACTATGGATGATTTGGGGTCTTCCAGATGGTGCTAGTGGTAAAGAACCCACCTGCCAATTCAGAAGATGTAAGAGACACAGGTTCAAACCCTGGGTCAGGAAGATCCCCTGCAGAAAGGAATGAGAGCCTACGCCAGTTTCCTTGCCTGGAGAATGCCATGGACAGACAGAGCCTGGCAGGCTACAATCCACAGGATTGCAAAGAATCAAACACAACTGAAGTGACTTAGCATGCATGCATGAGTGGGTGATAGCTACTGAAGCAATCACTGCTAGCTTTAACTGAAGCCATCCATCAGAGAGTTACCTAAGAAACCCTGTTTTAAAATTGGTGCATTTTTGTTCAAATAAATTAATTCTATCATATGTCAACTATACTTCAAAAAAGTTGATTCAAAAAATACAAAAAAAGGAATTTGGGGAAATGGGAAACAATCCCATTATGTATTCTATAGTGCGGACAATATACTGAGTCAACAGTCAAGCCATATTCAGTGAAAGACAGAACATTTTAGGACCATGTGAATAGAAAACAAAGCATCAGTAGCTGTATTGGTTAAAACTCAGAAAACAGAATTCTGTGCTAGTAAAAACAGGAAAATATTTAGTACATGGTATTAAATAACATAAAAATGTTAAGAAAAGTGTAGAAGCAAATTTTAGGGTCCGTGTCCATTCTGTTCATGATTCTGCCTCTATTCTTTATGTGCCTTGTACCTAATACATAGTTTTGATCGGACAATGGTAAGAAATCATGATTTTTATCTTGGTTTCACTTTCTATTCACTGTGTCTCATTATCAGCAAATGTGTAGATAAAAGTCGGCTCTACTCAAAAACTCTTAAGCATGAACTTATTTGGACAGAAAATTTACTCTTTTATGTTCACTCTACATTTGCATGGTTGATGGGTAAGCTATGATAAATACAGCATACCGAGTAAAATTTCTCAAGAGGTGTACAGAGTAAAATTTCTCAAGAGGTGAAATTAGAGATACTACAGATGATTTGGGGCCTTCAGAGTGTACAGAGTACAGAGTAAAATTTCTCAAGAGGTGTACAGAGTAAAATTTCTCAAGAGGTGAAATTAGAGATACTATGGATGATTTGGGGTCTTCCAGATGGTGCTAGTGGTAAAGAACCCACCTGCCAATTCAGAAGATGTAAGAGACACAGGTTCAAACCCTGGGTCAGGAAGATCCCCTGCAGAAAGGAATGAGAGCCTACGCCAGTTTCCTTGCCTGGAGAATGCCATGGACAGACAGAGCCTGGCAGGCTACAATCCACAGGATTGCAAAGAATCAAACACAACTGAAGTGACTTAGCATGCATGCATGAGTGGGTGATAGCTACTGAAGCAATCACTGCTAGCTTTAACTGAAGCCATCCATCAGAGAGTTACCTAAGAAACCCTGTTTTAAAATTGGTGCATTTTTGTTCAAATAAATTAATTCTATCATATGTCAACTATACTTCAAAAAAGTTGATTCAAAAAATACAAAAAAATAGATCTGTTTGGTTTTTTTCTGGGGATTTGTGAAAAGATTAAGACAAAACACATATGGCAATCCTGACATTAAACGGAAGCAAAGAACTAACCAAATATTAGAAAAAGGGGTTTACTTTCATCTAACCAAAAACTTAATAAATAATGCTTTTTTTCTGTTATGGGAACTGAGTCCACGTAGCCTAATCTACTTCTTCCTTCTGTAGTCCTTACTTCACTTACTGATAAGCAAAGTCAAACTGAAGCCTGTGTTCAGGAGTAAGACCACTGTTTTTGTAGCTGAACATTATTATTAAGTTTTTCATTTAGCAACCAGGTATTTGAAACCTAAATGATTAAGGAGGAAGGACTTAAAGAAAGATAACTGTGATTAGGTTCATTTTTAAACGGCCCTGGACCAATAGATACACTTAAGCATATGTTTCCTTGGTCGGCTCTATTTATGCGGGAAAACCTGTTCATGAAAATGTCACAAGCTTGTTTCAGCCAGCACTCGGAACACACAATGGCAGCACTTTTCCATTCTCTGTCAACATCAGAAGAGCATAACTTGGTAATTGTGTGGTAACCATGCAATTAACTCATGTCACCACTGTGCCTTTACATTAGTGTCACCAAGAGTAGTATTACCCTCTCCGTGACCTTGGCAAAAGCGATAACATCCTTACTATTAAAGTGGGCAAAAAAAAAAAAACCCTGAGCTTAGTGGTGTGAAGGGTGATGGAGTGACAGCCTTAGAGACTCGAACCCTTTTATTTATCAAAGAACACAAATAGTGAAAATGCAAATAGGCCCCATTATCACATCTCATTTCTCTGAGAACAGAATGAGAGCCTACGCCAGTTTCCTTGCCTGGAGAATGCCATGGACAGACAGAGCCTGGCAGGCTACAATCCACAGGATTGCAAAGAATCAAACACAACTGAAGTGACTTAGCATGCATGCATGAGTGGGTGATAGCTACTGAAGCAATCACTGCTAGCTTTAACTGAAGCCATCCATCAGAGAGTTACCTAAGAAACCCTGTTTTAAAATTGGTGCATTTTTGTTCAAATAAATTAATTCTATCATATGTCAACTATACTTCAAAAAAGTTGATTCAAAAAATACAAAAAAATAGATCTGTTTGGTTTTTTTCTGGGGATTTGTGAAAAGATTAAGACAAAACACATATGGCAATCCTGACATTAAACGGAAGCAAAGAACTAACCAAATATTAGAAAAAGGGGTTTACTTTCATCTAACCAAAAACTTAATAAATAATGCTTTTTTTCTGTTATGGGAACTGAGTCCACGTAGCCTAATCTACTTCTTCCTTCTGTAGTCCTTACTTCACTTACTGATAAGCAAAGTCAAACTGAAGCCTGTGTTCAGGAGTAAGACCACTGTTTTTGTAGCTGAACATTATTATTAAGTTTTTCATTTAGCAACCAGGTATTTGAAACCTAAATGATTAAGGAGGAAGGACTTAAAGAAAGATAACTGTGATTAGGTTCATTTTTAAACGGCCCTGGACCAATAGATACACTTAAGCATATGTTTCCTTGGTCGGCTCTATTTATGCGGGAAAACCTGTTCATGAAAATGTCACAAGCTTGTTTCAGCCAGCACTCGGAACACACAATGGCAGCACTTTTCCATTCTCTGTCAACATCAGAAGAGCATAACTTGGTAATTGTGTGGTAACCATGCAATTAACTCATGTCACCACTGTGCCTTTACATTAGTGTCACCAAGAGTAGTATTACCCTCTCCGTGACCTTGGCAAAAGCGATAACATCCTTACTATTAAAGTGGGCAAAAAAAAAAAAACCCTGAGCTTAGTGGTGTGAAGGGTGATGGAGTGACAGCCTTAGAGACTCGAACCCTTTTTATTTATCAAAGAACACAAATAGTGAAAATGCAAGCCTCTAAGCAGCCCCATTATCACATCTCATTTTCTCTGAGAACAGAAGGTTTCTTACTTATTCCTTTACTTGCAGAGTTATCTTTAGTATTCATGAAGGGGATGGCTGTGAGAGCCCTCACAGAGTCATGGGTTCATTTGCCCCCCTTCCAGTCAGGGCTCATGCTAACAAGTACACTTGGTATGTACACTCTTACCACACAGCTCTGTAAATCCTTATCACTGATCCTCATTTGTTGAGTCTGTACTTGGGGTGTAAACAAAAACCATTACAAGGTAAATTGCTTCTACAAAAACTTCACTTTTATATTAAACACTAGCTGTGTTTTTGATCCTAAGGTTCAAATTCTTGTTGAATATTAAATTGAGAACAGATGAATATATATTCAACAGGGTAGCCTTTTTTGAACTATGAGATACACAGAAGGAAATTTAAGCTGGAGGAGGGTTGATTAAAAGCATGGGCTTGGGAATCAGATTCACCTAGATTTCGGATGAGGTATCAACCTCACTCTTCAATGAGAGCATATAAGTACGCTGAGGTATTAAGAAATGTTTCCCTGAAAAAATGTGTTTGCTCTTTTTAAATCTGTGACATAGACGAGAATTGGGCATCAAAGAGATCTAGGCACAGAGAAGAACATTCTAGGGAAAGAAACTAAGAAACTGGCATGTGAAAAGGCTCTATTCTGAGAGAGATCCCAGCACCCACATTGGTTCTGTGTGTGTTGAGTGTGCATGTGTGTGCATATATGTGAATGTGAGGGGGGAAGCGGGAAATGCAACGTGTGGTAGAAGATTTTCATAAAATTTGTGCTTTTGAACAATTACACTGGTTACACATCATAGGCAAAAGGACAAGGATCTATCAGAGGGGGTCAGTTTCAAGGATACTGAAAGATTGCAGGCAGTTTGAAGGGCAGTCTTCATTACGGTGCTGGTGATGGAGACGGAAAGATGGGCACAAGACAAGAGTCAGTTAGTCAGGAGAAAAACTGATGGGTCTTGGATATCAGGAATGTTTTTCAGCCTTAGAGACTCGAACCCTTTTTATTTATCAAAGAACACAAATAGTGAAAATGCAAGCCTCTAAGCAGCCCCATTATCACATCTCATTTCTCTGAGAACAGAAGGTTTCTTACTTATTCCTTTACTTGCAGAGTTATCTTTAGTATTCATGAAGGGGATGGCTGTGAGAGCCCTCACAGAGTCATGGGTTCATTTGCCCCCCTTCCAGTCAGGGCTCATGCTAACAAGTACACTTGGTATGTACACTCTTACCACACAGCTCTGTAAATCCTTATCACTGATCCTCATTTGTTGAGTCTGTACTTGGGGTGTAAACAAAAACCATTACAAGGTAAATTGCTTCTACAAAAACTTCACTTTTATATTAAACACTAGCTGTGTTTTTGATCCTAAGGTTCAAATTCTTGTTGAATATTAAATTGAGAACAGATGAATATATATTCAACAGGGTAGCCTTTTTTGAACTATGAGATACACAGAAGGAAATTTAAGCTGGAGGAGGGTTGATTAAAAGCATGGGCTTGGGAATCAGATTCACCTAGATTTCGGATGAGGTATCAACCTCACTCTTCAATGAGAGCATATAAGTACGCTGAGGTATTAAGAAATGTTTCCCTGAAAAAATGTGTTTGCTCTTTTTAAATCTGTGACATAGACGAGAATTGGGCATCAAAGAGATCTAGGCACAGAGAAGAACATTCTAGGGAAAGAAACTAAGAAACTGGCATGTGAAAAGGCTCTATTCTGAGAGAGATCCCAGCACCCACATGGGTTCTGTGTGTGTTGAGTGTGCATGTGTGTGCATATATGTGAATGTGAGGGGGGAAGCGGGAAATGCAACGTGTGGTAGAAGATTTTCATAAAATTTGTGCTTTTGAACAATTACACTGGTTACACATCATAGGCAAAAGGACAAGGATCTATCAGAGGGGGTCAGTTTCAAGGATACTGAAAGATTGCAGGCAGTTTGAAGGGCAGTCTTCATTACGGTGCTGGTGATGGAGACGGAAAGATGGGCACAAGACAAGAGTCAGTTAGTCAGGAGAAAAACTGATGGGTCTTGGATATCAGGAAGTGAAAAGAGAGACGATCATGAATGATTCCCAAGTTTTGGCTTATGGGACCAGATGATTCTCTATCCACACTGCAAAAAGCTAGATTTGAGTGAGCAGACCTGAGATTTATGAAGGTGACTTTCAGGTCTCTGAGTGGACTGTGAGTCCTCAGGGTCTTGTATCTACTTTTATATTAACTTATATTCACCCTTGTCTTTTTCTATCCACTTTCCATGATGAACTCAGAGACATCTTACAGAATCTCAAGTCTGATTACAACACTTCTCCTGATGATACTTTTAAATGACTTCTCACAGCATTTAAAATTAAAAGAAAAAAACAGTTTACAATATGAAAAACCTGTGAGATTGGTCCCCACTTCATCTGTTGGTATTAAACTATACCACTCTTCCTCCTGTTCATTTGGAACCCTTAATCTGGTTTTTTAGTTTTTTGGAAAGCATCTTACTCTACAGTCTACCCTCTCAACAATCTTCCTGTATTTATCTTCTATGCTTTCTTTGGTAAGCAGCTCCAACTTCATCAAGGACGTCTTTACTGCCATACATTCTTGCCATCCTTACAATTTTCTTTTATAATATTATCATTTGTAAATTTGTAAACTTGAGGCTGTTCAACTTCAAAGTCTTTATGGAATTCATATTTCAGTTTGAATATGAATATGAATTATATCCCATTATATCCCCAAAGAGTTCCACATCCTAACCTAAAAACCATGTGTGTATGTTATTTTGTGTGGCAAAAGGGACTTTGTAAATTTGAATAAGCCAAGGACTTTGGGATGGGGAGATTATCCTGGTTAATCACCTGTGTGATCACGTCAAATCTCACAGGTTCTAAAAGTGAATAACCTTTTCCAGCTGTGGTCAGAGAAAGAGCTGTAACAGAAGTGAGGTCAAAAGGATGCTACTTGTTAATGAAGGAAGAGGGACACAAGCCAAGACTGTAGGCAGCCTCTAGAATCTGGAGAAGATAAGAACACAGATTCTTCCCTAGGGTCTCCAGAGGAGAATACAGTCCTACTGCACCTGATTTTAGCCCAGTAAGAGCTGGGTTAAACTTCTGACCTACTGAATAACAAAAAAATACATTCGAGTTATTTTAAGCCAGTGTTGATGCTAATTTGTTACAGCAGGAATAGAAAATTAATAAAGATGCATTGATGAATTATGTTTGTACTACAACTAATTCCAGATATATTTCTGGTCCATAGATTTCTAATTTAGGAATTAGGTTGTTAAATCATGGTGAAATAAATCTCCTGAAAATATAGCATTTTTAATTAGCAATGTAAAAAATGATCTTCAACTCTGATCTTAATTGAATTCACAGTAGCATTTACAATAACATCAAATCTTTTACTTCTGAAAAAATAAACCTTCAAGGCTCAATACTGATTCCATAAATTGTTTCAAGAAATTAATGCATTGTTAAAATCGGCTTATATGATTATTCCTTTTAGCTCTGTTATAAAATTGGATCATTTAACTCTATCAATGTCTTCTTTTGCCAATGGAGCCAATATACTAACAGCAATCCTAAGTTTACAAGAAATCATGGAATTTAAATGAGTAAAATTAATCAGAAGGACAGTTATTTGATCTATGTGCATATTCATGCATCAAACATGAGAGGTAAATACACCTTGTACAGTCATACTTACTCAGTTTTTTGTGAAGTACAATGTTTTCAAACTCTCTGATGCTTTTTTGTAATAGTTGTTAACATCTCACCATCAGATTTGTTCCTGTTTTTTTGTTTGTTCTTTGTTTTGTCAGTGATATCACTATAACCCATAGGAGCTGGAAGGACCTGCACATGTTTTAAACTGGTTATGTATTCATTATCAATTTTCTTAAGAAATACATTTTAGAATTAAATTCTTACAAAAATAAGCTTTTTATTGCTTCTTTTTTTGCCCCCAATGCTTAAAAGAAGTGTTTTGTATGACACGATTGTGCATATTCTATTGCACATGTCACGTAGATATAACTTATAAGTCCCCTTGTTGCCCACTGGCTCCAATGACTACTGTCCTATAAAACAACTGGCCAGAACATCAAGTGGCCATCAGAGAGAGCAGGTGTCAAACAGCCCTCCACCATCACTAAGACCAGGAGGAAGTAGCTGTCCTGAGTTACTTTCGCCCATCTATGTGCTGTGAGGACTTTATACTCAGAATTTCCCTGGGTCTATCCTTTGACCAAGTTGTGTGACTGTCTTCTTTAAGGAGGAATATCTGAGGAGCTCTTTGTCCTTTGTCTCCTTCAAACTCCATGAATTTTGTTACAAAAATAAGCTAGGCATGCCTTCTTATCAATACTCATTTCCCCCCAGAAATCATTTCTAACTCTGATACTGCACCCCCTTGACAAGAGTCCACACAAGCCTGGCATGTCTGTTTTTCACAGTTTGAAGGCTTAGAACCTCTGCCATCTGCTTTTCCTCAGCTCCCTGTGCTCCTGAGTAATTTTCTAGAATAATAGAACCTTCCTAAATTTAAAAAATATTAAAACACTGGAGAAACAGCCATGATAATCTATTATCTTGAATAAATGTGCTGTTCCAATGTACTAATATCAATACCAAAGATAACACTCATCCCATAAAACCAATTGTACCTGAAATGGATGTTTATATTTTGACAGCTATATTTTGGACATTTATTTCATTTGTAATTTTTTGTTTTGTTTGTTTGTTTTGGCTAGCACTTGTAACTTGTGGGATTTTAGTTCCCTGACCAGGAATTGAACCCTGGCCCATGGCAGTAAGAGCAGATCCCTAACCATTTGAATGTCAGGGAGTTCCCTGAATGTCTATTTTGAGTCACTCATCTCTGTGGCTCAGAGACTAGGCGCCTCCCAGGTGGCACAAAGGTAAAGAACCTATCTGCTAATGTAGGAGATGCAAGAGACACAGGTTCCACCCCTGAGTCGGGCAGATACCCTTGAGGAAGAAATGACAACCCACTCCAATATTCTTGTTTGGGAAGCCCCATGAACAGAGAAGCCTGGCAGGCTACAGTCCATGGGGTCACAAAAGAGTAGGACACAACTTAGCAACTAAGCACAATCTCTGTGACAGAACGTTAACCTTTGTCAATTCCAAACAAACTTATTTAATTCAGGATAGCTCCCTATTCCTCTACCTGCTGCTCATCAAAATTCTCAGTAGCTTTCTTAATCCCAAACGCTCAGGAATAAAGGGTCTAAGATGCCTACCTGTTCTGCTGGCTTCTCCCAAGACGCACATGGTGCTGGAAGAATCTTGGTCCTTGGTCCACCCAGATGCTGCTCTACTGTTTCTTGATCCTGACCTCAGGTTTCCTCTGGCTCACTCCCTCAGCTACTTCCACACTTCTCTCTGGGCACAGGGTCCATCTAGCTGTCACTCTGTGCCACTCAGTGAGGTTGCCACAGGTCCTTGCTGTAGACAATAGATCTTACCTTCTGTCTCTGCTCCCTGCTGGCCATGGGGAGCTTGGGGTTTTGACACAATCATGACAATAATTAGACGTGTCTAATCGGTATACCCCACTCAAAATAGTCTGTGGTCAACATGGGGCAAAGGGGAATGACAGAGGCCATGCTTACAATGCAAGATTATACATTTAAGTCTTTATCAGTTTCTGCACTATAATAAAAGAGCCACTAAATATTAAAACACTGGAGAAACAGCCATGATAATCTATTATCTTGAATAAATGTGCTGTTCCAATGTACTAATATCAATACCAAAGATAACACTCATCCCATAAAACCAATTGTACCAAATGGATTATATTTTACCTTATTAATTTATTTCATGTAACATCTCATCCCATAAAACCAATTGTACCTGAAATGGATGTTTATATTTTGACAGCTATATTTTGGACATTTATTTCATTTGTAATTTTTTGTTTTGTTTGTTTGTTTTGGCTAGCACTTGTAACTTGTGGGATTTTAGTTCCCTGACCAGGAATTGAACCCTGGCCCATGGCAGTAAGAGCAGATCCCTAACCATTTGAATGTCAGGGAGTTCCCTGAATGTCTATTTTGAGTCACTCATCTCTGTGGCTCAGAGACTAGGCGCCTCCCAGGTGGCACAAAGGTAAAGAACCTATCTGCTAATGTAGGAGATGCAAGAGACACAGGTTCCACCCCTGAGTCGGGCAGATACCCTTGAGGAAGAAATGACAACCCACTCCAATATTCTTGTTTGGGAAGCCCCATGAACAGAGAAGCCTGGCAGGCTACAGTCCATGGGGTCACAAAAGAGTAGGACACAACTTAGCAACTAAGCACAATCTCTGTGACAGAACGTTAACCTTTGTCAATTCCAAACAAACTTATTTAATTCAGGATAGCTCCCTATTCCTCTACCTGCTGCTCATCAAAATTCTCAGTAGCTTTCTTAATCCCAAACGCTCAGGAATAAAGGGTCTAAGATGCCTACCTGTTCTGCTGGCTTCTCCCAAGACGCACATGGTGCTGGAAGAATCTTGGTCCTTGGTCCACCCAGATGCTGCTCTACTGTTTCTTGATCCTGACCTCAGGTTTCCTCTGGCTCACTCCCTCAGCTACTTCCACACTTCTCTCTGGGCACAGGGTCCATCTAGCTGTCACTCTGTGCCACTCAGTGAGGTTGCCACAGGTCCTTGCTGTAGACAATAGATCTTACCTTCTGTCTCTGCTCCCTGCTGGCCATGGGGAGCTTGGGGTTTTGACACAATCATGACAATAATTAGACGTGTCTAATCGGTATACCCCACTCAAAATAGTCTGTGGTCAACATGGGGCAAAGGGGAATGACAGAGGCCATGCTTACAATGCAAGATTATACATTTAAGTCTTTATCAGGCTAAACCTTACTGCACTATAATAAAAGAGCCACTAAATATCTACATGACTCTACTGTTGGTAAACTAAACGCACTGTGTTGGAATTTCAGTTAAGGCCAAGTTTGCTCTCTTGTCACTGCTGATGTGTTTTGTGTTCTTGGTCCTCTTTATTTGGAATCATTTTTCTTACTTGGTTTATTTGATTTTTTTTCAGAAGTGTTTTATAGACAGAAGACTTATGTGACCTGAATTTGAAAGTATCATGAAACGGAGAAGAGAGAGATATACAGGTAGTTAGTGAGAAACTGACTTGCTCAATTTGGTTGCACAATGTTAAAAATTTCTCTGGTATATTAGCAAGAACACAGAAGTAGGGTAGAGTGAAAAAGATAACATGTGCCTCATCATTACCTTAATAAGGGCAGACCAGCTAAAATCTCTTTACATAGGGCTGGTATTTGGGTTCCATCTCTACCATGTACGGCTGCCACTATAATTGGAGCCAGTTCTCCTGAGAATCAGAAAGATCCCTTGGAGGAGCAAATGGCAACCCTTAATAGTATTCTTGCCTGGGCAATCCCATGGAGGATCCTAGCAGGCTATAGTCCATGGAGTCGCAAAGAGTTGGACACAACCTAAGGACTAAACAGAAGTAGTAGTTCCTCATCCCATAACTTTCATGAAAATTTAACTGAGGACAAAAAACAAACAAACAAACAAAAAACAGTAACATTTCCTCAGGAAAACATATAGATTCTTTGTTCTACTGTTCTACTGGCAAAGTAAATTTCCATTGTATTTTGAAATAATCCTTTTATTTTCAATTACTTGTAATCTGTCATTTTGACCAGAGAATTTAAGATAGAGGTTCTAAATTGTTCCAGCCTGAATGAGCAAGAAGAGAACAATCTGGTCCCTCTGCTATCTTAAATATGCACCAATGGAAGCCTGCAGGGGCTTCCCCTGTGACTCAGTGGTAAAGAATTGGCCTACAATGCAGCAACCACAGGAGACACAGGTTCTATCCTTGGGTCGGGAAGAGTCCCTGGAGAAGGAAATTGCAACCCGCTCAATATTCTTGTCTGGAGAATTCCATGGACAGAGGAGTCTGGTGGTTAGGGTCCATAGAGTTGGTGAAAAGTCCTACACGACTAATGCAACTTAGCATACATGCAGGGAAACCTGCCGAGTTTCCATCCTTTCCTCTCCCCTGATTATATACCTCCTTGTGACATACATTCACCATCTCATGAGAAGTCAGGGCCTTCACATTAATCCTCTTCTTTTTCAGACCTCAAGGAAGATGGTAAAGATCTGGTGTCTGTAACACTAAATATAAGAATGCATATTTAGCAGACATTATCCTTTTTTCTTAAACTGGCTTCAAAGCAGTAATAAGATATATCCTGCCGGAAGTTCTTAACGTTCCATTCTGATTCTTAACTGTCCACAAACTTCAGCTGAAAGACTGCTCAGAACTGTGGTCAGTATGATTTAAGAGAATCAGAAGGCCGTTCACTTTCCTCAGAAAGCATCTAGAACCTAAGTGAGACAGCCAAGACATAATTTATAAGAAAAGTGTAAGGAAATAAATATCCCAGTATTCTATGATTTCAAAAGAATGATCAAATTTCTACTTTGGGGCAGTACAAATACAAGTAAGCAGAGCAGGATCTGTGAAAGGAGAGGTTAAGGAAGACTGAAACTCTCCAGGTCATCAAGACAGAAAGGGAAGAGCCTATGATCCACCTGGAATTATGCAAAAGATTTGGGGAGATAGATAAAAAAGGTCCTTTCAACTCATCCCTAACATAAATGTGTTTTCCTATGCTTTGTCACCAATTGATATCAATTTTTAACTGTTTGAATTAATATCTTCACACCACACTTTAAACATCCAATCTTTCTCTGATTATTTAATATCATATCTATTTCACCACTGTTTCAAAAACAAGAAAACAACATCATTTTACTTCAGCCCAAACATAGCTACAAAGCAAAACAAAATACATTGCAAAACTATAGCTTTAGCCAATACGTTTAAGCCAACAGACATTTTCTATCATTACAGGGCCTCTGAAACCACCTTTTTTTCTGTCCAGAGAAGAATACAGGGAAAAAAGACAGTAAAGGATGCACTACAATTCTTGATTTCCAGGAAGTTATTTCCAGATCCTTGGGGTGCTGATAGGTTATGACAGGATGCATATCAAAATACCGTGCCTGAGCATATCTTATTCTATTGCCAAAGAGAAGAATATGTCTCAGACTGGGCTAATGAGAGTTGTACACCCTCTTGGTCAGAATATCCAAAAGGTGGATATGTGATCCAGACCAAGACAATCCTTGGTCCTTCCTTGAATTTCTATATTGGAGTGAAAATACCTTTTTTTTCTGAAATCATAGCTGTTAGGATATAAACACATGAGTTTCTCACTACACACAGAGGTATCTGAGTCAGACACACGAAAATACAAGTCTAGGTTATGGTGGGTAAAGGGAAGAAGATGGAGAGAAAAATAAGAGACAGTGCTGATGCTGTTTGAATTCCAAATGTCAGCATGTGTTACAGAAATGTAGCCCCACTCACTCCTATCTTTTAATGGTTTATAGTTATATAAGCTGATACATTTACTTTTTTTAAAATTGGGGTATGTTGTTTCACAATATTGTGTTAGTTTTTGCTGCACAATGAAGTGAATCATATATACACAGCTATATATAGATATATAGACATATAGATCCCCTTCCTCTTACACTTCTCTTCCACCTGCCATCCTATCCTTCTAGGCCATCACAGAGCACCAAGCTGAGCTCCCTGTGCTATACAGCGGACTACGCACAAACTATTTGTTTTACACAAGGCAATGCAAATATGTCAATACCAATCTTCCAGTTCATCCCTATCACCCACTTCGTGTTGACATGTCCATTCTCTATGTCTCTATCTTTATACCTGCCCTGCAAACTGTAACTCTCCAAGTGAGAGAAAACATTTGTTAATAAAACAGCTGACCAGGGGTTAATCTCCAATATATACACAAAGCTCATGAAACTCAATATCAAACAAACAACCCCATCAAAAAATGGGGAGAGATTTAAACATACATTTCTCCAAAGAAGACATACAGATGGTCAAGATACATATATTTTTCTATTTGACTGTTTTAAGTTGGATTTCTATTACTTGCATGTGAAAGCTTAATAATACAGGATTTAAGATGTGTGAAAGAGTTGCAGAACAAGATAACATACATAATAAAATTATTCAAATAAATTCAATAAAAGGTCATAGAAATGAGGGTTGTGTATGGTACAAAACCATCAAAGAAAGAATTGTGAAGAAATAAATTGTGCTCAGGATTTTTAATGGGAGATATGATTTTATTGCAAAGAGGGAAAAAATAAGGTTCTAATTGCTTATCTAAGTACCTAAGAAAAGATGTGGAAGAAGAAAGACAACCTGAAATATACATACAGATTTTAACTATACACATAGTCTTTGAGAAGTATTAGTTAATTTTTGTCAAATTATCTGAATATTCCTTAATCTGAGTTTAATTTGGAGTAAGTCTTTTAAAAATATTAGGGCTTTTAGAACGTTATTAGTCATTGTGCAGTGGCATAAATTAATGTGGTTATTTCAATTTCTTTTAAGATACAACTGATACCAACTAAATTGAAGAAATGGTGTTCTGACAAAGAGCCAAGAAGTCAAGAGAGACTGTGGCACTCTTGAAGAAGAAAAAAGAAGGAAGATTTGCCTTAAGAATTATTAATACATATCCTAAAGTGTCAGTAATTGAAATAGTGAAGTTTTTCTGCAGCAATAGTAAAACAGACACACACACTTGGCTTTATCCAAGTTAAGCATTGTTATTTTTAAACTATTCATATGTGTAATTCTCTAAATTTTTCCTGTAGAGCTATGTGACAAACTCTTGCTTCCATGGCAACAGCAGGGTAAACTCAGATAAAATAACAATCATAACATTCTACAGTACTAGCAAGGGAACATTGGATACAAGGAGGGCTAAGAGAATTGAATTCCAGACAGAAGCAGCCTTTCATATCGTGTTAGCTTCCATCATTGGCAGTGTGCATCTAATCTAGATAGGGGTGAAGAGAGAAAAGCCCCACCATAGAAAGAAAAGGAACAGGGAGAATCATCCTGGCCTTAGATAAGAGGCTAGGCTGGAGAGATGAAATAGAATCTAAAAGAACTCAAAATACAAAACAAATTGCTCCACCTGACGATTCTCCCCACTATTCTCCTGAAAGGTAAACTTTCAACCGTTACCAAAAAAAAAAAAAAAAAAAAATTAGTGGCTTTGGAGAAAACCAGAAGATTCAGAGAGCGCTACATTTAATCATGGGTTATCAAAAGTTTGACATATATCAAGCTTTGGTTCAAAAATATCTGAAACTGCAATTTAACCTGTCTTCACCTTAACGACTTATATGGTCAAAATGGTAGCAACTTGGATTGTTGGATGTTCCTCTGATCATGGGCTAATTTAATGGAATTTAAAGCTATAACCCAACTCTAGATCAGCTCAACTATATCTACTTAATTATCCCTGCATCCTAAATTCCAGGCAGAGAAAGAGAATTGAACTTCTTATAAAAAAAAAAAACTAAATAAGAGAAAACCATATGTAAATCTCCACTGTTCTATAGAAAATATCGGGTATACAAGTAAAAGTAATAAAGTACTAAAGGCGCAGGAAAATGTGACTCATAGAAAAGAAAAAAAAAAAGCCAATGCAATAGGATTCCTTGAAAATCTAATTAGAATTAGCAAACAAGGTTTTTATGATAGACAAATTGCTTGACAATGCAGGAGATGGGAGAGAAGCAGGTTTGATCACTGGGTTGGAAAGAGCCTCTGGAAGGGGAAATGGCAACACATTCCAGGAAAATCCCATAGACAGAGGAGCCTGGTGGGCTACAGTCCACGGGGTTGCAAAGGGTCATTCAACTGAGGCAACTTGGCACATATATTTAAACAAACTATTTTAGGTATGTTAAGAAATCTAGAGGAAAAGATGAATATAGTCAATGAAAAGATGAGTCATTTTAAGAGAGAGCTGAGAATGGTAAAACAACAAATGTAAATTTGAAAGTAAATATGCTTAGAATATATATATTATAAAATAAAAATTCATTCAATGGGGGTTTAATAAGAGACTGAACACAACTAAATGACAAAAGAAACTGAAATAGGAAAATAGAAATTACCCAAATGAAGGAAAGAAAAACAACTGAAAAATGAGTACAGTGACCTGAGCATCAGTGACGTGAGAGTCTAACAAGTGGTTTAATATGTTTAATTGAAATTCCAAAGAGAAGATAGAAAATGATATAAAAAGTAAACTAAATAATTTTATGAAAAACATTAATACACAGATCCAAGAATCTCAATGAATCTCAACAGGATACATGCAAAGAAAATCATACCACACCATAGTACTGTCAAGTTATTAAAGACTAAGCAAGAATATTTAAAAATATTAAAAGTAGACAGAACAAGGGAAAAGATGCATTGCATATTAGAAATAATAATTTTCTCCTTAAAAATGATGTAAGCTGGAAGACAATTATGTGGCTTCTTTAAAATTTTTAATCAGTCATGAATTGATACTATTCAGCAAATATTAAAAATAAGGTTGAAGTAGAGACATTTTAAAATATCACCATCATGAGAGAATCAGTTATCAGTACACCTGTAATTCAGAAGTACTAAAAAATAGTTCTTAGACTAAAGGGATGATACTAGACAGATTTTTTTCTAATTAAAAAGGAATAAAGAATGCAATAAATGATTAAAAATATGACTTCTCTTTTTAACATTTCTTTTAAGACAAGTAAGTTTTTAAAGTCAAAAGACTAAAAATATAATTTTTGATTTCATAAGATATGAGAAAGTAAAATATATGATATCAATGACCATATGCATTTAAAATATTGCATTAAAAATGTTTTCAAAACTTCATAGAAGTGAGAAAACAAATAAACACAAAATAAGTACAAAAAGAGAATAAATGTAAGAACATAATTCAATTTAATGACAAAAATGAATCTAAAGTTTATATGGGGAGGCAAAAAGTCAACAGAATATTGAAGACCAAAGTTGAAAGACTGACACCATGCAACTTCAAGACTTAATATAAAGCTACAGTCTCAAGAGAGTATGATATTAGTGAAAGAGAAGGCATAAAGATTAATGGGAAAAATAAAGATAAATAGAACACAATAGAGCCCCTCGAAATTGACCCACATAAATACAGTCAACTGATCTTTGACAAAGGAACAAAACAATAAAATGGATAAATGATAGTCTTTTCAACAAATGGTGTTGGAACAACTGGACTTCCCCTTTGAAAAAAACAAAAACAAAAAAACACGAATCTAGACACAGACACAACAGCCTTCACAAAATTAGCTCAAAATGGATCATAGACCTAGATGTAAAATTTTATGAAAACATTAATACACAGATCCAAGAATCTCAATGAATCTCAACAGGATACATGCAAAGAAAATCATACCACACCATAGTACTGTCAAGTTATTAAAGACTAAGCAAGAATATTTAAAAATATTAAAAGTAGACAGAAAAAGGGGAAAAGATGCATTGCATATTAGAAATAATAATTTTCTCCTTAAAAATGATGTAAGCTGGAAGACAATTATGTGGCTTCTTTAAAATTTTTAATCAGTCATGAATTGATACTATTCAGCAAATATTAAAAATAAGGTTGAAGTAGAGACATTTTAAAATATCACCATCATGAGAGAATCAGTTATCAGTACACCTGTAATTCAGAAGTACTAAAAAATAGTTCTTAGACTAAAGGGATGATACTAGACAGATTTTTTTCTAATTAAAAAGGAATAAAGAATGCAATAAATGATTAAAAATATGACTTCTCTTTTTAACATTTCTTTTAAGACAAGTAAGTTTTTAAAGTCAAAAGACTAAAAATATAATTTTTGATTTCATAAGATATGAGAAAGTAAAATATATGATATCAATGACCATATGCATTTAAAATATTGCATTAAAAATGTTTTCAAAACTTCATAGAAGTGAGAAAACAAATAAACACAAAATAAGTACAAAAAGAGAATAAATGTAAGAACATAATTCAATTTAATGACAAAAATGAATCTAAAGTTTATATGGGGAGGCAAAAAGTCAACAGAATATTGAAGACCAAAGTTGAAAGACTGACACCATGCAACTTCAAGACTTAATATAAAGCTACAGTCTCAAGAGAGTATGATATTAGTGAAAGAGAAGGCATAAAGATTAATGGGAAAAATAAAGATAAATAGAACACAATAGAGCCCCTCGAAATTGACCCACATAAATACAGTCAACTGATCTTTGACAAAGGAACAAAACAATAAAATGGATAAATGATAGTCTTTTCAACAAATGGTGTTGGAACAACTGGACTTCCCCTTTGAAAAAAACAAAAACAAAAAAACACGAATCTAGACACAGACACAACAGCCTTCACAAAAATTAGCTCAAAATGGATCATAGACCTAGATGTAAAATGCAAAACTGTAGAATACCTAGAAGGTAGCAAAAGGGAAAACCTAGATGACCTTGAGTACCATGGTGACTTTTTACACTACCAAAAACATGATTCATGAAAGAAACAAATGATAATCTTGACTTCATTGAAATAAAAATGTCTGCTGTATAAAAAGCACTGTCAGGGGACTTCCCTGGTGGTCCAGTGGCTAAGACTCTGCACCCGCAATGCAGGGGGCCAAGGTTCGATCCCTGGTCAGGGAGCTAGATCCCGCATGCCCCAAGTAAGAGTTCATATGCTAAAGTTCCCCTGCTGCAGCTAAGACCTGGTGCAGTCAGATAAATAAATTAAATAAATATTACAAAAAAAAAAAAAAGAACACTGTCAAGAGAATGAAAAGATAAGCCACATAGGGGAGAAAATATTTGCAAAAGGCATATCTATAAAGAACTAGTACCCAAAATATACAAAAAAGTCTTAAAACTGAAACCTTAAACTTAAAGCTGAAACTAAACAACAAAAACCTAATTAAAAAATGGGTCAATGGTCTTAACAGACACCTGACCAAGGAAGATATACATACAGTGTATAAGCATATGAAAAGATTTCCGCATCACATGTTATCAGGAAATGAAAATGAAAACCACAATGTGGTATCACTACTTATTAGAATGGCTGAAACATATGTGTGTAACAGGAACTCTCATTCATTGCTGATGGAAATGCAAAATGATATAACTACTTAGGAAGATAGTTTGGCAGTTTTTCACAAAATCAGTCAAACCCTTACATATGATCCATCAATCACACTCCTTAGTATTAGTGTCAATCCAAAGGAATTAAAAAAATTCTGTCCATATCCAAACCTGCACACATAATTACTTAACTTGAAAATTACCAACATGTCTTTCAGTAGATGACTTAATTAATAAACTGTGGTACATCCAGACAATGGAACATCATTCAGCTCTTACAAGTAATGAATGATCAAGTCATGAAATATATGGAGGAACCTGAAATGTGCATGATTACTAGAAAGAAGACAGTCTGAAAAGGCTACATACCACATGACATTCCAGAAAAACCTGTGGAGACAATCAAAAGATCAGTAGTTGCCTGTGGTTGAGGGGAAGGGGCAGGGGCATGAAAGGGGCAGCATTGAGAATTTTTAAGGCTGTGGAAATCTTCAGTATGATATTATAACAAGAAATACATGTCTTTTTACATTTGCCAGAACCACAGAATGTGTAACACCAACAGTGAACCTTGTTGTAAATTAAGGACCTTGGATGACGATGATGTGTCAGCGAGGCTCTTCACCAGTTATACCACTTTGTGGGATGATGCTAATAATGGCAGAGACTATGCCAGTGTAGGGGCAGAAGGTATATGTGAAATCACAGTACCTTCCTTTCAGTTTTTCTGTGAACCTAAAATTCCAGGTGCTGTGTGACAATCTAGATAGGGGGTGGGGGCGGCGGGTGGAAGGGAAGTTCAAGAGACTGGATATCAGTTCAGTTCAGTTTAATTGCTCAGTCATGTCCGACTCTTTGTGACCCACTGACTGCAGCACGCCAGGCTTCCCTGTCCTTCACCATCTCCAGGAGCTTGCTCAAACTCATGTCCATTGACTCAGTGATACTATCCAACCATCTCATCCTTTGTCATTCCCTTTTCCCTTCTATTTTTCCCAACATCAGAGTCTTTTCCAATGATTCATTGCTTAGCATCAGGTGGCCAAAATGCTGATTCATGTTGTATGACAGAAACCAATAGAATATATTTAAGCAAATATCGTCCAATTAAAAATTTTGAAAATAAAGTCTTTTAAAAAATTTTTTGGAAACACTTTCACAAAATCAGTCAAACCTTACATATGATCCATCAATCACACTCCTTAGTATTAGTGTCAATCCAAAGGAATTAAAAATTCTGTCCATATCCAAACCTGCACACATAATTACTTAACTTGAAAATTACCAACATGTCTTTCAGTAGATGACTTAATTAATAAACTGTGGTACATCCAGACAATGGAACATCATTCAGCTCTTACAAGTAATGAATGATCAAGTCATGAAATATATGGAGGAACCTGAAATGTGCATGATTACTAGAAAGAAGACAGTCTGAAAAGGCTACATACCACATGACATTCCAGAAAAACCTGTGGAGACAATCAAAAGATCAGTAGTTGCCTGTGGTTGAGGGGAAGGGGCAGGGGCATGAAAGGGGCAGCATTGAGAATTTTTAAGGCTGTGGAAATCTTCAGTATGATATTATAACAAGAAATACATGTCTTTTTACATTTGCCAGAACCACAGAATGTGTAACACCAACAGTGAACCTTGTTGTAAATTAAGGACCTTGGATGACGATGATGTGTCAGCGAGGCTCTTCACCAGTTATACCACTTTGTGGGATGATGCTAATAATGGCAGAGACTATGCCAGTGTAGGGGCAGAAGGTATATGTGAAATCACAGTACCTTCCTTTCAGTTTTTCTGTGAACCTAAAATTCCAGGTGCTGTGTGACAATCTAGATAGGGGGTGGGGGCGGCGGGTGGAAGGGAAGTTCAAGAGACTGGATATCAGTTCAGTTCAGTTTAATTGCTCAGTCATGTCCGACTCTTTGTGACCCCGCAGACTGCAGCACGCCAGGCTTCCCTGTCCTTCACCATCTCCAGGAGCTTGCTCAAACTCATGTCCATTGACTCAGTGATACTATCCAACCATCTCATCCTTTGTCATTCCCTTTTCCCTTCTATTTTTCCCAACATCAGAGTCTTTTCCAATGATTCATTGCTTAGCATCAGGTGGCCAAAATGCTGATTCATGTTGTATGACAGAAACCAATAGAATATTTTTAAGCAATTATCTTCCAATTAAAAATTTTGAAAATAAAGTCTTTTAAAACACTGCCATTTCCATATTTTTTCTTGGTTTGAGGAGAAAAAATTGCACTTAGAAGTAAGAAATTGAGGAAACTAGTCTAAATCATCTTAGCTATGTGTTATTTCCACCTGAATGATTTTAAAATTTGCAAGCTTTAATAAGACATTTTATTTACATTAATATTACTAAACTGTAATGATGGAGTTGAGAAGTAATTGTTATTGATTGTTTTAAAGTTTTCCTTGTTTTTCAGGACAACTGTCTTGTAAAGTTGCATATTTTCCCGACTAACATTTCATATATTGCTTCTTTTTTTTTTAATCAAGTTGTGATTTTTCAAATGTATTTATTTATTTTTGGCTATTCTGGGTTTTCACTGCTGCCACAGGCTCTTCTCTAGTTACAAGGAGTAGGGGCTACTCTCTAGTTGAGGTAAGCAGGTTTCTTGTTGCAGTGACTTCTCTTGTTGTGGAACTCATGGGCTCTAGGGCACACGGGCTTTAGTAGTCGTGGCACATGGGCTCAATAGTTATGACTCTGAGGCTCTAGAGCACAGGCTCAATATTTGTGGCTCACAGGCTTAGTTGCTCCACAGCGTATGGGATCTTCCCAGATCAGGGATCAAACTTGTGTCTCCTGCATTGGCAGGCGAACTCTTTATCACTGAGCTACCAGGGCAGCCCCATATTTTGTTTCTTAAAAGCTTTCTTTACTGAGACATATAGGCTTACTTGGAGATACTGGGGGTTGGATTCCAGGCCACTGTAATAAAGTGAGTCACACAAAATATTTGGTTTTGTGCAGGTAAAAGCTACATTTATACTATACTGTGGTCTATTGATGTGAAAGAGCATTGTGTCTAAAAAAATACAACATACATACCTTAATTTAAAAATACTTTATTGCTAAAACTGAAAAAACAATGACAAGAGTAACATCAAAATAAAAATAAATAAATAGGGCTTCCCTGGTGGTCCAGTGGATAAAGAGTCCACGTTGCACTGCAGGGGGCACTGGTTCAATCCCTGGCCCAGGAAGATCTCATGGGCTGCAGAGCGGTTGGGCTGGTGTATCTAATTAGGAGACAGCGCCTGAATAGGTGGCCAAAATGCTGATTCATGTTGTATGACAGAAACCAATAGAATATTTTTAAGCAATTATCTTCCAATTAAAAATTTTGAAAATAAAGTCTTTTAAAACACTGCCATTTCCATATTTTTTCTTGGTTTGAGGAGAAAAAATTGCACTTAGAAGTAAGAAATTGAGGAAACTAGTCTAAATCATCTTAGCTATGTGTTATTTCCACCTGAATGATTTTAAAATTTGCAAGCTTTAATAAGACATTTTATTTACATTAATATTACTAAACTGTAATGATGGAGTTGAGAAGTAATTGTTATTGATTGTTTTAAAGTTTTCCTTGTTTTTCAGGACAACTGTCTTGTAAAGTTGCATATTTTCCCGACTAACATTTCATATATTGCTTCTTTTTTTTTTAATCAAGTTGTGATTTTTCAAATGTATTTATTTATTTTTGGCTATTCTGGGTTTTCACTGCTGCCACAGGCTCTTCTCTAGTTACAAGGAGTAGGGGCTACTCTCTAGTTGAGGTAAGCAGGTTTCTTGTTGCAGTGACTTCTCTTGTTGTGGAACTCATGGGCTCTAGGGCACACGGGCTTTAGTAGTCGTGGCACATGGGCTCAATAGTTATGACTCTGAGGCTCTAGAGCACAGGCTCAATATTTGTGGCTCACAGGCTTAGTTGCTCCACAGCGTATGGGATCTTCCCAGATCAGGGATCAAACTTGTGTCTCCTGCATTGGCAGGCGAACTCTTTATCACTGAGCTACCAGGGCAGCCCCATATTTTGTTTCTTAAAAGCTTTCTTTACTGAGACATATAGGCTTACTTGGAGATACTGGGGGTTGGATTCCAGGCCACTGTAATAAAGTGAGTCACACAAAATATTTGGTTTTGTGCAGGTAAAAGCTACATTTATACTATACTGTGGTCTATTGATGTGAAAGAGCATTGTGTCTAAAAAAATACAACATACATACCTTAATTTAAAAATACTTTATTGCTAAAACTGAAAAAACAATGACAAGAGTAACATCAAAATAAAAATAAATAAATAGGGCTTCCCTGGTGGTCCAGTGGATAAAGAGTCCACGTTGCACTGCAGGGGGCACTGGTTCAATCCCTGGCCCAGGAAGATCTCATGGGCTGCAGAGCGGTTGGGCTGGTGTATCTAATTAGGAGACAGCGCTCTGGAATGCATGTGCCCAGAGCCAGTGCTCTGAAGTGAGAGTAGCCACTGCAGTGGGAGGCCCACACAGGCCAAAGAATAAAGACTGATGAAAATAAATAAATAAATAAAATGTAAAAATAAATAAAATTACAAAAGAGTAACATCAAAATCACAGATTAAATAAAATAATAATGAAAATATCTGAAATACTGCAAGAATTACCACAATGTGACACAGAGACATGAAATGAGCATATGCTGTTGGAAAAAATGGCATCAACAGGCTGGCTTAATGTAGGGTTGTATAAACCTACAATTTGTAAAAAAAAAAAAAAAATTAATAAAGCAAAGCATAATAAAATGAGGTCAGCTTCTTTTAGTCATAAAATTGGTAATGAAATCATACAGGGTAAAAATTTGCAAATCAATTCTAAGCAGGGTTTTCACCTTGGTAATATGTGTAGATGAGCTTCCATATTTAAGTGAACATTACATTAAATCTCATATGCTATGATGCCATGAAAGTCTAGCAAAACACTCTGTTAAGTGTGTTATTATGTAAGTTATGCAAATAACACAATAAAATTATTGTGTTATGCAAATGCACTCATATACTTGCTTTTTGAAAAGCCCTTACATTTTAATACACTGCGAATATGGTTGGCTTTTGGGAAAAATGTACCGCATGTATTATTTTTCATAGTTTTCATTTGTTTTTCCTTTTTCTCTATTTTTGTACAGACATATAAACATTCATCTGGTAAATGTATAAATATTTTTGTCTCTGCCTACAAAACCTCACGAAGAATATCTATAATATTTTCATTTCATCAAGGTCATATGAAATTATAAGATCGTTATTATTTCACTGCTTAAGAGCAGCTACATTAAAAAGAAAGTCTGTTTTTCTAAAACACATATTCAGAATATTTACAAAATTATGCAAATAATATGCATATAAAAGCAATACATAGGCTTTTTTTTTTTTTGCAAATACTTTCTGTTGATGTTTCCTTGATTTTTAAAAATATTTTAGTGAAGTTCAACAATGATAGAATATGCTTATGCATTGTTATTCAGGTTATTTTTTCATATTATTTATAAAACATGGGCTGTGCTTTTCATATTATGATAAAGTCCAGCATTTAATAGTATATGTAATATTTAATAACATATGCAGTATTGGTTGAAAAGTTTTCTATATAAATATGAGTAGTGTATATGGGTACTTATAAAGAGGTAGTTAATGATAATTCTGCATTAAGTGCTTAGTCTATGTGGGGGGACTAATGTTTAAGAACATCTATTATCTTGAAAAGTAGCAAGGACATAATTTGCAACAAGTAACAGAAAGCAACGATATATTTACTAACATCAAAATGGGAAAAGATTTATGCTTTAAAGCAAAATATAAAAGAAAATATAAATTTATAAGGAATTAAAATTTTTGGATTTTTTTAGAATTATATAAATATTAACTTATTTTCTAAGAATGATTTATATTGTTTCACCCACTAGTTTACAAATGATAGCGATAGGAAGATTCATCTGTGTTTCCTTAACTAGCCACCAGATGGCTACATGGGCTCTTCTTGATTTTGAAGTTAAGTTTCTTTTTTTTGTTTTTTGCTTCAGATTTCCTAAAGATTTAAACAAGTCTTCACATCATCTTTATGGAGTTTTGAAATAACTGAAATGTGATGATACAATAGATATGACAGCAACGATCTGAGCATGATTTCAGTGTAAGTATTGAAGATATGTAGTGAATTTTAAAGAATCATCTGATCATGGAACTTTTAATTATTTAGCTCTTTTATTAGTCCAAGCTCTTAATTTCATAGGCTAAGAATTTGACATGTAAAATACTTGCATCTCTCTATCTTTTTGGCTTTATTTTCACTGGCAAAGTCAGGTGTGAGTGCATTGTCCAGAATAATTCAAATTACATTGCAGGACTGCGGAGGGACATCAAAACTATGTGCAGGTCTTCCTGGTGACTCAGTGGTGAAGAATCTGCCCTCCAATGCAGGAGTCAAGGGATCAATCCTTGCTCAGTGAAGACCCCACGTGCTCCAGAGCAACTAAGCCCATGAGCCACAACTACTTAAAAGAAAGTCTGTTTTCAAAACATATTCAGAATGAATAATAGCATATAAAAGCAATACATAGGCTTTTTTTATTGCAAATACTTTCTGTTGATGTTTCCTTGATTTTTAAAAATATTTTAGTGAAGTTCAACAATGATAGAATATGCTTATGCATTGTTATTCAGGTTATTTTTTCATATTATTTATAAAACATGGGCTGTGCTTTTCATATTATGATAAAGTCCAGCATTTAATAGTATATGTAATATTTAATAACATATGCAGTATTGGTTGAAAAGTTTTCTATATAAATATGAGTAGTGTATATGGGTACTTATAAAGAGGTAGTTAATGATAATTCTGCATTAAGTGCTTAGTCTATGTGGGGGGACTAATGTTTAAGAACATCTATTATCTTGAAAAGTAGCAAGGACATAATTTGCAACAAGTAACAGAAAGCAACGATATATTTACTAACATCAAAATGGGAAAAGATTTATGCTTTAAAGCAAAATATAAAAGAAAATATAAATTTATAAGGAATTAAAATTTTTGGATTTTTTTAGAATTATATAAATATTAACTTATTTTCTAAGAATGATTTATATTGTTTCACCCACTAGTTTACAAATGATAGCGATAGGAAGATTCATCTGTGTTTCCTTAACTAGCCACCAGATGGCTACATGGGCTCTTCTTGATTTTGAAGTTAAGTTTTTTGTTTTTGTTTTTTGCTTCAGATTTCCTAAAGATTTAAACAAGTCTTCACATCATCTTTATGGAGTTTTGAAATAACTGAAATGTGATGATACAATAGATATGACAGCAACGATCTGAGCATGATTTCAGTGTAAGTATTGAAGATATGTAGTGAATTTTAAAGAATCATCTGATCATGGAACTTTTAATTATTTAGCTCTTTTATTAGTCCAAGCTCTTAATTTCATAGGCTAAGAATTTGACATGTAAAATACTTGCATCTCTCTATCTTTTTGGCTTTATTTTCACTGGCAAAGTCAGGTGTGAGTGCATTGTCCAGAATAATTCAAATTACATTGCAGGACTGCGGGAGGGACATCAAAACTATGTGCAGGTCTTCCCTGGTGACTCAGTGGTGAAGAATCTGCCCTCCAATGCAGGAGTCAAGGGATCAATCCTTGCTCAGTGAAGACCCCACGTGCTCCAGAGCAACTAAGCCCATGAGCCACAACTACTGATGGCTGAGTGTCCTGGAGCCCGCACACTGTAACTATAAAGGAGCCCTGCCCTCTGCAACAAAAGAAAAGTTTGTGCAGCAACGAAGACTCAGCAAAGTCAAAAATAAATAAATGAATAAAACCTTTAAAAAAAATAACCTGTAAAACTACAAATAAAAAGCAGGTTTATTTCTTTAATCAAAAAACTATATTTATCCAATGCTGAAATTTTTTATTTTGCTTTCATTCTGTCACTGTATTTATAGGGAAAAATAGGTAAAACAGAAGGAAGTCTAAAATATTATGATTACATCTTACCTGTAATATTTTGCTCTGTTTATATCTGCTTAAAAATAATTAGGCATAGGTGGTGCTAGTGGTAAAGAACCCACCTACCAATACATGAGACAAAAGAGACACTGGTTAGATCCCTGGGTCGGAAAGATCTCCTGGAGCAGGGAATGGCAAACTACTCCAGTATTTTTTCCTGAAGAATCCCATGGACAGAGGAGCCTGGCTGGCTATCGTCCATAGGGTTGCAAAGAGTTGGACACATCTGAAGCGACTTCACATGCATGCATCATAAACATAACTAAATAAGAGGACTGCAACTCTGACAAGACTTAGTGTATAACACAATCAATTTTAGAACACTTTGCATAATGCACATTAATTTTGCATCTTAATTTTCCAAAAGTAACATTCAATTTGATATAATTTTCTGAACTATTTCAAGCTATTTTAATTAGTTTTATTTATTTATGGTTTTGAATATATCTTTGCAGTTATATAAGGCAGGAGGTAGGCAGGAGGAGAAGGGGGCAACAGAGAATGAGATGGTTGTATGGTATCAACGACTCAATGGTCATGAAAGGCATGGAAACCTGGCATGTTGCAGTCCATGGGGTTGCAAAGAGTCAGACACAACATCAGGAGATTTTGCTCAGAATGAAGTATCTTGCTCCTTCACAAATGTTGACTATTAGCCTGAGAATGTTCATACTACCTTGCTCCAATCTCACAGTAAAGAATGGAAGCAGAGCTTGGGAAGTCCTAAGGAACCCATGGGTCATGTCACTTCAGTGGGGACAGGATTTATGTATTACAACTTAGATATGTGTATCTTGCTCCTTCACAAATGTTGACTATTAGCCTGAGAATGTTCATACTACCTTGCTCCAATCTCACAGTAAAGAATGGAAGCAGAGCTTGGGAAGTCCTAAGGAACCCATGGGTCATGTCACTTCAGTGGGGACAGGATTTATGTATTACAACTTAGATATGTTAAAATGTGGCATGACTTATTTTCTATATCCGGTTTCATCTTGCTTTTAAGGTTCCTTTCCCACTGATTAAGGAGAGGAAAGGAGAGAAAAACAAAGTCAAACTGTAATCTTGGTGTGTCAATATTTATTCCTGTTAGTGTCTTTTAAGTGATCATTTCAAAATTTTTCCCATCCAGAAAGACTTTATCATCCCCTTTTGCTTACCAAGATGATATCATATGATGCAGGGCAAAGAACACCTATTCTCTGGTTGGTCTGCTGCTTTTTCAGTCCATGCTGTCTCCATGACGATGTCCCTACAGCCTTCATGTCCTACAACAGTGTCATTCTAAGAATCTTCTCTTCATATTGGCATTCTTTCCCAAGGTCCTCAAGAATCTCCACTGTGCGTCACTTAGACAGTGGTAAACTGGCTGCACAAACTTTGGCTGGTCCATGATGTTGCAATGTGCCCTGTGTACAGTCTTCTCTTAGCTTTCCAAACAAGAAGCCAAGGCACAAAAAGCCTTTCTTTCATCACATGCATGCATCATAAACATAACTAAATAAGAGGACTGCAACTCTGACAAGACTTAGTGTATAACACAATCAATTTTAGAACACTTTGCATAATGCACATTAATTTTGCATCTTAATTTTCCAAAAGTAACATTCAATTTGATATAATTTTCTGAACTATTTCAAGCTATTTTAATTAGTTTTATTTATTTATGGTTTTGAATATATCTTTGCAGTTATATAAGGCAGGAGGTAGGCAGGAGGAGAAGGGGGCAACAGAGAATGAGATGGTTGTATGGTATCAACGACTCAATGGTCATGAAAGGCATGGAAACCTGGCATGTTGCAGTCCATGGGGTTGCAAAGAGTCAGACACAACATCAGGAGATTTTGCTCAGAATGAAGTATCTTGCTCCTTCACAAATGTTGACTATTAGCCTGAGAATGTTCATACTACCTTGCTCCAATCTCACAGTAAAGAATGGAAGCAGAGCTTGGGAAGTCCTAAGGAACCCATGGGTCATGTCACTTCAGTGGGGACAGGATTTATGTATTACAACTTAGATATGTGTATCTTGCTCCTTCACAAATGTTGACTATTAGCCTGAGAATGTTCATACTACCTTGCTCCAATCTCACAGTAAAGAATGGAAGCAGAGCTTGGGAAGTCCTAAGGAACCCATGGGTCATGTCACTTCAGTGGGGACAGGATTTATGTATTACAACTTAGATATGTTAAAATGTGGCATGACTTATTTTCTATATCCGGTTTCATCTTGCTTTTAAGGTTCCTTTCCCACTGATTAAGGAGAGGAAAGGAGAGAAAAACAAAGTCAAACTGTAATCTTGGTGTGTCAATATTTATTCCTGTTAGTGTCTTTTAAGTGATCATTTCAAAATTTTTCCCATCCAGAAAGACTTTATCATCCCCTTTTGCTTACCAAGATGATATCATATGATGCAGGGCAAAGAACACCTATTCTCTGGTTGGTCTGCTGCTTTTTCAGTCCATGCTGTCTCCATGACGATGTCCCTACAGCCTTCATGTCCTACAACAGTGTCATTCTAAGAATCTTCTCTTCATATTGGCATTCTTTCCCAAGGTCCTCAAGAATCTCCACTGTGCGTCACTTAGACAGTGGTAAACTGGCTGCACAAACTTTGGCTGGTCCATGATGTTGCAATGTGCCCTGTGTACAGTCTTCTCTTAGCTTTCCAAACAAGAAGCCAAGGCACAAAAAAAGCCTTTGCTTTCAGTTTCTTCATCACCTTCCCCATGTTCTATCTCATCAGAGCATCCTATCTCCTCCTTCAGCATTGATTGAGGGGTTGAGTTAGATGAAAGTCGTTTCTGAATCATGATGTCTTCTTCTCCAAATCTTTTCAATGCAGTTCCAACACTGTGGGATTATTCTTTCCTTCTGAATCAGAGGAACCTTTCCTACATTGCTCCATCTTCTCTTCTATAGCTTTCATAGGAAGATCCTAAGCTCAGACTCTCAAGCTTTGTTCCGCCTTTGCAATGGGAATGTTCAGAAATTGAAAAAAGATATTTTTAAAAAATTTTCTATTCTACATCCATTAGCAGCTCTTTCCCCAGCCCCTCGCACCCTCTAGTCTATTTACTCGCTATTTGGATTTGCCTATTCTGAAAGTTTTAATAAATAGAATTATACAGTATCTCTGGGGAAAAAAATTTCTCTTTAAATGAAGCTTAATGTTCAAAACTCTTTCTCTATGAAAATATCTTAGAAATATTTGACACTCTAAATTGAGGAATAACCACTTTGTTTTAGGCTCTGTTCACCTTCCCTCTGTGAAATAAGGAATTAAGTAGCTGGAAACACATGGAAAACCAGAATCTGTAATGGAAAAACCCGTTGATTTGATATCTCAAATAGACTCTCACCATTTCACTATTAAGACTAAGCAGCAAAAATTCTCATGCTTAGTCACTTTGTTGTTACTCTATAATTCTCAGCTGAAAGCACTGATGTGGGAGAAAGCTTGTATTTGATTGCCACTATATTTTGTTGCCTGCCCAGCTGGCAGGCCATGAGCTGTTCCATTCTCTGGTTGGTCTGCTTTTCAGTCCATGCTGTCTCCATGACGATGTCCCTACAGCCTTCATGTCCTACAACAGTGTCATTCTAAGAATCTTCTCTTCATATTGGCATTCTTTCCCAAGGTCCTCAAGAATCTCCACTGTGCGTCACTTAGACAGTGGTAAACTGGCTGCACAAACT
Source organism: Tragulus kanchil (assembly GCA_022376925.1). Classification (NCBI taxonomy): domain Eukaryota; kingdom Metazoa; phylum Chordata; class Mammalia; order Artiodactyla; family Tragulidae; genus Tragulus; species Tragulus kanchil. Next base: position 84,724,881 of record JAIOJX010000002.1, on the reverse strand, counting down.
TTGGCTGGTCCATGATGTTGCAATGTGCCCTGTGTACAGTCTTCTCTTAGCTTTCCAAACAAGAAGCCAAGGCACAAAAAAAGCCTTTGCTTTCAGTTTCTTCATCACCTTCCCCATGTTCTATCTCATCAGAGCATCCTATCTCCTCCTTCAGCATTGATTGAGGGGTTGAGTTAGATGAAAGTCGTTTCTGAATCATGATGTCTTCTTCTCCAAATCTTTTCAATGCAGTTCCAACACTGTGGGATTATTCTTTCCTTCTGAATCAGAGGAACCTTTCCTACATTGCTCCATCTTCTCTTCTATAGCTTTCATAGGAAGATCCTAAGCTCAGACTCTCAAGCTTTGTTCCGCCTTTGCAATGGGAATGTTCAGAAATTGAAAAAAGATATTTTTAAAAAATTTTCTATTCTACATCCATTAGCAGCTCTTTCCCCAGCCCCTCGCACCCTCTAGTCTATTTACTCGCTATTTGGATTTGCCTATTCTGAAAGTTTTAATAAATAGAATTATACAGTATCTCTGGGGAAAAAAATTTCTCTTTAAATGAAGCTTAATGTTCAAAACTCTTTCTCTATGAAAATATCTTAGAAATATTTGACACTCTAAATTGAGGAATAACCACTTTGTTTTAGGCTCTGTTCACCTTCCCTCTGTGAAATAAGGAATTAAGTAGCTGGAAACACATGGAAAACCAGAATCTGTAATGGAAAAAAACCCGTTGATTTGATATCTCAAATAGACTCTCACCATTTCACTATTAAGACTAAGCAGCAAAAATTCTCATGCTTAGTCACTTTGTTGTTACTCTATAATTCTCAGCTGAAAGCACTGATGTGGGAGAAAGCTTGTATTTGATTGCCACTATATTTTGTTGCCTGCCCAGCTGGCAGGCCATGAGAAATTTAAAGCCTGTCTCATGTAAAAGTTCACTCCTTCATTCATATGTTCATTTAATCATTCATTGAGTGCCTGATGAATATGAAGAAGAACTAAAACAGAAATAACAACAAGAACATAACCCCACTTTTCACCCAAGCATAGTCTCTCCACCACACTGTAGTGCTTAAAGAAGTCTGCAAGAGTGAGATTCTCTGGGCAATATCAGGGCATTAGTTTACGGTTAATTTCTTTTCATGGTGCAGTTAACTTGAGAGAATCCTCTGGGAAAGAAATTGGTTCTGTCCCACTTGCTATTATTTTTAAAATCAGGAAAAAGAACATCATAAAAAGACATAATTTTGACCTCACCCTGGCCTAGAGTTTGGCAGCTCTAATTAAAAAGTGAATGTACCCAATGTCTTAGAGAATAAAGCCCTTTTATAACAAATAACCTTTTGATGGAGAAACCACACTGTTTGTACACCAAAAAGTAATTTGAAGGCTTATCTTGAGTTAATGCCAGGGTAAATAGAAGCTGAAGCTTCTTGCCCTTCTTCTCTCTTTACCAAGGAATCAAAGCAGATCTATTTCAGCTTTCTGCTTTTACAAATATTCTACTGTAAATTTTATGCAGTTTGCAAGGACAAAATCCCTTCCACTGACATTTTGGAACAAAAATGAAAATTCTGGACCTATGGTTGTGTGGTGACTAGATTTTAACAATCTGCACAGAAGAAGCCTTATTGTGAGGGAAGCCAAATTTAATGTTGAAATGTTCCAAAGAGTTGTCAACAGTTCATTTAAGGAAACATTAAGGAAACATCTCACTCTTGAATTTAATTTTGACCCAGTTTGTAAAAGTTGGAAAGTCAGAGTGTTTATGTCTTAGTGAAGGAAGATTTTTTTGGAAACCTGAGTTCATCTCCATAACTTAATGTATGGAACTGTGACTATATTAAAGGTACATTTGTGTCAGGGAAGAATTTCAAACTAGGTAGTTTTGAAAAAGCTGTGACAAGTTAACAGATAAAAGTAATTTCAACAATTACCAAAAAATGAAAAAATCAGTTCTAAAAGTGCAGGCTCTAACCTTTTAACCACTAACCACTTTATTGTGATAGTTAAATGATCTATAGCTGTACTTCTTGTCACAATAAACACTTCAAATAAACTGTCACCAAAATTAGTATTTATAGATTAAGTTCAAAAGCATAAGCAGTTCTTCATAAAGCACTTTGTTTGATAATGTCATATGGCCTATGTCCTTCACACTTTACAAAATCCTTTTATGCACTTTTTTCATTTGAAATATAGTTCGTTTTAAATGTTGTACTGCTTTATGGTGTACAGCAAGGTGGTGCAGACACGTATTTGTTTTCTCAGATTCTTTATTCATTTTGCTTATTTGGCCTTCTTATAATATTGCAGGCTGGGTGGCCTTTAAATTTTTATATTTATTCTTATTTATATAAAAGTAAATTCTGAGAATTAAGTCCTTTTATAACAAATAACCTTTTGATGGAGAAACCACACTGTTTGTACACCAAAAGTAATTTGAAGGCTTATCTTGAGTTAATGCCAGGGTAAATAGAAGCTGAAGCTTCTTGCCCTTCTTCTCTCTTTACCAAGGAATCAAAGCAGATCTATTTCAGCTTTCTGCTTTTACAAATATTCTACTGTAAATTTTATGCAGTTTGCAAGGACAAAATCCCTTCCACTGACATTTTGGAACAAAAATGAAAATTCTGGACCTATGGTTGTGTGGTGACTAGATTTTAACAATCTGCACAGAAGAAGCCTTATTGTGAGGGAAGCCAAATTTAATGTTGAAATGTTCCAAAGAGTTGTCAACAGTTCATTTAAGGAAACATTAAGGAAACATCTCACTCTTGAATTTAATTTTGACCCAGTTTGTAAAAGTTGGAAAGTCAGAGTGTTTATGTCTTAGTGAAGGAAGATTTTTTTGGAAACCTGAGTTCATCTCCATAACTTAATGTATGGAACTGTGACTATATTAAAGGTACATTTGTGTCAGGGAAGAATTTCAAACTAGGTAGTTTTGAAAAAGCTGTGACAAGTTAACAGATAAAAGTAATTTCAACAATTACCAAAAAAAAAAAAAAAAAATCAGTTCTAAAAGTGCAGGCTCTAACCTTTTAACCACTAACCACTTTATTGTGATAGTTAAATGATCTATAGCTGTACTTCTTGTCACAATAAACACTTCAAATAAACTGTCACCAAAATTAGTATTTATAGATTAAGTTCAAAAGCATAAGCAGTTCTTCATAAAGCACTTTGTTTGATAATGTCATATGGCCTATGTCCTTCACACTTTACAAAATCCTTTTATGCACTTTTTTCATTTGAAATATAGTTCGTTTTAAATGTTGTACTGCTTTATGGTGTACAGCAAGGTGGTGCAGACACGTATTTGTTTTCTCAGATTCTTTATTCATTTTGCTTATTTGGCCTTCTTATAATATTGCAGGCTGGGTGGCCCTTTAAATTTTTATATTTATTCTTATTTATATAAAAGTAAATTCTGAGAATTAAGTATTGAAAAAATGGTATAACTACACAGTGGTAGAACCAGAGTACACTGAAATGCAGGATTTCAGATTTTAAATTCTTTGTAAGTACTTAGCTTGCTGTTTGGTGTAAACATTTACTTATAAATGTGTGTTATTTCTTCTTCCTCAGTGTTTACACCACCACCACATCACATCAATTTGATGGATTAGTTATTTTCAATGTACTTGTTCTTCCTGGCTCTTAATCATTCTCATTCATCTCCCATTAGTCTCTCCCATAAAAGACATCTCCAGCTACGGAGCAAATTCTAAAGACAGGAAACGTATCCAGATGATTTCTGGGTTTCGTGCCACATATAGGAAGCTTGAAAGCCACCACTCTATCCTAACAATGTCAAAAACTGAACAAAGTGAAAAACGATAAAACTACCCAATGACTCCTCTTGATCTGTATAGAGAGAGTGGAGGAAATATGGCAAATCACTGCTCTTGACACTGGAGACAAGTGAACAGAGGGAATCACAGCTTACCAGAGTAGAGATGGCCAGGAACTACTGCTTTTAACAGTACCAAGGTATGAAAACCCCAACTGGAATAGATAAATTGTTGGAACCTCAAATGAAGATAACGTTGATAGCTAAAAGCCACAGGGAGCCCAGTCCTGGGGACCCCCCACATTTGTGAGTTTTAGTTCCAGGAGCCTGATTTGGTTCTCCCAGCAATTATCTGAGAAAAATTCCCTCATGTTTCAAGTAGGAGAAGGGAAAAAGGAATCATTTTGATACCTGCCAAAGCACTTTGTTCTCATCAAGCCCTGCCCTCAGGGTAAACTTAGTCAGCCAGAGTCTAACCTGTCCACGTATATTAGTTCCAAACTGACCTGGGTGAAGGGAAATACTCAACTTCAGTCCATTCTAGCCCTCCACAAAGGGAAATACCCAATTCCAGTTTACTACTCCAGCCATCCTATACTATCTAAGAGGGGAAGGGAGAAAAAACTTTTGAGAAGCCCTTGTGACATTCACGATCCAGAGGCACAGACATTAAAATACTGAGACCTACAGAACACTTTCCCTCCCTGATACCATACAATCATATCAGTCTAAAGACCTATTCACAAGAGTTCCTGTTATCCAGTACATTATGTGTCTACCATGAAAATTACAAGGCATACTAAAAGGTGAAAAAACACAACTGAAGAGGCAGAGCAAGCATCAGAGGCAGACATGAGAGGGATGCTGGAATAATGAGATCAGGGATATAAAACAATTGTAGTTTATATCTTAAGGGCCCTAAATGATAAAGTTGACAGCATATAGGAACAGATGGGAGTTGGAGGGAGATGGAAATTCTAAGACAGTACCAAAACCAAAGGTTAGAAATCAAAAACACTGTAACAGAAATGGAGAATGTCTCTGATAGGCTTACCAGAAGGCTGGACATATCTGAGAAAAAGAGTTTCTGAGTTTCAGGCGGTCTCAACAGAAACTGCAAAGCTGAAAATCAAAGAGAACAACAACTGGAAAAACACAGAACAGAATACTCAAGAACTGTGGGAAAACCACAAAAGATGTAATATACACATAATGGGAACACCAGAAGAAGAAGAAGAAAAGAAAGGAACAGATAAGATACTTGAAACAACATTGACTGAAAATTTCTTCAAATTAATGTCAGACACAAAACCACAGATCCAGGGAGCTCAAGGAAAATCAAACAAAATTAATGCCAAGAAAACTACACATAGGTACATCATTTTCAAGCCACTGAAAATCAGACATGGAAAAAAATCCTGAAAAAAGCCAGATGAAAAAAATCTTCTTACTTACAGAGGAATATAGGTAAAAATGACATCCAAATTCTAGAAATCATTCAAGCAAGAAGATAACAAAGTGAAATACAAAGTGTTGAGAGAAATGTCCTACCAATATAGTTTCTGTGTCTGTGAAACTATTCGTCAGAAGTGAAGGAGATTAAATACTTTCTCAGGCAAAAAAAATTGAGAAAATTTGTTGCAAGTAACTTGTCTCACAAGAAATGATAAAAGATGTTCTTTAAAAAGAGAAACAAAAGATCAGAAACTCCAATCTATGTAAGGAAAGGAAAAGCATCAAAGAACAAATAACTAAAGGCAAAATAAAAACTTCTATTTTTCTTATTCTTAATTGACTTAACAGTTAAAAGAGTTTTATTCAAAATGATAATGGCAACAATGGTTTTGATTATATATGCTTGTGTGTGTGTCTTCTGCACAAATGTAGACAACATATCAAAAAGCAAAGATGTCACTTTGCCAGCAAAGGTCCACATAGTTAAAGTTATGGTTTTTTCCAGTCATCATGTATGGAAGTGACTGGACCATAAAGAAGGCTGAGTGCTGAAGAATGGATGCTTTGGAATTGTGGTCCTGGAAAGGCTCTTGAGAGTCCCTTGGACTACAAGGAGATCAATCCTGAATATTCATTGGAAGGACTGATGCTGAAGGAGATCAATCCTAAAGGAAATTTTAAATGTTGTTTTGCTTTCTGATATACAGCAAGGTGGTGTAGACACATATTTGCCTTCTCAGATTCTTTATTCATTTTGCTTATTTGGCCTGAATATTCACTGGAAGGACTGATGGTGTAGCTCCAGTACTTTGGCTACCTGATACAAAGAGCTGACTCACTGAAAAGACCCTGATGCTAGGAAAGATTGAGGACAGGCAGAGAAGGTGATGAGATGGTGGATGAGAAGGTGAAGGTGATGGTGGATGAGATGTTTGGATGGCATCATCGACTAAATTGGCATGAGTTTCAGCAAACTCTGGTAGATACTAGAGGAAAGAAGAGCCTGGCATCCATGATGTCACAGAGTCAGATGAGACTTCGCAACTGAACAACAATGACAAAGGATGTCGGGATCCCAGATGGCACATTAAGATTTTCTACTTCTTCATATGTATACTTATATACTGTCACTCTATGTCATTCTTTCATTGTCTTAATATTTGATACAACAATGTTGGTATTATTATTTCTTTTACAACCTATCAATGTTTCTGGAGTCTCCATTTAGTTTCCTTTATTAAATTTTACAGATAAATATTCATTAATTTAGTAAACAAATGTTCATTGAGCATCCACCATATGCTGACTCCCAGAGATTGGAGATGTAGCCATGAGTCACAAATAGGTTTCTCTTCTCATGAAATTAATTATATAGATGGAATAGGATTAACTAAATCACTAGATTCTGAAAAGGTCTGTAACAGAAATTACAGTGTATTCTGTTCTAACCCAAGCTTTGTAAGATTGTTTTCCATAACATTTGTCACCTATTATTTTCCATGATTTTCCCAATTTTGAACTCATTTTGACATTTCCTCTGTTACAAAATACATAGCCATATCTTATTGGTTACCTTATGAAAGGTAAATCCATCTTTTATATCTTTATTATGTTTCTTAAGGTTTTGAACATCATAACTCCTTATTGTTGTTTAAGAAAGAGCAGTATGCTCTATTTCAATAGCTTCTAAATAATTTCAGCACTTACAACATATAGTCTGGCTCAGCCTACTGGAAAATTATCTTATATATCAGGAACCAGTCCTAGTAACCATGGCAGAAACCAAGACAATATTGTAAAGCAATTATATTGAAATTAAAAATAAATTTTAAAAGTAGTATGTTCATTTGAAAAAAAATGTCTGACGACATACTGCATTTCCCCATTCTACTTCTTGAATTGCCTGTGGTTACAGTATAAACTTTGGGATATTTCTAAATTTAGAAAAAAAAATTCACCTCTAAAGGATTAAAATGAGTTTAGGGGTTACTATCTTCTCTCCTAGGAGCCATCCATATCTCAGAACCATAGTTTAATTTTCATATATTACTAGACAGAACTGGCAGTATCTTCAAAAATATGCATGTAAGTGAAATCTACAAGTAAACATAACTGGCGAGTGTTTTAGTACCCTCCACATCTTTATACGAAATTGTATTTCAGAGTATATTGAATGTTAAAAACCTGATGCCTTATTATCATGATGAGACAGGAATAGAAAATGGCAGAGGACTACAGGCAATTTATTTTCATGACAAGCCTGCAGTATCATGAAGAATTATGAAACCATTCTCACTGCCATTTCAAGACTGCAATCTTGTCCACAAAGATGTCACACCTGGGTCTCCATTGTTTTAAATGACTCATTTCATATTTCCAGATCTTCTTGACTGGACTTGTTATCAGATCCAACCATTTCTAAAATAAATGAATATCATTTTCGTCTAGTTTATCGAAGCAAATCATGTCAACATAGAATGTTAGGTTGGAATATTTATGAAACATCTTGGCAGCTTGAAAAGAATTAAAGTGATCTTGTTAAGAGCATAGTTTTTGAGTTCACTTCTTGATGTATATATAAACAAATTCTGGAGAAGATGTTATTCTATATACTTTTTAAAAAGTGAGAGATGTTTATGTATGGATATGTGTGCATCTGTGCATGCCTCTATGTGTGTGTGTGTGTGTGTGTGTGTGTGTGTGCTTCTGTCTGTGGCATAATTAGAGCTTTTAAGACCTCAAGTGCCTAAATTTTATTTGCTGACATGTAAACCTAAGGCCAAATTAAAAGGAACTAAAATAACCCAACATCAGAGATTTATATGTTTTTAATTCAAAACAAAGATATCTGCACCATTGCCTATGTATTCTATGGGAATTATAGAAAAATCTTCAATTTTGTTAAGGGAAAGTGTGATCATCGATTTCAGTAAACCTTTTATTATGGTGTATTGGCTAAAAATATTTACCTTGATCTAATAATACATATGTTTGTTGTGATAGGTCCTTTGAGAAATTTAATTTTAAGATCATACTGAGATAACTCCCTTATACCTATACATTTCTAGATTCTATTCATTATTACAAGTTAGTAGGGATAATTAACTATGACTTCATTTATTTCGTTCATTTCTGCTTGATTAATTTACTCACTTTTATCACCAATTAAAGTGCTTCTACTCAGTTAAGACAAATTTTTGGTCAAATCAAAAATATTTATTGGGGACTTCCCTGGTGGTCCAGTGAATAAGGACACTGCCTTGCAGTGCAAGGGGCGCTGGTTCAATCCCTGGCCTGGGAAGATCCCATGTGCTGCTGAGTGACTGGACCTATGTGTCCAACTGCTGAGCCGGAGTTCTGGGGAGCGCACACGCTCAGAGCCGATGCTCTGCGAGAGGGGCCGCTGTGATGGGAGGCCCATGCAGGCCAGGGAACAAAGATGGATGGAAATACCTAAATGAAAGATCAATAGAAGTGTCCAAAAAAAAAAATTATTGGATTCATAATGAACACTGTGAATAATTCTGAAGAAAGTACACTTTTAGATTAGGTAGAGAACAACATGGGGTTTCTCACGTGGTGTTAGTTGTAACTACCTGCCTGTCAATGCAGGAGATTTAAGAGACACCAGTTCAGTCCCTGGGTCAGGAAGATCCCCTGGAGAAGGAAATGGCAACCCACTCTAGTATTCTTTCCAGGAGAATCCCATGGACAGAGGAGCCTTGTGGGCTAGGGTCCATAGCGCACAGAAAGTCAGACACTGCTGAAGGAACTTCACACTCTTGCACGCAGAGAAAAAAATCACATATTTCTTAGCACAGCTTGTAAAAAATTTTTTAACACAGACTACTTTTCAAATCTGATGTAAAGATAGAGATTCACTCTATAGGCAAATATTTGAATATTTAACCCTTTCTGTGGAATCTTTAATTTTAAGTTTAACTTTGGATAAGTGAATTTAATTTACCCGGGGTGTCCTAAATTTGACCATTGCCTATGTATTCTATGGGAATTATAGAAAAATCTTCAATTTTGTTAAGGGAAAGTGTGATCATCGATTTCAGTAAACCTTTTATTATGGTGTATTGGCTAAAAATATTTACCTTGATCTAATAATACATATGTTTGTTGTGATAGGTCCTTTGAGAAATTTAATTTTAAGATCATACTGAGATAACTCCCTTATACCTATACATTTCTAGATTCTATTCATTATTACAAGTTAGTAGGGATAATTAACTATGACTTCATTTATTTCGTTCATTTCTGCTTGATTAATTTACTCACTTTTATCACCAATTAAAGTGCTTCTACTCAGTTAAGACAAATTTTTGGTCAAATCAAAAATATTTATTGGGGACTTCCCTGGTGGTCCAGTGAATAAGGACACTGCCTTGCAGTGCAAGGGGCGCTGGTTCAATCCCTGGCCTGGGAAGATCCCATGTGCTGCTGAGTGACTGGACCTATGTGTCCAACTGCTGAGCCGGAGTTCTGGGGAGCGCACACGCTCAGAGCCGATGCTCTGCGACGAGAGGGGCCGCTGTGATGGGAGGCCCATGCAGGCCAGGGAACAAAGATGGATGGAAATACCTAAATGAAAGATCAATAGAAGTGTCCAAAAAAAAAAATTATTGGATTCATAATGAACACTGTGAATAATTCTGAAGAAAGTACACTTTTAGATTAGGTAGAGAACAACATGGGGTTTCTCACGTGGTGTTAGTTGTAACTACCTGCCTGTCAATGCAGGAGATTTAAGAGACACCAGTTCAGTCCCTGGGTCAGGAAGATCCCCTGGAGAAGGAAATGGCAACCCACTCTAGTATTCTTTCCAGGAGAATCCCATGGACAGAGGAGCCTTGTGGGCTAGGGTCCATAGCGTCACAGAAAGTCAGACACTGCTGAAGGAACTTCACACTCTTGCACGCAGAGAAAAACATCACATATTTCTTAGCACAGCTTGTAAAAAAAATTTTTTTTAACACAGACTACTTTTCAAATCTGATGTAAAGATAGAGATTCACTCTATAGGCAAATATTTGAATATTTAACCCTTTCTGTGGAATCTTATAAAGTTCATAGATGTCCTAAAATTTGAGACATGTTCTCAATGTCATCTTGGACTAACTATATAACTTTGGATAAGTGAATTTAATTTACCTCCTTGTGTGTTTTGGGATTGTTGCATGATTACATGAATAAATATATGTTAAGAACTAGGTTCAATGCCTGACTCAAAGTGGCACTATATACGTGTTTGTTCTTATTGTACTGTGATTATTATAAGACGTTTTGTGTATGTATGCTGAGTCGCTTCAGTCATGTTCCACTCTTTGTGACTGTCTGGATTGGAGCATGCCAGTCTCCTCTGTCCATGGGATTCTCCCCAGGAAAGAATACTGGAGTGGGTTGTCATGACCTGCTCCAGGGGATCTTCCCGACCCAGTGATTGAACCCATGTCTCCTGTGTCTTCTGCACTGGCAGGCAAGCTCTTTGCCACTAGCACCACCAGGGAAGCCCATGTATAAAGCTCTTTAGGCAATCAAAAGGAAAAGATAAGCCCAGCTTCATAAAATCTACTTTATGAAGATGTTGCATTTAGGCTAGATCTTGAGACTTAATTTTGGAATGGCAGAGAGGATCGCCATGTGTTTTCAAGCACTGAGAATAGTGATCATACTTTTGGAAGTAAGAAAACTGTGTGGCATGAGTCACTGAACTACACTGAAAAGAAGTCTATTGTCAGAAGTGGAACAGCCAGCAGAATGGGTGAGGTGCCCCCAGAAAATTAAGAGCTTTTGATAAGCTAAGTTCGACTGGATGAGACATAAAGGATCTGGGTTTCCTTTGCATACCTTCCTATCTTCAGCCTCTTAGTTTTTACTTTGCATAAATCAAACAGATTGTAATGTACTTCAGTTCAAAGTGGTTAAACACGGCTACAATTAAACAGTAAAGGGAAACTAACACCTTCAAAGCAGCATCGATGAACCCATGGAAAATTTTTGCATAAATGGTGATGTTACACAAAAGAAGGAATGGACAATTAAAGAAGGAAAAAATAAATAGCTAAACATTTTTAAAATGATTTGGTGTTAAAAATATCACATGAAGAGTAAAGTAGTTTGAAGATAACATGTATCGACTCTCAAACACTAATGGAATGAGTTGCAGTCCCATGCATTCCATTGTCATAAGATAACATGTTGAAAAATATTAGTATATATTTCTCATTTTCATTTCCAGGAGATCACTTTTATCCTGGCAAGTCAGAGATATTTGTCCATCTAACTGGTAGAGGCAAGTAGTAATGGAGAAAAGCTTTAGTCTGCTACAGAAGGAATGGAGTTATGTTCAGTTTTTGACATGGAAAATAGAATTATCTAGCCAGAATACAGCCTAGAAAGAAAATTTCTCATGGCTTCTTTTTTTCTCTCCTCCCTCATTTAGTTTTTTTGTAGAGAACCAGAGGAAGCACCTCTTAGAGCTACCCCACAGGGTGGAGAAGAGGCACCTTCCGTCCATAACTGGGTTTATTCCAAAGGAGTTAGAGTTTGACAGAAAGGAAGAGAAAGAAAATGTCACCTGCATTTTTTGGTCTTAAGAATAGCAAGAAAGAAGTGAGGTACAAAAGGACATATTTTTCCTTCTTTATCCTGAGATTTTGACATGCAGATATTCTGTGTTAGAAAAAAGGAGGAACCTCATGAACACAGAGATCCTGTCCTAGCTTCTTGCTGGGGTCCTTACAAAAGGGCCATATTTCAAGCTTCTTTAGGTGCATGTTAATAGGCCGAGGGCTAATAACTTCATGGAGGAAGTGCCTGCTCCCCAGGACTACTTTAATGATTATATTCCAGTGGGGTTTAGAATGGACTGGCCTTTTGCTTTCTGCTAGCCAGTGAGTGAAACCATAAGAAATAAAGCCCAATTACTTAGAGACTATATAAAAGGTATTACATTCCTAAATAAAAGGTATGTGAATATTGCTGTGAGTTAAATGTTTACTCAAACTTATTTTATATGCTTAAATTATGAAGTTGAGGAATTTCAAAGTAAAAAAATCAATGGCATCTTTTAAAGCACAGTAAGGAAGACTTAATTAAAGGGGCAGATAAAGGAGGACAAGTACACAGAGCACCACAAAAGGATTTTACAGTCAAGGAGGGAAATTGGGCCCAACTCTGAAGACTGCACAGGCAACCTGGAACTTAAAGCCAATGAGAGTGCTATCTGGTCTCAGAGACAGGGAAATTACTAAGAGCAGATGTAAGATTCTGACTTTCCCAGAAGATGGGCCATGGTGATCAGACATCACTACGGGGATGATGGAAAATGAGAAACTCAATCAGAAGTCAAGGGTTATGATATACCAAGATGGCAGTTCTAACTAAATTAACTTAGCGGGGTTCTTGCTAAAACTGAATCTTGTAAGTGCCTGCACAGATGTGCCCAGAAGGTTCAGATGCTTAACAAAAGTCTGGTCAAAGTATTTTTTCCAGGAATTTATATCACACATATGATAATTATGAAGTTACTGTGCTACTTACTGTATGTTTCACTTCTAACACTCTAAAATGAAACTGAAGCTGTAAAAGTTAAATGCTATCTGTTATAAGAATTTTTTTTTAGTGCAATAAGTTTAAGCAACAAGTTAACAATAATCACAAAAATATCTCTAGCTGTCTCAACTTTAAATGTATTCTATCTCAGCTATATTATTTTCCTGTAGTCACAAAACACAGAGGACAAACATGATACTATGCTCTTAGGTTTACTTTTGTTTCAGATTGTAGGATCCTCTCCTTTGGCAAACAATGTATTGAAATGAAATTACTCTTAGCGATTGTATTATGATTTATCTCACAAATTCTCTAGGTAAAAATCTGGAAAATTCTCTGTAGAAAAGAGACACACCAATACTATTTTAAACACATGAATCTGTTCACAAACAATGACAGGAAATGTACAGAAGAACTGAGGAGAAAACCTTTGAGGTAAAGTATAAATGGTAAACAGACAGAAAATGGAATATTTACCTCCTAGATTCTTGATTCCTTTTTTTTTCCACTTTTTTTTTTTTTCAATTTGGCGTCTTTTACTGGTTATTTATTTATTTATTTATTTTCATTCATCTTTATTCTTTGGCTTGTGTGGGCCTTCCATTGCAGTGGCCTCTCTCGCCTCAGAGCACTGGCTCCAGGCACATTGTGCTCCAGAGCGCTGACACGTAATTGGACACACCAGTTCAGCTGTTCAGTGGCATGTGGGATCTTCTTGGGCCAGGGTTCAAACCGGTGTCCCTTGCACTGCAAGGCGGACTCTCTACCCACTGTACCACCAGGAAGCCCCCTCCTAGATTCTTAACCAAGAATTACATTGGAGAAAATTCTGATTTTTGTTAATGTATAAAAATAAAATTAAGAACTTCCCTGGTAGCTCAGTGGTAAAGAGTTTGCTGCCCAATGCAGGAAACATAGGTTCAAGCCCTGATCCAGGAAGATCCCACATGCTGTGGAGGAACTGAGCCCGTGAGCCACAACTGTTGAGCTTGGGCTGTAAAGACTTCGAGCCACAATTATTGAGCCCATGTGCCACAACTGCTGAAGCCCATGAGCCCTGGAGCCCGAGTTCCACAACAGGGGAGGTCACTGCAATGGGAGGCCTGCTCGCCTCAACTGGAGAGTGGCCCCCACTCCCTGTGGCTAGAGAAGAGACTGTGGCAGCAGTAAAAACCCAGAATAGCCAAAAATAAATAAATAAATAAAATAAATGCATTACTTCAAAAAAATAAAGACTGAGGATTTAAACTGGGAAAAGTTCCAGAAATGAATAAAGGCTCTTCATGTTTTGTTCTCTATAGCATTGCTTTTCACATAGTAGGTACTTAAAGGACTTTTGCTGAATGAATCAATTATTCTTGAGAACACCTGGAATCAGTTAACCTAATACTCTTACTTGGAATACAGAGTGCATTTTTCCAGAGCTGAAGATCTGTCTGCAGCACATTTGAATAATACAGCCATTTCATTTCCTCCATCCATTTCCTTTCACCTTCAATCTTGGCTTTCCTGTAAATGCCTTTAACTGTGCTGACAATTTCAGTGCTGACTACTCGGTGCCAGTGTAGAGGCCTGAGCGGTGGTCCAAGCCCAGGTCATTTGCCCCTGGGCATTTCCCTTAAGTAGCTAGAACATTCTGTCCTGGAGTTTGGATTTAAAAGTATCTGCCAACAATATGCCAAGAGGACAATGGGCTTTTGGATTTTTTTCCTCTTTTTTACCGAAGTGATTTTTTTTTTCATATACTAGGTATATTGTTTTTAAGAGTTTGCACTCTATTCCTAAATGAAATTATTTTCTTGGATATAACTTAGTACAAACTCAGTGATAGGATGGTTGTATTTTACTTTTTATCTCTTCTAACTCCTAATTTGGTTGTTTATGTCTGAATTATTGTGCTGAAATGTTAATTAGGGTGGGTGTGTGTCTGCTCAGTTCCTCAGTCGTGTCTGACTCCCACCAGGTTCCTCTGTCCATGGACTCTTCCATGCAAGAACACTGGAGAAGGTTGCCATTTCCTCCTTCATGGGATCTTCCCGACCCAGGATTCAACCCATGTCTCTTGAACTGGCATGCGGGTTCTTTACCACTACACCATCAGGGAAGCCCTTAATTAGGGCTGCATACAAAAATATGTCTTGTCTCAGTTCCTTAATTTATGAATTAGAGACAATTTACAGTTTGGAATAAGACAAAGCAAACCTAAACAAAAATCTGTTTCTGAATACTGGCACTCTTCTTATTTACTTATCCTTTTTTTTAAATAAGCTTTCTATTTTTTATATTTATTTATTTATGGCTATTCTGGGTTTTCATAGCTGCCACAGGCTCTTCTCTAGTCACAGGGAGTAGGGGTCACTCTCCAGTTGAGGTGATCAGGCTTCCCATTGCAGTGACCTCCCCTGTTGTGGAACTCGGGCTCCAGGGCTCATGGGCTTCAGCAGTTGTGGCACATGGGCTCAATAATTGTGGCTCGAAGTCTTTGCAGCCCAAGCTCAACAGTTGTGGCTCACGGGCTCAGTTCCTCCGCAGCATGTGGGACCCTCCCAGATAAGGGATTGAACCCGTATCTCCTGCATTGGCAGGTGAACTCTCTACCACTGAGCTACCGGGGAAGCCCTTTCCTTATCTTTATAGGGAGGAAAATATTAAATGAGATGTTGTGTCTAGCATACCATCAATAAAGGCTAGTTTCACCTCTTTCCACTTCTCATTTCCAAATGAGAGAATCCAGGTTTCTCTTTGTGGCTTTCTTTACTCCCCAGGTTCCACAACCCAGTTCTCACAAATCACTCCATCATCTCTATAGTTCAGCAGACTATTATCAGAAGCTGTGTCCTAGGGAACAGAATCAGAGGCAAAGATTCAAGTGATGATGCTTTACTGGAGGGAGCCCGAAGGCAGAAGAGCAAGAGCCAGTTCAAAGGGCAGGGAGAGGGGTCAAGGAAAGATGAGAAGGCAGGTGAGGCACACCCCCATCCTGGCTGCTGTTTGATGCCTGCTGTGATGAGTCATAGTGTTGCTCTGGCACGCAGGTCCTCCCTGGACAGGCTCCACAGACTTGCACCATCTCAGAGTACATCATTATGGGAGGGCCAATAAAGAGGTCATTTATCCCTCTAATTCCCACTTTCCCACTGGTCAAAATTCAACCCATGTGAGTTAACACCTTCACCTCACTTCTGAGCTGAGATAGGTTTCCATGGAAGGTTTTGTAAGCCAGATCTTGTGACCTGTGGTGGTGTAGTGTTTTCTTCTAGTCTAGACATAGTGACAGGGGCTGGCTGACTGGGAAATGGGTGACAGTGGAGAGAAAAGCAAATAGCAGCGTCCCAACAGCAACACTGGTTGATCCCAGATCGGCCTGAAAGTTTCCAGGGATGTATGCGTGTGAATCAAAGGAACTCAACCAAAGTTTGCTCTATTAGGATGCTGCAGTGCTACAGAAGACTCTTGAGAGTCCCCAGGACACTGAGATCAAACCAGTCAATCCTAAAGGAAATCAACCCTTAATACTCATTGGGAGGACTGAAGCTGAAGCTGAAGCTCCAATCCTTTGGTCACCTGATGTGAAGAGTCAACTCATTGGAAAAGACAGTGATGCTGGGAAAGATTGAGAGCAGGAGGAGAAGGGAGTGGCAGAGGATGAGATGGTTGTATGTCATCACTGACTCAATGGACATGAGCTTCAGCAAACTCCAGGAGATAGTGAAGGACAGAAAAGCCTGGCACGCTGCCATCCATGGAGTCACAAAAAGTCAGACACAACTGAGCAACTAAACATGAGGACTCTATTTACAGAAATTTTCTCTAACTTTGAACTAGTTGCAAAACTCAAAAAAGATCCAAGGTTTTCTGTTTATGACTCATCAGCAATAGTGTTCATCTGACAGGCAAGGAAGGTGGACACCTCCACTTCCTTTCATTCTTGCCTTGCTTGTGGGATGGTTTTGCTTCAACTCCACGATGCCTGCATAGAGTGTGCTATTACTGCAAGTTAACTTCCCCTTTTCCTCCCTCATATTACAAGGAGGTAACAATTATCTGTGGACATCACATAGTATCTGAAAACCATGTGGTCAGGTGCCACTATACGTGAATTTAGGCAAGTGAGCCGGTGGCAGGGGGAAAAATTTTCTGAATTTCAGGTTTTGCATCTTCACAGAAGTATTGTTTCATACTGAGTGAGACTATTTGTCCAGGGGCTGAGTTTAAAGGTCAAAATTCAACCCATGTGAGTTAACACCTTCACCTCACTTCTGAGCTGAGATAGGTTTCCATGGAAGGTTTTGTAAGC
Organism: Tragulus kanchil; assembly: GCA_022376925.1. NCBI lineage: Eukaryota > Metazoa > Chordata > Mammalia > Artiodactyla > Tragulidae > Tragulus > Tragulus kanchil. The sequence continues at coordinate 84,707,776 of JAIOJX010000002.1, read as the reverse complement.
CAGATCTTGTGACCTGTGGTGGTGTAGTGTTTTCTTCTAGTCTAGACATAGTGACAGGGCTGGCTGACTGGGAAATGGGTGACAGTGGAGAGAAAAGCAAATAGCAGCGTCCCAACAGCAACACTGGTTGATCCCAGATCGGCCTGAAAGTTTCCAGGGATGTATGCGTGTGAATCAAAGGAACTCAACCAAAGTTTGCTCTATTAGGATGCTGCAGTGCTACAGAAGACTCTTGAGAGTCCCCAGGACACTGAGATCAAACCAGTCAATCCTAAAGGAAATCAACCCTTAATACTCATTGGGAGGACTGAAGCTGAAGCTGAAGCTCCAATCCTTTGGTCACCTGATGTGAAGAGTCAACTCATTGGAAAAGACAGTGATGCTGGGAAAGATTGAGAGCAGGAGGAGAAGGGAGTGGCAGAGGATGAGATGGTTGTATGTCATCACTGACTCAATGGACATGAGCTTCAGCAAACTCCAGGAGATAGTGAAGGACAGAAAAGCCTGGCACGCTGCCATCCATGGAGTCACAAAAAGTCAGACACAACTGAGCAACTAAACATGAGGACTCTATTTACAGAAATTTTCTCTAACTTTGAACTAGTTGCAAAACTCAAAAAAGATCCAAGGTTTTCTGTTTATGACTCATCAGCAATAGTGTTCATCTGACAGGCAAGGAAGGTGGACACCTCCACTTCCTTTCATTCTTGCCTTGCTTGTGGGATGGTTTTGCTTCAACTCCACGATGCCTGCATAGAGTGTGCTATTACTGCAAGTTAACTTCCCCTTTTCCTCCCTCATATTACAAGGAGGTAACAATTATCTGTGGACATCACATAGTATCTGAAAACCATGTGGTCAGGTGCCACTATACGTGAATTTAGGCAAGTGAGCCGGTGGCAGGGGGAAAAATTTTCTGAATTTCAGGTTTTGCATCTTCACAGAAGTATTGTTTCATACTGAGTGAGACTATTTGTCCAGGGCTAGGTCAAGTGACAGCCTTCAGTGACAATTTTCTTCTATCGTGTGCTATAGGAATTTAGTTGTTGTTTTCCTCAGGAAAGACAATAAAAATAAATGCATTTGTTTCTTCTTCCTTTTATAAGGATTAATGAAGTATCAGCTCAAAGATGGGCAGAAGAGAGCACTAGTAAAAAGTCATGAATATAAATAAGGGAATAAAATGAATTTTTGAAAATGAGAGGCAGATTCAAACTCTGATTATGCAACTAGCTAGACAACTGACTGGGAGTACCTTACGATGGTCTTCCTCTTATCCACGGAGGGCTATGTTCTAAGACCCTCAGTGGATATTTGATGCTGCAGACAGTTCTGAACCCTAAACGTACTGTTTTTTCCTATTCACACATACCTATGATAACGTTTAATTTACAAGTTAGGCACAGTAATACATTAACAATAATAAAACAATTATAATAATATACTGTAATAGAAGTTAAGTGAATATGCTGACTTTCACTATCAAAATATTTTATGGTACAAATTTAATGTCTTTTCCACCTTAACTCCCAGGAGAAGGAAATGGCAAGCCACTCCAGTATTCTTGCTGGAGAATCCCATAGACAGTGGAGCCTGGCAAGCTACAGTCCATAGTCTCGCAAAGGGTTGGACACAACTGAAGTGACTGATCACAAGCACTGTCTTGGGTTTTTTTCTTTTTCTTTTGACTGTGGTGGGGTGTTTGTTGCTGCACTCAGGCTTTTTCTAGTTGAGGTGAGCAGAGGTGGTGGGGGGTGGGGGTGGTGGCTGTTCTTCGTTGTCCTGCATGGGCTTCTCAGTGCACTGGCTTCTCTTGTTGCAGAGCACAGGCTCTATGTGCTTGGACTTCAGTCGTTGCCACTCATGGACTCTAGAGCACTAGCTTAGTAGTTGAGACACATGGGCTTAGCTACTCGCGGCATGTGGGAACTTCCTGGATCATGTATTGAACAGATGTCCCTTTCATTACAAGGCAGACTCTTAACCACTGGGCAACCAGGGAAGACAAAGCATCATCCTGACTAAGCTCTTATACATTGTGGCCCTAACTTTTCCAGTTTGAGTTGTGACAGCAAAACTACCAGAGGTTTCTTTTTCCTTCTTCACAGTTTCACTTATAGAAGATTCATTCTTATTGTCTACCTTGGCAACCACAGCATAGTACATTGTTTTCTATGTCAGGAACTTTCACCATTTCATCTAAATTACATGCTTTACACTCTCCTTTGCACATCCAAATTGCAACATCACTGCTCTTGCACTTTGTGGTCCTTATTAAGTAAAATAAGGGTGACTTGAATGATAAGGAGGCGGCTACTAAGTAGATAACAGGCGGGACAAAAGAATGACTCAGGTCCCAGGCAGGACCTAGATGGACCGTGCAAGATTTCACCATATTACTTAGAATGACACACAACTCAAAACTTACCAATTATTTCTGGAATTTTCCATGTGATAGTTTTGGAATGCAGTTGATAGATGGTAACTAAAAGCTTGAACAAGGTAACTAGTGATGAGTGTGTGTGTGCTCAGTTGTGTCTGACTCTTTGTAACCCCATGGACTGTAGCCCACCAGGCTCTTCTGTCCATGGAATTCCCCAGGTAAGAAAACTGGAGTGGGTTACCATGCCCTCCTCCTGGGGATCCTCCCAACCCAATAAGAGAGGGACTGCTATACTTAACCTCCATGAACATTTAGCTTTTCATCTGTGAAGGGGTAGTAATACCTTCATTACAGATTATGAACAGAAAACATTTAGGATATGGTAAGTTCTTTCATGGTACTTAATGTTAGAACCAGAAATCTCAGAGTAAGTGTATATAATTCTCATTTTCCATTTGGGAAACTGAAGTCTGTAAAGTCAGATGACTATGTCAAAGCTGTATACAAACACAGTTAGTGGTAAAGACTGTTGTATAATCCACTTCTTCACAAATTTTTATTTTAAAATAATATCATTTTTATTATGAATTCTTCTAAGAGCAGTCTTTTGATATGCAGAATGATTACATTACTCATTCCGCTAAGGGAAAATTTGGTAATCTTATTTTATTTTGCAGGTTTATAGAGACACACCTTGGAGACAGTGCCAGTTTGGTTCTAGACTACAACGATAAAACTAATGTCAAAAGTGAAGCACACAAATATTTTGGTTTCACAGTGCATATAAAATTGTGTTTACACTATGCTGTAGTCTATGAAAGTGTGCAATAGTATAGAATTGTGTCTAAAAAATGTATGTACCTTATGAACAGACAACTCACAAAATGAGAGAAAATCATAGCAAATGAACAACCAACAAAGAATTAATTTCCAAATATACAAGCAGCTTAGAAAAAAACCCAATCAAAAAATGGGGAAAAGACCTAAACAGACATCTCTCCAAAGAAGACTTACAGATGGGCAAAAAACAAGTGAAAAGATGCTCAACCTCACTTATAATTAGAGAAATGCAAATCAAAACTACAATGAGATATCACCTCACACCCGTCAAAATGGCCATCATCCACAAATCAACAGACGATACATGCTGGAGAGGGTGTGGAGAAAAGGGAACACTTTTGCATTGTTTGTAGGAATGTAAATCGATACAACCACTATGGAAGACGGTATGGAGATTCCTCAAAAATCTAAGAATAGAAGCACCATACGACACAACAATCCCACTATTAAGCTTATACTCTGATGAAATCAAAATTGAAAGAGATACCTGTACCCCAATGTTCACTGCAGCACTCTACACAATAGCTAGAACATGGAAGCAACCTAAATAAATGAATGGATACAAAAGCTCTGGTACATATATACAATGGATTACCTCTCAGTTGCAAAAAAGAAATACAGAAGAATTAGTCCTAATGAGGTGGTTGGATCTAGAACCTATTATACAAAGTGAAGCAAGTCAAAAAGAGAAGGACAGGGCTTCCCTGGTGGTCCAGTGGGTAAGGACACCACCTTGCAGTGCAAGGGGCAGCAGTTCGATCCCTGGCCTTGGAGGATCCCACGTGACATGGAGCAGTTGGACTGATGTGTCCAACCATGGAGCTGGAGCTCTGGGGTGCAAGCGCCCAGAGCCGGTGCTCTGTGACAAGAGAGACCGCTGTGATGGGAGGCCCACACAGGCCAAAGAACAAAGATAAATAAATGAAAGATTAATAGAAGTGGCCAAAAAAAAAAGGACAAGTATAGTATACTAACACATATATATGGACTCTAGTAAGATCATACTGATAAACACACACGCAGAGCATCAATAGAAAAACAGTCATAGAGAACAGACTTATGGACACCGGGGAGAGGGAAGAGTGGGTGAGAGACATGGAAAGAGTAACATGGAGCCCTGTACGAGCATATGTAAAAGACATAACCATTGTCAAGGCACTGTGGGTTAAGGGATCTTACATGGGGGCTATGCGATGGCCTGGAGGAGTCGTATGGGGGGGATGTGATATACATATGATTAATCTGGGATTATACATATCTGTAAACAGAAAAACTCTGTAAAAGAAAAAGAAAAAACTATGTACCTTAATTTTTATATAACTTGTTGGTTAAAAAAAGGCTAACCATCATCTGAGCTTTCAGTGTGTGGTAATCTTTTTTGCAATAGTAATGTCATAGAACACTGCTCATAGATCACCACAAGAAATATGAAAATAATGAAAAAGTTGGAAATATTGTGAGAATTACCAAAATGTGACAAAGAGACACAAATCAAGCAAATACTGTTGGAAATAGGATGCCAGTACACTTGCTCCACACAAGGTTGCCACAAACCTTCAATTAAAAAAAAAAAAAGTGAAGTGTCTGCAAAACGTAACAAAGCAACACACAAAAAACATGGCATGCCTGTATTAGAATTTTCTTTTGTCTGGAACAAAATTTTGTGCTAAAACAAATGCATTGTTAGTAAAGAGTAATTTATTACAGGACGATATAGCTGTTTCCAAACAACTTGATTTCTCTGGCCTATACTCTGAGCGTCATTCTTGCCATTAAGGATAGCATATTTAAGTGTGACTTTATCATACTTAGCTGATGTATTATTTAATTTATTACATCGTGTGCCTGGACAATCATCAGTATATTGCAAAGGCAAGTGTAGTAAATAAGTGTTATGGTTCCAGCTGCTCTATTACTATTAGAGTGTAGTTTTCTCATGGTTCACATCTATTTCACTTTATACCATGATACTTTTGAAATAAAATGCCATTCCTTACTTTCTTTTGTGTTAAACATATATTTATATGATCTTAAAATAATTGAGATGATACGGTGCTTAGTATAAAAGTCTTTTTATGCTCAGAAGAAATGGTTTGGTAGAACAAAGGCCCAAACTGAAACCATAGTGGCATCCTTAAAAATATTTCTGACAGAGCCAATTTTGTTAAAAAAAAAACAACCCTGGAAGACTAACTTCATTCCTGAAAAAACAGTAGTCATTCTCAGGTACAGACCTTATGGTGAATGGAGCTTTTAGGCATACTGTTTCTGTGGCATGGAAAACTTTGTAAAATGGGACTCTGACAGTCACTGGTACATCTGATACCGAAGAATCTTCTTACACTAATTGGCCATTGTAATTGTGCATAAGTCGCTCAACCTCTTTGGGTCTCTAATTTCTTTTTTTTCTAATCATATACGGTAATTGCTGCCTAAGAAAAATGAGATATTTAAACCTCCATCACCCCCTCCAGTATTCGTTCCTGGACAATCCCATGGACAGAGGAGCCTGGAAAGCTGCAGTTCATGGGATGCAAAGAGTCAGACATGACTGAGTGACTAAACACAGCAAAGCACATCCTTAGAAGAGACGTATGTCTTATTTTAATTCATGAGCCAGGCTGTGTTAGTTACACTTTAAGCCCCGGAACTTCAACACATCTCTTGGCTTTTCCATCAGCTCACCAAACCTTGACCCTCCTCTCATCATTATTTCTCCACTAATTATAACTCTTTCCCTTTTTTATTCTCTTTTCTTAAGGCTTTTGTTGTTGTTGTTTACCTCTAAGTATCATTTATTTTTCATCCTTTGGCCTGTGTGGGCTTCCCATCACAGCAGCCTCTCTCGTTGCAGAGCACTGGTTCTGGGCTCAGGTGTTCCAGAGCGCTGGCTCATAAGTGGACACACTGGTCCAACCGCTCTGCAGCACATGGTGGGATCTTCCTGGGCCAGGGATCGAACTGGTGCCCTTTGCTCTGCAAGGTGAGTCTTTACCTACTGGGCCACCAGGGAAGCCCTCTCTTTCCCTTTTAAAAGCTGATTTTCTTGGAAAGAGTTTTCTCACCTCTAATGTAACATGTAAGAGAGTAGAGAATGTTAGAAAAGCTGCAAGTTGGTTGGTGGCCCTAGAGTGGAAGTATAGACAGTGAAAGTGAAATTAAAAGCATCATCAGGGTGATTTCCTGTTTCTTGTTCAGCTTGTAAGGAGACTGCCACATTGGACGTTACAAACTTTTCACAACTTACCAGAGCAGAAACGCTCTGAGCAAGAACCATCACAGGAACCAGTATGACAGGTGATAGATGATGGTAAGTTACCATGAACGGTGTCAGATTCTTGATCTCCAATGGAGAAGAATTCACATTGGGATCAAAAAAACTCAGCAATGGTCACTCAGAGCTTCTGCAGTGAAAAGTGTATTAATGTGAAAAAGGATAGGGAAAAGCTTCCAGCATAGACACTAGAAGAGTATCCCTTTGCCAGTTTAAGTATGACAATTTGTATCTTCCAGTCAGTTACCAAAACAATAAATCAAAAGAATATCTTAAGGTTATAAAGGCCCTGTAGGCCCACACCCACAATATTAACATGAGATTAGCTAGGAATCCAGGCCTCAGGGCTAGGTGAGACGTATTCGTTCCTGGACAATCCCATGGACAGAGGAGCCTGGAAAGCTGCAGTTCATGGGATGCAAAGAGTCAGACATGACTGAGTGACTAAACACAGCAAAGCACATCCTTAGAAGAGACGTATGTCTTATTTTAATTCATGAGCCAGGCTGTGTTAGTTACACTTTAAGCCCCGGAACTTCAACACATCTCTTGGCTTTTCCATCAGCTCACCAAACCTTGACCCTCCTCTCATCATTATTTCTCCACTAATTATAACTCTTTCCCTTTTTTATTCTCTTTTCTTAAGGTTTTGTTGTTGTTGTTTACCTCTAAGTATCATTTATTTTTCATCCTTTGGCCTGTGTGGGCTTCCCATCACAGCAGCCTCTCTCGTTGCAGAGCACTGGTTCTGGGCTCAGGTGTTCCAGAGCGCTGGCTCATAAGTGGACACACTGGTCCAACCGCTCTGCAGCACATGGTGGGATCTTCCTGGGCCAGGGATCGAACTGGTGCCCTTTGCTCTGCAAGGTGAGTCTTTACCTACTGGGCCACCAGGGAAGCCCTCTCTTTCCCTTTTAAAAGCTGATTTTCTTGGAAAGAGTTTTCTCACCTCTAATGTAACATGTAAGAGAGTAGAGAATGTTAGAAAAGCTGCAAGTTGGTTGGTGGCCCTAGAGTGGAAGTATAGACAGTGAAAGTGAAATTAAAAGCATCATCAGGGTGATTTCCTGTTTCTTGTTCAGCTTGTAAGGAGACTGCCACATTGGACGTTACAAACTTTTCACAACTTACCAGAGCAGAAACGCTCTGAGCAAGAACCATCACAGGAACCAGTATGACAGGTGATAGATGATGGTAGGTTACCATGAACAGTGTCAGATTCTTAATCTCCAAAGGAGAAGAATTCACATTGGGATCAAAAAGACTCAGCAATGGTCACTCAGAGCTTCGTGCAGTGAGAAGTTTATTAAAGTAAGGTAGGATAGGGAAAAGCTTCCAGCATAGACACTAGAAGAGTATCCCCTTTTGCCAGTTTAAGTATGACAATTTGTATCTTCCAGTCAGTTACCAAAACAATAAATCAAAAGAATATCTTAAGGTTATAAAGGCCCTGTAGGCCCACACCCACAATATTAACATGAGATTAGCTAGGACAGTCTCCAGGCCTCAGGGCTAGGTGAGACATTCTAATGTAAACGCTCAGATTAACATAAGACTAGAAGTCTTCAGTTTCAATACTGAAGGTCTTTGCCTTTATTTCTCCTTGTCCTTCCTCTTCTCCGTGTCCTTGGAATCAGCTGACCTCCTTGCCAAGTTTGCCTATGTACCCCTTTTAAGTACTGGAGTGGGTCAACATACATCATCATTGACAAACCTCTAGAGGCTCAGAGTGGACAAGCCTGAGAGTTAAAAACTCTCTGCATCATGAATTGGAATCCACTAAGCTCCTTTGTCCATAGAATTCTCTGGGCAAGAATACCGGAATGAATTGCCATTTCCTTCTCCAGGGGATCTTCCTGACCCAGGGACTGAAGCTGGGTCTTCTGCACTCCAGGCAGATCCTTTACTGTCTGAGCCACCATTGCAGAATACTTACTTTTTAAAAGCACATATAATAGACAACTTAAAAAATGGTCTCTTGGAAAGGTTTGTGAAGCAAGGCGATGAGGCCTCCTGTCGACAACCAGCATGAACTTGATGGGGCATGTGACTGTTCTACTCAGGAGCGGGTTGCTCATCCTTAACCACTGTTAACCTTTAGTGAAAAAACTTTATATATAGAAATTTTATGTGTATCTTTAGCTTATCAACTTCCAGAATCAACCTTTATCCTTTTTCCTTCCATACAATACAAATGAGAGTATGCTCTGACTCTTATCAATCTCTCCCAATTTATAGTATGCTCTTGTCTGGTGTTTCATTTCAGTCTTGTTTAATTTTAATCCATCAATTTGAACTATGCTAATATTATTATATATAATCAGTGATTGTTTAGATTCAATCATATGGTTATATTGAATCTCTTTTGGCATGTATGACCTTAACAATGGTTGGTAAAGGGTAATTTTCTACTTCTCTTTCTTCTACATTTATGAGTTAGTAAAAGAAGTTTTTTAAATTTCTAAATGTCAGTGTTGACTCATGAGTCTTTTTTTAATTTCTTTCTCATGACAAAATCCTTTGCCAGTTTAAGTATGACAATTTGTATCTTCCAGTCAGTTACCAAAACAATAAATCAAAAGAATATCTTAAGGTTATAAAGGCCCTGTAGGCCCACACCCACAATATTAACATGAGATTAGCTAGGACAGTCTCCAGGCCTCAGGGCTAGGTGAGACATTCTAATGTAAACGCTCAGATTAACATAAGACTAGAAGTCTTCAGTTTCAATACTGAAGGTCTTTGCCTTTATTTCTCCTTGTCCTTCCTCTTCTCCGTGTCCTTGGAATCAGCTGACCTCCTTGCCAAGTTTGCCTATGTACCCCTTTTAAGTACTGGAGTGGGTCAACATACATCATCATTGACAAACCTCTAGAGGCTCAGAGTGGACAAGCCTGAGAGTTAAAAACTCTCTGCATCATGAATTGGAATCCACTAAGCTCCTTTGTCCATAGAATTCTCTGGGCAAGAATACCGGAATGAATTGCCATTTCCTTCTCCAGGGGATCTTCCTGACCCAGGGACTGAAGCTGGGTCTTCTGCACTCCAGGCAGATCCTTTACTGTCTGAGCCACCATTGCAGAATACTTACTTTTTAAAAGCACATATAATAGACAACTTAAAAAATGGTCTCTTGGAAAGGTTTGTGAAGCAAGGCGATGAGGCCTCCTGTCGACAACCAGCATGAACTTGATGGGGCATGTGACTGTTCTACTCAGGAGCGGGTTGCTCATCCTTAACCACTGTTAACCTTTAGTGAAAAAACTTTATATATAGAAATTTTATGTGTATCTTTAGCTTATCAACTTCCAGAATCAACCTTTATCCTTTTTCCTTCCATACAATACAAATGAGAGTATGCTCTGACTCTTATCAATCTCTCCCAATTTATAGTATGCTCTTGTCTGGTGTTTCATTTCAGTCTTGTTTAATTTTAATCCATCAATTTGAACTATGCTAATATTATTATATATAATCAGTGATTGTTTAGATTCAATCATATGGTTATATTGAATCTCTTTTGGCATGTATGACCTTAACAATGGTTGGTAAAGGGTAATTTTCTACTTCTCTCTTTTCTTCTACATTTATGAGTTAGTAAAAAGAAGATCCCCTCTTCTTTCATTCATTCACCATTCATTCAATTGTCAGTGTTGACTCATGAGTCTTAATTTGTCCAATGGATTATAATATCATCATTTATTCTGAGGTATAAAATAACCCAGATTTGGCCAGAGATTGCCCCTTCAAGTTGGCTTCTATTACTTTTGCACATATCCCCATATTTTTTTGAATGTTTCTTTAGATTTCAGCACAAAAATAAGTTTCAGGCCCAGGGTTTTTTCTTTTATTTCTTTTCATGTTCCAGCTCTGTGATTGTACTGGACCCACCATGGAACCCAGATCCCTCTGAGTCTGACTAACTTTGAATAGCTTCTTTGACATATTTCTAGGTCCTAGGTCCAGGTATGCTTGGATTTGTTTCTTGGTCTTTTGCTGTTCAACTATTCTTCACAATCACTATACTAACTTAAAGACTATAAACGTATAACTGGTTTATTCCACAAATATTAAGGTGATATTATGTGCCAGTCATTGTTATAGAAACAATAGGTAGAGCAATGGAAAAAAAGACAATATTCCATTAGGAAACATTTTATTCGTAGAACATAGATGACGTTAACATAAAATATAACAGATGGTGATAATTCTGCCAGATAAAAATAGCTCTTAATTCTCATTCAATTTCTGGAACTATCTGGACAATTTTTGATTCATTGCAAATCTTAGGATCAGTTTTCAAGCTTGATAAACATTCTGTAGGAATTTCTTCAGAGTCTCTTAAACTACACACATTAATTTTTTAGAGAATTAATACCTTAATGAAATCCAGCCTTCATTGGCATATAAAGATATACAGCTGGATTATTTAGAAGTATTAATGAATGACCTTTGAATTATTTTATAATAAATTGTTTTGCCAAAAGCCTGTTGTGTTATAGTTTACAACTTTCTAAATTATTAGTGCAGTTGTTGTCTCACACACAACCAAAAATTCTGTCTGTTAGGTTGGTAGGCTATTAAAGGGTTAACACAGCGGCCAGAAATTCCCCGGCCCTGAAAGAGTCAAAAGAAAGGGCCAGTTGCTAGGGGCAACACGGTAACCGGAGACTCCCCACCAGAGACTCCCCAACACTAAAAAGTCATCAAAGGGCCAGGTGCTAGCCTGCTGGCGCCTGAGACTCTCTCAAGGCCTGCGATAAAGAGATTGCCCTGGCCATGAAGATTCTTCACCAGGTGCAGAAAATAACAAGAACTGCACACCCCCATGTCCACAGACACCTCAAGGACAGCAGACTCATCACTAATTTCCCACCTAACTTAAACAAAGACTTCGTTTCTGTGCCTGCTCTGAAGAATCCCCTTCCCCTTTCTTCCTTCTCCCCATTCCTCTCTAATAAAACCTCCTCGTCCCATCTCCGGGGCGCGATTTCCCTGGCCCATCTCTCAGACCTGTGGATCTCGCCCGAGAACTCTTACCAAATGGGCTCTTTCCCTAACAGCTTGCTGTCCGCCGTGTCTTTCCGATTATTACACTGTCTTGCTCAATGACTGCAGGGTATTTTATAGTATATGCTTAAATAATGAGACAAGTAACAGAGAAGCTGAGATACTCACAGGAAGAAGGTAAAACGGGAGAAATGAGAGAGGATCAGCAGAAGAATGAGTTAACTCTAGCAGTTCGTGTGTAGGATAAAAACTTAGGAATCTTCAAGTGGAATAGTTAAGAATCTTTGGGACATTTAAATGTCAGATACTAAGGAAAAAGGAAAGAATAATGTTAGATTTCAATCAGTTTGTCATGTGTAATTGTTAACCGAGCTCAAGCTTGCTCTGCTCACTGCACGACAGGCCAATGAATCTGAGAGAGGAGATGTTGAGACAAGGAAACCAACTTTATTTAGAAAGCAGCTGATGGAGAAGATGGTAGGCTAGTACCCTAAAATAACCATCATTATATAGATATACAGCTGGATTATTTAGAAGTATTAATGAATGACCTTTGAATTATTTTATAATAAATTGTTTTGCCAAAAGCCTGTTGTGTTATAGTTTACAACTTTCTAAATTATTAGTGCAGTTGTTGTCTCACACACAACCAAAAATTCTGTCTGTTAGGTTGGTAGGCTATTAAAGGGTTAACACAGCGGCCAGAAATTCCCCGGCCCTGAAAGAGTCAAAAGAAAGGGCCAGTTGCTAGGGGCAACACGGTAACCGGAGACTCCCCACCAGAGACTCCCCAACACTAAAAAGTCATCAAAGGGCCAGGTGCTAGCCTGCTGGCGCCTGAGACTCTCTCAAGGCCTGCGATAAAGAGATTGCCCTGGCCATGAAGATTCTTCACCAGGTGCAGAAAATAACAAGAACTGCACACCCCCATGTCCACAGACACCTCAAGGACAGCAGACTCATCACTAATTTCCCACCTAACTTAAACAAAGACTTCGTTTCTGTGCCTGCTCTGAAGAATCCCCTTCCCCTTTCTTCCTTCTCCCCATTCCTCTCTAATAAAACCTCCTCGTCCAATCTATGGGGCGCGATATACCTCGACCCACTCTCAGAGCTGTGGATATCGCCCGAGAACTCTTACCAAATGGGCTCTTTCCCTAACAGCTTGCTGTCCGCCGTGTCTTTCCGATTATTACACTGTCTTGCTCAATGACTGCAGGGTATTTTATAGTATATGCTTAAATAATGAGACAAGTAACAGAGAAGCTGAGATACTCACAGGAAGAAGGTAAAACGGGAGAAATGAGAGAGGATCAGCAGAAGAATGAGTTAACTCTAGCAGTTCGTGTGTAGGATAAAAACTTAGGAATCTTCAAGTGGAATAGTTAAGAATCTTTGGGACATTTAAATGTCAGATACTAAGGAAAAAGGAAAGAATAATGTTAGATTTCAATCAGTTTGTCATGTGTAATTGTTAACCGAGCTCAAGCTTGCTCTGCTCACTGCACGACAGGCCAATGAATCTGAGAGAGGAGATGTTGAGACAAGGAAACCAACTTTATTTAGAAAGCAGCTGATGGAGAAGATGGTAGGCTAGTACCCTAAAATAACCATCATACTGGGGTCTGGATGCCAGGTTCTTTTATAGATCAGAGATGGGGGGATGTGAGGAAGCCAAGTGAAAAGCCATTAGTCTTGCAAACATCTCCTAGAGTGGCAAGCCTCGGGCAGGGGATGTGTTCCTTTCTCTGCTCCTGCCATTCACAGGTGGACAGGGTTCTGAACAAAGGCACTTTCAGTTTAACAGTCAGGCAGAGGGGCAGGGTCTCCTGAGGAAAGCTATGAAGTATGATTATAATAATAAAAGCAATGAAAAGTAAGTCAAAAAAACAGTTTGCAACACTGAGTCAGAATTGGCTTCCTCCCTGCAACAAAATGAGTGGAATCTTTGGTGTCTTTGAGAGTAATTTCAATGTAATTTGCTTTTTAAAAATTATATTTTAAATAATTGTGCATTTAAAAACTAGTTACAAATGTAGAACAGGTATGCTCCACACCAAGTTTCCCTTCTTGTCACTGTCTTACATTACTATGGTATATTTATCTCATCTAAGTAACCACTATTTATACAATACTATTAACTAAACTCCAAACTAAATTAGTTTCATTAGTTTCTTGGTAATGTCTATTTTCTAAGATTCAACCTAGGACTACTAGACAGTTTTTTAAAATTAATCTGTCGCTACTGCTGGACTCTCAGTTCTTTTAATACAACAATATCCTGAGGCTGACTTCCAGGCCTTTGCTTTGTATGTATTATACGAGGACATGGTAACTGGGTCCTTACTATTGGTTTTCTTGCTTTGTGGTCAAACACAAAATCATTACATTTAGATTTTATTTTTTCTTATAAAAGAAAATATATTTGTTTAATGGTGTTAAGAAGGTCACCTAAAACTATTAAATATAAATAACTAAATCTGGGTCAAAAAATACAATAGGAAAGCCACTCCCATTGACCCTGAAGCTACTGTGCTTGCTTTCCACCTGTATTTGTCCAAGAGTCTTGGAAAAATCTAAGTATGGTTATAACTTCTGCTGCTTTCAGGCTTTTGGTGAATACTGTGAGATGCTCATGAATCACAAATATCATTGTTTGAGGACTAAAACTTCCCTGTTGGCACTAGTGGTAAAGAACCTACCTGCCAACACAGGAAATGTAAAAGACATGGGTTCAATTCCTGGGTTGGGAAGATGCCCAGTAGTAGGAAATGGCACCCCACTCCACTATTCTTGCTGGAAGAACCCCATTGAGAGAGGAGCTTGGTGGGATATGGTCCATAGAACTGCAGAGTTGGACACGACTGAAGTGACTTAGCATGCACGCATGAGGACTAAAACTAAGAATCAGAAAAATCCGAAAATCACCTTGGCACAATGAATCACAACTCATTTATATGCTTGTATGCTGCAGTGGGATACTAGCAAGACTTGTTCTGACACTTGTAATGCATTAAACAGCCCTCAGAAAAACAGGCTAAACTGTTCAATTAGTTTTTCAACATAGATTCAATTTGCCTGTGGTCATGTAGTCAGAGCCTAGGAAAATATTTCCCTGTAGCTGGATGTTCAAGGCGATAGAATATATATATTTTTAATTTAAAATCCCATTAAAATTATCTTTGAAAATTCTTCAAGTATTTTATTAATTTTGATTTTAACAGTGTTTTTTGGAATATAACAGGACGTGTGCTACAGGGATATGAAAATGTTTAGTGAGATCTAAGAGTTATTCAATTCACTCATTCAAATACATGCTGAGCTCTTAATATGTGTTAGACATGGAGATACAGTGGATGAATCATCACAAGGAAAAAAAAGACAGGGTATCTGCCCTCATGGAGCATGTCATCTAGTGAGGGATAGTCTTCAGTCAAGTAGACAGATGCATATAGCATCTACATGTTTGCAAAGAGCATCTAAGAACTCTGAGGAGGAATGTTTGCCCTTCTTGACTTGAATCCAAGTAATTACAAACTCATTGCATTCATTTAAAAAATTTCTTTACTGATTCAGTTCCCTCCTTCTCCTTTCCCAGAATCACTGACTCCCATTTAGGGATCTTGGTGGTTCTAAAGAAAACATGTGAATTCATATGAATATGACTAAGCATTTTGTTTCCCTGGAAACAGTGATTAGTTAGAGATAGTCGTCACGTAAGAGTTGTCCAATCAAAGTTTACCTAAGGAATTTACTGGCAATGCTGAGAAAAATCTGGTTTCTCTCACTCTCTCTCTTTCCCTCACTCTCCCGTTCTTGGTCTTGGTCTAGCTCTGGGTCTCTCTCTCTGTCTGTCTCTTTTCCCACATGCATTTAATTCTCCATCGATATCAAGAAATATTTCTTAAACAACGTTTGCTGAGCACCTTTACAAAAACTTCTCTTGTGGCAATGAGCTTCTTTACATTAACATGAACATTTTCTACATTAACAGCCATACATTTTCAAAGATGCTTCATAGTTATAATGTAGGGAGTATGAGGAGGAAGTCAATGTTTAGCTTCTAGAGAAGCACTACATTCTGGTTAAATACCTTTCTGAGCCTCAAAGGAAACATGAGCTGAGGAAATATTAGGTGACATTACTGGTCATACAGAAGATAAGTCAATAATTAGCCTAGTCATAATTAAATCAAGTCCTACTTTACTTATGTATGCTGGCTAGGCACATTCTGCCATGCTATTTTGATTCCTTCATGATAAAGAAAGTACCTTAAAAAGCATTATTGATGCTATGTATAAAAAAGGGAACTAATGACAACCTACTGTATAGCTCAGGGAACCCTACTCAGTGCTCCGTGCTAAATGGAAAGGAAATCCAACAGAATTTAGCAAATAAGAATATTTCTACTGTCAAATGAAGAGTAGGGACTTCTGTACTCAATTAGTGCTCATGAGAATTTCAGAGTCCTTTTGACATTTTCCATTCAATTCCAAAATACTACAATCTGAAGAAATTACAGTAAGGAGATAATTTACAAACTAAAAACATAAAAATTAAGTAATTCTCAATTGTTGCTGTTGTTCTTTAGTCACTAAACCATGTTCAACTTTTTGCAACCCTATGGACTGTAACCCACCAAACTGCTTTGTCCATGGAATTTTCCAGGCCAGAATACTGGAGTGGGTGGCCCTCTCCTTCTCAGGTGATCATCCCAACCCAGGGATTTAACCTAAGCCTCCTTCAGTGTGAGAGGAATTCTTTACCACTGAGTCACTAGGGAAGCCCAGATTCTCAATTATACATTATTAAATTTTTAGTTAATGACCATGATAAGAAGGATGGTTTGCATTATTTATTGTTATTCAAAATTAAAAGCCTTGTGGGCATTTCTAATTTTTAAGGTATGAGCTATTCATAGACGACATAACATCCCAAGCATAGGTTAGTTAAAAGTGTTTTGTACTTAGTACCCATTTGAAGGCTGCATTTCTAGAATTTTCCTGGGTGAACTTAATTAGATCAAAATAAAATAGAGATACCATGATACTAGGCATAATCTAATGTTATCAAATAAATAGCATGACTAAAATATTAAAGATGTGAAAGGTAACCAAACCAAGATAATGCAGAGCTATGGAAAGCAAATAATTAGTGTAAGAGTGCAGTGACTGCAAAAATTCACAGTTTTTATAATTTTTTAAAACTACTTCCTATCAACAGTTCTTAACTACACTCATCTTAAGAAGTGTATACTCGGGCTTCTCTGGTGGTCCAGTGGGTAAGGACACTGCCTTGCAGTGCAAGGAGCACTAGTTCGATCTTTGGCCTGGGAAGATTCCACGTGCCGCGGAGCAGCTGGACTGGTATGTCCAACTACCGAGCTGGAGCTCTGGAGCGCATGCACCCAGCCAGTGTTCTGCAGCAACAGAGGCCGCTATGATGGGAGGACCACACAGGCCAAAGAACAAAGATGGATGCAGAAATGAAGAGTAGGGACTTCTGTACTCAATTAGTGCTCATGAGAATTTCAGAGTCCTTTTGACATTTTCCATTCAATTCCAAAATACTACAATCTGAAGAAATTACAGTAAGGAGATAATTTACAAACTAAAAACATAAAAATTAAGTAATTCTCAATTGTTGCTGTTGTTCTTTAGTCACTAAACCATGTTCAACTTTTTGCAACCCTATGGACTGTAACCCACCAAACTGCTTTGTCCATGGAATTTTCCAGGCCAGAATACTGGAGTGGGTGGCCCTCTCCTTCTCAGGTGATCATCCCAACCCAGGGATTTAACCTAAGCCTCCTTCAGTGTGAGAGGAATTCTTTACCACTGAGTCACTAGGGAAGCCCAGATTCTCAATTATACATTATTAAATTTTTAGTTAATGACCATGATAAGAAGGATGGTTTGCATTATTTATTGTTATTCAAAATTAAAAGCCTTGTGGGCATTTCTAATTTTTAAGGTATGAGCTATTCATAGACGACATAACATCCCAAGCATAGGTTAGTTAAAAGTGTTTTGTACTTAGTACCCATTTGAAGGCTGCATTTCTAGAATTTTCCTGGGTGAACTTAATTAGATCAAAATAAAATAGAGATACCATGATACTAGGCATAATCTAATGTTATCAAATAAATAGCATGACTAAAATATTAAAGATGTGAAAGGTAACCAAACCAAGATAATGCAGAGCTATGGAAAGCAAATAATTAGTGTAAGAGTGCAGTGACTGCAAAAATTCACAGTTTTTATAATTTTTTAAAACTACTTCCTATCAACAGTTCTTAACTACACTCATCTTAAGAAGTGTATACTCGGGCTTCTCTGGTGGTCCAGTGGGTAAGGACACTGCCTTGCAGTGCAAGGAGCACTAGTTCGATCTTTGGCCTGGGAAGATTCCACGTGCCGCGGAGCAGCTGGACTGGTATGTCCAACTACCGAGCTGGAGCTCTGGAGCGCATGCACCCAGCCAGTGTTCTGCAGCAACAGAGGCCGCTATGATGGGAGGACCACACAGGCCAAAGAACAAAGATGGATGCAAATAGATAAATGAAAGACCAATAGAAGTAGCCAAAAGACAAAAAAAAAATGTATTAGGGCTTCCCCTGGTGGTCCAGTGGGTAAGGACACCGCCTTGCAGTGCAAGGGGTGCCGGTTTGATCCCTGGCCTGGGAAGATCCCACGTGCCATGGAGTGGCTGGACCAATGTGTCCAATTACCGAGCCGGAGCTCTGGAGTGCATGCTCCCAGAGCCGGTGTTCTGCAACGACAGACGCCACCGCGATGGGAGGTCCACAGGAGCCAAGGAGAGGAGACGGATGAAAATGGAGAAATGAAAGACCAACAGAAGTGGCCCGCCTGCTCCCCTCCCTCCCCAACCTGACCCCCGCCCAATAAATAAATAAATACATAAATTTTAAAATATATATATATATTTTTTAAAAAAAAGTGTATACACAGGTAAACATTCCACCTTGCAGTGCAAGGGGCACCAGTTCCTTCCCTGGCCCAAGAAGATCTCACATGCTGTGGAGTGGCTGGACTGGTATGTCCAATTATGAGCCAGCACTCTGGAGCACACCTGCCCAGAGCCAGGGCTCTTCAACAAGAGAGGCCACTGCAATGGGAGGCCCACACAGGCTGAAGATTTAAGATGGATGAAAATAAATAAATTTAAAAAAACAATAAAAGAGGCCAAAGTTAAAAAAAAAAGGTGTAAAAAGAGTTGTCAATTAAAAAAAAGGTGTATACTCAAAAAAACGTATACTCTTGGTAAAATGACAAATTACATTTTATTTCTTATTTTGAAGAGGTTGAAATGGTATGAGAAAATTAAATATATTAGTAGCATATTTAATATACTAGAAAATTTAATGCCCCCAAATACTCAGAATTTGATACAAAACAAAAAAAAAACTGAAAGGACATTTGATAAAGAATCCAGGGATTTATACAAATACAAAATTATTTCTCTGTTCAGTTTTTGGTGTACCAACATTGCTCACTGCTTTAATCTCCTTACATGTTATACATCCACCACAAATCTCAGAAGCTCATGCACATCACTAATGTCTGTAAATAATTTAAAATCTGTGTTTGAAAGGAGTCAATCACCATATTATCATAGAGATCACGTACTTTAATTAATGCATTTCTTACTCTCAAAAGAAGAGAGATGTTAACAGGCCGCTGTCTTGGCTGTGCCCTTTGAGTTTTACAATCACTTGCTTATCTCACAAGGTGAACTGTGGAGTGGATGTAGACCACTAAGTGTGGAGTGACCTACTAAGGTCAAACATGAGAATCGCCACACTCAACAAACACATCGTCTGAATTCATTACTTTGAGGTCGACTTTTTCCTAAACTCTCTCATGACTACTCATGAAAGATGTGCTTTCTTCATCTTCTGATACCTGTCAACTACAGACTGGGCATTTACCAATTACACTGCCAATGACTGAACAAGGGCATTTGCCATCTGCCTCTGCAGAGATTGAACGCTGTGCTGTAGGGAGCTGCTGACCTTCAACACCTCCTGAGGTAGTTCAGGGTAGAGTGAGGCACTCAATGCTCCAGGGAATCTGGTGGGGCAGGTCTTTAGATAGATGGATGGTTTTAGGAACAGATTTTTATTATCTCAATCCTTACATCTCTTCATATTTAGAGAAACACTAAATCCCTTCATGGTGGCATCAGATCCTTGTGACTAACTGAAAACCCTTTTGTAAAATGACTGTTTATTGGTATTGAACTCCCCCTTCATCAAAACCTTATACATTGACTTTTCTCCTGTTGCCTCTTTGGAGCAGTCTCTCAGAGCTATCTGAGGTGCTGCTTCCCAGGATACAGTCCTAATTATGCCCCAAATAAAACTTAATCCACAACCCTCAAGTTGTTTATCTTTTTAGTTGACATACCTCAGTCATCATCTTAAGGCCTTATACATTTTTTCACTTTCCTAGCATATTTAATATACTAGAAAATTTAATGCCCCCAAATACTCAGAATTTGATACAAAACAAAAAAAAAACTGAAAGGACATTTGATAAAGAATCCAGGGATTTATACAAATACAAAATTATTTCTCTGTTCAGTTTTTGGTGTACCAACATTGCTCACTGCTTTAATCTCCTTACATGTTATACATCCACCACAAATCTCAGAAGCTCATGCACATCACTAATGTCTGTAAATAATTTAAAATCTGTGTTTGAAAGGAGTCAATCACCATATTATCATAGAGATCACGTACTTTAATTAATGCATTTCTTACTCTCAAAAGAAGAGAGATGTTAACAGGCCGCTGTCTTGGCTGTGCCCTTTGAGTTTTACAATCACTTGCTTATCTCACAAGGTGAACTGTGGAGTGGATGTAGACCACTAAGTGTGGAGTGACCTACTAAGGTCAAACATGAGAATCGCCACACTCAACAAACACATCGTCTGAATTCATTACTTTGAGGTCGACTTTTTCCTAAACTCTCTCATGACTACTCATGAAAGATGTGCTTTCTTCATCTTCTGATACCTGTCAACTACAGACTGGGCATTTACCAATTACACTGCCAATGACTGAACAAGGGCATTTGCCATCTGCCTCTGCAGAGATTGAACGCTGTGCTGTAGGGAGCTGCTGACCTTCAACACCTCCTGAGGTAGTTCAGGGTAGAGTGAGGCACTCAATGCTCCAGGGAATCTGGTGGGGCAGGTCTTTAGATAGATGGATGGTTTTAGGAACAGATTTTTATTATCTCAATCCTTACATCTCTTCATATTTAGAGAAACACTAAATCCCTTCATGGTGGCATCAGATCCTTGTGACTAACTGAAAACCCTTTTGTAAAATGACTGTTTATTGGTATTGAACTCCCCCTTCATCAAAACCTTATACATTGACTTTTCTCCTGTTGCCTCTTTGGAGCAGTCTCTCAGAGCTATCTGAGGTGCTGCTTCCCAGGATACAGTCCTAATTATGCCCCAAATAAAACTTAATCCACAACCCTCAAGTTGTTTATCTTTTTAGTTGACATACCTCAGTCATCATCTTAGGAGGCCAATTTCATCTACACTACACTCATCAGTTTTTCTTAATGCCATTTCCTGTTTCCAGTTCTCGTTTGTGGCTGGTCACTATCTCTTTCTACAGTGTGCTTTGGTGGTTTAAGTTGGCTTCAGAAGAAGGAACATCTCCTTCATTATCAGTGTTGTTGCAATGTTCTTTCTACCAACTATGTTAAATGAAAGCTGGATCTTCCCCACCACATATTCTGCATTCCTCAAAAACCTAAGCAAAGGACAGATATTCTCTTTCCTTCTTCCTCACCTTCTACTTGCCAAATCCTAGAAAGAAGGTCAAATCAACACCAGTCTTGTATCTACCAGCTGCTCTCAGATCACTGCTATTTGTTCAATTCAGAAGCAAGCTCAACAAATGCAAATCTTCCTGTAGTCCTGTGTTTGCCCTGGGAAATGCTGCTGCAGGAGTAAGTTGAGGAACCATGTGAATGTTCTTCCACACAACCTAAAAGGGCAGGACAGGAGTTCTGCACACTCGTAGTTCTCACTCACTGGGGTCCTCACGCTCGTCCTGCCGCTGTTATAGAACACTTGTCTGTCTTGTTCTGACCAGGGGGTATAAGTAGATAACCCGGTTTTCTAAGTCATTCAGGGGCATTCTCCAACTCTCCTCTTATCCCTGAAACAAAATTTTCATTTCTGTTCTCAGAGGGACCAGATTAAGTACAAGGGCATTTGCCATCTGCCTCTGCAGAGATTGAACGCTGTGCTGTAGGGAGCTGCTGACCTTCAACACCTCCTGAGGTAGTTCAGGGTAGAGTGAGGCACTCAATGCTCCAGGGAATCTGGTGGGGCAGGTCTTTAGATAGATGGATGGTTTTAGGAACAGATTTTTATTATCTCAATCCTTACATCTCTTCATATTTAGAGAAACACTAAATCCCTTCATGGTGGCATCAGATCCTTGTGACTAACTGAAAACCCTTTTGTAAAATGACTGTTTATTGGTATTGAACTCCCCCTTCATCAAAACCTTATACATTGACTTTTCTCCTGTTGCCTCTTTGGAGCAGTCTCTCAGAGCTATCTGAGGTGCTGCTTCCCAGGATACAGTCCTAATTATGCCCCAAATAAAACTTAATCCACAACCCTCAAGTTGTTTATCTTTTTAGTTGACATACCTCAGTCATCATCTTAGGAGGCCAATTTCATCTACACTACACTCATCAGTTTTTCTTAATGCCATTTCCTGTTTCCAGTTCTCGTTTGTGGCTGGTCACTATCTCTTTCTACAGTGTGCTTTGGTGGTTTAAGTTGGCTTCAGAAGAAGGAACATCTCCTTCATTATCAGTGTTGTTGCAATGTTCTTTCTACCAACTATGTTAAATGAAAGCTGGATCTTCCCCACCACATATTCTGCATTCCTCAAAAACCTAAGCAAAGGACAGATATTCTCTTTCCTTCTTCCTCACCTTCTACTTGCCAAATCCTAGAAAGAAGGTCAAATCAACACCAGTCTTGTATCTACCAGCTGCTCTCAGATCACTGCTATTTGTTCAATTCAGAAGCAAGCTCAACAAATGCAAATCTTCCTGTAGTCCTGTGTTTGCCCTGGGAAATGCTGCTGCAGGAGTAAGTTGAGGAACCATGTGAATGTTCTTCCACACAACCTAAAAGGGCAGGACAGGAGTTCTGCACACTCGTAGTTCTCACTCACTGGGGTCCTCACGCTCGTCCTGCCGCTGTTATAGAACACTTGTCTGTCTTGTTCTGACCAGGGGGTATAAGTAGATAACCCGGTTTTCTAAGTCATTCAGGGGCATTCTCCAACTCTCCTCTTATCCCTGAAACAAAAATTTTCACCTTCAGTTTCCTGCTTTTTTTTTAGTCTCAGAGGGCAAGTTTCCATTTTTTAAAATTATTTTACATTGGAGGATAATAACTTTACAGTGTTGTGCTGGTTACTGCTGTACAACAACACAAATTAGCTGTAATTATATATGTGTGCATACATACATATATATATATATATATATATACACACACACACATCTATATCTATATCTCCTTTCCCTCTTAAGCCTCCTTCCTGGCTCCCAAATGAATTTTTATTTTTGAAGCTTAACCATGTTACTTCGGCTCACAATCAATTGCCTCTCTTTCTTCAAAAACATGTTTTAAAAACATCAAATTCTTGTTTTGTATTGCTCCTCAACTTAAAAATAGCTCCACATTCTCTTCTTAAAAAATTAACAACTTTTCCCCATGTTTTGATGTAAACTCAAGGAATAACATCTTTGAAAAGAAAAAGACTTATTCATTGCCATTTTAACCCCCACTCTCTCCTTTTAACATATGATTTCTATTTCTTGTTAAAACTACCTCTTGATAGTCATCATTGACCACAAAATCACTAAATCCACTGGCCTCTTTTTTTGCTTTCATGCTTCATTGCCTTTTTTAGCAGCTTACAGTTTTTCAGCACCTGAGTGTTTTTGCAGTTTCTTATTCTGTTCCCATTCATTCATTCATTCAATATTTTCTGAGACTGAGCATGTGGCTAACTCTGTCCAGGTGCTATGAATATAAAAAAAACTAACCAAAAACATGTTTTTGTGGAGCAAACATTATAAGTTATATAGTATTTTAAAGAGTGGTAAGGACTAGGTAGAAAAATTAAAAAAAAAAAAAAAGTAACAGAAAAAAGAAAAAGAAAACAAAATAGAAAAAGAGATAAACAGAGATAAATGGGCATTCAGTCTAAGATCTTAACTATGGTTAGGAAACAGTAACAATTTCCACTTTCTCTTTTTGTTTGTTTTACATCCTAACTAGTTGCATCAGAGATATTAATACCAGTCAACTGGTGCCCACATCCTCAGAGGTGTGGGTTCAGAGTTCCTGAGGCATCAGCCCCTCCAGACAGCAGCTCTCCTTAGAGCTGTGGGTCCCAATCCCAAGGGATGCCTGTTCCAAACTTAAATCATCTAACAGCTAACTGTTCCCTTCTGTTCCACTCACCGTACTGATGAAGGCTGCTGCTTGAAATTACTATCTCTGTGCCATCGGTGTCATCTCAGTTTGTTTGTTTTTGGCTTTTGTAGTCTTTCAGTTCAGTTCAGTTCAGTGACTTAGTCGTGTCTGACTTTTGGCAACCTCATGGACTCCAGCATACCAGGTTCCCTGTCCTTCACCATCTCCCAGAGCTTGTTCAAACTTATATCTATTGTGGAGGTCTTCTGGTACTATTTTAATTTCCTGTATTAAATTCTCTCCATTAAAATGGCTGGTGTAATCACAGTCTTCCTGACAGGACTCTGACGAATATATTTAATTTTCCTTCTTACTGCAAACATTCAGAAGAAAACACTTCATAGACCTTTTGTCCCTATTGAGTCTTCAGTAGATTCTCCTCAAAAACTCTCTTCAAACCAACTACACAAGGATCTGAGAGCCTGTAATGTTCACATTATACTAGACACCCCCTAGTAGTGGAGAAGTAGTATTCTCTTTTGGTAGATAGGGAGGGAGGGAGATAAACAGGGGCTTCCTAGGCGGCACAGTGGTAAAGAACCCACCCTCTAACAGGAGACATAGGAGGTATGGGTTTGATTCTTTAGCTGGGAACCCCCCTGGAAGGAGGACATTGCAACCCACCCCAGTATTCTTGCCTGGAGAATCGTGGGGCCCTAAATCAAAGAGGGCCTTTGCAAGCATAAGGAAGAGACGAGGGCATGATCTAAGTTGTTGCAAGCATAAGGAAGGAAGAGAGGAGGGCGTGATCTATGCATGATTGCTTGACCTTTAGCTTGATTGGTTTAACTATGGGAAATCCCTTAGGAAACCCCCTTCACTTGCCTATATAAGCTGTAAGTCTGCACTAATAAAACGGAACTGCTTTGATGGAACCCCTGTCGGGTCTGATTGTTCTTCGCCGGGGGCTGGGTTGGTGGACAGCAGGCTCACCCCTCTCCGATCTTCCGTGGCCTGACTATGGGCTTTCCTTGTTGAATCCAAAGTTGCATCAAAAAACTTAAATGTGGGTTCAGAGTTCCTGAGGCATCAGCCCCTCCAGACAGCAGCTCTCCTTAGAGCTGTGGGTCCCAATCCCAAGGGATGCCTGTTCCAAACTTAAATCATCTAACAGCTAACTGTTCCCTTCTGTTCCACTCACCGTACTGATGAAGGCTGCTGCTTGAAATTACTATCTCTGTGCCATCGGTGTCATCTCAGTTTGTTTGTTTTTGGCTTTTGTAGTCTTTCAGTTCAGTTCAGTTCAGTGACTTAGTCGTGTCTGACTTTTGGCAACCTCATGGACTCCAGCATACCAGGTTCCCTGTCCTTCACCATCTCCCAGAGCTTGTTCAAACTTATATCTATTGTGGAGGTCTTCTGGTACTATTTTAATTTCCTGTATTAAATTCTCTCCATTAAAATGGCTGGTGTAATCACAGTCTTCCTGACAGGACTCTGACGAATATATTTAATTTTCCTTCTTACTGCAAACATTCAGAAGAAAACACTTCATAGACCTTTTGTCCCTATTGAGTCTTCAGTAGATTCTCCTCAAAAACTCTCTTCAAACCAACTACACAAGGATCTGAGAGCCTGTAATGTTCACATTATACGAGACACCCCTAGTAGGGGAGAAGTAGTATTCTCTTTTGGTAGATAGGGAGGGCGGGAGATAAACAGGGGCTTCCTAGGCGGCACAGTGGTAAAGAACCCACCCTCTAACAGGAGACATAGGAGGTATGGGTTTGATTCTTTAGCTGGGAACCCCCCTGGAAGGAGGACATTGCAACCCACCCCAGTATTCTTGCCTGGAGAATCGTGGGGCCCTAAATCAAAGAGGGCCTTTGCAAGCATAAGGAAGAGACGAGGGCATGATCTAAGTTGTTGCAAGCATAAGGAAGGAAGAGAGGAGGGCGTGATCTATGCATGATTGCTTGACCTTTAGCTTGATTGGTTTAACTATGGGAAATCCCTTAGGAAACCCCCTTCACTTGCCTATATAAGCTGTAAGTCTGCACTAATAAAACGGAACTGCTTTGATGGAACCCCTGTCGGGTCTGATTGTTCTTCGCTCGCCGGGGGGCTGGGTTGGTGGACAGCAGGCTCACCCCTCTCCGATCTTCCCGTGGCCTGACTATGGGCAATTCCACCGCCATTTCTCCTCTGCGGGCTGGCCCCGCAGAGAATCCCATGGACAGAGGAGCCTGGCAGTCCAGGGGGTCGCAAAGAGTTGGACATGACTGAATGACTGAACATGCATGCACAGGTAGACAAATAACTAGAGAGATCAGATACATATAGTACAGACAGAGAAATATCTGAGCTAAGCAATAATAGATCTCCTGTGTAATATAAGCGCCTATATTCTACTTTGTCAGACCAGAAAATATTTGTATGATTCCAACATTTGTAAATTTTACTAAGCACCATTCTTCTTGGTATATTTATCTTATTGCACATAAGACTGAGATACTATAATCTTTTAACTCATTATACATGGATAGCTGAATCTCATTCATAAACTGGTAAAGCACTCAACAAATATTAAACTGATCATTTATGGCTATTCTCTTCCTGCAAATGGGCTTTAGAACCAAAAGACTTCTCTACCTCCTTCCTCCATGCCTTCCCATTCATCAGGCTGTTCAGAGAGCAAGAAGGGGTGAAAAGAAGAGCTGGTAGCAGATTGTTACATTGTGTTAACAAAGCAACAGCTGTTTAAAAATTAGAGGAGGGAAATGTGCAGAGGCAGAAGGCAAAAAAGAGAGGAGGCTAAAACCGGGGAGTCAGTAACATTGTAAAGAGGAAACACTGGCACTAGTGAGAAGCCTGGAAAATCAAATACCAGTTTAAAGGCAGTTGGTCCATTAGGCCTTTTAGGAAGTAAGGAAGACACATTTCACATCCTTTGTTTGAGATGTATTCTCAAGCTTCTAGATTTCAATGAACTGAAAGATATATTATTTGTATAGTATGTTTAAGAATTCCTAAGAATGCTAGATCAACAGGAACCCGCATAATTTATTTTATTCCAGCTGACAGAGTGAAGAATAAAAGACAATTCTGTGTAAGGGTCATATGAAAAAGGAAGCCAAGTGTAAAAGAAATCAGGTCTCATTTTTTTCCTGATCTCCAGCCAAACATTCAGTGAAGAGGCAAACTTTTCCTCCAGCAGAGAAATGCTGCTTGCCAGGAATGTGGAGGTAAGCTATTTTATTCCAGGCCAAACTGGTAATGAATTATGAAAGTGAAGCTTATATCTTTTGGGAAACCAGATCAACTAAAGATCTGATGCAAAAATGAATTGAATTCAGGAAGATCTGGATTCTAACTTAATCTCAGAGGGAATTCAGGACTTTGTGGTTTCCTCCCTTTTTTCCTGCAATCAAACTTTATAGCTCTTACGTTTGTAGTAAAAATGTTTCCTGAAGTTTCTGTATGTTTTGTGGAGCTTTTAACCCATTATTTCATTTAAATAGCAGCAGATGGTGCATTTAATTTATGACAGTTTTGGGTATCATGTGGAGCAAGACTGTTCTTTAAATATTTCTGTAGCATCACCAACAGCTGCTTTGGCCTTCTAGTTGACCATGGCTTTCTTGGTGGCTCAGGGAGTAAAATATCTGGCCGCAAGGTAGGAGAACACAGTTTGATCCTTGGGTCTGGAAGATCCCTTGCAGAATGAAATGGCACCCCACTCCAGTATTCTTGCCTGGAGAAATTCCATGGAGAGAGGAGTCTGGAGGGCGATAGTCTATGGGGTCACAAAGAGTTGGACATAACTGAGCAACTAACACTTAGAGAAAATCATGTATGGTTAAAATCAAACACAATGGTGTTTTTCCTTGATAATAGTAACAAAAATTATAGAAATAATATATTTATAATTAGCATGCATAACTATTTAATGTTATTTTATTATTTTTAGAATAATTGAACAAAGAACAATGTTCTAAGAAAAAAAAATAATCACTGTCATTTATCAGGCTTATGATAGGCATTCATTTGTGACTTTCCAGTATTTAGCAAGTAAAACATTCCTGATAAGAGAGTGTGATTTAATGTAGACAATGTATCTGTAAACTATTAAAAAAGACATTAACATTTCACAGCAGAATGTATAGAAATAAATAACATATAGTGTTAATTTATTAATGTAATGTGTGAAAAATAATGATTACTCCCTTTTCCCACATTTTGTGATGTAAGATGCTAGTATCAGTTCATTATTTGGCTATTTTTTAAGAAACTGTTACAGTATGTTTTATGAGATTATTGTTTAGATTTTAATTTCAGTAAGATGGATTGAGGATTAACTTATAAACCAATCCTCTTTAGTATGAGGTTTAGTATGAGTAGATTAGTTTTTTAGTGTACAGTGTTTGTACAATATATGACAGAAGAGATAAATTGAGTACTTATCTCAAGATCATGTGTTAATCGGCAATTTCTAAATGTTTTTTATAGAAAATCATATGAATACAGATGAAAGAAAGCTATTAAGACTGTTTTTTAATAGATTTCTAAACTATTCTTTTTTTTAACTTTTATTTTACTTTTAACTTTTACAGAGTTTTGTTGTTTACAGATATGTATGTTCTCAGATTAGTCATATGTATATCCCCGCCATCCCACCCCTCCCGACCATCACACAGCACCCCTGAAGGATCTCCTTTTCTCACAGAGCAATGACTACAGATATTTTCTTCACATATTATAGTACAGGCCTTCAAGCTACTTCCTTTATGCCTCTCACCGCGGTTCTTATATTACTTAGTCTTTCATACATTCAGATATATATAAATCACCACGTTCAAAGCACTGTGGTAGTTAGAACTGTTTGTGGATCTCAAGAATATTTTGTTGTAGCAAATGTTTGTTTAAAAATACTGCACTATTAAACAATACAACTCATTCCTTGAGTCCAGAAAGACAAAATAAAAATTAGATCATTTAAAAGTTTTATTCCGCTGGGCATTCTTCACATTTATGTTGTCTCTCTGGTTAAAGTGACCATGACATTAGAGGTAAGGGTTTACAAAGGATGGTACCAAGAAACTGATTTTCTGTGAGAAGACATTATGACAGAAATAAAAACGATTTGGTATCATTCAGTGAAAAATATTACATGTGCAATGTTGTGGCAGACAGAAATATGTTATTTAGTCACTAAGTAATGTCCAACTCTTTGCGACCCCATGGACTGTAGTTCACCAGGCTCCACTGTCCATGAGATTTCCCAGACAAGAATACTAGAGTGAGTTGCCATTTCCTACTCCAGGAGATCTTCCTGAACTGTGGGATGAAACCCATGTCTCCTTCATTGGAAGAAAATTCTTTTATTTATTTTTTTTAATTTATTTATTTTTAATGGAAGGATAATTGTGTTGGTTTCTGCTGTACATCAGCATGAATCAGTCATAGGTATACATAGGTATACGTAAGTCCCCTCCTTCTTGAGCCTCCCTCCCACCTCCCACCCCTTCCCACCCCTGTAGGTTGTCACAGAGCCCCAGTTTGAGTTCCCTGTGTCTTACAGCAAATGTCCACTGGTGAGCTCTTTTACATAGGGTAATGTACATGTTTCTATGCTACTCTCTCCATTCATCCCACCGGCTCCCTCCCTCCCTGTGTCTACAGGTGTGTACTCTGTGTCTGTGTCTCCACTGCTCCTCTGTAAATAGGTCCATCAGTACCATCTTTCTAGATTCCATATATGCGTGTTAATATGCGATATTTTTTTTCTTTTTCTGACTTACTTCACTGTGTATAAAAGGCTCTAGGTTCATCCACTTCATTAGTACTGACTCAAATGTGTTCTTTTATGACTGATAATCCCTTGTATAAATGTACCACAGCTTCTTTATCCACCATCCATCAATGGACATCTAGGTTGCTTCCATGCTCTAGCTTTTGTAAATAGTGTTGGCAGGTGATTCTTTACCACTGAGCCACCAGGGAAGCCTATGGAATGTACTACAATGATCATAGCATCAATTTAATAGTGGATAGCTAGAATCTCTGTGCTGGAAATATTCCCTAGAGAAGGAAATGACAACCCACTCCAATAGTCTTGCCTGAGAAATCACATGAGGAGCGTGGTGGGCTGTAGTACAGAGGGTCACAAAAGAGTCAGACACAGTATAGTGACTGAAAAACAGCAGACAGAAGTATACTGAGAATTAAATTATTTGAGTCAATAGCTAGTATGTATGAAAAAGAGGAAAGTGACTAATGGCAGAAAGAACAAAGTCTATCAAATAGTACAGGATTCAGATACCAATAGAGATTTATATTTCCTAGGAGGAACAAGAAAGGGATAGCAATTGAGGAGTGTGGTTGGTAGACAGCATCTAAGGTCACTTCCAATGATCCCTGACTCCTAAGACATTCACATCCTTCTGTGATCCTTTGAGAGACTCTGAACTCATGGATAGAATACTAAAAAAGGAGCTGGATGCCACTTCTGAGATTTCATTAAAAATTTATACTGGTTTCCATCTGTCTTAGTTTATGTGTTCTCTTGCTTGCTCAGGAGAAGTAAGCCCCCATACTGGGAGCTGTTGCATGCAGTGCCAAAGAACTGTAGGCAGCCTGTAATCAAAAGCCAATGACAATGCCCATCAATAGTCCACAGTGGACTGGATCTTGCCAATGACCACATAGGTGAGTTTGGAAGTAGATTCTCTTCCTGGTCAAATGTTAACTGACACTTGACTGCAACTTAGGGAAAGAGTGAGACCAGGGCATCCAGCTCCATAGTACTCAGACTCCTGATGGAAAGGCATTATGAGATAATAAATGCTAGTTGTTTTAAATTGCTAGATTTTGGAGTAATTTTTCAGGCAACCATAATTATCTATTATGAGAAGAAAATAGAGAAGAAAATTTCATGTAGTAGACTTAAATAAAAGTGCACGCTCAGTGGTGTCCAACTCTTTGCACCCCATGGACTATAGCCCACCAGGCTCCTCTGTCCATGGGATTCTCCAAGCAAGAGTACTGGAGTGGGTTGTTGTTTCCTTCTCCAAGGGACTAATCTTCCAACCCCAGGGATTGAATCCATGTCTCTTGCATCGGCAGGTAGACTCTTTACCAACTGCCACACCTGGGAAGTTCAATAGTAACAGTACAAAGGGAAAATGAGTAACTGTGACAGAATGAATATGTGAAAGATTAAGGTAAAGAAGGTTGATGGGGTTTATTTTCTTTTTAACAAATAACTTTATTTGAGAGTCTTGAGGAGAGAGATAAGGTATGTTATAAGGATTCAATTTTGGACTACTGCGAAAACTGTAAAACAGTATGAGAAATATTGAACTCAAGAGGGAAAGATAACTGGAAAACAAGATTTGTTTTTGACTTTTTATTTTAGCCTTTTATTTTAGGAGGAACAAGAAAGGGATAGCAATTGAGGAGTGTGGTTGGTAGACAGCATCTAAGGTCACTTCCAATGATCCCTGACTCCTAAGACATTCACATCCTTCTGTGATCCTTTGAGAGACTCTGAACTCATGGATAGAATACTAAAAAAGGAGCTGGATGCCACTTCTGAGATTTCATTAAAAATTTATACTGGTTTCCATCTGTCTTAGTTTATGTGTTCTCTTGCTTGCTCAGGAGAAGTAAGCCCCCATACTGGGAGCTGTTGCATGCAGTGCCAAAGAACTGTAGGCAGCCTGTAATCAAAAGCCAATGACAATGCCCATCAATAGTCCACAGTGGACTGGATCTTGCCAATGACCACATAGGTGAGTTTGGAAGTAGATTCTCTTCCTGGTCAAATGTTAACTGACACTTGACTGCAACTTAGGGAAAGAGTGAGACCAGGGCATCCAGCTCCATAGTACTCAGACTCCTGATGGAAAGGCATTATGAGATAATAAATGCTAGTTGTTTTAAATTGCTAGATTTTGGAGTAATTTTTCAGGCAACCATAATTATCTATTATGAGAAGAAAATAGAGAAGAAAATTTCATGTAGTAGACTTAAATAAAAGTGCACGCTCAGTGGTGTCCAACTCTTTGCACCCCATGGACTATAGCCCACCAGGCTCCTCTGTCCATGGGATTCTCCAAGCAAGAGTACTGGAGTGGGTTGTTGTTTCCTTCTCCAAGGGACTAATCTTCCAACCCCAGGGATTGAATCCATGTCTCTTGCATCGGCAGGTAGACTCTTTACCAACTGCCACACCTGGGAAGTTCAATAGTAACAGTACAAAGGGAAAATGAGTAACTGTGACAGAATGAATATGTGAAAGATTAAGGTAAAGAAGGTTGATGGGGTTTATTTTCTTTTTAACAAATAACTTTATTTGAGAGTCTTGAGGAGAGAGATAAGGTATGTTATAAGGATTCAATTTTGGACTACTGCGAAAACTGTAAAACAGTATGAGAAATATTGAACTCAAGAGGGAAAGATAATCAGAAATGGAAAAAACAAGATTTGTTTTTTGACTTTTTTTATTTTAGCCTTTATTTTACTTTTAACTTTTACAGAGTTTTGCTGTTTACAGATATGCATGTTCCCAGATTAGTCATATGTATATCCCCCCCTTCCCACCCCTTCCGACCATCACATAGCACCACTGAAGGGTCCCCTTTTCTCACAGAGCAATGACTATAGCTATTTTCTTCACTTATGATAGTACAGGCCTTCATGCTACTTCCTTTATGCCTCCCACCCTCTGTTCCTTCCCCACAAGTCCATATGTGCACTGTCCATGTCTGTCTTTTCATCGCTTCAATGCGTGTGCCATCATCAC
The DNA here is from genome assembly GCA_022376925.1 of Tragulus kanchil. NCBI lineage: Eukaryota > Metazoa > Chordata > Mammalia > Artiodactyla > Tragulidae > Tragulus > Tragulus kanchil. Next base: position 84,674,962 of record JAIOJX010000002.1, on the reverse strand, counting down.
CATCCTACTAGATTCCATATATATGTGCTAATATACTGTATTTGTTCTTCTCTTTCTGACTTCACTTTTTATGATATGTTCTAGATCCAGCCACCTCATTAGGGCTGATTCTTCTGCATTTCTCTTTACAGCTGTGTAGTATTCCATTATATATATGTGCCACAGCTTTTGTATCCATTTGTTCGTCGATGATGGCATCTAGGTTCCTTCCATGTTCTAGCTATTGTATAGAGAGCTGCAATGAACATTGGGGTACAGATGCTTCTTTCAGATTTGATTTCATCAAGGTATAAGCCTAAGAGTAGGATTGCTGGGTCATATGGTGCTTCTAGTTTTAGTTTTTTAAGAAATCTCCATACTGTCTTCCATAGAGGTTGTATCAATCTACATTCCCACCAGCAATGCAGGACTGTTCTCTTTTCTCCGCACCCTCTCCAGCATTTATTGTCTGTCGATTTGTGGATGATGGCCATTCTGACAGGTGTGAGGTGATATCTCATTGTCATTTTGATTTGCATTTCTCTAATTATAAGTGAGGTTGAGCATCATTTCATGTGCTTTTGGGCCATCTGTATGTCCTCTTTGCAGAGGTGTCTGTTTAGGTCCTTTTCCCATTTTTTGATTGGGTTGTTCATTTTTCCAGTGCTGAGTTGTCTGAGTTGTTGTAGATTTTTGAGATTAATTCTTTGTCTGTTGTTTCATTTGCTACGATTTTCTCCCACTCTGTGGGCTGTCTGTTCAGCTTTGTTGTGATTTCTTTTGCTGTACAAAAGCTTTTAAGTTTCATGAGGTCTCACATGTTCATTTTCCTTTTTAGTTCTTCTATTCTAGTAGGTGGGTCAGAGAAGATCTTGCTTTGATTTATGTCCTTGAGTGTTTTGCCTATATTCTCCTCTAAGAGTTTGATGGGTTCTGGTCTTACATTTAGGCCTTTAATCCATTTTGACTTGATCTTTGTGCATGGTGTCAGGGAATGTTCCAACTTCATTTTTTTGCATGTAGCTGTCCAATTTTACCAGCACCATCTGTTGAAAAGACTGTCTTTGTCCCATTTTATATGTTCACATTCTTTGTCAAAAATAAGGTACCCATAGGTGCGTGGTTTTATCTCTGGGTTCTCTATCTTGTTCCATTGGTCGATATTTCTATTTTTGTGCCAGTACCATACTGTCTTGATAACTGTTGCTTTGTAGTAGAGTCTGAAGTTGTAGAGGTTGAGCCCTCCAGCTCCTTTCTTCTTCCTCAGGATTGCTTTGGCTATTCGAGGTCTTTTGTGTTTCCATATGAACTGTGTGATTCTTTGGTCTAGTTCTGTGAAGAATTTATTGAGGTAGGATTGAATTGCTATAAAATTCCCTCTTAGAACTGTTCTGCTATCCCTAGTTTTGATTTCATCAAGGTATAAGCCTAAGAGTAGGATTGCTGGGTCATATGGTGCTTCTAGTTTTAGTTTTTTAAGAAATCTCCATACTGTCTTCCATAGAGGTTGTATCAATCTACATTCCCACCAGCAATGCAGGACTGTTCTCTTTTCTCCGCACCCTCTCCAGCATTTATTGTCTGTCGATTTGTGGATGATGGCCATTCTGACAGGTGTGAGGTGATATCTCATTGTCATTTTGATTTGCATTTCTCTAATTATAAGTGAGGTTGAGCATCATTTCATGTGCTTTTGGGCCATCTGTATGTCCTCTTTGCAGAGGTGTCTGTTTAGGTCCTTTTCCCATTTTTTGATTGGGTTGTTCATTTTTCCAGTGCTGAGTTGTCTGAGTTGTTGTAGATTTTTGAGATTAATTCTTTGTCTGTTGTTTCATTTGCTACGATTTTCTCCCACTCTGTGGGCTGTCTGTTCAGCTTTGTTGTGATTTCTTTTGCTGTACAAAAGCTTTTAAGTTTCATGAGGTCTCACATGTTCATTTTCCTTTTTAGTTCTTCTATTCTAGTAGGTGGGTCAGAGAAGATCTTGCTTTGATTTATGTCCTTGAGTGTTTTGCCTATATTCTCCTCTAAGAGTTTGATGGGTTCTGGTCTTACATTTAGGCCTTTAATCCATTTTGACTTGATCTTTGTGCATGGTGTCAGGGAATGTTCCAACTTCATTTTTTTGCATGTAGCTGTCCAATTTTACCAGCACCATCTGTTGAAAAGACTGTCTTTGTCCCATTTTATATGTTCACATTCTTTGTCAAAAATAAGGTACCCATAGGTGCGTGGTTTTATCTCTGGGTTCTCTATCTTGTTCCATTGGTCGATATTTCTATTTTTGTGCCAGTACCATACTGTCTTGATAACTGTTGCTTTGTAGTAGAGTCTGAAGTTGTAGAGGTTGAGCCCTCCAGCTCCTTTCTTCTTCCTCAGGATTGCTTTGGCTATTCGAGGTCTTTTGTGTTTCCATATGAACTGTGTGATTCTTTGGTCTAGTTCTGTGAAGAATTTATTGAGGTAGGATTGAATTGCTATAAAATTCCCTCTTAGAACTGCTTCTGCAGTATCCCATAGGTTTTGCACTGTCATTTGTTCATTGTGGTTTTCTTCTAGGAATTTTAAAATTTCACCTTTGATTTGCTTGGTAATCAGTTGTTTTTTTAGGTATGTGTTGTTTAATCTCCATGTGTTTGTGTTTTTAGCAGTTTTTTTCCTGTAGTTGATCTCTAGTCTCATTGCATTGTGGTCTGAGAAGATGGCTGATATAATTTCAGTTTTCTTGAATTGACTGAGGTTAGATTTGTGGCCCAGGATGTGGTCTATCCTGGAGAATGTTCCATGAGCACTTGAGAAGAAAGTGTATTCTTCTGCTTTTGGATAGAAAGTCCTAAAGATATCAATGAGGTCCATTTCTTCTAGTGTGGCATTTTTAAAATTTTAATTTATTTTTATTTTTTTTATTTTTTATTTTTTTAGTGTGGCATTTCAGGCTTGTGTTTCTTTATTAATTTTCTGTTTGGATGATTTGTCCATTGGTGTGAGAGGAGTGTTAAAGTCTCCTACTATGATTGTGTTAGTGTCAATGTCTTCTTTTATGTTTGAAAATGTTTGTCTTATGTATTGGGGTTCTCCTGTGTTGGGTGCATAGATATTTATGATTGTTATGTCTTCTTCTTGGATTGATCCCTTGATCATTACGTAGTGTCCTGCCTTGTCTCTTTGAATCTTCTTTATTTTGAGGTCTATTTTGTCTGATATGAGGACTGCTACTCCAGCTTTCTTTTGATTCCCATTTGCATGGAATATCTTTTTCCCTCTTCTCACTTTCAGTCTATGAGTGTCTCTAGGTTTGAAGTGAGTTTCCTGGAGGCAGTATATGTATGAGTCGTGTTTTTGAATCCATTCAGCCAGTCCGTGTCTTTTGGTTGGGGCATGTAGTCCATTTACATTTAAAGTAATTATTGATACAAATGATGTTTGTTTTTGTCTTAAACTGTCAGTAGAGTCTGAAGTTGTAGAGGTTGAGCCCTCCAGCTCCTTTCTTCTTCCTCAGGATTGCTTTGGCTATTCGAGGTCTTTTGTGTTTCCATATGAACTGTGTGATTCTTTGGTCTAGTTCTGTGAAGAATTTATTGAGGTAGGATTGAATTGCTATAAAATTCCCTCTTAGAACTGCTTCTGCAGTATCCCATAGGTTTTGCACTGTCATTTGTTCATTGTGGTTTTCTTCTAGGAATTTTAAAATTTCACCTTTGATTTGCTTGGTAATCAGTTGTTTTTTTAGGTATGTGTTGTTTAATCTCCATGTGTTTGTGTTTTTAGCAGTTTTTTTCCTGTAGTTGATCTCTAGTCTCATTGCATTGTGGTCTGAGAAGATGGCTGATATAATTTCAGTTTTCTTGAATTGACTGAGGTTAGATTTGTGGCCCAGGATGTGGTCTATCCTGGAGAATGTTCCATGAGCACTTGAGAAGAAAGTGTATTCTTCTGCTTTTGGATAGAAAGTCCTAAAGATATCAATGAGGTCCATTTCTTCTAGTGTGGCATTTTTAAAATTTTAATTTATTTTTATTTTTTTTATTTTTTATTTTTTTAGTGTGGCATTTCAGGCTTGTGTTTCTTTATTAATTTTCTGTTTGGATGATTTGTCCATTGGTGTGAGAGGAGTGTTAAAGTCTCCTACTATGATTGTGTTAGTGTCAATGTCTTCTTTTATGTTTGAAAATGTTTGTCTTATGTATTGGGGTTCTCCTGTGTTGGGTGCATAGATATTTATGATTGTTATGTCTTCTTCTTGGATTGATCCCTTGATCATTACGTAGTGTCCTGCCTTGTCTCTTTGAATCTTCTTTATTTTGAGGTCTATTTTGTCTGATATGAGGACTGCTACTCCAGCTTTCTTTTGATTCCCATTTGCATGGAATATCTTTTTCCCTCTTCTCACTTTCAGTCTATGAGTGTCTCTAGGTTTGAAGTGAGTTTCCTGGAGGCAGTATATGTATGAGTCGTGTTTTTGAATCCATTCAGCCAGTCCGTGTCTTTTGGTTGGGGCATGTAGTCCATTTACATTTAAAGTAATTATTGATACAAATGATCCTATTGTCATCTTCTTAGATGTTATGATGGGTTTGTTTTGTGGATCTTCTCCTTCTTTTATACTTGTTGTCTACATAAGTCCCTTTAACACTTGTTGTAAGGCTGGTTTGGTGTGACAAAATTCTTTTACTTTTTGCTTATCTGTAAAGCTTTGGATTTCTCCATTAATTTTGAAGGAGATCCTTGCAGGGTAGAGGATTCTTGGATGCAAATTATTCTCTTTTAGCTGTTTAAATGTGTCCTGCCATTCCCTTCTGGCCTGCAGAGATTCTGTTGAAAGAGCAGCTGTTAAATGTATGGGCTTTCCCTTGTATGTCACTTATTGCTTTTCCCTTGTTGCTTTGAGAATTCTGTCTTTGTGTTTAATTTGTGTTAGCTTCATTAATATGTGTCTTGGTGTGTTTCTTCTCAGGTTTATTCTATATGGTACTCTTTGCACTTCTTGCATTTGATTGACGATTTCTTTTCCCATGTTGGGGAAATTTTCAACTAAAATTTCTTCAAATATTTTTTCATAGCCTTTCTTTTTTTCTTCTTCTTCTGGAACCCCTATAATTCGAATATTGGTGCGTTTGATATTATCCCAGAGGTCTCTGAGGTTATCCTCTGCTCCTTTCATTCTTTGAGCTAGATTCTGTTTTTCAGCAGTTACTTCCTCCATTCTATCTTCCAGCTCACTTATCCAGTCTTCTGTCTCAGATATTCTGCTCTTGATTCCTTCTACAGTGTTTTTCAGTTCAGCAATTGAGTTGTTTGTCTCTGTTATGTTTCTGGTAAGTTCCTGTATTTCTTTATTCCGTGTGTTAGTTGTGTCTTGCAATTTCTCTAACATTCTCTTTTCAGTGTTTTTGATCATCTTTACTATCATTCTTCTGAAATCACTTTCAGAAAGTTTCTCCAAATCCCCTTCATTGATTTGATCTTGTGTGTTTGTAGATTGTTCTTTCACTTGTGTGGTATTTCTCTGCCATTTCATTGTTATTATTAATTTTTTAACTGACTCAGTTTGGGATTTCCTTTTCCCAGACTTTGAGTTACGTCTGTTGGTGTTTGTTGTTTGGATGGGGCTTCTTATTCTGGGTGATTCTGGTGGTTGGGTGATGTCAGGACTTGTGTACAAGTGATTACCTTTGTTGGCGTTCTCACTTGTATACAGCTCTCTAGTGTTAGGCGTTCTCTAGTATTGTAGAGTTTTGGAGTCAGTGCTCCCTCCCTAAAGCCCCGGGGCTTGTTGCCTGACAAGGGTATGAATAATTCACAGCTGGTTTGTTACAGCATTAAATATTATTAAAACATATACACGCAAATGAGAAACAGAAGGTATACCTTTGACAAATGGCAATTAAAATATTATGCAAATACTATCTAGTGTATTGAATTATACACACAAACATATACAGCTGTAACGTAACCCAAGCATTCCAACCAAAAATACAGTACAATAAGTTAGCATGGCAAACAGAGAAAACCAAGAATGATATCCACCAGTTAATAACCAAACTAAGGTGAGCAAAAATTGGAGAATAATGCTAGAGCAAGGTCCCCCTTGGGGATAAGGCAATGAGGACAGAACAGATGGTGGGAAAAGGGAAAAAGAGAAAAGGAGGATAGAAGAGAAATATAGAATAATACTGCAAAGTTAAATATAGGGAGATAAAGATTTGTATGTATTAGAGTTTAGTGTTATAGGAAAGGAGCATCAGAGAAAGCAAAGAATTATAGAGGAAGGAGTAGTACAAATGAAAAAATTTAAAAAGTAAAACAGAGATAAGTATATAGAAAAATATCGAAAAACAAAGCAAAAACAACAAAAACAAACAAAACCCCCACAGAACCTTAAAAGGCCAATGGGGAAACAGAAGTTTATACCAAAATAAAATGTGTGGTTTACAAGGAAAAAGAAGAAAAAAAGAATTATGTAAACTTGAATATATTCAGTCTTACTGATAAGATTAGTAGGGTCAGTAGAATTCAATGGAGGAAATAAACACACCCACACTCACACACCCAAAAAAAACAGAACAAAAGAAATGGGGCTGGGGACACTGAGGGGGTTTGGAAAAAAGGGGAAAAAACAATTGAAAGAAAACAATACAATACAAAAAAAAAGCAATAAAAAAGAATAAGCAATAAAATGAAATTTTAAAAATCCAGCAGTAACTCCAGCTTCAGGCAAAACGTGAAAATAGCATTTATGTTCTTCTGTCTCTTGTTGACTATTCAGGAATTATCAGTCTTTTTCTTGCCTCTGACAGTGATTGAATCTGAAGGCCTCTTTGGCTGCTTGTTTATTTTGTCCTATTCCAGAACTAAAAGGCCCGCCCAGGTTGGTCCTGGGAGTTTCTTAATCCAAATCCCTTTTCTTGCTGGGTGAAGCTAAATTCCCTCCCTGTAGCTTGACCAGCAGCCCTGCAGTTTGACCAGCAGCCAAACTACAGTAGGGAAAATGGCGTCTGTCTCACAAAGGATTTATTCCCACACGCTCTATGGAAAGCACTTCCGCAGCGACCCCGACCCTGCTGCAGGCCACCGTCGACCCCTGCCACCGCGGGAGATGTCAGATTACTCAGAGGTGAGTCTGGCTCAGTCTCATGCAGGATCGCTATTCCCCTCACCGGATCACTGTGCGCAGTTTCCAGTCTTCCTCGGCGGCTCTGTGATCGGGTTAATGGTAACTTCCTCCAAAGGGAACTGAGTGGCATCCTTCCAAGGACTGCTCAAGGGCACTTCTAGCTCAGGGGGGCACCTGGACCCTCCAAAGCAGGTCTGGCTCAGTCCCTTGTGGGCGTCACCAATCCTTTCCCAGGTCTTGATCTGCAACAGGCTTTGCGCCTTTGGCCCACCCAGCCTCTCTGGTGGGTATGAGGTTTGACTTTTAAAAGTACAGTTGCACCCTTCCTACCATCTTGATGTGGCTTCTCCTTTGTTCTTAGATGTAGGGTGTCTTCTCTGTGATCAGATCAACCTCCTCCTGTCGATGGTTTTTCAGAAACTAGTTGCAATTCAGGCGATTTTGCAGGAGAGATGAGTGCATGTCCTTCTATGCTGCCATCTTCTGGTCTTTCCGTTTTTTGACTTTTTAAGGCAAGATAAAAATAAAGCATTGTGGTGACAAATAAAAAGCTACTGGTGAACATTTTAGGATACAATTTGCATGTGAGTTATATTTAAAGATGTGTGAAATGATCAATGATCAATGATCTGTTCTGTAGACAGAACCTTGGAAAAGGTCTACATTTAGGACTTGAATGAAAATGTACAAAGAACCAGAGAAAATGCAGCATTAGCAGGAGAAAGTATTTGGTATCAATATAGATGCAGATAAATTCTTATACAAATAGAAGATCAGAAACAAGTGTTTTAGGCCAAAAACCAAAATCAAACTTACCTCAGCCATTCAAAAAAGGAAATTCACAAAAGTTGCCATATAATCTCTACATTTTGGCATAGAATATGCATGTGGACTGTACCTAATTTTTATTTTGCCTTCCAAAATAAACTAATTATTTCTGAACCTAAGTAGGACTGATGCTAAAGCTGAAGCTCCAGTACTTTGACTATCTGATGCAAAGAGTTGACACATTAGAAAAGACCCTGATTCTGGGAAAGACTGAAGGCAAAAGGAGAAGCGGGTGGCAGAGGATGAGATAGTTACATAGCATCACTGACTCAATGAACATGAAGTTGAGCAAGCTCTGGGAGGTAGTGAACGACAGGGGAACCTGATGAGCAGTAGTCCATGGGATCACAAAAAACTGGACATGACTTAGTGACTAAACAGCAATCACTTGCTACATGGCATTTTCAAAAAGGAAGAACCTTTGCAAGACAATCTCATAAATTTTATAATCTTCTTTGTTGTAAACAGATAAAAATGTCAACTGTAGATTTAGTCACTTAACTGAATTCTGTTTCTCGCCTTCTTTATGCAAAGTAAAGCTCTAGATATTGATAGCATAACAATAAATAATCATCATTCTTACATTTCAAAAGGTCATTTCAAGTCTAATGGAATTATAATACTTCTATAAAATGCAATGCTTAATTGTATCATCACTTGTGAAGAAGCCCACAGGCCTAGTCATAGCAAATATAATACCAGGGCTTACTGCCAGGTAAGGGCTACTTAAATGTAATATCTTATGGGAAAAAAAAGATAGGAGGGTAGTTCTAAATCCACTTTGGCACTAACCACTTGATAGCTGTTCCTCTGGGCTATCAGCACTTCCTATTTGACTGTTTTCTTCACTCATTGCTGGCTTTGACCTTTAATTCATGTTTGCCTGGGTGCCACAATGCACATTCCAGGTATGGGTTTGACTTCATGGTTGGTCCAACTCTCTTCTCTCCCATTCCATCCTAGGATGTCATAGGACACATGCTTCATTCAGCAATACATTTCTAAATGTGTGACTTTATAAGCTCAGAGTTATATGACAGTAGTAGTTGCAGTGGTAGCGGAGGGGGTGAGTCATAGATGGAGGGCTACCCTGAGCAGGCCAGATCAGGGTGGCCTTTAGCACTGCAAAGTTAAGAACTCTCTGGGTTTGTCAGTGATACTCTTGTATACATAAGCAATTGAAGTGTGATACAAATATCTCTAACACAAATGGAGATTGAAAGCCCGTGTAACAAGAGTTAAGATCCTCCCATCAATACATAAACAAAACAGAATACATACATGTATATGTATGGCTGAGCCCCTTCACTCTCCATCTGAAACCATCACAACATTGTTAATCAGCCATGTGTGTGTGTGCTGTCACTCAGTCGTGTCTGACTCTCTGGGTCTCTATGGAATGTAGCCCTCCAGGCTCCTCTGTCCATGGGATTCTCCAGGCAAGAATACTGGGGTGGGTTTGCCATTCCTTTCTCCAGAGGATATTCCCAATCCAGAGACTGAACCCATGTCTCCTGTACTGCAGGCAGATTTTTCACCAGCTGAACCATCAGGGAAGCCTGCATGTTGCTTAATAAGTCATGTCAGGGGACACATACTCTGCTTTGCCCAATATTGGTTGTATTGAATCTTATTAAATACTTGTCTACCAGATTGCTGCTATAAAATTGCTTGTTTCTCTCTGTAATCAATAGATATTCTATGAGAAATATTTTGAGGTTATATAAATATTATGTTCTTCATTAAACTAGTTTAAGCAGCCCTTCATGAAATAATTATGTTTGTTGCAAAACAGTGAGTAGTATCATTAAAAAATACATGTTAAAACAACTATCTTCAATTTGGCAGCAGTTTGTAACCCCATTCTAAATAAATTAATTAAGGTTATTTAAATTCGCATTTCATTCTTACCTCATTCATTATAATTAAAAAATTGAGCATAATGTATTATAAATCCATGTACAGTGTCTGTATGTAGTAAAGGAACATGTAATATTAGATATGTTAGCAGAATAGTCTCAAAAACATTTTATTGATTGTAGCTCTTTTGCAAAAACTTTGGGAAATTTTGGTTAGGGTTCTGAGCTTCCAAATCAGGGAGCATGTGTTCATCCCTGGTTGAGGAACTAGGATCCCACATGTCCTGTGGCGTGGCCAATAAGTAAATAAATAAAAAGGAGAAGGGTCCAGTGTTGTCTCTTTCTCTCTGCCCTGGAGGGACATAGTCAAGAAGAGGGTCCTCTGGTGTGAATCTGTTTGGACTTTGATCTAGGGCCTCCCAGTCTCCAGAGTTGAGAGAAATAAATGTTGGCTGTTTAAGCTATGATTAACCATATATGATTATTTTAAAAATCCCAAGCTCACAAGGGCAATGGTATAGATATTCTATTTACTTAAATATATCTTAACATTATTGTTGCTTGGATGATACATAAATACATGTTTCTGCTATTCTAGATTATATATTTGGGAAAACAGGGCAAATGGAATTGTGCTTTTTTGGAATATAGATCTTCTATGAAAGTCAGTGTATCTATATATTTGTGATAAACAAGTAACTTTTCTATGGAAGTTGATGATATTTTAAAATTTCATTACTGTCATAAACAAAATATAGTACCCACTAAATAGTAACAATATTTCAATTGCTTGAATGAACAGAACCAACTGATGCTTAGTGTACCTAAAAATAATCTATCTATATAATATTTTGTGTTCTTTGTTTTCAAATATCTTAAATGAACTTGAAGGCATAAAATTGAGATGATCTGAATGATGTTAATCAACATCCCCAAGAATTATTTCTTTCATTGTTGTGGGACTTATTTAAGAATCTCACATGACAATATAGTTGAATAGCAAGAAAAGAGTGTTATTAACCTAGTCATTTCTCTTTCTCTTTGAATCTACAGAGTTACAAAAGATGCAAACTCACATTTCTAAAAAAATCTATGGAAAAAGATAACATTATCAATGTCAGCTATCCAAGTACAGTATTGCCTGAACCATTAATTAGAGTGTGGACATCTGGCTTTGGCTTTAATTTGAAATATTATAGGTTAATTTACACTTCCTTATATTAGACCATATGAGCTTAGAGGCTGTATAAAATGTAATTAACACAATCACTGCTTTTAATACATTTATTAATGAAATTGCTTCGTATGCCTTGTTTTTGCTGAATCTTCTTAATTTGTGTTGTGATTTCTGTTTTCTTGTTAACTTGGTTCATTAGAAAAGTGACAACCACAGAATAGGTACTAAGTTTTTCCACATATGCGCTGGTTGATGTGATTTATTCAATTCTATATCTCTAAACCACAACTCAACTGAGGTCAGCAATGTCAACAGCTAACGAACCAACTAACAGAGCCGTACTGAAGGCCTACTACTATGTGTTTGAAATTGAGGAAGTGTCAATAGATCTGAACACAAGACACTTCCTAATGGAGCCACACCAGGAGAAGCAAAGACAGCAAGGAGCAGAGCAAAAGAGTAGACTGAGTGAGACTAGTACTTCACTACACTGAGGAAGGAAATCAAGTCAGCAAGCCAGGAGTCCCATTTTTACTAAATGACAAACCATTTAATAAAATGATTTTTTAAAGTATTAAAAAAATACTTTTACAGGTAATTCTCACTGAATGATATACATATGAACTTCCTAACGATCAACAATAAGTGAAGCAAAGCACTGGAATACTTTCAGCAAAACTGGTAAATTGGGAGGGGTGGGCAGCACACTTGGGACTATCTTTGTTCAATGAAGAAATTTTCCTTTTGCATCCCCACTTTGTTTCTCCCAAATATAAGTAAAAATTGCTGCAAAGTTATAATCTTGCACAGCAATCGTGTCATTAATATTTACTCTTGTTGTTGCCGTCTACTCCTCAATTTTGAAAAAATTAACATGATAGCAGGCAAGAAGTCCATGAGCTCCTCTCTGTCTTTCTCTGGAGTTCATAAGTAATCACCTTTCCCCAACTGAAAAACATATTAAGCTCCTGACATCTTTAAAATCATATTGGAACCATTAATTAGAAAAGATAAAATTATCAATGTCAGCTATCCAAGTACAGTATTGCCTGAACCATTAATTAGAGTGTGGACATCTGGCTTTGGCTTTAATTTGAAATATTATAGGTTAATTTACACTTCCTTATATTAGACCATATGAGCTTAGAGGCTGTATAAAATGTAATTAACACAATCACTGCTTTTAATACATTTATTAATGAAATTGCTTCGTATGCCTTGTTTTTGCTGAATCTTCTTAATTTGTGTTGTGATTTCTGTTTTCTTGTTAACTTGGTTCATTAGAAAAGTGACAACCACAGAATAGGTACTAAGTTTTTCCACATATGCGCTGGTTGATGTGATTTATTCAATTCTATATCTCTAAACCACAACTCAACTGAGGTCAGCAATGTCAACAGCTAACGAACCAACTAACAGAGCCGTACTGAAGGCCTACTACTATGTGTTTGAAATTGAGGAAGTGTCAATAGATCTGAACACAAGACACTTCCTAATGGAGCCACACCAGGAGAAGCAAAGACAGCAAGGAGCAGAGCAAAAGAGTAGACTGAGTGAGACTAGTACTTCACTACACTGAGGAAGGAAATCAAGTCAGCAAGCCAGGAGTCCCATTTTTACTAAATGACAAACCATTTAATAAAATGATTTTTTAAAGTATTAAAAAAATACTTTTACAGGTAATTCTCACTGAATGATATACATATGAACTTCCTAACGATCAACAATAAGTGAAGCAAAGCACTGGAATACTTTCAGCAAAACTGGTAAATTGGGAGGGGTGGGCAGCACACTTGGGACTATCTTTGTTCAATGAAGAAATTTTCCTTTTGCATCCCCACTTTGTTTCTCCCAAATATAAGTAAAAATTGCTGCAAAGTTATAATCTTGCACAGCAATCGTGTCATTAATATTTACTCTTGTTGTTGCCGTCTACTCCTCAATTTTGAAAAAATTAACATGATAGCAGGCAAGAAGTCCATGAGCTCCTCTCTCTGTCTTTCTCTGGAGTTCATAAGTAATCACCTTTCCCCAACTGAAACATATTAACTCCTGGAATGGAGACGTTCTAAGAGCTTTCAGATAGCTGTTACCAAGGAAACAGTCTCTTTTTTTGTCCACATCCATCCTGCAGTTCAGACAGTTGATTGCTTTGTATCAGGAGACAAGAGTCTAGAGAAGCCAGTTAATTTATATCTATTTTAGAGTGTTAAGATCAAACTAAGAATCTTACTGTAATCAGGGCTTCCCTAGTGGTCCAGTGGGTAAAGATTCCGCCTTGCAGTGCAAGGGGCACCAGTTTGATCCCTGGCCCAGAAAGATCCCGCATGCCCAAGGAGCAGCTGGACCAGTGTGTCCCAACTACGAGCCAGGGCTCTGGAGCACATGTGCCCAGAGCCGGTGCTCTGCACCAAGAGGCTACTGCAATGGGAGGCCCACACAGACCAAAAGAGTAAAGACGGATGAAAATAAAACAATAAAAAGGGGCCAAAATTAAAAAAAAATAAATGCTTAGGAAAAAAAGCAATCTTATTGTAATTAGTCTTGCATCACCGTTTTTCCTTTTTTTTTTTACCCCTCGGAAGAAAGTCTCAATGTATTGAAGGGAGCTGTGTGAAAATGCTATGGATGCAAATTATTATTTACTATTTTGGGTTTTTAAGATGGCTTCTCAAGAAGAATCTTCTCCCTTTTGTGGAATAGAACATCCTGCAGTCTGTGGAGCCCTCTACTGGAAAGCTCTGTATACCAAACTCAGAGAGAAGATACTTGTTTCCAAAGTCCATCAGAGTATGACTTATTATATTAATTCATATAATATTATGAATATTATTTAACTCTTTCTTAAAAATATATCTGTATTTCAATAGTATCGAGTCACTTCATCTAGCAGTTGTTCTTATTTCCTGTTGTTTTCTTGTTTAGAGAAAATAGTGTTGTTAAAAGGACTCGATCTAATTCCTCCACATTGACATACACCGTCATTCTGATTTAGTCCCTTTAGTGTGAAGAATTAAGTAATCTCTCTATGATTGTGAAGGTGTCAAAAAAAAACAGAAGGAAAATTCAAGCTCTTTATGTGCTTCATTATGGTGTCTTTCTCTGGAGTTCATAAGTAATCACCTTTCCCCAACTGAAACATATTAACTCCTGGAATGGAGACGTTCTAAGAGCTTTCAGATAGCTGTTACCAAGGAAACAGTCTCTTTTTTTGTCCACATCCATCCTGCAGTTCAGACAGTTGATTGCTTTGTATCAGGAGACAAGAGTCTAGAGAAGCCAGTTAATTTATATCTATTTTAGAGTGTTAAGATCAAACTAAGAATCTTACTGTAATCAGGGCTTCCCTAGTGGTCCAGTGGGTAAAGATTCCGCCTTGCAGTGCAAGGGGCACCAGTTTGATCCCTGGCCCAGAAAGATCCCGCATGCCCAAGGAGCAGCTGGACCAGTGTGTCCCAACTACGAGCCAGGGCTCTGGAGCACATGTGCCCAGAGCCGGTGCTCTGCACCAAGAGGCTACTGCAATGGGAGGCCCACACAGACCAAAAGAGTAAAGACGGATGAAAATAAAACAATAAAAAGGGGCCAAAATTAAAAAAAAATAAATGCTTAGGAAAAAAAGCAATCTTATTGTAATTAGTCTTGCATCACCGTTTTCCTTTTTTTTTTTAACCCCTCGGAAGAAAGTCTCAATGTATTGAAGGGAGCTGTGTGAAAATGCTATGGATGCAAATTATTATTTACTATTTTGGGTTTTTAAGATGGCTTCTCAAGAAGAATCTTCTCCCTTTTGTGGAATAGAACATCCTGCAGTCTGTGGAGCCCTCTACTGGAAAGCTCTGTATACCAAACTCAGAGAGAAGATACTTGTTTCCAAAGTCCATCAGAGTATGACTTATTATATTAATTCATATAATATTATGAATATTATTTAACTCTTTCTTAAAAATATATCTGTATTTCAATAGTATCGAGTCACTTCATCTAGCAGTTGTTCTTATTTCCTGTTGTTTTCTTGTTTAGAGAAAATAGTGTTGTTAAAAGGACTCGATCTAATTCCTCCACATTGACATACACCGTCATTCTGATTTAGTCCCTTTAGTGTGAAGAATTAAGTAATCTCTCTATGATTGTGAAGGTGTCAAATAAAAAAAACAGAAGGAAAATTCAAGCTCTTTATGTGCTTCATTATGGTGCTAATTATTCTGCATTACACTTTAGGAAATGTTATATCAACGTTATATTTTAAATATGTTGATATATCAATAATATAATTTAAAATATATTATATATAAAAATAAATGAAATATAATAAATATATTTTATTATATTTTAAAATATAAGAAAATGTAAGAAAAGGATAATAGCATCTTTAATATGACATGATAAAACTTCAAATATTACAATATTAGAATTGTACTGCCTTAGGCAAGAGAAATTACAATATTTACCATACAGAGAACACTACCCAAGGAAAGTTCAAAATTCAGCGAAATGATAAAGTCAAACAAAGCAATTTTCTAACTGAAACATTTTAAAAAGGAACATTTTATTTTAGAAAAATGTGTCATTGACCTGTCTACGTGTGTGTGTGTGTGTATGTGTGTGCTCAGTAGAGTCTGACTTTTTGCAACCCCATGGACTGTAGTCCACCAGGCTCTTCTGTGCCTGGAATTTTCCAGGCAAGAATACTGGAGTGGGTTTCCATTTCCTACTGCAAGGGATCTTTCTGACCCAGGGATCAAACCATGTCTCTTGCATCTCCTGCATTGGCAGGCAGATTCTTTACCACTAGGTCACCTAGGAAGCCCAGGTTACCATACACTACCCCATATTAACTAGGCAGTACAGAAATTAACCATAATGACATTTAGTTCAGTAAAGATATATCTATATAATAATATAGATGTGAGTATAGTATGAAGGCTGCAGTCTGTGGAGCCCTCTACTGGAAAGCTCTGTATACCAAACTCAGAGAAAGATACTTGTTTCCAAAGTCCATCAGAGTATGACTTATTATATTAATTCATATAATATTATGAATATTATTTAACTCTTTCTTAAAAATATATCTGTATTTCAATAGTATCGAGTCACTTCATCTAGCAGTTGTTCTTATTTCCTGTTGTTTTCTTGTTTAGAGAAAATAGTGTTGTTAAAAGGACTCGATCTAATTCCTCCACATTGACATACACCGTCATTCTGATTTAGTCCCTTTAGTGTGAAGAATTAAGTAATCTCTCTATGATTGTGAAGGTGTCAAATAAAAAAAACAGAAGGAAAATTCAAGCTCTTTATGTGCTTCATTATGGTGCTAATTATTCTGCATTACACTTTAGGAAATGTTATATCAACGTTATATTTTAAATATGTTGATATATCAATAATATAATTTAAAATATATTATATATAAAAATAAATGAAATATAATAAATATATTTTATTATATTTTAAAATATAAGAAAATGTAAGAAAAGGATAATAGCATCTTTAATATGACATGATAAAACTTCAAATATTACAATATTAGAATTGTACTGCCTTAGGCAAGAGAAATTACAATATTTACCATACAGAGAACACTACCCAAGGAAAGTTCAAAATTCAGCGAAATGATAAAGTCAAACAAAGCAATTTTCTAACTGAAACATTTTAAAAAGGAACATTTTATTTTAGAAAAATGTGTCATTGACCTGTCTACGTGTGTGTGTGTGTGTATGTGTGTGCTCAGTAGAGTCTGACTTTTTGCAACCCCATGGACTGTAGTCCACCAGGCTCTTCTGTGCCTGGAATTTTCCAGGCAAGAATACTGGAGTGGGTTTCCATTTCCTACTGCAAGGGATCTTTCTGACCCAGGGATCAAACCATGTCTCTTGCATCTCCTGCATTGGCAGGCAGATTCTTTACCACTAGGTCACCTAGGAAGCCCAGGTTACCATACACTACCCCATATTAACTAGGCAGTACAGAAATTAACCATAATGACATTTAGTTCAGTAAAGATATATCTATATAATAATATAGATGTGAGTTAGTATTGTGGGATGTGGAATGTGATTAGGGATGTGAATTAGTGTTTCTTACATTTTATGGCTACTACTATTATTCCAGCTGAAAGTATCCTAAGTACATATTAAATGTATTGAAGTATAGAGGGAGCATTTTATAAATGTATATCATATTCAGAGGACAGATACTCGTTTTGAGATGAACTGTCTACATGAGTGTAAGTAGAGTATCACTGGTAGGAACAGGGGTAGTATCTCAACACTCTAGCTTTAGTGAGAAATGTTAAGAGTGTTCATGCAATTCAGTGTCTAAGGAAGCTTGTGAAAGTTAATAGATTACATCATGACAATGATACAAATCAAACTGCCTCGGGTTGCCTTTAGTCACACAGTATGTGACTCCAGTTACATCTGGTGCATGAAGACTTAGTCATCAGGGGCTAAGATAGATATCCCTAAAAGATAATGCTGGAAGTAATGATTACCCTTGGTTTTGTAATAGTTTTCCTCTTTTGTAGTAAATGGTTTTATATTTAAGCCACATAGCTAGGGACAGTACACTTTAAAATCTGTCAATACAAATAATCTGTAATAATTCCTACTTTTATGTAGCACTGACATTTATCCAAAGTATTAAGAGGATAGTATATATTAAGAACATTCCTTTGAAGTCAGGCACAATAGGTTTGAATCCCACCTATATGACAGTCATTAGCATTTAAGTCTGATTTTCTCCATGTGTGAAGTAGAGATATTATAATACTTATGTCCAAAGATTTTTATGAGGATTTAATGAGGCAATAAGTATAAATAATAATAATAAAATGTTGGATATATCACAAGGACTCTAAATATGAAAGCTATTATTATTTATTAATAGGTATAAGTTCTATTCATTTAGTGATTTTCAGTTTCCCAATAGCTTTTATATACATGATTTAATATTTTCCTCTATGACTCTGAAGTTTATATTATTTATTTATATTATACAAATGAAGGTACTTCTATGTATCTTATTTCATCATAATAGAAGTACCTTTCAATTATTTATCTACTGTTTATAACTTAGTCATTGTAATTTGCTTTCATGCTCTCAATGCTCTTCAGCGATAATTTTCAATTCTTAATTTTTTTCTGGTATACCTCAGCATTTGACATAATCTAACTTCCCTTCTCTTTCAAAATCACCTCTTTCCTTTGTTTCTGACATATCACACTTTATAGTATACACATTCATCCTAATGACACACAATTGCAAATGTAGACCTCCGATCTTTCTTCTAAATTCCAGTCCCACATATAAATATGCAAACACACATATATGTATACATATATGACATATATGTGTATTCATGCATATTTTTGGTATACAAGCAAGAAATTTCAAAGTCATCCATGAGCTTAGGGTTGCTAAAAATTTTAACTGATCTCTCTGCGTTTACTACCATACCTTCAATCTAGGATTTATACTCCTGGCAAATGATCTTTCCAAAATATATATTTAACCACCTGTGCCCAGGCCTGCTGCCAAAAGTACCGGACTTGAAACAAGAGTGCAAATAGGTTCTCACATACAACATGTCTAAATCCCTTGGTTTTGTAATAGTTTTCCTCTTTTGTAGTAAATGGTTTTATATTTAAGCCACATAGCTAGGGACAGTACACTTTAAAATCTGTCAATACAAATAATCTGTAATAATTCCTACTTTTATGTAGCACTGACATTTATCCAAAGTATTAAGAGGATAGTATATATTAAGAACATTCCTTTGAAGTCAGGCACAATAGGTTTGAATCCCACCTATATGACAGTCATTAGCATTTAAGTCTGATTTTCTCCATGTGTGAAGTAGAGATATTATAATACTTATGTCCAAAGATTTTTATGAGGATTTAATGAGGCAATAAGTATAAATAATAATAATAAAATGTTGGATATATCACAAGGACTCTAAATATGAAAGCTATTATTATTTATTAATAGGTATAAGTTCTATTCATTTAGTGATTTTCAGTTTCCCAATAGCTTTTATATACATGATTTAATATTTTCCTCTATGACTCTGAAGTTTATATTATTTATTTATATTATACAAATGAAGGTACTTCTATGTATCTTATTTCATCATAATAGAAGTACCTTTCAATTATTTATCTACTGTTTATAACTTAGTCATTGTAATTTGCTTTCATGCTCTCAATGCTCTTCAGCGATAATTTTCAATTCTTAATTTTTTTCTGGTATACCTCAGCATTTGACATAATCTAACTTCCCTTCTCTTTCAAAATCACCTCTTTCCTTTGTTTCTGACATATCACACTTTATAGTATACACATTCATCCTAATGACACACAATTGCAAATGTAGACCTCCGATCTTTCTTCTAAATTCCAGTCCCACATATAAATATGCAAACACACATATATGTATACATATATGACATATATGTGTATTCATGCATATTTTTGGTATACAAGCAAGAAATTTCAAAGTCATCCATGAGCTTAGGGTTGCTAAAAATTTTAACTGATCTCTCTGCGTTTACTACCATACCTTCAATCTAGGATTTATACTCCTGGCAAATGATCTTTCCAAAATATATATTTAACCACCTGTGCCCAGGCCTGCTGCCAAAAGTACCGGACTTGAAACAAGAGTGCAAATAGGTTCTCACATACAACATGTCTAAATATTTAAAAGCTATATATGGATGTAACAAGCTGTTAAATAAAATTAGCTATATCCTTCTACCATAAAGAATATATTTTTACAATATAATAATAATATGCACAGCCATGTTTTTATATAACTAATATTTGGCAGATTATCAGATAACTGAATAAATCATTTTTACTATCTATGCCTGGATTTTCTGTGGTTGGGATGATAATATTTGCATAAGTAATCAAATAAAGGTATACAAAATTATTTTATAGCTTTCAATAAATTTTTGTTTCTTGACTTTGGAAAATTCATAAATTATATTATTATCAAAATGTTCTTATAATTCTTTTACTCATAGCAATACCACATATATAGAAAACTTTCCTTAGACTGCTGTAGTTCTTAAACAGCCTTCTATTAAGGGCAATTTGAAGAAACTTTTCTACTGCAAAAGCAATTGGAACTGTCAATAAAATTCTTCGAGAAATACTTAATTGAGAAATGAACAACACATTTTATATATAATATTCAATAGATTATTACTATTGCAGTAAATATAACAAAGTATTTTCATTTCATTATATAAATCAATACTAATTATATCACAGTTTTAGTCTTCTCTTTTAATATAAAGTCTTGGTATCACATTTATACTTCCCCTTTTTTATGACATATCATGCTTACTTCTCATATAATTTTTAGAGCTATAAATTGCTTAATAATCCTAAATACCCCTCATTGCCAATGTAGTACTGGATGTACCATGTTATTTTGTGAGTGCCTCCATTCTTTGAACCGAAATAAATAAGAATCAAGAAAATGGGTGGTCGGCACAACTGAAAAGTGACAAAATACTTTCAAGTAATCATTATATTTATCATATCTGAAGGGAAGGATTTGACAAGTTGTAATAAAGTGTGCCTTTTTTTCTTAACTAAGTATTTCTGCACCACAAATTCCATAATTCAGAGTACTATTTACCAGCAATATCTACAGTTGTGCAACCTACAGTCCTCCATGGCTTTTAGACGTGGTCATCTCTTGTTTTGAGAAAGTATGGGGAAACTCTGTAGAAAAGCATTTTTCTGGAACCTGAATGGGTTTAGACAGGAGAGTGGGCATCTGGGATAGAATATAAATAACAGAGAAAACCATCCTTTCTGGACTGTCTTGGGCTGAAGTCTTCCTAGGATGCAAGATTTTCTGTGCCAAAACTGAGAAAGTCCCAAGCAAATTCAGACAAGATGATCACTCTATCATGTGTATCTTTTCAAAAACTAACATTTGTGTGTGTGTATGTGTTGGTGATTTGTGAGGCTCCAAGTCAGGGATCCCTCTTCCCTGTGTCTAAGAGTGGCACTGTTTAATGCCGTCCCTTTACTTAAATTACTTTGACCTTTTATCACTGACATCATGATAAAACCCAATCAGCTTAGACACTAGACATGGCTCTTCTTGCTCCTTCCTGTCTTTCTAGAATTATCTATTATTGTATCTACAGTCTGCACCTTTGTTCTATGCTAAATTTCTTATACTTCTGAAACCAGTTGTATATTGTCACACTCCTACATTTCTGCACATGGTCTTGGTCTTGTCTGTGGGGAATGCTTTCTCCCCAGTTTACTGACTAAGTCATTCTAATTACTCTTGAAATTTCATTTCAAATATCATCTCTCCAGGAAGCAATATATAATCTCCCCCTAGTCTCAGTAGGGCAGAGCGCTTATGAGCATGGGTTCTGAAATTAGCCTTCCTGAATTAAGATCCTCACCCTACAACTAACCAGGTATGTACTCTTGGCAAATAATTTAACTTCCCTGTGCCTCAGTTTCCATCTGTAAAATAGAAATTGGCCTACTTATGAGGTTGTTGAGAAGATAAAGGAAAACAGTTAGAGCAGCCCTAATACATAGCACATATTAAATAAATGCTGTTCAGTTGCTAAGTTGTGTCTGACTCTTTGTGACCCCATGAACTGCAGCACACCAGGCTTCCCTGTCCTTCACTATCTCCTGGAGTTTGCTCAAACTTATGTCCATTGAGTCAGCAATGCCATTCAACTACCTCATCCTCTGTTAGCTCATAATAATTTAACCTAGATACACAGGGGATTATTAATACATTTTTTTGAATACCTAGGAGGGATTTCTACTTTCTAGGAATTTAGAAATCAAAACGAAGAGAGGTAAGTCAATTCATCTGGCTATAAAATTTTATTGCAGAGTTTCAAGTGATCAGGCAATTGGTGTTCAGATGATCTGAAAGTCTAAATTAGGACACTTAAAATGGTAAGATCAAAATATTTCCATTTGGAATTCAGAGTGCAACTTCAGGGAATTTAAGACAGTCACCAAATAATATCTGTCATTTAAAGGATACATTTTGTAAGTTAGGAAATCAGATCCAATTTATGAAAGAAAACGATCAGTCTTAAAGAGGAGGACAAGATGGGGGTGGAGGAATAGAGGGTCCTGTTATTGTTCACAAACTGTTAGTTTCCTACTGTATTCCAAAAACTCTTCCAGGAGCTACCAGAACTCCAGACCTGAATGGAAACTGTGATACTATACTTCTGAAAAGAAAGGGCTTGGGTTTGGTAGACCTATAGTTTGACGCACATGCCCTGGCCATCCTAAGAGCAATGTTGCTTCCTGGACTTTATTTGCAAAGAGGTGCACACAACCTGAACAATGGGGGAGTCCAGCACATACACGTCTGACAGTCACTGGAGTTGGGGAGTAAGGCAGTCTTTGGTGGTTAGAATGTTCCAGACCTTAGCCAGGATTATCTCTTACATCATGTTGAGCTAAGGGGGAAGGGTTTTAGTGAGTCCAGATACATGGAGCGAGGCACGACCAAGTTCCTGGAAATGAAGCAGAGGTCTTTGAAGAAACTGTGGCAGAACTTCAATCCAGGTCCAAATCCTGAACCTTGTGCTTTTACCATTTTAAAGTATGCCAGGCATCATTATTTGATGGAATAAATGTGTTCTAGAGAGTAAAGGTGGAGTGTATTATGTTTCTGCTAAATCCTTCTTCAACAATTTTTTTCTTATAAATGTGGCAATGTGTTTCTACCACAACAGAAAGAAAGAATATTTCAGCGTCACATGTCAAAACAGAAAGTAAACAATTAGGTATGTCATTTAAACCTTAAAAAATCCTGTAATGCAGGGTGGGAAGCTATACATTGTTGCCTCCATGTTGCCTGTGTAGGAAGGAAAATGAAGCGCATCGGGGTCTAGTAATTTGTCAAAGGTCACCTAAGCAAGTTGGGGAGACAAACACTCTTCCAATACCCTTTCCACCAGACCATGTTAGACCTAAAAGGTCATGACTACACACTGTTTCCAAGTCTGAATTCCTTTTTGGTGTGCAGAACCAGGTGACTAATGGAGAAAAAGTGTCTGGATACCATGTTGTTGAGCTTGGAAGAAACAGTCCTGTTGAAGCCAGTGACTGAAACTGAGGGAATAATCGAATGGAAGATGGAATGTTCCAAAGCCAAGTGTTGCTTGCCTGCCTGTGTCAAGATACAAGCAGTTTTACCTCGACACTAAGGAGGGAAACATCTGCTTTAAGGGAGCTACTCCAACATAAGAGAGATGAGAAAAAAGTCTGATTATAACACTAACAATATCCACCTAACTTCCTAAGAATGTGCTATTGCACAAGAATAATTAGCCAGGTTATAAAAACTGCTGGATTAACCGGGAGGCATTGTTGGATGTCAGTCTTGCTTTCTACGTTGCCCAGTAGATATTTAAATGTCACAGACTATTCCTCTAAGGGCTGTTCAGTTCTGTAGTTAGTAGAAATGTTTAATTAACTTTATTGAAACTATAATCCAAACTGCAAAAAAAGGGAACTTCAAACACAATAAATTTACATGGGGATATTATATATATAAGAGATGAAAATGGAAACTCACTCCAGTATGCTTGCCTGGGAAATCCCACGAACAAAAGAGCCTGGTGGACTACAGTTAAGGAGTTGCTGAAGAGTCAGATACAACTGAGTGACTAAACAACAACATTATATATATCCTAAATTTCTTCAGTCTTGTCCAACTCTGTGCAACTCTATGGACTGTAGCCTCCACACCAAGGTCCTCTGTCCATGGGATTCTCCAGGCAAGAATACTGGAGTGGGTTGCCATGCCCTCCTCTAGCATATCTTCCCCATATACACATATATAATTACATATAATATCTATATGAACACTTATAATGGATATACCCCTTTCTATTTTTTACCTTTTGATCCAAGTACATTTTCCCACTGCTGTTTGTTTGAATCAGCAGATAAATAACATCTCTCTCCTGGCTTAGTGTCCTGCTCCTCACTCATGCCTACACCACTGTCTGCCTCAAGACACCAGGGTGGTGAGCACTATGAGAACACTGGTGTAATATGTGTTTTTTGCTACATTTCTTCCCGCAGCAATTATGTTACATAGTGTCAGAGTATCTGGTCCCTGTCCCAGTGTCAGACTGCCACACTTGAGTGCCAGTAAAGACTAAGAAGTAGCATGAATTCCAAGGTTCTTATGATCTAGAGCTTCACAGTTACTTTTTGCTAATAAGTTGGAAATAAAGTACCATGATGCCTCAGTCTTTTAAAAAAAGGTACATGTGCACATTAAATAAGGAAAATAGATTCCCAACATATAGAGAAATTACTTCTGTATTTTTATATCATTATCTCCTTTTTTCATAGAGAATTTAGAGATAATTTATGGGTTTGCTTGTATCTGTGGTGTAATCTAGTAAAGCATGTTTTTTACTGAACCTCAAGCTAACAACTAGGATCGATCAAAACAGATTATGTTTGCAGGGCTTCCCTGGCAGTCCAGTGGGTAAAGAGTCTGCCTTGCAGTGCAAAGGGCACCGGTTTGATCCCTGGCCTGGGAAGATCCCATGTGCCATGGAGCGGCTGTGCCGGTGTGTCCAATTGCAGGCCAGAGCTTGGAAACGCATGTACCCAGAGCCGATACTCTTTAGTGAGAGAGGCCACTGCAATGGGAGGCCCACACAGGTCAAAGAATAAAGACGGATGAAAATAGATAAATAAAAAACCAATTAAGAGACCCTCCAAAAATAGATTACCTGTGTAAATAGTAAGGAAATGAGATTAGATGATTTTTATTAATGCTCATAATTGACAGTGACACATTCTGACATGTCATTAAGGTAATACATACACAGACTTCACAAAGAAATACTTGCATGAGCATAAGAAGAATGTGCATACATACTGAGGAAAAGAGGCTAGGAAACTGGAAGGAGACATGGTATTCAGGATTAATTGGGCCTTATTCTTAACCCACTTCCCACCCAGTGAGGATAAAATCTTTTGATGCTGTGTTTGTTTCAAAATCTAAGAGTTCAAAATAAATGTTTGCCTAAACAGAAACACTCAATTTATTACGTACGTTCCTTCACGATAGTGGAGCAAATCCCTAGTGTGATGGAAGAATAAGACAGGAGCAAGTGCTGACCTTTCCAGATGCGGTAAGACATAGCCTCACCATGAAGAGCACTGACAATGGAATGGCCCACGAAGGACTAGAGGGACTAAGGGAGAAGCCAATGATTTTATTTTATTTTTATTTACTTATTTATTTTGGTGATACTTAAACTAAAAGATTTATTGTTTCTTTTTTTTTCCCTTTATTTTAAAGATTTTACAGAGTTTTGTTGTTCACCAACATGTATGTTCCCAGATCATTCATATGCATATCCCTGGACCCTCTCCCCACCCAGTTCCCCACCTCCAACCCCTCCAGACCATCGCCCCAAGTGGTTGTAGGTACTCCTATTCCCTTAGCACAATGACAATAGCTATCTTTTCCACACATGACAGTATAGGTTTCCATGTTACTCCCTCCATGCTTCCCTTCCACAGTTTGGTCTCCACAATGTCTTTATGTCTATTCTCTGTTTTTTCATGAGTTCACTGCGTGTGTTATCAAGACTGTCCTACTAGATTCTATATATATGAGTTAGTATACTGTACTTGTCTTTCTCTTTTTGACTTACTTCACTTTTTATGATAGGTTCTAGAGCCAGCCACCTCATTAGGACTGAGTCTTCTGCATTTCTTTTAACAGCTGAGTAGTATTCCATTGTATATATGTACCAGAGCTTCTGGATCCATTCATTTGTCGATGGACATCTAGGTTGCTTCCATGTTCTGGCTATTGTATAGAGAGCTGCAATGAACATTGGGGTACAGGTGCCTCTTTCAGTTTTGATTTCATCAGGATATAGGCCTAATAGTGGGACTGCTGAGTCACAGGGTGCTTCTATTTTTAGTTTTTTAAGGAATCACCCTACTGTCTTCCATAGAGGTTGTATCAGTTTACATTCCCACCAGCAATGCAAGAGGGTTCCCTTTTCTCTGCACCCTCTCCAGCATTTGTTGCCTGTCGATTTGTTGATGATGGCCATTCTGATGGGTGTGAGGTGGTATCTCATTGTGGTTTTAATTTGCATTTCTCTGATAATAAGCGAGGTTGAGCATCATTTCATGTGCTTTTGGGCCATCTGTATGTCCTCTTTGGAGAGGAGTCTCTTTAGATCTTTTTCCCATTTTTTGATTATGTTGTTCGTTTTTCCTGTGCTGAGTTGTCTGAGTTGCTTGTAGATTTTGGAGATTAATTCTTTGTCTGTTGTTTCATTTGCTATGATTTTCTCCCACTCTGTGGGGTGTCTGTTCAGCTTTTTGGTGATTTCTCTTGCTGTACAAAAGCTTTTAAGTTTCATGAGGTCCCACGTGTTCACTTTTCTTTTCAGTTCCACTATTTTAGTAGGTGGGTCAGAGAAGATCTTGCTTTGATTTATGTCCTTGAGGGTTTTGCCTATATTCTCCTCTAAGAGTTTGATGGTTTCTGGTCTTACATTTAGGCCTTTAATCCATTTTGAGTTGATCTTTGTGTATGGTGTCAGGGAATGTTCCAACTTCATTTTTTTGCATGTAGCTGTCCAATTTTCCCAGCACCATTTGTTGAAGAGGCTGTCTTTCTCCCATTTTATAGTTTCTCCTCCTTTATCAAAAATAAGGTACCTACAGGTGTGTGCATTTATCTCTGGGTTCTCTATCTTGTTCCATTGGTCGATATTTCTGTTTTTGTGCCAATACCATACTGTTTTCATAACTGTTGCTTTGTAGTAAGAGTCTGAAGTTAGGGAGACTGATCTCTCCAGCTCCATTCTTCTTCTTCAGGATTGTTTTGGCTATTCAGGGTCTTTTGTGTTTCCATATGAACTGTGTTATTCTTTGGTCTAGTTCTGTGAAAAATGTCAATGGTAGTTGGATGGGTATTGCATTGAATCTGTAGATGATATTTGGTAGTATGGTCATTTTCACAATATTGATTCTTCCGACCCAGGAACATGGAATATCTTTCCATCTGTTTAAGTCTTCTTTAATTTCTCTCATGAGTGTCTTGTAATTTTCTATGTACAGTTCTTTTGTTTTCTTTGGGTAGGTTTATTCCTAGATATTTGATTCTTTTGGTTGCAATGGTGAAGGGGATTGCCTCTTTGATTTTGTTTTCTGATTTTTCATTGTTCGTGTATAGGAGTGCCAGTGATTTCTGTGTGTTGACTTTGTATTCTTTGACTTTGCTGAATTCGTTGATTAGCTCTAATAGCTTTGTAATAGAATCTTTGGGATTTTCTATGTATAATATCATGTCATCTGCAAAAAGAGAGAGTTTGACTTCTTCCTTTCCAATCTGAATTCCTTTGATTTCTTTCTCTTCTCTATTGCTGTTGCTAGAACGTCCAGGACTATGTTGAATAGTAGTGGTGAAAGTGGACACCCCTGTCTTATTCCTGATCTTAGAGGGAATGCTTTCAGTTTTTCACCATCGAAGACAATGTTCGCTGTGGGCTTCTCATATATGGCTTTCACTATGTTGAGATAGGTTCCTTCTATGCCATTTTCTGAAGAGTTTTTATCATGAATGGGTGTTGCACTTTGTCGAAGATTTTTTCTGCATCCATTGAGATGATCATGTGGTTTTTGTCTTTCAATTTGTTGATATGGTGCATCACATTGATTGATTTGTGGATGTTGAAGAATCCTTGCATGCCTGGGATGAACCCGGCTTGATCATGATGTATGAGTTTTTTGATGTGTCGTTGAATTCTGTTTGCTAGGATTTTGTTGAGGATCTTGGCATCTAAGTTCGTCAGTGGAATTGGCCTATAATTTTCCTTTTTTGTGTTGTCTTTGCCTGTTTTGGGTATCAGGGTGATGGTTGCCTCGTAGAATGTGTTTGAAGGTTTTCCTTCCTGTGCAATTTTTTGGAAGAGTTTTAGAAGGACAGGCATTAATTAATCCTCTCCAAGAAACTGTCCATTTCTTCCAGGTTGTCCAGTTTGTTGCCATAGAGCTGTTCATAATAGTCTCTTAGAATCCTTTGGATTTCTGCATTATCTGTTGTAATCTCTCCTTTTTCATTTTTGATTTTGGTGATCTGGTTCTTCTCTCTCTTTTTCTTAATGAGTCTGGCCAGTGGCTTGTCAATTTTGTTTGCCTTTTCAAAGAACCAGCTTTTTGTTTTATTTATCTTTACTATTGTTTCTTTCTCATTTATTTCTCTGATCTTTATGATTTCTCTTCTTCTGCTGGCTTTGGGGTGTTTTTCTTCATTCTCCAATTGTTTTAAATGGAGGGTTAGGTCATCTGCTTCATATTTTCCTAGTTTCTTGAGGTGGGATTGTATTGCTATAAACTTCCCTCTTAGAACTGCTTTTGCAGTATCCCATAGGTTTTGCACGATCGTGTGTTCATTGTCATTTTCTTCTAGGAATTTTTAAATTTCTCCTTTGATTTCCTCAATGATCAGTTGTTTTTTTAGGTATGTATGGTTGAAACTCCATGTGTTTGTGTTTTTAGGGTTTTTTTTTTTTTTTTTTTTTTTTCTGGTAGTTGATCTCTAGTCTCATTGCATTGTGGTCCGAGAAGATGGTTGATATAATTTCAGTTTTCTTGAACTGACTGTGGTTTGATTTGTGGCCCAAGATGTGGTCTGTCCTGGAGAATGTTCCATGAGCACTTGAGAAGAAAGTGTATTCTTCTGCTTTTGGATGGAACGTCCTAAAGATATCGATGAGGTCCATCATTTCCAGTGTGGCATTTAAGGCTTGTGTTTCTTTATTGATTTTCTGTTTGGATGATCTGTCCATTGGTGTCAGAGGAGTGTTAAAGTCTCCTACTATTACTGTGTTATTGTTGATTTCTTCTTTTATGTCTGAAAATACCTGTCTTATGTATTGTGGTGCCCCTGTGTTGGGTGCGTAGATATTCATGACTGTTATGTCTTCCTCTTGGATAGATCCCTTAATCAAGATGTAGCGACCTGCCTTGTCTCTTAGAATCTTCTTTACTTTAAAATCTATTTTGTCTGATATGAGGATTGCTGCTCCAGCTTTCTTTTGATTTCCATTTGCATGGAATATCTTTTTCCAGCCTTTCACTTTCAGTCTATGAGTGTCTCTAGGTCTGAAGTGGGTCTCTTGTAAACAGCATATATATGGGTCATGTTTCTGGATCCATTCAGCCAGCCTGTGTCGTTTGGATTTCTGCATTATCTGTTGTAATCTCTCCTTTTTCATTTTTGATTTTGGTGATCTGGTTCTTCTCTCTCTTTTTCTTAATGAGTCTGGCCAGTGGCTTGTCAATTTTGTTTGCCTTTTCAAAGAACCAGCTTTTTGTTTTATTTATCTTTACTATTGTTTCTTTCTCATTTATTTCTCTGATCTTTATGATTTCTCTTCTTCTGCTGGCTTTGGGGTGTTTTTCTTCATTCTCCAATTGTTTTAAATGGAGGGTTAGGTCATCTGCTTCATATTTTCCTAGTTTCTTGAGGTGGGATTGTATTGCTATAAACTTCCCTCTTAGAACTGCTTTTGCAGTATCCCATAGGTTTTGCACGATCGTGTGTTCATTGTCATTTTCTTCTAGGAATTTTTAAATTTCTCCTTTGATTTCCTCAATGATCAGTTGTTTTTTTAGGTATGTATGGTTGAAACTCCATGTGTTTGTGTTTTTAGGGTTTTTTTTTTTTTTTTTTTTTTTCTGGTAGTTGATCTCTAGTCTCATTGCATTGTGGTCCGAGAAGATGGTTGATATAATTTCAGTTTTCTTGAACTGACTGTGGTTTGATTTGTGGCCCAAGATGTGGTCTGTCCTGGAGAATGTTCCATGAGCACTTGAGAAGAAAGTGTATTCTTCTGCTTTTGGATGGAACGTCCTAAAGATATCGATGAGGTCCATCATTTCCAGTGTGGCATTTAAGGCTTGTGTTTCTTTATTGATTTTCTGTTTGGATGATCTGTCCATTGGTGTCAGAGGAGTGTTAAAGTCTCCTACTATTACTGTGTTATTGTTGATTTCTTCTTTTATGTCTGAAAATACCTGTCTTATGTATTGTGGTGCCCCTGTGTTGGGTGCGTAGATATTCATGACTGTTATGTCTTCCTCTTGGATAGATCCCTTAATCAAGATGTAGCGACCTGCCTTGTCTCTTAGAATCTTCTTTACTTTAAAATCTATTTTGTCTGATATGAGGATTGCTGCTCCAGCTTTCTTTTGATTTCCATTTGCATGGAATATCTTTTTCCAGCCTTTCACTTTCCGTCTATGGGTGTCTCTAGGTCTGAAGTGAGTCTCTTGTAAACAGCATATATATGGGTCATGTTTCTGGATCCATTCAGCCAGCCTGTGTCGTTTGGTTGGAGCATTTAGTCCATTTAAATTCAAAGTAATTATTGATACGAATGTTCCTATTGTCATCTTCATAGAAGTTTGGGGTTTGATTTGTAAGGCTTCTCCTACTCTATTTATTGGCTATATCAGGCCCTTTAACACTTGTTGTAGGGCTGGTTTTGTGGTACAGAATTCTTTTAGTTTTTGCTTGTCTGTGAAACTTTTGACTTCACCATCAATTCTGAATGAGATTCTTGCTGGGTAGAGAATTCTTGGTTGGAGGTTATTCTCTTTTAGCCGTTTAAATGTGTCTTGCCATTCTTTCCTGGCCTGTAGGATTTCTGTTGAAAGATCTGCAGTTAAACGTATGGGGTTTCCTTTATATGTTATTTGTTGTTTGCTCCTCGCTGCTTTTAGTAATCTGTCTTTATATTTAGTCTGCATTAGCTTGATTAGAATGTGCCTTGGTGTGTTTCTTCTGGGGTTTCTCCTGTATGGAACTTTTTGTGCTTCTTAGACTTGGTTGACTATTTCCTTTCCCATGCTGCGGAAGTTTTCAACTATAACCTCTTCAAGAATGTTTTCATAGTTTTTCTTCCCCTCTTCTTCTTCTGGAACTCCTATAATTCTAATGTTTGTGCGTTTGATATTGTCCCATAGGTCTCTGCTTCTGCCCTCAGTTCTTTTCATTCTTTGGGCTTTGTTCTGTTCTTCAGCACTTATTTCCACCATTCTGTCTTCCAGCTCACTTATCTGTTCTTCAGCCTCTGATACTCTACTGTTGAGACCTTCTATAGTATTTTTAAGTTCAGCAATTGAGTTAGTTGTCTCCATTTGCTTATTTTTCATTTCTTGCATGTCTCTTCTCAATGCGCTAATTTCCTCTAATATTCTGTTTTCGGTGTTTTGCATCCTCATTAGTATAGCTTTTCTGAATTCTCTTTCAGATAGTTTGTCTATCTCCTTCTCTGTCATTTGAAGCGGTGATTCTCTAGCTTGGTCCTTCATTTGTGCAGTGTTTCTCTGCCATTTCATTATTAAGTTAATTTTTGTTTCTTTGTGTGTGTCTGTGTGTATGGAGTTCTTTTTCCCACCAGGCTTCTTGGTTGAATTCTCCCTTCCTTTGGGTTTCTGTCCTTCTAGAAGGGTTCAGTGGTTTGTGTCTTGGGTGGTGGTAGGCCTTATTTACAGGTGAATAACCTCTAGTGTTGTATGTTCTTTGATAGTGTGGGGTCTGGAAATCAGAGCTTCCGCTCCGAGGATCCTTGGTTTGATGATTGGTCAAGGAGTGTAGGCTCTATGTCTGGTTTGTTATGGTGTTCTGTGATATTAGTTCACATACTAGCATCTGAGGAACAAGAGGTGCATCCCTGATGGGTGACAGTCATAAAAGCATGCAGATGTTTTCTAACATAATCGTAAGATATACATACATACACAGCAATCCCCACAACTGACCAGTTTTACAGAGATAAGGCACAGAAAATCCTTCTGGAAATTCATGCAATCATAGATGATACTTGCCCGCTAAGCTTTGAATTAATTAAAATAGTGCCTGAATAAATAGATCCAGCACAAGGTCCTGGCTTGGATAATTACAATGAGAGCAATTTTTAATTAGGACATATGTTGGGGGTGACGAGGATGAGAGTCTATAGGTAATAAAAAGTAAAAGATTTGTCTTGGAGGGATTTTATAGGATTAGGTAGCAAAGATTAGTGTGTGTATTGTTTAATGTATTTGGAAGAGAATAGTGGAGACGGGAAGATAGGAAATAATTTATCTAGAAGATATTGGTACATAGGAAAATGTTTTACATTTAGAGCATAGAGGAAGAAAGCAGTGGGAAAGAGGAAAGAGAATTAGAGCTTTTCAAGAATTAAAATTAAAATAAAAAAAAATACAATAAAATAAAAGTCAGAAAAAGAAATTAAAAATTAAAAAGGGCAGAAAAAATTAATGAGACCAAAAAACAAACAAAAAACACAAAAAACAAAACAAACAAATGAAAACAACAACAACAACAAAAAAAAACCCAAAAAAACAGAATAAACAAACTAATAAGCCCCAAACCAGATCAATCAACTGAATAAGCAAAATAGCCCACCACAAATAAACAAGCAGAAAAATAGAAAGAAAAAAAAGTTAAATACTGTCCCTGGTTTTTATCTTCTCATCTGCCTGTTGGAAACCAGTCTGCTCTTGATGGTGGTGTCTTGATGGTGTAGTCTTTCCCTTATAGTGCCGGTTGCTATGGTTTCTGCTTTTGTGTTCAGCAAAATGAGGGCTTTGCTGCCATACTGGGTGCTGGCTAGGATGGTGGGCTGATCCCATCCAGTCGGGCGGGGGCCGTGGCGCGAGCAGTCCTGTGTTGGAGGGGGGCGCCCCGGCTCTACCGCGCACCCACCAGTAGTCTCCAATTCCTGCTCTTTCCCCGGCTTCCTCCGCTGCTGCAGCAGCTCTAGGGGTGCGCGGGCTCCTCTGCCGCTGGCACACGTGCACTTCCAGTTACGTGTCTGCCAAGGGGACGGCGTTCCCGTCCAGCTCTTGCCGGTCCCTGGTCAGCAGCCCATGGGCGCACAGAAAATCCTTCTGGAAATTCATGCATCAAGATGATACTTGCCCGCTAAGCTTTGAATTAATTAAAATAGTGCCTGAATAAATAGATCCAGCACAAGGTCCTGGCTTGGATAATTACAATGAGAGCAATTTTTAATTAGGACATATGTTGGGGGTGACGAGGATGAGAGTCTATAGGTAATAAAAAGTAAAAGATTTGTCTTGGAGGGATTTTATAGGATTAGGTAGCAAAGATTAGTGTGTGTATTGTTTAATGTATTTGGAAGAGAATAGTGGAGACGGGAAGATAGGAAATAATTTATCTAGAAGATATTGGTACATAGGAAAATGTTTTACATTTAGAGCATAGAGGAAGAAAGCAGTGGGAAAGAGGAAAGAGAATTAGAGCTTTTCAAGAATTAAAATTAAAATAAAAAAAAATACAATAAAATAAAAGTCAGAAAAAGAAATTAAAAATTAAAAAGGGCAGAAAAAATTAATGAGACCAAAAAACAAACAAAAAACACAAAAAACAAAACAAACAAATGAAAACAACAACAACAACAACAAAAAAAACCCAAAAAAACAGAATAAACAAACTAATAAGCCCCAAACCAGATCAATCAACTGAATAAGCAAAATAGCCCACCACAAATAAACAAGCAGAAAAATAGAAAGAAAAAAAAGTTAAATACTGTCCCTGGTTTTTATCTTCTCATCTGCCTGTTGGAAACCAGTCTGCTCTTGATGGTGGTGTCTTGATGGTGTAGTCTTTCCCTTATAGTGCCGGTTGCTATGGTTTCTGCTTTTGTGTTCAGCAAAATGAGGGCTTTGCTGCCATACTGGGTGCTGGCTAGGATGGTGGGCTGATCCCATCCAGTCGGGCGGGGGCCGTGGCGCGAGCAGTCCTGTGTTGGAGGGGGGCGCCCCGGCTCTACCGCGCACCCACCAGTAGTCTCCAATTCCTGCTCTTTCCCCGGCTTCCTCCGCTGCTGCAGCAGCTCTAGGGGTGCGCGGGCTCCTCTGCCGCTGGCACACGTGCACTTCCAGTTACGTGTCTAAGTCCCAAAGGCGGGCACGAGCGTTCCCGTCCAGCTCTTGCCCGGTCCCTGGTCAGCAGCCCATGGGCGACTTCCCCTCTCCGTTCAGCAAGCCCGCCAGTTGGAGTGGCTGAACTTACCCACGCCGTGGCTCCTCACAGCGCCGCGGTGGGTTCCAGCGGCTCCTCGCGGCGGCCCAATCATTTTAATTACACCTTCTTTCCCTGGCTGTGTGAATCTTACCTCAACCTAGTACTCTCCAAACAAAGTTGACAATCATGGGTCATATATTTGTAGATAAGTTACTTATACTAGTAAATGTTGTTCAGTCACTAAGTTGTATCTGACTCTTGTGACCCCAAGAAGCGCAGTACACCAGGCTTTCGTGTCTTTCACTAACTCCTGGAGTCTGCTCAAACTCATGTCTGTTGAGTCAGTGATGTCATCCAGCCATCTCATCCTCTGTAGCCCCCTTCTCCTCTTGCCCTCAGTCTTTCCCAGCAACAGGGTCCTTTCCAGTGAGTTGGCGCTTTGCATAAGGTGGCCAAAATAACTGGAGCTTCAGCTTCAGTATCAGTCCTTCCAGTGTATATTCAGGGTTGATTTCCTTTAGGATTGAGTAGTTTGATCTCCTTGCTATCCAAGGGACTCTCAAGAGTCTTCTCCAACACCACAGTTCAAAGGCATCAATTCTTTGGTACACAGCCTTCTTTATGGTCCAATTCTCAGATCCATACATGACTACTGGATAAACCACAGCTCTGACTATATATCAAAGCTTTGACTTTGTCGTCAAAGTGATGTCTCTGCTTTTTAATATGCTGTTTGTGTTTGTAATATATTTTCTTCCAAGGTAAAAGCATTTTTAAATTCTGTGGCTGCAGTCACCATCCACAGTGATTTTGAAGCCCCCCAAAATAAAATCTGTCACTGTTTCCACTTTTCCCTCCGTTTGCCATGAAGTGATGGAACTGATTGCCATGATCTTTGTTTTTTCAATGTTGAGTTTTACGGTGGCTTTTTCACTCTCCTCTTTCACCTTCATCAAGACCTCTAGTTCCTCTTCACTTTCTGCCATAAAAGTTTGTCATCTATATATCTGAGATTGTTGATATTTCTCCTGGCAATCCTGATTCCTCCTTATGAGTCATCCAGCCTAGAGACTGCATGATGTATCGTACAAAGAAGTTAAATAAGCAGGGTGATACACTCCTTTCCCCGTTTTGAACTAGTCCATTGTTCTACATCCAGTTCTACCTGTTGCTTCTCTGCATACGGTTTTCTCAGGAGACAGGAAGGTGGTCTGGTATTCCAATCTCTTTAAGAATTTTCCACAGTTGCTGTAATCTACATATTCAAAGGCATTAGTGTAGTCAATGAAATGGAAGTAGATGTGTGGTTTTTTTCTGAATAACAGTAAATAACAAATAACAATAAATGAGACAGCACAAAAGAATCTCACCTCATATTAGTGCAGTCAAGTTTCTTCCACTGACTCACATTCACACTGTAAAAAGCTGAGTGTACACATGTGTTTCCAGTTATCATTTAGTTAAACACTAAATGGAAAATCATACTATTTTTTCATATTTGTATCATCTTATCCCAGCAAGATTACTGAAGTAGGCTGCCATTTCCACATCTAGGGGATCGTCCCAACCCAGTGACTGACTGAACCTGCATCTCCTGCATTGGCAGGCAAATTCTTTACCACTGAGCCCAATGTGGGAAGCCCAATGACAAACAATCCTTCCCCTACATACTTTTCAGTTCTTAGACCAGCAATAAGATACTTTCAGTATATAACTCTCTATGACAGAGAGCCTATTGTGGAAATAAACAAAGGCCAACCAAATGAGAGGAAGGAAATGCTACTGATTCAGAGTTTGTTAGAACAAGGACGTTAGCCATCATCATTTATGGGTTTGGCAAATTCAAAGAGTGGTAAAGAGTGGGAAAAATGAAAGGCTTCTGGTTATACCCTGAGTGGAGTCTGTTGGCAGAGAGAACCTTTGGACAGGCATATTTCCTCTCTCTGATTGGTAACAAGTTGAAAATTAGTAAAAACTTTTTTAAGCTTTTTCTTATTAATCAAGTCTCATCTTTTGGGTCAGACTGTCACTAATTGGCTCTTGTATTATTACTAGAGATCACAGTCTGACTTGTTAGAGGTCTGACTTATTAATAGCAGGCTGGTGTCCTGGGTTGGATATTCTAGACACAGGATTGATTTCCTGGGTTGATTACTGCAGGCTGTAGATCAGAGCTCTGTATTATATATAGTCTGGCCACTATTCATTTCTATATTGAGTCTCAGTAGTCAAAACAAATGAACACACAGAGGAACTTTTAAAAAAGTAGATAAACGGTACAAGCCTACATACCTAT
This sequence comes from Tragulus kanchil, assembly GCA_022376925.1. NCBI lineage: Eukaryota > Metazoa > Chordata > Mammalia > Artiodactyla > Tragulidae > Tragulus > Tragulus kanchil. Next base: position 84,638,624 of record JAIOJX010000002.1, on the reverse strand, counting down.
TATTGAAATCACATTAATGGTCCAAAAAACCCCCTCACTAATCATGCCAAGGAGACAGGAAGGTGGTCTGGTATTCCAATCTCTTTAAGAATTTTCCACAGTTGCTGTAATCTACATATTCAAAGGCATTAGTGTAGTCAATGAAATGGAAGTAGATGTGTGGTTTTTTTCTGAATAACAGTAAATAACAAATAACAATAAATGAGACAGCACAAAAGAATCTCACCTCATATTAGTGCAGTCAAGTTTCTTCCACTGACTCACATTCACACTGTAAAAAGCTGAGTGTACACATGTGTTTCCAGTTATCATTTAGTTAAACACTAAATGGAAAATCATACTATTTTTTCATATTTGTATCATCTTATCCCAGCAAGATTACTGAAGTAGGCTGCCATTTCCACATCTAGGGGATCGTCCCAACCCAGTGACTGACTGAACCTGCATCTCCTGCATTGGCAGGCAAATTCTTTACCACTGAGCCCAATGTGGGAAGCCCAATGACAAACAATCCTTCCCCTACATACTTTTCAGTTCTTAGACCAGCAATAAGATACTTTCAGTATATAACTCTCTATGACAGAGAGCCTATTGTGGAAATAAACAAAGGCCAACCAAATGAGAGGAAGGAAATGCTACTGATTCAGAGTTTGTTAGAACAAGGACGTTAGCCATCATCATTTATGGGTTTGGCAAATTCAAAGAGTGGTAAAGAGTGGGAAAAATGAAAGGCTTCTGGTTATACCCTGAGTGGAGTCTGTTGGCAGAGAGAACCTTTGGACAGGCATATTTCCTCTCTCTGATTGGTAACAAGTTGAAAATTAGTAAAAACTTTTGTAAGCTTTTTCTTATTAATCAAGTCTCATCTTTTGGGTCAGACTGTCACTAATTGGCTCTTGTATTATTACTAGAGATCACAGTCTGACTTGTTAGAGGTCTGACTTATTAATAGCAGGCTGGTGTCCTGGGTTGGATATTCTAGACACAGGATTGATTTCCTGGGTTGATTACTGCAGGCTGTAGATCAGAGCTCTGTATTATATATAGTCTGGCCACTATTCATTTCTATATTGAGTCTCAGTAGTCAAAACAAATGAACACACAGAGGAACTTTTAAAAAAGTAGATAAACGGTACAAGCCTACATACCTATTATTGAAATCACATTAATGGTCTCTAAATAATCTTTTTACTTATTTATTTTCATCCATCTTTGTTCTTTGGCCCGTGTGGGCCTCCCATCGCAGTGGCCTCTGTCTCTGCAGAGCACCAGCTCTGGGCGCATGCGCTCCAGAGCTCTGGCTGGGTAGTTGGACACATTGGTCTAGCCACTCCGCGGCACATGGGATCCTCCCAGGCCAGGGATTGAACCAGCGCCCCTTGCACTGCAAGGCAGTGTCCTAAACTACTGGACCAGCAGGGAAGCCCCTAAATAATCTTTGTAAACAACCGTTATCATTTGTTCCAATTCTTTTGATTTCTAGAGTCTCAATGAATTACTCATAGACTGCATTCTTCTTTTAATTCCAAATGCAGTTCTTTCTGGTCCTCACTGAGATTCCCCTCATTTGGTTGTAAAAGTCTGTGAGAGTGAACCACTTAGATGTATTTGGGGATGATGTAACAATTCATTGATCATGTAAGCACTGGGTTAAGATTATTATTCATTGATTTCCACCATCTAGTCTTATTCTGCTCTAAACTGGTTTTTACACCACAACTATCGACACAGGGAAAATCCAGAGTAAAAGCAGATATTATTAAAACACTGCTTCCTTTAGTCAATTCATTGATTTGTTAATGCTCTGAGGAAAAAGTACAAGGTAGTTAACAAGAACAAGAACTTTAAATGGCTTAGCCTTAAGCCCCGCTTCAGCTTCTCCTTATCACTAAATGCTGGTTTTGTGCTCTAATTACTTGGGAACAGCAACTTAGACTGGCCATGTTCTCATCACACAGCATTCTCCTGCACTTTCTCTCTCATGTCCTAAAACTTTTTCCCATTTCATTCCTGCCATTATTTTGATTAGTTAACTTATTCTCAAGCTATAGTCATCTCAGGCCTAAATGCTTTTCCTAGCTTTATATCTCCCTGTTCATCACCATCATGCATATTTTCACCTTAATGCTTATCAGTTATTATGAAGAATCAAACAAAAATGTTACCTCTACCTTCTCTTCTAAGCTAAAGCTTTGGAAAGAAGAGAACCAATATATTCTCAATACTATTATGACCTCAGTGCACAGTGCCTCTCACCTAACAACTGCTCAACAAAGGTTTGTTGAATGAAAGAATTAATGAGCATTAAGAATACACACATGAGTAAGATAGGGCCAGTGACCTGAAGAACTCACAGTCTAGACACAAGTTAAAATAAATCATACATAAATAGTACAAAGTGATCTAGGAAGTATTATGAAATAATCCTAGAGAAGGGAAAAATTAATTGCAAGAATTAAATCAACTTCTCAAGCAAGGTGTTCCCTGGGTGGTATTTTGGGTAGTATTGTTTTTCAAATGTTGAGAAAGAAGTGAAAATCATGAAATGCTTTTATCTGTGCTCCCTATAACACAGATCTTGTACATAAGACATTTACTTGTCATGTTGCTTGTATCACTTGTAATATTTGGATCAGTGACTATCCTTGATTATCCATAATAGTGTTCCTCTGTTCATTGGGCATGATGATTTATAATTGGGTCATAAATTATATAAAATATTTTGAAAAGGAATGATGACATTTCTTTTGAACAGGATGAAGCAGCTATTTCTTTCACTAGTATTAGTGTAAATTAAAAAGAAGGAAAAGGAAAAAAGTCATCTTTCCATAATGCTAATAAATCAAGTTATTCAAGGCTATTCTTTGATGAATAGAGAAATATTGAACTAGGCAAACTGAGACCTGAAGACTAAGAAAAAGTTTGGTTATGAGACAGGTTTTTATTGGGAGGTTTTTCCTACAGTACTCAGTCACCCCTGCTGTTCTCAGTTCAAGCGGAAAAAACAACACCCTGTAAGTCACTGTGGAAAATATAAACTTTCCTTACTTCCAAAATGTTTCTTTGAAGACTGTATATTTAAAATCTAACAGTCTTATATCCTTAAATGGTCTTACCTATTCAAAAAGTAACATTTATAACAAAGATTCACTTGACCCAAATGTTAACTATGTCTATGGCTTTAAGAAATTCATACGTTTTAGCTAATTTAATACTCAGATGCAAACCTTTCTCAATGGGCTATGGTGTATATTGAAGAAAGGGACAATAGAGTCTTTTTATAAGACATATACATACGTATGTGTGTGCTTAATCACATCTGATTCTTTGAGATCCAATGGCCTGCAGTCCACCAGATTCCTCAGCCCATAGAGTTTTCCAGTAAGAATACTGGAGCAGGTTGCCATTTCTTGTTCCAGGGAATCGTCCTAAATCCAGGATCAAACCCACATCTCCTATACATAAATAGTACAAAGTGATCTAGGAAGTATTATGAAATAATCCTAGAGAAGGGAAAAATTAATTGCAAGAATTAAATCAACTTCTCAAGCAAGGTGTTCCCTGGGTGGTATTTTGGGTAGTATTGTTTTTCAAATGTTGAGAAAGAAGTGAAAATCATGAAATGCTTTTATCTGTGCTCCCTATAACACAGATCTTGTACATAAGACATTTACTTGTCATGTTGCTTGTATCACTTGTAATATTTGGATCAGTGACTATCCTTGATTATCCATAATAGTGTTCCTCTGTTCATTGGGCATGATGATTTATAATTGGGTCATAAATTATATAAAATATTTTGAAAAGGAATGATGACATTTCTTTTGAACAGGATGAAGCAGCTATTTCTTTCACTAGTATTAGTGTAAATTAAAAAGAAGGAAAAGGAAAAAAGTCATCTTTCCATAATGCTAATAAATCAAGTTATTCAAGGCTATTCTTTGATGAATAGAGAAATATTGAACTAGGCAAACTGAGACCTGAAGACTAAGAAAAAGTTTGGTTATGAGACAGGTTTTTATTGGGAGGTTTTTCCTACAGTACTCAGTCACCCCTGCTGTTCTCAGTTCAAGGGGAAAAAAACAACACCCTGTAAGTCACTGTGGAAAATATAAACTTTCCTTACTTCCAAAATGTTTCTTTGAAGACTGTATATTTAAAATCTAACAGTCTTATATCCTTAAATGGTCTTACCTATTCAAAAAGTAACATTTATAACAAAGATTCACTTGACCCAAATGTTAACTATGTCTATGGCTTTAAGAAATTCATACGTTTTAGCTAATTTAATACTCAGATGCAAACCTTTCTCAATGGGCTATGGTGTATATTGAAGAAAGGGACAATAGAGTCTTTTTATAAGACATATACATACGTATGTGTGTGCTTAATCACATCTGATTCTTTGAGATCCAATGGCCTGCAGTCCACCAGATTCCTCAGCCCATAGAGTTTTCCAGTAAGAATACTGGAGCAGGTTGCCATTTCTTGTTCCAGGGAATCGTCCTAAATCCAGGGATCAAACCCACATCTCCTGCATCTCCTGCATTAGCAGGTAAATTCTTTACCACTGAACCACCTGGGAAGTCCTTTTATAAGATACAAGCCTATAAAAGTAGTGATGTTCCTGATTAACAGATCAGCTCCTGAGAAACAACCAAAACAAAATCTTTAATGTGGCAACGGTGGTTTATTCCCAATTCCTATATTTTAGAAGATACTGAGAGAGAAATACAATGTAATGATTTTCCTTTAAATCTTAACTTACAGGCAAAGTAGAATACATCTGAATATTTAATAATTTTCCCCATAGTTCTACCTGACTAGATGTCATCTGAGTCTGCCACAGAGAACAAAATCTGTAACCTAGCAGGAAAAAACTGGGATAGACACTACACAGTTAGACCGGACAGAACTGACACTTTAAGGCTTTTCATAATGCTACATCTCTAATATTATTGTCATGGAAATGAAAGAAGAAATGGTAACAATGCCTTTTCTGTAAGGGTGTCCAGCAGTCCTCTCTGGTATGTTAATCATGAAGATACAGAAGTATCTTAAGCCTAGTGGGTTTGTGCTTACTTCTTCCCACTTTAGTGTTTACTCAAATAATCCATAACTGGCTTTCAATGTGATGATAAACATGACTTTATTTGATGCAAATAAACAGCCTTGCCATTTAGTTTTAATATGTTAGTTTGGGGCTAAGCTGCATACTGAAAAAAGGCAGCAGAGTGCAAAGGATTTCCATAGGGATACACATTTGAATAGAATCTTAAGCTTAAGATGGTCCCTCGTCTTGCTTTTTAGCTCTGTCTCAGAGCCAGCATAAGAGGTTGTATGTGCACTCTCCTTTCCCCTGTGAGAAGGATCTACTGATACATTATAAGGAAGATATATCTGTATCTAAGTCTAAATCCAACTCTAAAGTGCTTTAATTGTCACATTCATCTTTATAGTACTGAACTGTTAACTGGCCCTCAATGAAACTTAACAGAATAATTAACTTTTGCATTTTCCCATGTCTTGTACTGGGCTTCCCTGGTGGCCCAAAGGTAAAGAATCTGCTTGCAATGCAGGGACCACAGGAGTACGGGTTCAATCCCTGGATTGGAAAGATCCCCTGGAGTAGGAATGGCAACTTACTCCAGTATTCTTGCTTGAAGAATCCCATGGACAAGAAACTTGGTGAGCTCCAGTCCATAGGGTTGCAAAGACTTGGACACAACTGAAGCAACTCAGCAAGTACCTCTTGCATCAACGACTTGTTGAAAAGTTACCTTTAAAAACAGAGATGTTCATCCAGATAAATCACCATTCTTGGTGTTTAATTGCTATGACATATGTATTTGCCAAGTATGTAACTTCTCTCTCTCTCGCGCTTTTTTTTTTAAATTGAGAACTCATTGAAAGGATACCTAGACAGCAAGTTGTCCCTGGTGGTTCAGCAGTAAAGCGTCTGCCTGCAATGTAGGAGACCATCTACAATACAGGAGACATGGGTTCAATCTCTGGGTCAGAAAGATCCCTGGAGAAGGAAATGGCAACCCACTCCTGTATTCTTGTCTGGAAAATCTCATGGACTGAGGAGCCTGGTGGGCTACAGTCCATAGGGTTGCAAAGACTTGGACACAACTGAAGCAACTCAGCAAGTACCTCTTGCATCAACGACTTGTTGAAAAGTTACCTTTAAAAACAGAGATGTTCATCCAGATAAATCACCATTCTTGGTGTTTAATTGCTATGACATATGTATTTGCCAAGTATGTAACTTCTCTCTCTCTCTCGCTTTTTTTTTTAAATTGAGAACTCATTGAAAGGATACCTAGACAGCAAGTTGTCCCTGGTGGTTCAGCAGTAAAGCGTCTGCCTGCAATGTAGGAGACCATCTACAATACAGGAGACATGGGTTCAATCTCTGGGTCAGAAAGATCCCCTGGAGAAGGAAATGGCAACCCACTCCTGTATTCTTGTCTGGAAAATCTCATGGACTGAGGAGCCTGGTGGGCTACAGTCCATAGGGTTGCAAAGAGTCAGACATGACTTAGTGTATACCCTCCAGCCGAGCTGCACAGGATTACTCCACATCAAGCCCCATCAAAGAGTGAAACACACTTCAAACTAAACAACAAATCAACACTTGAAAGGAAATCCAACATAAATAAGATTGAGAAGACTTGGCTACAACAAGGTTAGACAATCATGATCTTCAAAAACCAGGAATCTTGTTTGAGAATGTTTTAAAATTTGAGGTTATGCTATTATACAGAGCCAGATGACTGACAGGACCCTGGAGACTCCACAAGCCACACTCATGTAAGGCTTTAAGTAAAGCTAAAGGGCCTCCCTGGTTGCTCAGCGGGTGAAAAATCCACCTGCAACGTAGGAGACACAAGTTTGATCCCTGGGGTGAGAAGATTCCCTGGAGGAGGCAACGGCAACCCAATTCAGTATTCTGGCCTGAAGAATTCTGTGGAAAGAGGAGTCCAGTGGGCTGAAGTTCATGGAGTCCCAAAAGAGTCAGACACAATGTAGCAACTAAGCAACAGCACAAATAATAACACTATACATCAGTAGAAAAAAGTGTGGACAAACAATGGAGAGATCTGATACTTTCCACCACAGCTCTCAGCATCCTTTCTCAATCAGACAGGGGATGGTAGGATACACTTTAGATTGCACTGATTAAATGCTTCCATCTTGGGGGGTATATACATATGACTAACCTGGGATCATACACATCTGTAAACAACAAAACTCTGTAAAAGTAGAAATTAAAATAAAATAAATAAATAAATGCTTCCATTGCTGTTCATCTACTGAAACCAGGAAGTCACTTCCAAAGACCAAATGTGGGTACAGCTGGAGCTGCTGACAATTCCATTACCAAAGTTGTATGACCCCCCAAAAATCCATCGGGCAATGCCTCTATGACACTCCAAGACAGGCTCCTATTGTTTAGTTACTGTTATTGTTGAGTCACTAAGTCATGTCCAACTATTATGCCACCTCCTGAACTGTAGCCTGCTTGGTTCCTCTGTCCATGGGATTTCCCAGGCAAGAATACTGAAATGGGTTGCCATTTCTTTCCTTAGGCGATCTTTCTGACTCAGAGATTGAACCCGCATCTCTTGCTTTGGCAGATGGATTCTTTGTATTCCGAGTTACCAGGGAAGTCCCCTGTTATTCAGGGCCTCATTCAAATTCAGCCTTCTTTTCATGGCAACTTTCTTAGTGGGGGCTCATATTATAAAAAAAATTATTTAATTTTTGTTTTCACTTTTGAGCTGACAGAAAGGATAGCTTATTTTTTGTTGTTTGAAGGATTTTTATTCCTGTGAACGCTACCACATATTCTTGAACCTCTATTTTAGCTGGTTAGTACCCAGTCCCTAGTAGTGACATGATTAACCAAAATTTTTAATTGTCTTAATCTGATTTTTGATGACTGACAGGACCCTGGAGACTCCACAAGCCACACTCATGTAAGGCTTTAAGTAAGCAAATTGGGCTCAGCGGGTGAAAAATCCACCTGCAACGTAGGAGACACAAGTTTGATCCCTGGGGTGAGAAGATTCCCTGGAGGAGGCAACGGCAACCCAATTCAGTATTCTGGCCTGAAGAATTCTGTGGAAAGAGGAGTCCAGTGGGCTGAAGTTCATGGAGTCCCAAAAGAGTCAGACACAATGTAGCAACTAAGCAACAGCACAAATAATAACACTATACATCAGTAGAAAAAAGTGTGGACAAACAATGGAGAGATCTGATACTTTCCACCACAGCTCTCAGCATCCTTTCTCAATCAGACAGGGGATGGTAGGATACACTTTAGATTGCACTGATTAAATGCTTCCATCTTGGGGGGTATATACATATGACTAACCTGGGATCATACACATCTGTAAACAACAAAACTCTGTAAAAGTAGAAATTAAAATAAAATAAATAAATAAATGCTTCCATTGCTGTTCATCTACTGAAACCAGGAAGTCACTTCCAAAGACCAAATGTGGGTACAGCTGGAGCTGCTGACAATTCCATTACCAAAGTTGTATGACCCCCCAAAAATCCATCGGGCAATGCCTCTATGACACTCCAAGACAGGCTCCTATTGTTTAGTTACTGTTATTGTTGAGTCACTAAGTCATGTCCAACTATTATGCCACCTCCTGAACTGTAGCCTGCTTGGTTCCTCTGTCCATGGGATTTCCCAGGCAAGAATACTGAAATGGGTTGCCATTTCTTTCCTTAGGCGATCTTTCTGACTCAGAGATTGAACCCGCATCTCTTGCTTTGGCAGATGGATTCTTTGTATTCCGAGTTACCAGGGAAGTCCCCTGTTATTCAGGGCCTCATTCAAATTCAGCCTTCTTTTCATGGCAACTTTCTTAGTGGGGGCTCATATTATAAAAAAAATTATTTAATTTTTGTTTTCACTTTTGAGCTGACAGAAAGGATAGCTTATTTTTTGTTGTTTGAAGGATTTTTATTCCTGTGAACGCTACCACATATTCTTGAACCTCTATTTTAGCTGGTTAGTACCCAGTCCCTAGTAGTGACATGATTAACCAAAATTTTTAATTGTCTTAATCTGATTTTTGATGGAGATCACTGTTGTATCAATATATGTAACACATGATAGTATATTTCAACTGAATCAAATTAAAGCCTCTTCTCAACAGGTTGTGCAATTAACAAGAGGATTTAAATAACCCTGTGGAAACTCAGTAAACACTGTGTCAGATTCTGTCCAACAAAAATGCATACTGATTCTGACTTACCTCCATAACTGAAAGTAAAAAAGAAACTATTGGATAAACCAATGAATCGACAACAGAATACCAATTCTCCTTAGCCTATTGCAAGGCTGAATTGCTAACATCCTATCAGCATGATAGATGCTGTTAGAAGAACTATTTTATCTAGCCTTCACAGTCTACAATTAAAGTAATAATTTATTTGAAAAATTTTATTTATCTTTTGGCTATTCTTGGTTTTCACTGCTGCCACAGGCTCTTCTCTAGTTGTAGGGAGTGGAGGCTATGCTCTGCTTGAAGTGAGCAGGCTTCTTATTTCAGTGACTTCTCTTGTTGTGGAACTCAGTCTCTAGGGCACATGAGCTTCAGTAGTTGTGGTACACGGGCTCCATAGTTGCAGCTCTGAGGCTCTAGAGCACAGGCTCAATCATTGTGGCTCATGGGCTTAGTTGCTCCACAGTATGGGGGATTTTCCCGGATCAGGGATCAAACCCATGTCTCCTGCATTGACAGGCGAACTCTTTACCACTGAGCTACCAGGGAAGCCCCACTGTCAACAGTTAACCTCCAGGATTCACCAACTTTTCTTGCAATCATAATGGATTATTAAAAAGGGTATTTTGTAGATGATAATATGCTTGTTCTAACGTGTTCAGTCACTTAGTTGTGTTCAACTGTTCATGACCCCATGGACTGCAGTCCACCAGATTCCTCAGTCTGCGGGATTTTCCAGGCAAGAATATTGGATTTGGTTGCCTTTTCTACTCCATGTTCTAACATATTTTAATCAAATCAGAAATTTACTGATGACCAATAAGTATGAAGGATTTTTATTCCTGTGAACGCTACCACATATTCTTGAACCTCTATTTTAGCTGGTTAGTACCCAGTCCCTAGTAGTGACATGATTAACCAAAATTTTTAATTGTCTTAATCTGATTTTTGATGGAGATCACTGTTGTATCAATATATGTAACACATGATAGTATATTTCAACTGAATCAAATTAAAGCCTCTTCTCAACAGGTTGTGCAATTAACAAGAGGATTTAAATAACCCTGTGGAAACTCAGTAAACACTGTGTCAGATTCTGTCCAACAAAAATGCATACTGATTCTGACTTACCTCCATAACTGAAAGTAAAAAAGAAACTATTGGATAAACCAATGAATCGACAACAGAATACCAATTCTCCTTAGCCTATTGCAAGGCTGAATTGCTAACATCCTATCAGCATGATAGATGCTGTTAGAAGAACTATTTTATCTAGCCTTCACAGTCTACAATTAAAGTAATAATTTATTTGAAAAATTTTATTTATCTTTTGGCTATTCTTGGTTTTCACTGCTGCCACAGGCTCTTCTCTAGTTGTAGGGAGTGGAGGCTATGCTCTGCTTGAAGTGAGCAGGCTTCTTATTTCAGTGACTTCTCTTGTTGTGGAACTCAGTCTCTAGGGCACATGAGCTTCAGTAGTTGTGGTACACGGGCTCCATAGTTGCAGCTCTGAGGCTCTAGAGCACAGGCTCAATCATTGTGGCTCATGGGCTTAGTTGCTCCACAGTATGGGGGATTTTCCCGGATCAGGGATCAAACCCATGTCTCCTGCATTGACAGGCGAACTCTTTACCACTGAGCTACCAGGGAAGCCCCACTGTCAACAGTTAACCTCCAGGATTCACCAACTTTTCTTGCAATCATAATGGATTATTAAAAAGGGTATTTTGTAGATGATAATATGCTTGTTCTAACGTGTTCAGTCACTTAGTTGTGTTCAACTGTTCATGACCCCATGGACTGCAGTCCACCAGATTCCTCAGTCTGCGGGATTTTCCAGGCAAGAATATTGGATTTGGTTGCCTTTTCTACTCCATGTTCTAACATATTTTAATCAAATCAGAAATTTACTGATGACCAATAAGTATGCTATGTTGTTTTAAGCAGTTGAGCAGGTAAGTCAGTGTAAGGATTTGCACTTGATATACCCAATTAAAATAGGACTTAAAAGCAGATTTTTACAGCATCTTTGCCCCATTTGTTTGAGTAAGAGAAGAACTTCACCTCCTTCTCATTTAAGAAATCACATGCATTCCAATAATATATTTTGGTAAATCTGATACACAATCATAAATACCTTCTATTCACAAATTTCTACTTTAGGTCATATATTATTTTAAGTTATTAATAATTTATCACATCTTCATAACTTAGGCTACCTTTTTATTATCAGGTTTAAATATGATAATATATTATGAGTCAGTGTAGAATTCCAATAACATCTTATCATCTGTGACAGTTCACCTACAAACTAGTGTAAATGACTTCTGATACCCTGCTATTAAAAAATGTTTATAATAATTTTCTCCTTGGAACAAAAACTATGACAAACCTAGACAACATATTAAAAAGCAGAGATATCATCTTGCTGACAAAGGTCCTTATCATCAAAGCTGTAGTTTTTCTAGTAGTCGTGTATGAGTGTGAGTTACATCATAAAAGAAGGCTGAGCACTAAAGAATTGATACTTTCAAACTGTGGTGCTAGAGAAGACTCTCAAGAGTCCCTTGGATGGCAAGGAAATCAAACTAGTCAATTCTAAAGGAAATTAACCCTGAATATTAACCCTTTCATTGGAAAAGATCCTGATGCTGGGAAAGACTGAGGGCAGGAGGAGAAGGAGATGACAGAGGATGAGATGGTTGAATGGCATCACCGATTCAGCAGACATGAGTTTGAGCAAACTCCAGGACACAGGGAAGCCTGGTCACAAAGTCAAATACCACTCAGTGAATGAACCAAACAAACCCTGCTATGGACAGAACCTGATATCCCAGTATATATTCTTTAATTCACATTGTTTTAATCAGTGCAGGTTGAGGAGCCTTTTCTTTTTTTTGGTATCACCGTAAGATTTTTGAAAATTCATTATGGTTAAGATAAATTGAACCAATCACTATAATTTTTGAAATTACTGGAGCAGCTGGACCTTGTAAGCTCTCTAGCAGTCTAGTAAAATTTTAGTACTTATTTCATCTATTACTTCATTTTTTATGGCTTTTAAATTAAAATTTTGAACCATTCCACTGTGTTTAATTACCCTAAAGTTTTCTCATCTCTTTTAATCTTAATATTGCTTTTTTTCCCTTAAATATTCTTCATTTTTTTTCCTATCACTTACCCTTTAAAATCCCACAGAATGAGGAGCCTGGCAGGCTAAAGTCCACAGGATCTCAAGGAGTTGGACACAGCTGAGCACGTACACATACACATACACACACCTTTAAAGAGAATTGTGACAGTAGGTCTGTCACAGCTTCACTCATGGGATTTGCCTTCCAACAGGAGGGTCTGTACAAGAATCCCAAGCATTTAAGCTTCATTTATCAAATCAGTCATTTTGGGGGTATAAGGCCTAAAATTGGAGCATACTTTGTCCTTATATAATCATTCTGAAAGTGCGTGTATTTTCAACATTTCAGCACCCTCAGATTACTCATTTTTGTAAATAATGGTGAAGTTGAACTATTTCTTCTCTTAAGGTGTTTTTGCATAACTCTGCATTCCACCAACTCAACAGATCAGGAGATCCACATTTCAACAAAAAACACACTGCATGAACATTTTGAATATTCCCATGTCTAGAGGACCTCTTAATCACCACTTTCCCTTTCACCACACCCTAAGTCTATATAGTCTTTTTAGTGAGCATCTGTTATACAACTGGTCCAAAAAAATGTGTGGACGACTGCCTGCCTTCATCATGTCCCTCCTCATCACTGGTAGACCCGACAATGGGAACTTGGCAGGTGAGAAGCCTTGTGCTTTTTCTTAGTTAGTCTCACTTTTGCTAAAGCAGCCCAAGGCAGCCGAGGCACAGAATTCCTGATTGGCTTCCCTTCTGTCTATATTTCTTTTTTTCACCCATTCAGCTATTTCCTCAGATCTACCCATTTCCAAGCTGATAGGTTTACTCTGCTGTCAATGGTCAAATGCTGGCTAGCTTGGAGAATTAAAATCCCAGTATATATTCTTTAATTCACATTGTTTTAATCAGTGCAGGTTGAGGAGCCTTTTCTTTTTTTTGGTATCACCGTAAGATTTTTGAAAATTCATTATGGTTAAGATAAATTGAACCAATCACTATAATTTTTGAAATTACTGGAGCAGCTGGACCTTGTAAGCTCTCTAGCAGTCTAGTAAAATTTTAGTACTTATTTCATCTATTACTTCATTTTTTATGGCTTTTAAATTAAAATTTTGAACCATTCCACTGTGTTTAATTACCCTAAAGTTTTCTCATCTCTTTTAATCTTAATATTGCTTTTTTTCCCTTAAATATTCTTCATTTTTTTTCCTATCACTTACCCTTTAAAATCCCACAGAATGAGGAGCCTGGCAGGCTAAAGTCCACAGGATCTCAAGGAGTTGGACACAGCTGAGCACGTACACATACACATACACACACCTTTAAAGAGAATTGTGACAGTAGGTCTGTCACAGCTTCACTCATGGGATTTGCCTTCCAACAGGAGGGTCTGTACAAGAATCCCAAGCATTTAAGCTTCATTTATCAAATCAGTCATTTTGGGGGTATAAGGCCTAAAATTGGAGCATACTTTGTCCTTATATAATCATTCTGAAAGTGCGTGTATTTTCAACATTTCAGCACCCTCAGATTACTCATTTTTGTAAATAATGGTGAAGTTGAACTATTTCTTCTCTTAAGGTGTTTTTGCATAACTCTGCATTCCACCAACTCAACAGATCAGGAGATCCACATTTCAACAAAAAACACACTGCATGAACATTTTGAATATTCCCATGTCTAGAGGACCTCTTAATCACCACTTTCCCTTTCACCACACCCTAAGTCTATATAGTCTTTTTAGTGAGCATCTGTTATACAACTGGTCCAAAAAAATGTGTGGACGACTGCCTGCCTTCATCATGTCCCTCCTCATCACTGGTAGACCCGACAATGGGAACTTGGCAGGTGAGAAGCCTTGTGCTTTTTCTTAGTTAGTCTCACTTTTGCTAAAGCAGCCCAAGGCAGCCGAGGCACAGAATTCCTGATTGGCTTCCCTTCTGTCTATATTTCTTTTTTTCATCCATTCAGGTATTTCCCTCAGCTTCAGATCTACCCATTTCCAAGCTGATAGGTTTACTCTGCTGTCAATGGTCAAATGCTGGCTAGCTTGGAGAATTAACCTGGCATCAAAGTCCTTCATACCCCATTTCTCCATCTTCCTTTCTTCCAAACAAAGCCTTATCCATCATTTAATTACAGAGCCAAGGGCCACTTCATGTAACCCTTTCAAGAGGACCAGTGCAGCAATTACAAGGCACATGATAATTGAAGAAATCATCAAATGCCACAGGATATACTCATAAAGCTTCAATAAAAGTAAAACATATGACACAGCAGAAGATAAAGTATAGACAAACATGAGAGAAAAATGGGAGATTTTTAGACTCAGCTTCCAGACTCTCTTTTCAGACACAGGACACACTTCATGTGTGGATCATGACCACCAAGATAAGTGTGTGACATCATGATTCAATAGAGTCTAGATATAAATTCACTGGATGAGCCTTTCATATTCTACTGGTCATGGACCCCAAACAAGACTGCTCTAAACAGGTGAAACAGATCCAAGCCATTAATCTATACACTTTCAAAAAACAAAGTAGACAAACTGGTATAGCCAAGTTGTGGACTTCACACAACTTCATAAATTACAAGCTTTGCTTCGCTTTCCAAGCATGCTCAGTGACATCCAACTCTTGGCAACCCCATGGACTGTATCCTGCCAGGCTCCTCTGTCCACAGGACTGTCCAGGCAAGAATACTGGAATGAATTGCCATTTCCTACTCCAGGGGATCTTCTTGATCCAGCGATCAAATCCACGTTTCCTGCATCTCTTGCATTGGCAGATAGATTCTTTACCACTGCACCACCCAGGAAGCCACAAATTATAAGCCCGTACAGATTGTATCTATCTTGGTCAAGTGTCAGTTTCATGCCAGCCCTGGACCTATGAATAGAGATAGCACAGATCAGCCTTTACCAGTTTCAATAACTTTCAAAAATTATACGTCAAAGAATTTCTAGTGCTACTATATCGAAAATAGAAAAGTATAAACGTTTAGGTTTTGGTTCATGCAATGCTTATAAATGGTATTAACTTCCCTTCTGTCTATATTTCTTTTTTCATCCATTCAGGTATTTCCTCAGCTTCAGATCTACCCATTTCCAAGCTGATAGGTTTACTCTGCTGTCAATGGTCAAATGCTGGCTAGCTTGGAGAATTAACCTGGCATCAAAGTCCTTCATACCCCATTTCTCCATCTTCCTTTCTTCCAAACAAAGCCTTATCCATCATTTAATTACAGAGCCAAGGGCCACTTCATGTAACCCTTTCAAGAGGACCAGTGCAGCAATTACAAGGCACATGATAATTGAAGAAATCATCAAATGCCACAGGATATACTCATAAAGCTTCAATAAAAGTAAAACATATGACACAGCAGAAGATAAAGTATAGACAAACATGAGAGAAAAATGGGAGATTTTTAGACTCAGCTTCCAGACTCTCTTTTCAGACACAGGACACACTTCATGTGTGGATCATGACCACCAAGATAAGTGTGTGACATCATGATTCAATAGAGTCTAGATATAAATTCACTGGATGAGCCTTTCATATTCTACTGGTCATGGACCCCAAACAAGACTGCTCTAAACAGGTGAAACAGATCCAAGCCATTAATCTATACACTTTCAAAAAACAAAGTAGACAAACTGGTATAGCCAAGTTGTGGACTTCACACAACTTCATAAATTACAAGCTTTGCTTCGCTTTCCAAGCATGCTCAGTGACATCCAACTCTTGGCAACCCCATGGACTGTATCCTGCCAGGCTCCTCTGTCCACAGGACTGTCCAGGCAAGAATACTGGAATGAATTGCCATTTCCTACTCCAGGGGATCTTCTTGATCCAGCGATCAAATCCACGTTTCCTGCATCTCTTGCATTGGCAGATAGATTCTTTACCACTGCACCACCCAGGAAGCCACAAATTATAAGCCCGTACAGATTGTATCTATCTTGGTCAAGTGTCAGTTTCATGCCAGCCCTGGACCTATGAATAGAGATAGCACAGATCAGCCTTTACCAGTTTCAATAACTTTCAAAAATTATACGTCAAAGAATTTCTAGTGCTACTATATCGAAAATAGAAAAGTATAAACGTTTAGGTTTTGGTTCATGCAATGCTTATAAATGGTATTAAGCTGTTATTATATACCAAAAACATACCATTTTAAAATATATACATATAAGCTTTATAAGTGGTTTCAAAAAATGGTTTAATATTAGATGCTACTAGAAATCCTTTTGGTGATTGTCTTGTAGAAGCAAAATCATTTCTTATGTGCTAAGCCATTTAAATGATAGAGGAAATATAAGTAAACACAAACTGCTAGGAGATGAAAATATATACTCCTTAGTCATTTAAAAAATACAAATGTAAAAATTGAAAAGATACAAAGAAAAAAATAAATGAGCTACCAAGGCATGCAAAGACATTGAGAAGCCTTAAAAGCGTATTACTAAGGAAAACAGATCAATCCAAAAGGGCTACATACTTTTATGACTTCGAATATTACATTCTGGAAAAGGCAAAACTATCAAGAAAATCAAATGATGAGTGACTGCCAGTATCTGGGGAAGGCAGAAATGAGCAGACACAGAGAAGAGAAGGATTTTAGAGAAATGAAATGATAGTATACGATGCTATTTTGGTGGACACATATCATTATATATTTGTTCACGCCCTTAAGATGTAAAGCCCTAAGAGTTAACCTTAATACAATCTGTGGATTTGGGGAATAGTGATGTTTCAATGCAGGTTCATAAAAATCCAACAGATGTACAGCTTAGTGGAGGATTCTGATAATAGAGAAGGTTGCAGTATGGAGACAACGGAACCCTCTGGACTTTACTGTGAGCCTAAAATGGCTCTAAAAATAGTTTTTTTAAAAAGTATAGACAGACAAAGATACATCAGACACATTATAACTGTAAGTAGACTGTTAATACCAGAGAAAATAGCAATAGTAGGATTTTTGCTCAGGATAGGGAATTTACCACATTTGATAAAGAGAAAGTGCATCAGATAGCTGTATCAATTATGAAATTCAGGGGTTCCCCTGGAGGTCCAGTGGTTAAGAATTCACCTGTCAGTGCAGGACACACAGGTTCAATCCCTGGTCCAGAAAGATCCCGCACGCTGTGGGGCAACTAAGCCTGCACACCACAAAAACCGAGCCTACATACCTAGAGCCTATTCTCCACAAGAGAAGCCATGACAATGAGAAGCCTGTGCATCTCAACAAAGAGTAGTTTCTGTTCACTGCAACTAGAGGAAGCCTGTGCACAGCCACAAAGACCCAGCAAAGCCCAAAATTAACAAATAAATAAAAATTTAAAAAAAAAATGGACTTTACCTTTCCAGCATCCAGTAGCTGCCTGTATTCATTCACTCATGAGTCCTTTTCTCCATCTTCCAATGCAGCATTGTTGCATCTCTCTGCTGCTCCATCTCTGTATTAAAAAAAGAAAAACAGAAAGACAAATATATTAATATGATATTGCATATATGTAGAATCTTAAAAAAAATGGTACAAATGAACTTATTTACAAACTGGAAATGGATAACAAACTTATGCTTAACAAGGGGAAAAGGAGGGGAAAGGATAGATCAGGTGACTGGGATTGACATATACACACTACTATACATAAAATAGATATTAGTAACTAGTAACAACCTACTGTATACCATAGGAAACTCTACTCAATACTCTAATGATCTACATATGGGAAAAAAAATCTAAAACAGAGTGAATATATGTACATGTGTAACTGATTCACTTTGCTGTCTGGCAGAAACTAACAAAACACTGTAAATCACCTATATTTCAATAAAATGTTTTTTAAAAGGTGGTTAAAATTCTCTGTTCTTAAGAGCTTGTATCATTAGATGAGTTCCACCTATATAATCCAGTATGTTCTTTACCTTCCCATATCTGGAAAGTCTCTTTTGGCAGGTAAGACATTGACAGGTACTGAGGATTAAAATGTGACAGTCTTTGGGAGGCTTTATTCTGCCTATTATAGCTTTCAAGCTCAAGCTGTTTGCCCAGATTAACTTCCTTATGACTGTGTAACTAAATGCCCTGATTTTTGCTGGCTACTGACTTTAGATGGCCCTCGGTTCCTAGACACCATCTGTAGTTCTTGCCATTTGGATTCTTCCAACATAACTACTGTAAGGAGAATCTCTTGCTCCAGTCTGCTGTGGCACAGTTTCACATAATTATAGATGACAGTAGGTAGCTTACAGCAAACGGTGTCGGATTTGTGATCTCTGAAGGAGAAAATTTCACTTCGGGATCAAAACACATGGCTTCGGTCACTCAGAGCTTCATGCAGCAAAAGTTTTATTAAAGTAAAAAGGGATAGAGAAAGTTTCCAGCGAAGGCAATGGAAGGGGGTAGGAGAGGACCCAACACAGTCAGTCTAGGAGGAACGTTATGTACTTTTTCAGCTGGTTATTAACAATAGACCAAAAGAATATTTTAAGGTTGTAAAGATCCTACCAGACCCACACCCACAACATACATCTTTAGACAACATAAGCTATGAGATTAGCCCACAGGTTCCTGCTAAGAAAGAGAACCATGTCCTTGAGCACTGTCGTTGTAATCATTAGCTCTGGGCTTAAAGAAGGTCTTATGCAAAATCGATTATTTCCACAGGTGTGGCAACCAAGGTGAAGGCACTTTGGCTAAAAAATGTTTGTTCCCCCTCTTCCTCCTCCTTCTTGGAGACCCCCTAGCCTTTCTATCAAGCTGCTAAAGAATTAGCTCTCTTAGTAACTAATCACATGTGTGGTGTCTCATTACCTTTGCCATATCCTATTGATTAGAAGCAAATCATGGGAATGTCCTTCAATCGAAGAGGACAGGTTACAAAAAGTTGTGGACACCAGGAAGAGGAAAGAGCTCACCTTTAGGGTCTGTCTCCCCACTAGTAACTGTTCTCACTGTACTCTAAGTCTCACAGAAGGCATGTAGGCATGTACACAGAAGACTAACTGAAGTATTACTTAGAGTAGTGAAAAACTTGTAACAACCCAAATGCCCATTATCCGAAGAATGGAACAATACATTGTAGTACCTTCAAATAATGAAATATTGAACAGCAGTTAAAACGAATGAACTAGAGCTTTATGTATCAACAGGGAGAAATCCCAAAAGTGTATTTTTAATTCTAAAAATGTAAGTTATATATCACACTGTACCACTTAAAGCTAAAAACAAGAAAATGATACAATGTTTTTATTAATAAATTCTGTGCCTAAGAGTTCTAGAAAATGCTCAATGACACCATCAGTTTTACTACTTTGTAAGGAGAATCTCTTGCTCCAGTCTGCTGTGGCACAGTTTCACATAATTATAGATGACAGTAGGTAGCTTACAGCAAACGGTGTCGGATTTGTGATCTCTGAAGGAGAAAATTTCACTTCGGGATCAAAACACATGGCTTCGGTCACTCAGAGCTTCATGCAGCAAAAGTTTTATTAAAGTAAAAAGGGATAGAGAAAGTTTCCAGCGAAGGCAATGGAAGGGGGTAGGAGAGGACCCAACACAGTCAGTCTAGGAGGAACGTTATGTACTTTTTCAGCTGGTTATTAACAATAGACCAAAAGAATATTTTAAGGTTGTAAAGATCCTACCAGACCCACACCCACAACATACATCTTTAGACAACATAAGCTATGAGATTAGCCCACAGGTTCCTGCTAAGAAAGAGAACCATGTCCTTGAGCACTGTCGTTGTAATCATTAGCTCTGGGCTTAAAGAAGGTCTTATGCAAAATCGATTATTTCCACAGGTGTGGCAACCAAGGTGAAGGCACTTTGGCTAAAAAATGTTTGTTCCCCCTCTTCCTCCTCCTTCTTGGAGACCCCCTAGCCTTTCTATCAAGCTGCTAAAGAATTAGCTCTCTTAGTAACTAATCACATGTGTGGTGTCTCATTACCTTTGCCATATCCTATTGATTAGAAGCAAATCATGGGAATGTCCTTCAATCGAAGAGGACAGGTTACAAAAAGTTGTGGACACCAGGAAGAGGAAAGAGCTCACCTTTAGGGTCTGTCTCCCCACTAGTAACTGTTCTCACTGTACTCTAAGTCTCACAGAAGGCATGTAGGCATGTACACAGAAGACTAACTGAAGTATTACTTAGAGTAGTGAAAAACTTGTAACAACCCAAATGCCCATTATCCGAAGAATGGAACAATACATTGTAGTACCTTCAAATAATGAAATATTGAACAGCAGTTAAAACGAATGAACTAGAGCTTTATGTATCAACAGGGAGAAATCCCAAAAGTGTATTTTTAATTCTAAAAATGTAAGTTATATATCACACTGTACCACTTAAAGCTAAAAACAAGAAAAATGATACAATGTTTTTATTAATAAATTCTGTGCCTAAGAGTTCTAGAAAATGCTCATGGGAATGTTAAATGTTAAATTCAGAATAGTGGCTACTTCTGAAGTGAAAAGGAAGTTACAAAATTAGAGAAAGAAATACAATTGACCTCAACTGTGTCTTCTAAGATTTATCTAGTTTTAAAAAATCAAAAAATAATGAAGCCAAATGGTAAAATCTGACAAAGGTGATGGTGATATTTTCTATTTATTTTTTGTATATACCTGAAATATCTCAGGAAAAATGGAATATGGATGCATTGAAATGTCATTATTTAGTATTTAAAACAAGGACTCTGGTTAATCTCAAATCCTCCATTTGCTAGCTGTAACCACAGGGGAAGATACTATACCAAATATGTGCCTCAGTTTCCTATGAGTTAATTACTAAGAGCACCTGCCTCATAGAACTGTGATTAGGACCCCCCAAAAGTTAATATTAGTATATTTAAGGCACCTAAAATTGTTAAAAAAATTGTTGTAAAGAGTGAGACATGACTGAGAGACTAACATTTTGATACACATACATACTCTTTGTGGTTCTGTGGACTCTATGCAGCCACTAGGCTCTGCCCATTGGTATCCAGATACTATCTTTTGGATTCATATTAGCACAACACAATGGGAAATGTTAACTATATAAACAGCATGGAAGTAATTTAATCTCTAGATTTTCTTTCCTTTTTTTTAATTAGGTGTGGCCTTACTGTGCTACCTTTGCAAAATGTCCTGTGGTCTAAAATGGAATATTCTCTAGAAAACACATTAAAAATACTTTCTTAGGTACAGAGAGATTACAGAATTTGAGTTTGAACCACGGGAGTTAAGATGAAGTAAGAATTAATGAAAGATTTAAAAATGTGATATTAGTTAAATTGCTATGTGTGACATGTAAAAGGCATTTTTGACAGAGAAACTTCGCAAGATGTAAATATGTACTTTGTGGCCACTAGAGGGCATGAAACATCTGCCACTTTTTTTTTTTTTAATCAAGGACTTCTGATGGTAGAAGTAACTACACATTTTGTCTAAGAAATAAGGAAATGAAGCCCAGTTTATAATAAACCATTATCAAGGAAATATAAACATTTAAGCTTTATGAACAAGTTCATTCACTCCAATATTACTTTTCTGTGAATTTTCAATTAGTAGGAGCTTTTGCCCTTGAGAAAAAAGTTTTAAATATAGCAATGCATTGGACTCTGAATTAGAGTAAATAAGTGAAACTAGAATTTGAATTTCTTTTAGATAGACATAACACTCACTTATCCTTGAATTCTGATTTATTTGCTGACTTAAAATTATGAGCAGAGATTTTTTTTTTTATAATGTTCAGATTTGTATTAAAGCACTATCAGCCCTGTGTATAATGCAATTTCATAGATGTCACGTCACCACATACATTATAATGTGACAGCATGAGTCGAATCATATTCCCTAGGAATTCAGGGCCAAGTGATAGCCTGTTGTGAATCAGAGGTAAAGCTCATCTGCCTCAGGCATTTTCGTCATCTATCTGTTGCTTTTGGGGGGAATCTTCTTAAGATTATCTATCAATTAAAACTCAAGCCCATTTCTTCTTTCAAGCACTAGGCACTTTGCCCCATATTCTTTTCTATACCCGAAATCTATCTTACTTTCCTTTTCATAGACTATTACCTATTCCCTTCCTTGGTAACACTAAGACACACCTAAATGCCATTTCCCTAAACCATCTCCTTCCTTTTATTATTTTTTTCACTGAAATCAGAGAACTCTTGAGTTTTTCTGCTTTAGACACTGATATATACAGACCGGATTCATTACTAGGTCTGATGTGATTTCATGCCTCATACGATTATAAATATAGAGCAATAATGATTATTTCTCATTTCCTTAGGTCAAAGAGTTGTGAAGATCTATAAATATTTCCTTTGAAAATTACTTGTATTCATTTCTTTTCTGCTATTTTTACTGCCAGCCTCTCATGGCTTTGCATCCGGGTTACTACAACATTTTCTTAATTGGCATCTCTTACTCTGCCCTTTTTGAACCTCCTATAAAGCTATCAGATCTATCTTTAAATAATGATTTCATTATGGTACTCTAAAGCAAATTCATCTATAGTTATTTTGTTGTTGTTGTTTTTGTTATTTTATTATTCTTATTGTTATTTTTTCCATTTTTTTATTTTTTGGCTATGCTGCGAGGTATACAGGATCTTAGTTCTCTGACCAGGAATCAAACCTGTGCCACCTGCAGTGGAAGAGTGAAGTCTTAACTACTGGACCACCAGGGAAGTCCCCTTATGGCTGTTGTTTAGCCTCTAGGAAATGTCCAAATCTTTTGCAACCTGCCAGGCTCCTCTGTTCATGGCATTTCCCAGGCAAGAATACTGGAGTAGGTAGCCATTTCCTTCTCCAGGGAAATCTCCCTGACCCAGGGATCAAACCCACATCTCCTGAAATGGCGGGTTATCTCTGCCACACAAATATGAATAGAATGTTCTACATATACGTGTGTATATATATATATATATATATATATATATATATATATATTAAATTTAATCTGGTCGAATGTGTCATTTACAGCCAGCATTTCCTCATTGATTTTCTATCTGAATGATCTGTCCATTGATGTAACTGAGCTATTTACTCTCCTCACCGTGTTTAATATTTTTTATATCATGCTCTGTACCCTTTTGTATTGTGTATTCCTTAACTACTAACTGTAGATACAGTGGTGAAAATCTCTTCTGCTAGTATTCAGGCCATTCTCATTGATAGCTGCTCTGTAAATAGTTGTAATATTGTTGCTCATGGGAGGAGCTGAGCTCAGGATCTTCCTATTTTGCCATCCTGGCTACACATCCTCAGGACTGCATCACTTTCTGGAGGCTTCAATGAAGAATATGTCTGTTTGTTTGTGTGTTTTACTTTTCCAGCTATTAGAAGCAGTCTGCATTTCTTGGATACTTATCCTCCCTCAAAACTGAGTCCTTCTTATAGGCTATCTCTATGACACTGACATTCTTTTCTCCTTCCTTAGCATTTAAAGGTCCCTTGCAATTATCTTACTGGGTCATTTTATATAATCCATTACAACTTCTTTATCATAGGTTAGCTGACTAGCAAACGTAATTATATCTGCCATTTTAATGCTCCCTTGCCATGGAACATGACTGATTTACAATTCCTAGGTATTAGAACAAGGATGTCTTTCAAATGAGGGCATTATTCTGCCTATCATAGTCTATCCTCTAGCACTGAAATAGTCACGTCTGTCTCATATTCAAAATATATTCATCACATTTTAACATCTTTCAAAGTCTCAACCAACTGCAGCATCAACTTTTATTTAGGCTACTGAAACCACCAGGTGCCACCTGCAGTGGAAGAGTGAAGTCTTAACTACTGGACCACCAGGAAGTCCCCTTAGGGCTGGTGTTTAGCCTCTAGGAAATGTCCAAATCTTTTGCAACCTGCCAGGCTCCTCTGTTCATGGCATTTCCCAGGCAAGAATACTGGAGTAGGTAGCCATTTCCTTCTCCAGGGAAATCTCCCTGACCCAGGGATCAAACCCACATCTCCTGAAATGGCGGGTTATCTCTGCCACACAAATATGAATAGAATGTTCTACATATACGTGTGTATATATATATATATATATATATATATATATATATATATATTAAATTTAATCTGGTCGAATGTGTCATTTACAGCCAGCATTTCCTCATTGATTTTCTATCTGAATGATCTGTCCATTGATGTAACTGAGCTATTTACTCTCCTCACCGTGTTTAATATTTTTATATCATGCTCTGTACCCTTTTGTATTGTGTATTCCTTAACTACTAACTGTAGATACAGTGGTGAAAATCTCTTCTGCTAGTATTCAGGCCATTCTCATTGATAGCTGCTCTGTAAATAGTTGTAATATTGTTGCTCATGGGAGGAGCTGAGCTCAGGATCTTCCTATTTTGCCATCCTGGCTACACATCCTCAGGACTGCATCACTTTCTGGAGGCTTCAATGAAGAATATGTCTGTTTGTTTGTGTGTTTTACTTTTCCAGCTATTAGAAGCAGTCTGCATTTCTTGGATACTTATCCTCCCTCAAAACTGAGTCCTTCTTATAGGCTATCTCTATGACACTGACATTCTTTTCTCCTTCCTTAGCATTTAAAGGTCCCTTGCAATTATCTTACTGGGTCATTTTATATAATCCATTACAACTTCTTTATCATAGGTTAGCTGACTAGCAAACGTAATTATATCTGCCATTTTAATGCTCCCTTGCCATGGAACATGACTGATTTACAATTCCTAGGTATTAGAACAAGGATGTCTTTCAAATGAGGGCATTATTCTGCCTATCATAGTCTATCCTCTAGCACTGAAATAGTCACGTCTGTCTCATATTCAAAATATATTCATCACATTTTAACATCTTTCAAAGTCTCAACCAACTGCAGCATCAACTCAAAGTTCAATGAGTCATCTAAATATCATCAGCTTAAAACTCCCAGATCTCATTATCTAAATCATATATGGCTAAGGCTCTGGCTATAATTCATCCTCACAGTTCATCTTCAGTCATGAACCAGTAAAACTCAAGAAAAAAGTAATTTCCATCCAAAAATAAATGATGAGTGGTCATCAGATAGGATTATATAAACATTATCCTCTAAAAAGGCGAGGGGGGGAAACCTTTTTTAAACTATGGTCCCAAGCAATTTTGGTATCAACTAGGACAGCTTCATTTGATTTCAAATCGTGGAAATAATCCTTTGTGGCCTGTGGCTCCACTTTCTGTGCTCCTAATTCTGCCCTAGGATTTCTCTTCAAAAATAGTATATGTCTTTCGTTGATTCATTTTATCAACCTGTTAAGAGATGTGACAGTCAGTACTATCTCACTCTGTACCTTTTGGCCCAAGCTGGAGCTTTTCTGTTGGTATAACCTCATTAATAACTTTATAGGTCTGCATGTATGTTATAAGAAATCACTTCATTAGACAAAGAGTGCTCTCCATAAGTTTTTCTTGGAAAACCATATCTTGTGGGCAACTTACTATGACCCACTCCATACTAAATCCAGAAATCTTCCAGTCATTTTTGATACTTCCTTCTTCTCCATCCTCTATATTGAATTTACCATCATCAAATTGTGTTGATACTACCAACAGCATATTTCACAAGCAGTCTGCATTTCTTGGATACTTATCCTCCCTCAAAACTGAGTCCTTCTTATAGGCTATCTCTATGACACTGACATTCTTTTCTCCTTCCTTAGCATTTAAAGGTCCCTTGCAATTATCTTACTGGGTCATTTTATATAATCCATTACAACTTCTTTATCATAGGTTAGCTGACTAGCAAACGTAATTATATCTGCCATTTTAATGCTCCCTTGCCATGGAACATGACTGATTTACAATTCCTAGGTATTAGAACAAGGATGTCTTTCAAATGAGGGCATTATTCTGCCTATCATAGTCTATCCTCTAGCACTGAAATAGTCACGTCTGTCTCATATTCAAAATATATTCATCACATTTTAACATCTTTCAAAATCTCAACCAACTGCAGCATCAACTCAAAGTTCAATGAGTCATCTAAATATCATCAGCTTAAAACTCCCAGATCTCATTATCTAAATCATATATGGCTAAGGCTCTGGCTATAATTCATCCTCACAGTTCATCTTCAGTCATGAACCAGTAAAACTCAAGAAAAAAGTAATTTCCATCCAAAAATAAATGATGAGTGGTCATCAGATAGGATTATATAAACATTATCCTCTAAAAAGGCGAGGGGGGGAAACCTTTTTTAAACTATGGTCCCAAGCAATTTTGGTATCAACTAGGACAGCTTCATTTGATTTCAAATCGTGGAAATAATCCTTTGTGGCCTGTGGCTCCACTTTCTGTGCTCCTAATTCTGCCCTAGGATTTCTCTTCAAAAATAGTATATGTCTTTCGTTGATTCATTTTATCAACCTGTTAAGAGATGTGACAGTCAGTACTATCTCACTCTGTACCTTTTGGCCCAAGCTGGAGCTTTTCTGTTGGTATAACCTCATTAATAACTTTATAGGTCTGCATGTATGTTATAAGAAATCACTTCATTAGACAAAGAGTGCTCTCCATAAGTTTTTCTTGGAAAACCATATCTTGTGGGCAACTTACTATGACCCACTCCATACTAAATCCAGAAATCTTCCAGTCATTTTTGATACTTCCTTCTTCTCCATCCTCTATATTGAATTTACCATCATCAAATTGTGTTGATACTACCAACAGCATATTTCACAATCTGCCAAGTACTATCTACTCTTACTGCATCTACTGTTGTCTAAGGAATCATCAGCTATTTTCCAATATAGCATAGCAGTAATGTCCAATCAGTTCTCCAAGAATCAGTTCTTGCCTGTTCTAAGTCATGCAGTGCAAAGTGCAGCCATAGCAATCTTCTGGGAAAAGCAAATCTGGTTATTTCACTTCTCTCTTGAAAGTCTTTTGCTCTTCAGTAGGGACCAAAGTCCTTCACATAGCTTTTGAGTCCTAACAGAATCTATATCATGACTAGCTCTCACTTTTCATCGCCTACCACTTCTCCTTTCAGTAGTGGGACTATTATTTCAAATATTCTTTCTCATCTTATAATCTTTGCACCTATTCCTTCCTCCGCCAGGAGCAATTTCCAATTTCTTTTCACTGTTGTAAACACTTTCACCAACAAGCAGCCTCCTCCTTTTCAGGTCTCATTCTAAATTAATGTCTTCAGTAAACATCCCCAGACCACTTAAACAATGTTAGATCATTTGTACTAGGCATCCACAGCACACAGTAGGGCTCTTTTATCACAGGTAATATACTTGAGACGACTTTTCAAACTCATTTCCTCTACCATGTTCCTTGAGTGACGGTTTGTTGTTTGTTCATCTAATATACATACTGGCTTAGGCAGATGTTCAATAAATACTTGACAATTTATCAAAAACTTATAGAATGAAAACATATATATGTGTGTGTGTATATATATATATGTGTGTGTGTGTGTGTGTGACACACAAACATACAAATGTTTCTCTGAAAAGATGCTATCATTTATTACAAAATAATGTAGCAGACCTATAGTGAGTGAAAGGAAGAAAACCGGTTACTGACAGTAGTATCAGTTAAGGCAGAGATGAATTAAAAGCACTGTTCTCTGGCTCTCTTTTATTAAAGGAACCACAACAGCACAGGCAAGTAAAACTGCTTGGGGTGGTAATTATCTTCTAAACTTGTTTTCCCCTTTTTTACTAGTTTCTAATTTCTTTGATGGCTCACTTGTTCACCATTTTGTCCCTAGAGCTGACAAAACAATAATCTGAAAATATTTTTAATGAATGAATGAATAAATGTTTTTTTCCCTAAACCACATATTTCCTATTTATATCAATTTATTTTACTTTATGAATGCCATTAAAATCGTATTTATGATCTTTGCATTATTATTATTATTGCATGTGTAAACTTTTAACTTACAGTGTATGCAGGGATACTTGTTCCATCAAATATGCTCAGTTGTTTAGGGAAAACAATCCTCTAAAAATTAGAAAATGTTAATTATCATAAGTAGACATTTCTGAAATTGTGACAAAAGAACACACTGTCCTCCAAATTCTGCTTAATATTTGATTTTTATTAAAATCAAATGACTAGCTCTCACTTTTCATCGCCTACCACTTCTCCTTTCAGTAGTGGGACTATTATTTCAAATATTCTTTCTCATCTTATAATCTTTGCACCTATTCCTTCCTCCGCCAGGAGCAATTTCCAATTTCTTTTCACTGTTGTAAACACTTTCACCAACAAGCAGCCTCCTCCTTTTCAGGTCTCATTCTAAATTAATGTCTTCAGTAAACATCCCCAGACCACTTAAACAATGTTAGATCATTTGTACTAGGCATCCACAGCACACAGTAGGGCTCTTTTATCACAGGTAATATACTTGAGACGACTTTTCAAACTCATTTCCTCTACCATGTTCCTTGAGTGACGGTTTGTTGTTTGTTCATCTAATATACATACTGGCTTAGGCAGATGTTCAATAAATACTTGACAATTTATCAAAAACTTATAGAATGAAAACATATATATGTGTGTGTGTATATATATATATGTGTGTGTGTGTGGGGTTGACACACAAACATACAAATGTTTCTCTGAAAAGATGCTATCATTTATTACAAAATAATGTAGCAGACCTATAGTGAGTGAAAGGAAGAAAACCGGTTACTGACAGTAGTATCAGTTAAGGCAGAGATGAATTAAAAGCACTGTTCTCTGGCTCTCTTTTATTAAAGGAACCACAACAGCACAGGCAAGTAAAACTGCTTGGGGTGGTAATTATCTTCTAAACTTGTTTTCCCCTTTTTTACTAGTTTCTAATTTCTTTGATGGCTCACTTGTTCACCATTTTGTCCCTAGAGCTGACAAAACAATAATCTGAAAATATTTTTAATGAATGAATGAATAAATGTTTTTTTCCCTAAACCACATATTTCCCTATTTATATCAATTTATTTTACTTTATGAATGCCATTAAAATCGTATTTATGATCTTTGCATTATTATTATTATTGCATGTGTAAACTTTTTAACTTACAGTGTATGCAGGGATACTTGTTCCATCAAATATGCTCAGTTGTTTAGGGAAAACAATCCTCTAAAAATTAGAAAATGTTAATTATCATAAGTAGACATTTCTGAAATTGTGACAAAAGAACACACTGTCCTCCAAATTCTGCTTAATATTTGATTTTTATTAAAATTCTAGACATAAGTGTAGTAATGGGTCTACTTTACAACATTTGAAAATTCTAGTTGAGCCCATGCAATGTATCCATTTTCTGAGAAAACTTCTCAGTAATAATATTTCAAACTCTGAGTGACACCTGTTTTCTTAGGCTTGGTCAGTGGGGAAACAATAGTGTGTAGACAGATAGCAACACGAGAGCCATGAATTCCTTTTGTTCAACATGTTTAATGCTTTTTTTGCTACTTGGAAAGTAAAACTTAGTGTACTTCATGATAGAACCATTTTTTTTTTTAACTTATTTATTTATTTGAGGGGGGTGGGGTGGGGAGGGAGGGGAGCGGGCGGGCCACTTCTATTGGTCTTTCATTTGTCCATTTTCATCCATCTTTGTTCTTTGGCCCATGTGGGCCTCCCATCGCGGTGGCCTCTGTTGTCGCTGAGCGCCGGCTCTGGGCGCATGCGCTCCAGAGCTCCGGCCCGGTAATTGGACACACCAGTCCAGCCGCTCCGCGGCATGTGGGATCTTCCCAGGCCAGGGATCGAACCGGCGCCCCTTGCACTGCAAGGCGGTGTCCTTACCCACTGGACCACCAGGGAAGCCCAGAACCATTTTTAATTATTAAATTTCCTTTTCTGCTTAACAAACAATTTCTAAGTGTTAAAGGAGTGTGTTACTTATTAACTAAAGGTCTGAATCTATCAAAAGAGAAAAAGGACATTGACAACATGCTTATAGGACTCTTTAGTTGAATGGGGTTTTAGCAACAACCTGCTAAGAGGCTCTGCTGCATATTTGATTCTTGAGTTGGAAAGATCTCTCCGAGCAGCAAAGGGCAACACACCCTAGTATTCTTGCCTGGAAAATTCCATGGACAGAGAAGCCTGGAAGGCTACAGTCCATGGGGTTGCAAGGAATCAGACAAGTTAGAGCACAGAGCGAGAGAGGGCTACCAGGCTCTATTAGCAGTCTTTATTAGCCCTCTTCATGGCAGTTATTATAAAAATTTTAAATGATTCTTTATGATGTCACAGTAGATAGTCCTTGTAAAATAATCCATGGTAAAATTTTATAGCCTATTTCAACTTAACTAAGTTTATTCTCACATGATGTTTATATTTATAGGTATATCAGAAAACTATTTAAATTTCCTTTTGCCCTTAATTTAAGACCTAAGACACTTAAGGTTTTATTATTTAAAAGATGTTTATTGGAGTATCGTCAGTTTACACAGTTGTGCTACTTTCTGCTGTACAGAAAACTGAATCAGTTTTATCATTTGATATTGTACATAAAGGTAACAATTTCATGAGCTTTCTGTGTTACATTAAAATTTCTCAGATTTATTTTCCTGGGCTCATCCCTTTTCTTGTTTGGCACGGTCTCTCTGGATGCTCTTTGTCATTCCCAAGTTTCCACTTAAAGGTTACCTGTGTCCTTCACCTGACCCTTTCTTCTAGACTTAGTATCTAGATGTCAGCTTCCCAGTGAGTATTTCCAGTCTAGCAAATTAAGTAAATTTTCACTTTAAGGATTTTTTACTTGATTTTGCAGTCCGCTGCTGGGCGCATGCGCTCCAGAGCTCCGGCCCGGTAATTGGACACACCAGTCCAGCCGCTCCGCGGCATGTGGGATCTTCCCAGGCCAGGGATCGAACCGGCGCCCCTTGCACTGCAAGGCGGTGTCCTTACCCACTGGACCACCAGGGAAGCCCAGAACCATTTTTAATTATTAAATTTCCTTTTCTGCTTAACAAACAATTTCTAAGTGTTAAAGGAGTGTGTTACTTATTAACTAAAGGTCTGAATCTATCAAAAGAGAAAAAGGACATTGACAACATGCTTATAGGACTCTTTAGTTGAATGGGGTTTTAGCAACAACCTGCTAAGAGGCTCTGCTGCATATTTGATTCTTGAGTTGGAAAGATCTCTCCGAGCAGCAAAGGGCAACACACCCTAGTATTCTTGCCTGGAAAATTCCATGGACAGAGAAGCCTGGAAGGCTACAGTCCATGGGGTTGCAAGGAATCAGACAAGTTAGAGCACAGAGCGAGAGAGGGCTACCAGGCTCTATTAGCAGTCTTTATTAGCCCTCTTCATGGCAGTTATTATAAAAATTTTAAATGATTCTTTATGATGTCACAGTAGATAGTCCTTGTAAAATAATCCATGGTAAAATTTTATAGCCTATTTCAACTTAACTAAGTTTATTCTCACATGATGTTTATATTTATAGGTATATCAGAAAACTATTTAAATTTCCTTTTGCCCTTAATTTAAGACCTAAGACACTTAAGGTTTTATTATTTAAAAGATGTTTATTGGAGTATCGTCAGTTTACACAGTTGTGCTACTTTCTGCTGTACAGAAAACTGAATCAGTTTTATCATTTGATATTGTACATAAAGGTAACAATTTCATGAGCTTTCTGTGTTACATTAAAATTTCTCAGATTTATTTTCCTGGGCTCATCCCTTTTCTTGTTTGGCACGGTCTCTCTGGATGCTCTTTGTCATTCCCAAGTTTCCACTTAAAGGTTACCTGTGTCCTTCACCTGACCCTTTCTTCTAGACTTAGTATCTAGATGTCAGCTTCCCAGTGAGTATTTCCAGTCTAGATGAACTTAAACTTACAAGGTCCAACATTAATTCATAACACTTTTTTGGGGGGAGAGGAATTTTTCTCCTTAATGTTTTATCAGGGCAGCTTTATATTTAGCCATTTTTGCTATTGTTATTTACTCGGTATTTCATGACCAGCTCTTTTGCAACAACATGGATGGTAGCCCACCAGGTTCCTCTGTCCATGAAATTTTCCAGTCAAGAATATTGGAGTGGGATGCAATTTATTTCTCTAGGAGATCTTCCTAGCCAGGGATCCAATACATGTCTCCTGCATCGGCAGGCAGATTCTTTACCACTTAGCCACCAGAAAAACTCCCATATCTAGCCATAGTAAGTATATATTTCATTGCTATAGCTTTCTTGCATTCATAAACTGATAATATGTAGAAAGATGGGAATGTCAAAAGAAGTTATATGTAACAATTTATTATTGAGACAGTACCACCTCATCATTCTATTAATTAAGGGGGCTGGTATTCAGGAAGGACAGAAGACACATGAACCCTGAATGCTGGAACATGAACCTTAAACCCAACCAATCTGTGATATCATTATGTTTGAGTTCACAATGTGACATATCAATAAACCATAGATCAAAAAATGAAAATCAAAAGAATAAAAAAAAAAACAAATAAAACTCATTTTAGAACTTTTTCACTTCATGTTCACAGATATTTTCTGTGGCTGTACAGAAATCGTCAACTGCTATAAATGTTGTAATTGGAAGTCTTATCAGCTTTCTTCCATACTCATCAAACCTATCAGAAGAAAAGAGAATTTTCTCCATTTTTATTTTCATTTTCAGGAGCCTTACTGAACTTACTCTTAAAACTTTGTCTTTCAGTGTTCTTGATTCAAATTAGTGGAATCATAAATATGTGCTTTTACAAGGGAAAAATGTCCTTTTTAAAATCATTGATTTCTCTCTTGAATATTCATGTAATTGGGAGTCAAATGCTACTTTGTTGGACTCAGAAATGATTCTCAAGTCAGGCTTCTATCTTTATCATGTCAATTCCTTGGCCCAGAAAAGCATCCTCATTTTTACAGAGCAGAGTTTTTCTTTTTTAAAAAAATTATATACAAACCCTTGTGTCGAGGGCTGACTTTCAATAGATCACAGCGAGGGAACTGCTCTGCTCCGTATGAAAGCCCGACCAGAGTTTTTCTATCTCAGCATCATTGACATTTTGAGCTGTAAGATTCTTTATTGAGGTAGAAGGACCTTTCCTGTGATTGTAAGGTGTTTAAGAGCAGTACTCACCTCTACCTACTCCATACCAGAATCAGCCCAGCACCATTACCATCACCAAATAGTGAAAATATTAAATGTCTTCAGATATTACCAAATATACATCAGGCAACAAAATAACCTCTTACTGTGAGCCATTAACCTAGACTAAACAGTGCTCTTGCCCTGAATAATAAGCTTTCAAGCAAGACCCAAAAGAATCACATGACTTCTAAGCAACTTTATTCCAAAACAAAGTAGAAAAATATTTATAGAAATATAAACACAGACAGGACCCAACAATTTAGCAAGAGCAATATATGGCATCCAATCAAAATTACTCTAAAAATATTCTATTAATTAAGGGGGCTGGTATTCAGGAAGGACAGAAGACACATGAACCCTGAATGCTGGAACATGAACCTTAAACCCAACCAATCTGTGATATCATTATGTTTGAGTTCACAATGTGACATATCAATAAACCATAGATCAAAAAATGAAAATCAAAAGAATAAAAAAAAAAACAAATAAAACTCATTTTAGAACTTTTTCACTTCATGTTCACAGATATTTTCTGTGGCTGTACAGAAATCGTCAACTGCTATAAATGTTGTAATTGGAAGTCTTATCAGCTTTCTTCCATACTCATCAAACCTATCAGAAGAAAAGAGAATTTTCTCCATTTTTATTTTCATTTTCAGGAGCCTTACTGAACTTACTCTTAAAACTTTGTCTTTCAGTGTTCTTGATTCAAATTAGTGGAATCATAAATATGTGCTTTTACAAGGGAAAAATGTCCTTTTTAAAATCATTGATTTCTCTCTTGAATATTCATGTAATTGGGAGTCAAATGCTACTTTGTTGGACTCAGAAATGATTCTCAAGTCAGGCTTCTATCTTTATCATGTCAATTCCTTGGCCCAGAAAAGCATCCTCATTTTTACAGAGCAGAGTTTTTCTTTTTTAAAAAAATTATATACAAACCCTTGTGTCGAGGGCTGACTTTCAATAGATCACAGCGAGGGAACTGCTCTGCTCCGTATGAAAGCCCGACCAGAGTTTTTCTATCTCAGCATCATTGACATTTTGAGCTGTAAGATTCTTTATTGAGGTAGAAGGACCTTTCCTGTGATTGTAAGGTGTTTAAGAGCAGTACTCACCTCTACCTACTCCATACCAGAATCAGCC
Organism: Tragulus kanchil; assembly: GCA_022376925.1. Lineage (NCBI taxonomy): Eukaryota > Metazoa > Chordata > Mammalia > Artiodactyla > Tragulidae > Tragulus > Tragulus kanchil. The sequence continues at coordinate 84,603,973 of JAIOJX010000002.1, read as the reverse complement.
CAGCACCATTACCATCACCAAATAGTGAAAATATTAAATGTCTTCAGATATTACCAAATATACATCAGGCAACAAAATAACCTCTTACTGTGAGCCATTAACCTAGACTAAACAGTGCTCTTGCCCTGAATAATAAGCTTTCAAGCAAGACCCAAAAGAATCACATGACTTCTAAGCAACTTTATTCCAAAACAAAGTAGAAAAATATTTATAGAAATATAAACACAGACAGGACCCAACAATTTAGCAAGAGCAATATATGGCATCCAATCAAAAATTACCAGACACTGAAAGAAGCTGAAAAATAGAACCCATTATTACATGAAAATTTAATTAATTAAAACCTACCTAAAAATTATACAGATGATCAAATTAATAGACAAAGATACTAAAACAGTTTCTACAGTTGTAAGATATGTATGTTCAAGAAAATATGTGATAGCAAGCAGACATGAGATACTAACCAGTGTTAATCAACATTTCTAAAGGTAAAAATTTAAATGAGCTAAAAATACATTAAACATCATTAATGTCTATGAAATATTATAGAAAAAAGACTGTTGAATTGGAATATATAGCAACAGAAATCAATCAAACACACATACACACAAAGAAAAGAGGCTGAAAAACTAGACAAATCTGGCAAACAGATTGAGCAGAGAACAAAGGTATCTGAAGAAATAAAGGTCAAATGTTTTCCAAACTTGATGAAACATATAAATCAATAGAACCAAGAAAATGAAGGAACACCAAGCACAAGAAACAGAAAGAGAACTACACTAAGGTATATCATAATCAGCTAATTTGAAAGAGTAGTAAAGAGAAATATTAAAAGAAGCTATAAGAAAGAAATACATGACATACAGAACAATAGAGATAATGAAGGCGGTAGATTACTCATTAGAAACCAAACAAGTGAGATTGCAGGGGAATGGTATTTTTATGGTATCCTCTAACCAGTAAAATCATCTTTGAAAAATGAAAGATAAATAGGCTTTGCTAGATATACAAAAAGCTGAAAAAAAAGCTGAAATATTTCATAACCACTAGATCTGCAATCCAAGAAATGTTAAAGAAAACCATCGGGCAGAATAAAAATTATACCAGATGGCGATGCAAAACACAGGAAATAGTGACCATCTCTGCAATTGAGGCTTTTCTTCTAACTATATTTAAATCTTCATAAATGACTATTCATTGTTAAAAATATAATAAAAATGTATTGTGGTACTTAGAACATATCAAATTAAAATGCATGATAATAGAGGTTAAAGTGTTGCAAATAAAAATACACTGTTATAAGTTCTTTTTTTCTATACTCTTTGTGATTTGGTGTAACATCAAAGTGAAGGTAGGATGTAAAAATGAAGCAGGTGTTCCACAAACTCTAAAGCAAATGCTGAAATAACAACACAAGAGTTATATCTAATTAGGCAGCAAAAGAAGTAAAATGAAACCATGACAATATTCAAATAATTTAAAAAAAAACAGAAGGCACAGAAAAGAGAACAAAGAACAGATGGCATACACAGAAAACCTGTAGCAAGTAACTAGATGAAAAGCTTAATTCCAACCATATTAACAGTTTATATAAATAGCCCAAACCACCAGTTTATTAGAATGAAAGAAAAAAGACTCAAGGCTATAAAACCCCTTTAAAACAAAAGGCACAAGTATATTAAAAGCAATAACATGAATAACGGTATACGATAATAACTAATGAAAAAGCTAGAGTGGCTAAATTGAAGAGACTTTAGAGAAAAAAATATCACCAAGTTATTTCATACTGATAGGTCAGTTCTTCAAGAAGACGTAATGATTGTAAATATTTATATATTGGTGGCCCAGTGGTAAAGAATCCTCCTGCCAATGCAGGAGATGTCAGTTTAGTTCCTGGATTGGGAAAATTCCCTGTAGCAGGAAATGGAAATCTCATGGACAGAGGAGCAGCACAATTGTAGTCCATGGGTTGCAAAAGAGGTGGACAGCACTCAGTAACTAAACAATGACAATGACATACTGACAACAGGCTTTAAAAATATATATAATTAAAAACTGATTGAACTGTGAGGAGAGATAGACAAATTTAGTTAGTCATATCATTCAACACCCCTTTCACAATAATTGATAGAACACATGTACAGAAAATGCATACACTTAATTTCGAATACATATACAACATTAATAATATGTTCATCTTCTGAACTATAAAACACATCTCGATAAATATTAAAGGACTCATATCATAGGAAGTTAACAGAAATACACAAGGAAAACTGCCTAATCTTTGAAACTAAATAACAATTCATACACTCAGTTCAGTGCTGTAAGGTGACAGAAGCATCTAATTGGAAAGAAAGCGCTAAAGCTGACTTTATTTGCAGACCACATGGCTATGTACAAGAATCATAAAGAATCTCTGGAAAGTGTCTAGAATTAATAATTTATAAATGAGAGAATTTCAAAAATACATAAATAGATTGATAACTATGTATTAAGCTCAAGAATAAGGAGACCTAATATTTCTAAGGTACTAATTCTCTCATACTGATTTATAGATAGTGCAATCCCAATCAAAATCTCAGCAGACTTGTAGAAATTGACAAATTTATTTCTAAGATTCACATAAGAATGCAAAAGACCTGGAAGAGACACAGAACTGTAAAAGAGGAAAGCTGAAGGAGTTTCACTATGTGACTCCAAGACTTATTATAATGCCATATAATCAAGATGATTTGGTTCTGGCATAAAGAGAAACAGATCAATGAAACAGAGCAGAACATCCAGAAATAGGCCCACCTATTGAGTCATTTTTCCCCAAAGTTGCATTAGTGTTGAGTAGAAAAACAGCAATCTTTTCAACCAAAAATTTTGGAACAATCAGGTATCTACACCTTTCTCGCCCCCCCCCAGCCCCCAAAAAAAGGGGCCAACCAAAAAAAAAAATAAATGAAAAGTAAGACAAAAAAAAAGAATCCAATCTTTAAAAATGTGCAAATGATTTAAACAATCCTGTCATGAAAGAAGATATATCAATACAATGAAAAGTTGAAAAGATGCTCAACAATATTAGTCAAACACAGGAAAAAAGGCTCAACAGGCTTTTAAAATATATATAATTAAAAACTGATTGAACTGTGAGGAGAGATAGACAAATTTAGTTAGTCATATCATTCAACACCCCTTTCACAATAATTGATAGAACACATGTACAGAAAATGCATACACTTAATTTCGAATACATATACAACATTAATAATATGTTCATCTTCTGAACTATAAAACACATCTCGATAAATATTAAAGGACTCATATCATAGGAAGTTAACAGAAATACACAAGGAAAACTGCCTAATCTTTGAAACTAAATAACAATTCATACACTCAGTTCAGTGCTGTAAGGTGACAGAAGCATCTAATTGGAAAGAAAGCGCTAAAGCTGACTTTATTTGCAGACCACATGGCTATGTACAAGAATCATAAAGAATCTCTGGAAAGTGTCTAGAATTAATAATTTATAAATGAGAGAATTTCAAAAATACATAAATAGATTGATAACTATGTATTAAGCTCAAGAATAAGGAGACCTAATATTTCTAAGGTACTAATTCTCTCATACTGATTTATAGATAGTGCAATCCCAATCAAAATCTCAGCAGACTTGTAGAAATTGACAAATTTATTTCTAAGATTCACATAAGAATGCAAAAGACCTGGAAGAGACACAGAACTGTAAAAGAGGAAAGCTGAAGGAGTTTCACTATGTGACTCCAAGACTTATTATAATGCCATATAATCAAGATGATTTGGTTCTGGCATAAAGAGAAACAGATCAATGAAACAGAGCAGAACATCCAGAAATAGGCCCACCTATTGAGTCATTTTTCCCCAAAGTTGCATTAGTGTTGAGTAGAAAAACAGCAATCTTTTCAACCAAAAATTTTGGAACAATCAGGTATCTACACCTTTCTCCACCCCAGCCCCCATGACCACCAAAAATAAAAAGAGAGAGAGAACAAAATAAGAGAAGAATCCAATCTTTAAAAATGTGCAAATGATTTAAACAATCCTGTCATGAAAGAAGATATATCAATACAATGAAAAGTTGAAAAGATGCTCAACAATATTAGTCAAACACAGGAAAAAAGGCTCAACACTGTCAGCCACTACTGAAACACAAATTAAACTCCCAATGCAATACTATACATTATCACCCTATCTAACACCTACACTGGATGATAGGCTTTCTCATGATCACTTGCATTATGGTCAGGATAAGTTTTTGCTGTCAGGGACTGTGTCACGTGTTTAAGGTCCAGCAGCATCCCAGTCCTCTAGACTCCAGAGTACACTTTCCCTTCCACTTTCTCCAGGGATTGACCAATGTTCCTTGTAGGACAAACTACCCCAGTGTGAGAAGCACTGGCCTATATACGGAACCATTTCCAGTGTGTTTTCACTCTTGTTACTCCTGTCCCACTATGCCTTGGTTCACATTACTGTCCAGTTTCTCTTCTAAGAAACAAATCTGGGGACTTCTCTGGTGCTCCAATGGCTGAGACTTTGACTTCCAACGTAGCAGGGTATGGATTCAATCCCTGGTCAGGGAGCTAAGATCCCACATATCCTGTGGCCAAAAAAACCCCCACAAAAACCAGAAACAATATTGTAACAAATTCAATGATGATTTAAAAAAAGAGAAACAAAACATTCCCCAAGTTCCCCTTTTTTATGAAAGTGAAGAATTTAAAGCCACCTTTCCTCCCCATGTGCACCCTGGGGCCACGCCAGGTTGGGGAGGAGGGGCCACCACACTCAAGGTGCAGGGACGGATGAGTCATGTCCCCTGTCTACCCATCTCTATTAAAGAACTCCCTCACGGTGAAATAATTAAATAAATAAACTTTAAAAGTCCTTAAAAAAAAAAAAGAAAGAAAAAAACTCAAATCTGATTGTCCATCTGTTCCTTCAAAGACCTCCAATTCTCAACTGCCTTTTAGGAAAAAGCCATATTTCCCACAAATCTCATGGTTTTTGTTTGTTTGCTTGCTTATTTATCTATCTACATTCTTGACCCTGTATTTTCTTATATATAGCTTCTAGGATACAAAAAACCAGAGCTCCTTGCTGAATATGCTGCATTCTTTTGTGCTTTTGCAGGTCAGAGCATTTGGGCCTAGTGCTTCTTCCACAAGGAAACACTCTCCTGTCACTTCATCTACTCTCACTGAACAGAAGTTTGTTTGTCTTAAATTTTGTGATAACAGGAAGTACGTCTTTCTGAAAAGCTTACTGACACCACAAAGCAGTATCATATTCAGGTTCTTAATGTGCAGCTCTCAGAAAACAGATGACAATAAAAGAAAGCTTTATTTCCTACTACCACGAGGGTCTATCTGAAAGTGTAGATTTGAGAGATCTTTGTCAGTATGCAGAGTTTTATAAGTTATGTGCATATAAGTGGGCACTAAGATTAGTTCATTGTTCTCACTACTCACAAAACGCTGTCTTCAGAGAGTAAGCAAGTCCAAGAAAATTGCATTGGGTAATTTTGGGTGGTCTTGGATTTTCCAACGACACAGTATTTTAAAACTTAGGCTTGTAATTCTTTGTAACATATGAGTTGTAGAAATGTGTTAACTCTGGAAGTTATTAGCTTCATATGCTGAGTGTCCATAGCACATCTTTTTCTTACTTCAATTACAGATAGTCTTTTTTAAAACTACATTTTCCCACGCATTTTTGTTGGCCCAATTTAGTTATAAATTCCTGAAAAGAAAAGCCTGTATCTAATTTTATCTGTTTTGTTCTCGGTGTAGCACTACCTACAATTGACAGTGTTGCATGTGTACGGCTCTAAGCAAGGTGGCCAGCAGAGACTGAAACACCATGCAGGTGCCCTAGTGGAGGAAAAGGGAAGGGATTGTAAAAGGCACTACAGTCTAGTGGCAATGCTGCTCTCATATCTAGCATAGCTCATGGCAGGCACTGCATAAATGAAAATTCCTTCCTCAGACAAATCAAAGATTCAGGGCTCTATCCGGGCCAGCCATTTCAGAAAATCAGGGTCTAAAGTGACAGGTAGAAAACGTAAAACAGATACAAAAATGTGTTAATATATACACTTGGGCAAGCAGAGTATTCAGAAGGGTAAGATGAATAAAATGTTGAGGGAATATTAGGAAGGCATTGGTTTGATCCCCAGGTCAGGAAGATCCCTTGGAGAAGGGAATTGCTACTCCGGTATTCCTGCCTGGAGAATCCCATGGACTACTGGGAGTGATACAAATCCACAAGGAAACACTCTCCTGTCACTTCATCTACTCTCACTGAACAGAAGTTTGTTTGTCTTAAATTTTGTGATAACAGGAAGTACGTCTTTCTGAAAAGCTTACTGACACCACAAAGCAGTATCATATTCAGGTTCTTAATGTGCAGCTCTCAGAAAACAGATGACAATAAAAGAAAGCTTTATTTCCTACTACCACGAGGGTCTATCTGAAAGTGTAGATTTGAGAGATCTTTGTCAGTATGCAGAGTTTTATAAGTTATGTGCATATAAGTGGGCACTAAGATTAGTTCATTGTTCTCACTACTCACAAAACGCTGTCTTCAGAGAGTAAGCAAGTCCAAGAAAATTGCATTGGGTAATTTTGGGTGGTCTTGGATTTTCCAACGACACAGTATTTTAAAACTTAGGCTTGTAATTCTTTGTAACATATGAGTTGTAGAAATGTGTTAACTCTGGAAGTTATTAGCTTCATATGCTGAGTGTCCATAGCACATCTTTTTCTTACTTCAATTACAGATAGTCTTTTTAAGACTACATTTTCCCACGCATTTTTGTTGGCCCAATTTAGTTATAAATTCCTGAAAAGAAAAGCCTGTATCTAATTTTATCTGTTTTGTTCTCGGTGTAGCACTACCTACAATTGACAGTGTTGCATGTGTACGGCTCTAAGCAAGGTGGCCAGCAGAGACTGAAACACCATGCAGGTGCCCTAGTGGAGGAAAAGGGAAGGGATTGTAAAAGGCACTACAGTCTAGTGGCAATGCTGCTCTCATATCTAGCATAGCTCATGGCAGGCACTGCATAAATGAAAATTCCTTCCTCAGACAAATCAAAGATTCAGGGCTCTATCCGGGCCAGCCATTTCAGAAAATCAAGGTCTAAAGTGACAGGTAGAAAACGTAAAACAGATACAAAAATGTGTTAATATATACACTTGGGCAAGCAGAGTATTCAGAAGGGTAAGATGAATAAAATGTTGAGGGAATATTAGGAAGGCATTGGTTTGATCCCCAGGTCAGGAAGATCCCTTGGAGAAGGGAATTGCTACTCCGGTATTCCTGCCTGGAGAATCCCATGGACAGAGCAGCCTAGCAGGCTAGAGTCCATGGGGTCCTAAAAGAGTCAGATACAAATGAGTGACTAACACTTTCACTTTCTTTTAAGCCCAGAGAAGTGACACTGATGATAGCAATAATAGTTCAGATTAATAAACTTCTTTCTGTTGAATGTTCACCTTTAATAAAATGAAGGAAAACAAACACATCTGACTGCACAGTCTTTGCATAAAGAACTTATTATAAAGACTTAGGATAAAGAACACAGACTTAGTATAAAGTACTTTCATAGAGATACAGTGACAATTAATGCAAAACAACTTATAAAAAGACATTTTCTTAAACATTCAATTTTTCAGTTAGACATGAATTATATAAAGATATAACATATACGAAAATTTTCATCTAACCCCAACCTTTACAAAGGAAATAATACAGGTTTAGACCAAATGTATGCTTTGGCAAAATTCAAATTTTCATGAAATCTGATAAAGTCCAAGTATTTTATGCATTTGCAAAGCCAACTGGCTTAGAATCAAAATAAATTTTCACTCGGAAAGTCTATATAGTGAGGTTCCCTCTTACCAAATATCATTCAGGTCATTGAAAAAGTGTTTCATAGACATGAAAAGTCTAATAGTATTTTGACAAACTCTGGGATGTGTGAGAAAATGCTAGATTGTCCCAGAAAGGAGTATTGTATTTTTACCATTTTTTCCTTTTTTCACAAGATTATATGGGGTTTTCTAAAGAATAACTTTTTCATAGAGAATCTCTGGGTATATATCATGAATCTGAGTTTATATTCTATATAGACTGAATTTGTAGTAGATACTTGTGTTTCCATGACTGATAACAAGAATGACCACCAGATACCTGAATATCTGGAGCCTGTGTATCAGCAAGGGTTCTAACAAGAAATAATGTCACACACACAGACAGTTGAAGAGACTTTTTTTTAAAAAGTGAGTGTTTGAACAAGTGGGCTTCCCAAGTGGCACAGTGATAAACAATCTGCCTACAAATGCAGGAGATGCAGGAGATCTGGGTTTGATCCCTGGATTGGGAAGATCCCTTGGAAATGGAAATAGCAATCCACTCCATTATTCTTGCCTGGAGAATCCTATGGTCAGAGGAGTCTGGCAGGTTACAGTCCACAGGATCTCAAAGTGTTTAAAAGATTTAGCAACTGAGCACACACACGTTTGAAAACACACTGGGGAGCTTTACGAAGAGCACAAGGATACTCCAGTACTTTAGCAGCCAACAGAGTGCGGAGTCATTACTTTCCCTTTAGGATAACGTTGGGAACAGTTATGAGCATGCATTGAAGAAAAAAAAAACTGCATTGAAGGAGCTGACTTCTGCTGCAATCTTCAGCTCTGGACCACAGGCAGCCTGCAATGACCTCGATAGGAGGGAAGAGGGAATAAATAGCCTGACCTCACTCACTCTCCTTCCTGTGACCCTGACCCCTTTGTCTGAACCAAACTGGGAGTCCAAGTCTTGTTCGTTTAGTCCATGTAGGTTGCTTTCCCCAAAACACAATAAGGGTAAAGAGGAGATTGAATGTAGAGGAGCATATGAAAGATACCTAGCATCCCTATTTAAAAGACACATTAGTTGCTCAGTTCTGTCCAACTCTTTGCGTCCCACGGACTGAAGCCCACCAGGCTCCTCAGATCACGGGATTCTCCAGGCAAGAATACTGGAGTGGGTTGCCATGCCCTCCTCCAGGGGATCTTCCCAACCAAGGGACAGAACCCAGGTCTTCCTCATTGCAAGCAAACTCTTTACCAGCTGAGCCACCAGGGAATCCTAAAAGATATATATTAGAACTTAAATTGTGATTTTGTTGTGTTTACCATGTTACCTAAACTGTTGTTTCAATAAATAATTTTATTTTTCCTTTTATCACATAGTTGGCTAGTAATTAAATTACTCATTTTAATCATCAAGTTGCAAATATAAAGGTGTGTTTATATTTTTGTCCTTTTTTATCTAAGCAGCATTGAGGGGAAAATTTATATAAAAAATGCAGTAATTTTAGATTAGCTCAGGTCTTAAGATCCTTTTACTGAGATTTCATAGAGTTGAAAATTTTTAACACTTTCAAAATTATTTTGTGACAACCATGACAGTTAATACAGAAGAACACACACACTGGGGGTCATAGAGTTTTCCTGACTCACATGATGTTTGGTTTGCATAAATTATTATCTGGATCATCTTTTGATGCCTCTATGACATTTAGTCATCATTTCTCATGAGTACTGAGTTTTTTTTACCTAAAATATAACTTTACAGCTGGCAAGACAAATTTTCAGTGAATATAGAAATTGATATATTGTTAAACTGCTATAAACTTACTTTATCTTTGTTTTGTCCTTCAAAATAAGACTTCCCTCTGATATTGTACTAAATTCAGGACCTTGTGTTTCAAACAGTTTGTATCCACCAGCAGCTATTTCAATATATTAACTTCAGGTTTTTGTGAATCAGAGGCATCAAAACTTCAGTCACTGGTACCTGTATACACTGTTTTTGAGAGCCTATCACTGTTGGTCCCAGGGACAAAAACAGTTGTCTTACGTGTGAAATCTTCATACCAACCTGAAAAATGCTACCTTCTCCCCAGTTAATGGAGAAAGGAAAAGAAAAATGATGTAAGGTATCTACTGAAAAAAGCTACTTAAATTTACTTCAGCCTTACACGTATAATGGGCAGTGAATCAGTCTGGCTAGTTTTCTTGAATAGTTTTAATCTAGTTGATTATGAGGTTTTATAAGTCTGAAGTGATATACATGCATTGTTGTTGTTGCTGAGTCACTAAGCTGTGTCTGATTCTTTGCGACCCTGTGAACTGCAGCATGCCAGGCTTCCCTGTCCTTCACTATTCCCTGGAGTTAGCTCAACCTCTTATACACTCAGTCAGTGATGCCATCAAACCATCTTCTCCTACTGTCCTCAATCCTTCCCAGCATCAGGGTCTTGTCTAGGGAGCAGGCTGCATCCCTCCTTTTATTACACTTCACTTGATTGTGCTTCACAGATACTCTGTTTTTTAAAAACTGAAAGTTTGCTGCAACACTATCAGCGACATTTTTTTCAATGGCATTTACTTACTTCATGTCTCTGTGTCACATTTTGTTAATTCTTGCCGTACTTCAAAAGTCTAAATTATTGTTATATTTGTAATAGTAATCTGTGGGGCTTCCCCTGGTGGTCCAGTGGGTAAGGACACCGCCTTGCAGTGCAAGGGGCGCCGGTTCGAGCCCTGGCCTGGGAAGATCCCATGTGCCGGGGAGCGGCTGGACTGATGTGTCCAATTACCGAGCGCATGCGCCCAGAGCCGGTGCTCTGCAACGACAAACACCACCGCGATGGGAGGCCCACAGGAGCCAAAGAACGAAGACGAATGAAAATAGAGAAATGAAAGACCAATAGAAGTGGCCCGCCCACTCCCCTCCCTCCCCAACCCGACTCCTACCCAAAGTAAATAAATAAATAAATCTTAAAAAAAAAAAAATAGTAATCTGTGATCAGTGGTCTTGATATTACTATTATGACTTGTTGAAAGCTTAGATGATGGTGAGGTTAGCATTTTTGATCAGTAAAGCAATGTTTTAAATTAAGACATGTTTGTTGCTTTTTAAAGACACAGTGATGTTTCACACTTAAAAGATTGCAGTTTAATGTAGCATAACATTTTATATGTACTTGGAAACCTAAAAAAAATCATACAACTTGCTTTATTGAAATATCTGCTTTCTTGAAGTGGCCTGGAGCCAAACCCTCACTATCTCTGAGGTGCGTCTTTATTCCTGATACCATCCATCACTAGTTAGTACTGATGGTCTCATCATGCTGACTCTTAGTTCCAACTGTTCCATCCAAAACTTTTTGATTTTCTAGAGGGGCAAACACCAGCTGCTATACGACTTAACACAATGAACTTTAAATAGGAACTTTAAACACAATGACTTAAATACAACCTTTAAAAAAGTTTTTGTAGGTCATAACTTAAGACAAGATGCCTGAAGTTTAAATAAAGTAATTTATACACGTGCAGTAATATACAGGAAAATGCACTCAGGGTGGGATTTATCAAACTTGGACTAAATGTTCTGCATTACCCATTAGGGCCATTCTCTCCCGTTGTGCTTCACAGTTTTACTCTGTTTTTTAAAAACTGAAAGTTTGCTGCAACACTATCAGCGACATTTTTTTCAATGGCATTTACTTACTTCATGTCTCTGTGTCACATTTTGTTAATTCTTGCCGTACTTCAAAAGTCTAAATTATTGTTATATTTGTAATAGTAATCTGTGGGGCTTCCCCTGGTGGTCCAGTGGGTAAGGACACCGCCTTGCAGTGCAAGGGGCGCCGGTTCGAGCCCTGGCCTGGGAAGATCCCATGTGCCGGGGAGCGGCTGGACTGATGTGTCCAATTACCGAGCGCATGCGCCCAGAGCCGGTGCTCTGCAACGACAAACACCACCGCGATGGGAGGCCCACAGGAGCCAAAGAACGAAGACGAATGAAAATAGAGAAATGAAAGACCAATAGAAGTGGCCCGCCCACTCCCCTCCCTCCCCAACCCGACTCCTACCCAAAGTAAATAAATAAATAAATCTTAAAAAAAAAAAAAATAGTAATCTGTGATCAGTGGTCTTGATATTACTATTATGACTTGTTGAAAGCTTAGATGATGGTGAGGTTAGCATTTTTGATCAGTAAAGCAATGTTTTAAATTAAGACATGTTTGTTGCTTTTTAAAGACACAGTGATGTTTCACACTTAAAAGATTGCAGTTTAATGTAGCATAACATTTTATATGTACTTGGAAACCTAAAAAAAATCATACAACTTGCTTTATTGAAATATCTGCTTTCTTGAAGTGGCCTGGAGCCAAACCCTCACTATCTCTGAGGTGCGTCTTTATTCCTGATACCATCCATCACTAGTTAGTACTGATGGTCTCATCATGCTGACTCTTAGTTCCAACTGTTCCATCCAAAACTTTTTGATTTTCTAGAGGGGCAAACACCAGCTGCTATACGACTTAACACAATGAACTTTAAATAGGAACTTTAAACACAATGACTTAAATACAACCTTTAAAAAAGTTTTTGTAGGTCATAACTTAAGACAAGATGCCTGAAGTTTAAATAAAGTAATTTATACACGTGCAGTAATATACAGGAAAATGCACTCAGGGTGGGATTTATCAAACTTGGACTAAATGTTCTGCATTACCCATTAGGGCCATTCTCTCCCGTTAGAAGAGGGTGTAGAAATTTTAAATGACACCAGCATCAGCATTGCTCCATGTTAGAATCCCAATACTCTTGCTTAAGATCCTTTTTGACTTGATGCCATATTATCAAGCAGTCCCTTGATTTTCTGCATGGTAAATCCTGGCATAGCTGACTAGGAAGTGTTCAATTGTTGCTGTTGTCCAGTTCCTCAGTTGTGTCCAACTATTTGCAACCCCATGGACTGTAGCATGTCAGGCCTCCCTGTCCTTCACTATGCCCTGAAGTTTGCTGAATTTCATGCTCAAAGATGGGACAATAAAAAACATGAGCCTTTTAAAGACTTAGTCATAACAGATTCTTAAAGAGATATTCAGAGTTAATAAGTTTAGCAGTAATATCTTTATTAAGTTTACTTAATTCCTTAAGAGTATATAATTTAGGTCTCAGCTTTGATGGTCTAATTATATAAAATTGTATGTAATAATTAAAAACTAAGCCTAATATGTTGTTTAAGTGAAGTAGTAGATTAAAAATCAATATTACTAAATATTTCCCTTCTCTTTATTGACCATTTTCTGCCAAGTAAGTTTACAAAGAGACATCAAATATTAAGATTCCTGTGAATATAAAAGTGGAATTTCTATAAATTATTCCAGGCAAATACATAACTATTTATGCTACATTTTCATTCTTTTCATCTTTCATTGAGAAATTCCTGCACCATTTGCTATCAATTTGCTATAGGTTTCTGACAACCCAGAAGGCATGATCTAAATATACATCCAGGGCTTCCCCTGGTGGTCCAATGGGTAAGGACACCGCCTTGCAGTGCAAGGGGCGCCGGTTCGATCCCTGGCCTGGGAAGATCCCACGTGCCGCGGAGCGCCTGGACTGATGTGTCCAATTACCGAGCCAGAGCTCTGCAGCGCATGCGCCCAGAGCCGGTGCTCTGCGACAACAGAGGCCACCACGATGGGAGGCCCACAGGAGCCAAAGAACAAAGACGGATGAAAATAGAGAAATGAAAGACCAATAGAAGTGGCCCGCCCGTCCCCCTCCCTCCCCATCCCATCCCCCAAAAGATAAATAATAAACAAAATTAAAAATAAAAATAATAAAGTCCCTCCCCATTTAAAAAATAAATAAATAAATAAAATAAATATACATGCAATCCTACACTTGATGAAAAATACACATCTATAAATATAAAGTAACTATAAGGAAGAAGGATGTGTCTTTCACTGAATGAGTGCATGCTCAGTCGTGTTTGGCTCTTTGCAACTCCATGGACTGTACCTGCCAGGCTCCTCTGTCCATGGGATTCTCTAGGAAAGAATACTGGAGTGGGTGGCCATGCCCTCCTCCAGGGGATCTTCCTGATCCAGGAATCGAACATGTGTCTCCCACATCTCCTGCACTGGCAGGCAGGTTCTTTACTTCTTGAACCACTGGGGAAGCCTAGACTTTCACTGTTCACATAAAACAGAGAGAGAGAGAAAAAGAACTTGAGCAACTCACTAACTTTGCCTACTCTTTCTGACAACAGATCAGAAACTTTAATCAAACTCCTGAAATTTAGGCAGTTGAGCCACAAATCAGCATGAAATCATGCATAATAATATGAATATAGTATCATTTTGAAGAATTAATGAGTTACAGAAAAAAATATACATTTTCTCAGAATATTTGAGTTTTTAATAGTTATTCAGTAAAGTAATAAATGGTACTTTACAAATTCAGCACATAAAGAATTCCAACCAAACTTCCCTGGTGGTCCAGTGATTAAGAACCCATCTTTCAATGCAGAGGACACAGGTTCAACCCTTGGTCAGGGAAGATGCCACATGCCACAGAGCAACTAAGCCTGTGCATCACAACTACTGAGCCCGTGCTCTAAAGTCCATGCTCTGCAACTAGAGAAGTCACCTCAATGAGAAGCCTGCACACTGCAACTAGAGAGCACGCCTCACTCACAGCAACTAGAGAAAGGCCATAGCATCAAGGAAGACCCAGTGCCAAAAAAAAATTCCAACCTACATCAGTGCTGATGTCCATGAGAGACATTATTTTAGCTGCTTCTTTTCTGGTTGTTTCCTTAAGAAAAACTAGAGAATATAAGATGCCTCCATTCTAAAAGCATATTAAATAAATTCATAAACATAAACACATCAAACAGCAATATAATAAACTATAACAATTTATAGGAAAATGCAGCTTTCTAGTTTGATATTAGATTAAACTTTCTGCTCTTACCACAATATTGAATAAGAAATATATTATAATCATGAGTATTCCAAGAATGTGCCTGTATAGGAATTCAATTCTTTTGTTCATGGTCTTTATTTTCATCTCCATTTGATTGGACTTCATTTAATTTTTATTTGGGGGGAGGGAGAAGATGTTTTGCACACTAAAAAATGATTTAATTTTTATTCAAGGGAACAGGTAATAGATTTGTACACTAAAAATGTTATCTGAGTTTATAAAAAAGTACTTGTTAATATTATCTTGTGCTTTCTGTGATTTTACTTCTTAAATTCTTCAGTACTAAGACTTGACTTATAACTTTTAAATCAACATGAAAGATTTTATATACTCTTTATTTTGATGACCAGGGTTGTAAAAGAAAAAAAGAAACAGATATGACACGCTTATTTTTATTATGGTCTTAAATTTAAATTCTACTTCAGAAAAAGGTGATGGTTAGTAGAGAAACTTGACTATGCATCCCAATCACCTCGATGGAAAACGCTGTCACTTTAGCTATTAAAGGCATTAAACAAAGGACTCTTGAGAAAGAGTTAGTTGCTCAGCCATGTCTTACTCTTTGTGACCCCATGGACTATAGCCTGCCAGGCTTCTCTGTCCTTGGAATTTTCTAGACAACAATACTGGAGTGGGTAGCCATTCCCTTCTCCAGGGGCTCTTCCCAACCCTGGATATGAAGCCAGGTCTCCTGCAGTGCAGGCAAATTCTTTATAATCTGAGCCTCCAGAAAAGCAATAATAATAATAAAAATTCCCACAGAACCCACCTTTACAATGGGGTTATCAAAAAAGCATAGGTTTGTACATGTTGTTAATCTGAAGCCCACTGAGAACCCAAGTGGAGATGTTAATGTTGTGTTGCACCTGGAGGTCAGGAACTCAAGAGCCGCTTCTCAATTTAGATATGCAGACTCAGCAACGATTTTGTTAAAGATGGTAATTAAAGCCATGGAAGAGGGTTAGTTTGCCATGGGAGAATATGCAGAGTTAGACAAAAAGAGAGCCTAAGACAACATTTAAAAATAGGGCAACTCAGCAAATACATTTGTCAATATGAATTAAGAATTATACAAACATTTACATGTTTTAATCAAAAAATATTACATTAGGAATTTGTATACAAAATTAATCTCTAATTTAGAAATAACCCAATGCTTCAAAATGTGTATCATTAAAAAAATAACTTACAAATAGGGAATGGCAATAAATAATATTATGTCTATTTAAAAATATACAGTCGTTGGATTTTTATAAAAGTATTTTTAGACAACTAGTCCCGTTAGTAAACAGAAAAACAGACTATGACTTCACTCATCCAATTTGAGCATAACTAGTTAAAATATATACACACCTGCAAAAAGCCTCATAAAATTTTTCCTAGTGTTTCTCAGAATAAGATTCTCTTGGCTATATTCTAATCTATCTCAAATATTCTACAAAAATCCCTATTTTTAAAATGCATTTATTTTTTAATTGAAAGATAATTGTTTTACAGAATTTTGTTGTTTTCTTCCAAATATCAGCATGAATCAGTCATAGGTGTACATATATCCCTTCCCTCTTAGACCTCCTTCCGTTTCCCTTCGCATCTCACCCCTTCAGGTTGGTACTGAGCCCCTGTTTGAGTTCCCTGAGTCATACAGCAAATTCTCATTCGCTATCTATTTTAAATATGGCATTGTCAGTTTTCATGTTACTCCCTCCATACATCTCACCTTATTTTTTTTTTTAATAAAAATCTCTATCTTTATTTCAAAAACATTTACAAAATTTCAATATTTTATAGAATACTTCAGTTACTTGTACCTGCACAGCATGTGTAACCACCCATTTGGGCTTTTATTGTGGTGTTTGTGTGCTCAGTCGCTCAGTCATGTCCATCTCTGAGCCCCCCACGGACTGTAGTCCATCAGGCTCCTTTGTCCATGGGATTCTCAGGCAAGAACACTGGAGCTGAAGGCCATTTCCTACTCCAGTGGTATTTAGTTTGTTTTAGTTTCAGTAGGCACTCCTAATCTATAGAAATTTGGGTACAACCCAAGAGCTGACCAGAGTAGCCCATTAACATCAAAATAGATACTGGGTGGGGCTTCCCTGTTGGTCCAATGGGTAGAGTTCACCTTGCCTTGCAAAGGGCACCGGTTTGATCCCTGGCCTAGGAAGATTCCATGTGCCGCAGAGTGGCTGGACTGGTATGTCCAATTATGAGCCAGAGCTCTGGAGTACATGCACCCAGAGCCCATACTCTGCAAGGACAGAGGCCACTGCAATGCGAGGCCCACACAGGTCAAAGAATAAAGATGGATGAAAATAAATAAGTAAAAAATAAATAAATAAAAATAAAAGAGACCAAAATTTTTAAAAAATTGAATTAACAATAAACATAGTATAGACAAGGTTACAGAATCATATAAAAATATAAGGGATAATACAAATTCATCTATTAATGGGTAATATATGATTAAGATTCAGAAAATATAACTTAATGGTGTTAAGTCATTATGCCATTTACTTGATAAGTTAGCCCACAAAGTAATCTCAGAAAAACAGAATCTACACTAATAATAATGCTGAATTTAATGAAATTGGTTACAAAGGAATGCATAGGCAATTTTAGCAGAACTATAGCAGTATTAATATAAGTCACTAGTATGTTCCCTGAGAAACTTCAAAATTAAGTAAACATAAAAGGTTGTTTCTTCTAGGTCTACTTTCTAATAGTGAATGCATTTTGAAAAACAAATAACCAAAGCCCTCTTACTGTTTAAATTGTGGGTGTTTATTATTCAAAAGTAGAAAGATTTCATTTATTTTTCAGTCCAGGAAAAAGAATCACACCCCAAGTGTCAATCATCAAAATTTATGCAGTTTTCAAAACACTGGAAAACAAACTCAGGCTCTTAGTTGAATTAAGTTTGGCATATACTCTATAAATACTCTGTGGCCAACAAGAGTGTTTATAAAGTAGTGGAAAGCTTAAAGAGCATAGTAGTACTACTTTAGAATTCTGGAGAAAAATTTATAACAAATTCTCTGAATTCATAAAATGGACACGTTTTCCAACAACAAAGGTAAGTGGTAATTAGATTTCAATTAGTAGTTACATTATTGACTAACTAGAACTAAATTTTCCATCAAATGTTAAAAAGAAAAATTAGTGGATGAGACTGAAATATTTGTATTTTTAAATTTTGGCCTCTTTTATTGTTTCTTTTATTTATTTATTTTCATCCATCTTTATTCTTTGGCCTGTGTGGGCCTCCCATTGCAGTGGCTCCTCTCATTTCAGAGCACCAGCTCTAGGCGCATGTGCTCCAGAGTGCCAACTCGTAATTGCACACATCGGTTCAGCTGATCCACAGCATGCAGGATCTTCCTGGGCCAGGGATCAAACTGGTGCCCCTTGCATTGTAAGGCAGACTCTACCCACTGGACCACCAGGGAAGCCCGAAATATTTGAATTTTTTTGTGAGTGAAAAGAAGTCTCTAGAAGACACATTCTCTGTACTTTTTCCTTACACTATAAACGTACCATAAATATATATGAGTGTGCGCTCATTTGCTCAGTCATATCAACTTTTTGTGACCCCATGGACTATAGTCCTCCAGGTTCCTCTGTCCTTTAGGCCCACAAAGTAATCTCAGAAAACAGAATCTACACTAATAATAATGCTGAATTTAATGAAATTGGTTACAAAGGAATGCATAGGCAATTTTAGCAGAACTATAGCAGTATTAATATAAGTCACTAGTATGTTCCCTGAGAAACTTCAAAATTAAGTAAACATAAAAGGTTGTTTCTTCTAGGTCTACTTTCTAATAGTGAATGCATTTTGAAAAACAAATAACCAAAGCCCTCTTACTGTTTAAATTGTGGGTGTTTATTATTCAAAAGTAGAAAGATTTCATTTATTTTTCAGTCCAGGAAAAAGAATCACACCCCAAGTGTCAATCATCAAAATTTATGCAGTTTTCAAAACACTGGAAAACAAACTCAGGCTCTTAGTTGAATTAAGTTTGGCATATACTCTATAAATACTCTGTGGCCAACAAGAGTGTTTATAAAGTAGTGGAAAGCTTAAAGAGCATAGTAGTACTACTTTAGAATTCTGGAGAAAAATTTATAACAAATTCTCTGAATTCATAAAATGGACACGTTTTCCAACAACAAAGGTAAGTGGTAATTAGATTTCAATTAGTAGTTACATTATTGACTAACTAGAACTAAATTTTCCATCAAATGTTAAAAAGAAAAATTAGTGGATGAGACTGAAATATTTGTATTTTTAAATTTTGGCCTCTTTTATTGTTTCTTTTATTTATTTATTTTCATCCATCTTTATTCTTTGGCCTGTGTGGGCCTCCCATTGCAGTGGCTCCTCTCATTTCAGAGCACCAGCTCTAGGCGCATGTGCTCCAGAGTGCCAACTCGTAATTGCACACATCGGTTCAGCTGATCCACAGCATGCAGGATCTTCCTGGGCCAGGGATCAAACTGGTGCCCCTTGCATTGTAAGGCAGACTCTACCCACTGGACCACCAGGGAAGCCCGAAATATTTGAATTTTTATGTGAGTGAAAAGAAGTCTCTAGAAGACACATTCTCTGTACTTTTTCCTTACACTATAAACGTACCATAAATATATATGAGTGTGTGCTCATTTGCTCAGTCATATCAACTTTTTGTGACCCCATGGACTATAGTCCTCCAGGTTCCTCTGTCCATGGAATCTTCCAGGCATGAATACTGGAATGGGTTGCCATTTCCTACTCCAAGGGATCTTCTTCCTATCCAAGTACTAACCAGGCCCGACCCTGCTTAGATTACTAGATCAGATGAGATTGGGCACATTCAAGGTGGTATGGCCATAAACCAGGAGATCTTCCTGATCCAGGGACCGAACCTGTAGCTCCTGCATCTCCTGCATTGGTAGATGGATTCTTTACCACCTGGGAAGCCCATAAGTATATGCAGTAAATTATAAAAGCCCCTTGTCTACTTTCTTAACCACCTTGAAAGAGTAGGTGGACTTCTCATTATGTCAAATATGTTTTATGAGGAATGTCATCATCTCGTTGGTTGATGTGTTAATATGTTTTGGCTTTGCTTGGTTGCCTGGCCCACCATTTCAATGAGCAAATGTGGGTATTCGTCAGATGCACATGGTTTCTATCTTCTTTAGTTGAATTATCTAGAAAAATAGAAACTCTAGTTGAGTCATCTGTAAATTGGATATAATTGTACCATCTATGCTTGATTGTTGGGAAGATAAAGGGTCTTATCTGAGTGAAGCAGTTTCATCATACTGGACAGCTAGAAAGACCTCAATGAAGAAGATTCTCTTTTGCCCTTAAAATGGCTTTTCCTCTACCATCAACCTATGTTCTACGAGCTAGAACTAATCACTTCCTCTTCTCAAAATATCTCAATCATTATTTGGAGCTTCTATACCTGTCATAGAAACTAAGAACCTGTTACATTTTACACTAAATTTTAAAAGGCGAGAAAAAATCAGCAACATTAAAATTATAAAGCAAAGTCCAAAATTAAAAGGTTTAAGAAAGGTTAAAATCAGATATAATTTTTATCAGGCAAATATTAAAATAGACGTATTAGCATGCATAATTATGACAAAGGAGTAAAGTCAGTAAAATAAAAATGAGTAAGATGAAAATGAAAGACCACTAAATGTGAGACTATAAAAAGGCTAAAATAAAAGAGATAACACAAGAAATAAAATAATAGGTTTTTTAAATTTAGTTTTTAAAGAGTTTTAGGAATAAATTTTAGGAATAAATAATAGATGATAAATGTAAAGAAAGAATATTTGCCACAATGTAGATGAACCTGGAGAGTATTACAATAGTGAAATATTAGAGGAAGACAAGTACTGTATATTGCCATTAATATGTGGAGTCTAAAAAAGTAAAACAAACCTATGTATATAGTAAAACAGAAACAGACTCATAGAAAACAGAATAGCAGATAGCAGTGGGGATAGAAAGAAGGAGAGGGCTAAGGTGGGAGTAATAGATAAAACATATAAACTACTGTGTAACCTGCCAAAGTGATAAGTACAGAATCCCCTGTACAGCACAGGGAATTATAAGCATTACTGTGTAATACTTAAAATGGAGTATGACCTATAAAAATACTGAATCACTATTCTTTATACCTGAAACTAATGTAAGAGTGGGCTTCGCAGTTGCCTCTAGTGGTAAACAACCCACCTCCCAACTGAGGAGACACAAGAGATGCAGGTTTGATCCCTGGGTTGGGAAGATCCCCTGGAGAAGAAAATGGCTACCCACTCCAGTAGTCTTGCCTGGAGAATCCCATGGACAGAGGAGCCTGGTGGGCTACAGCTCATGGTTTCCAAAGAGTTTGACATGACTGAGCACATACATACAAGCATGTGATGGGATGTTATTCCACTGAATATAATATTGTAAATCAACTACACTTAATAAAAAAGGACTTAATAGAAAAAAATTGACTTACTGAATTAATATTATATGTACATTAAATCAACTAAATATGCTATTACTTTTTCATTAAAATAATTAATATTAAAATAAACGAAAATGAAAAGTATTAAAACATTTTAAGGAACTGAAAGAAATAATCATCTAAAATATTAGAAAGGGCTTCCCCTGGTGGTCCAGTGGATAAGGACACCGCCTTGCAGTGCAAGGGGCGCCAGTTCGATCCCTGGCCTGGGAAGATCCCACGTGCCGCGGAGCGGCTGGACTGATGTGTCCAATTACCGAGCCGGAGCTCTGGAGCGCATGCACCCAGAGCCGGCGCTCTGCGATGACAGATGCCACCGCGATGGGAGGCCCACAGGAGCCAAAGAACAAAGACGGATGAAAATAGAGAAATGAAAGACCAATAGAAGTGGCCCTCCCACTCCCCTCCCTCCCCAATCCGACCCCACCCAAAATAAATAAATAAATAAATAAATAAATAAATAAATAAATAAATCTTTAAAAATAAAATAAAATATTAGAAAATTACAGGAATATATGATAAAATATTTATTTTAAATCAAAGTAATAAAAATGAAAATATGAATAATATGCAATCTTAAAATGATTTAAAATACCATCGCTCAATATTTTCAATATACCAAAACATTACCCTAATACACAGCAAGTAGGAGGAGGAAATGGCAACCCTCTCCAGTATCCTTTCCTGGAGAATGCCATGAACAGAGGAACCTGGCAGGCTACAGCTCATGGTTTCCAAAGAGTTTGACATGACTGAGCACATACATACAAGCATGTGATGGGATGTTATTCCACTGAATATAATATTGTAAATCAACTACACTTAATAAAAAAGGACTTAATAGAAAAAAATTGACTTACTGAATTAATATTATATGTACATTAAATCAACTAAATATGCTATTACTTTTTCATTAAAATAATTAATATTAAAATAAACGAAAATGAAAAGTATTAAAACATTTTAAGGAACTGAAAGAAATAATCATCTAAAATATTAGAAAGGGCTTCCCCTGGTGGTCCAGTGGATAAGGACACCGCCTTGCAGTGCAAGGGGCGCCAGTTCGATCCCTGGCCTGGGAAGATCCCACGTGCCGCGGAGCGGCTGGACTGATGTGTCCAATTACCGAGCCGGAGCTCTGGAGCGCATGCACCCAGAGCCGGCGCTCTGCGATGACAGATGCCACCGCGATGGGAGGCCCACAGGAGCCAAAGAACAAAGACGGATGAAAATAGAGAAATGAAAGACCAATAGAAGTGGCCCTCCCACTCCCCTCCCTCCCCAATCCGACCCCACCCAAAATAAATAAATAAATAAATAAATAAATAAATAAATAAATAAATCTTTAAAAATAAAATAAAATATTAGAAAATTACAGGAATATATGATAAAATATTTATTTTAAATCAAAGTAATAAAAATGAAAATATGAATAATATGCAATCTTAAAATGATTTAAAATACCATCGCTCAATATTTTTCAATATACCAAAACATTACCCTAATACACAGCAAGTAGGAGGAGGAAATGGCAACCCTCTCCAGTATCCTTTCCTGGAGAATGCCATGAACAGAGGAACCTGGCAGGCTACAGTCCATGGGGTTACAAAGAGTCAGACACAGCTGAGTGACCGAGCCACACAGGCATACAGTAAACTAGTCAGGAGTAGAATGAAGAAAAGCTCCCAGGACATTTTACCCTGTCCTCCAGGATATGGGCTCAGTTTTGAACAACAGTTAAAGAGAAGACCAGGTCTAAACAACACTCCTAAGTACTTTGGTCCATGATTTGTCTTCTGCAAGGCAAAATAATCAGCAAAACAAGGTAATGACATTGGTCTTTCTGACCGTAGAAGCATGCACAGAGATTGTGTTCATGAATGGACACTGTAAGTTGGGGAAAATGGAGAAAGAGTAAGAAACTGAAACTCTTGATTGGCTGTGGAGAGCCCTTTCTCCATCCTGGTGAATGAGAAGATCTAAAGAGCATTCCTGTGGGAGGGAACCAAGGAAGACACAGAAGTGCATATGAATCACATGGTTTAGAGACCAATTCCAAGGAATGATCACAAGCAGGAATACACTTGTGATGTCAAGGAAGGCTAAAGGGAGGCCTAAAGGTGAAAAGGTGAAGGATGACCTTTTTTTTTTTTAATTTGATTCTACTCTGTTCAGTCTTTTATCAATTTCTCATTTTGAATAAAAGTCTAATATACTACAATGCCTTACAATATCTTTGGTTACTAGAAATGAATTTTATGACACACTGGAGGCAAAATGGAAAGAGAGCCACAGGACATAGAATGTATAATACAGACAGACTTCAGAAGAGACAAGATATAAGTATTAGATCACTAAGAGATGTATTAGTTACCTACAATCTTGAGGGACATAAAGTTAAAGAAGGAACCAGTTATTTCTCAGTCTGGGTGACTGGGACCTACAGTGGGTTACTGTAAAAGCTCAGTGGTGAGGGTAACTTCAGAGGATAGTAAAATTGAGGACCACATGAAAATATGAATAATATGCAATCTTAAAATGATTTAAAATACCATCGCTCAATATTTTCAATATACCAAAACATTACCCTAATACACAGCAAGTAGGAGGAGGAAATGGCAACCCTCTCCAGTATCCTTTCCTGGAGAATGCCATGAACAGAGGAACCTGGCAGGCTACAGTCCATGGGGTTACAAAGAGTCAGACACAGCTGAGTGACCGAGCCACACAGGCATACAGTAAACTAGTCAGGAGTAGAATGAAGAAAAGCTCCCAGGACATTTTACCCTGTCCTCCAGGATATGGGCTCAGTTTTGAACAACAGTTAAAGAGAAGACCAGGTCTAAACAACACTCCTAAGTACTTTGGTCCATGATTTGTCTTCTGCAAGGCAAAATAATCAGCAAAACAAGGTAATGACATTGGTCTTTCTGACCGTAGAAGCATGCACAGAGATTGTGTTCATGAATGGACACTGTAAGTTGGGGAAAATGGAGAAAGAGTAAGAAACTGAAACTCTTGATTGGCTGTGGAGAGCCCTTTCTCCATCCTGGTGAATGAGAAGATCTAAAGAGCATTCCTGTGGGAGGGAACCAAGGAAGACACAGAAGTGCATATGAATCACATGGTTTAGAGACCAATTCCAAGGAATGATCACAAGCAGGAATACACTTGTGATGTCAAGGAAGGCTAAAGGGAGGCCTAAAGGTGAAAAGGTGAAGGATGACCTTTTTTTTTTTTAATTTGATTCTACTCTGTTCAGTCTTTTATCAATTTCTCATTTTGAATAAAAGTCTAATATACTACAATGCCTTACAATATCTTTGGTTACTAGAAATGAATTTTATGACACACTGGAGGCAAAATGGAAAGAGAGCCACAGGACATAGAATGTATAATACAGACAGACTTCAGAAGAGACAAGATATAAGTATTAGATCACTAAGAGATGTATTAGTTACCTACAATCTTGAGGGACATAAAGTTAAAGAAGGAACCAGTTATTTCTCAGTCTGGGTGACTGGGACCTACAGTGGGTTACTGTAAAAGCTCAGTGGTGAGGGTAACTTCAGAGGATAGTAAAATTGAGGACCACATGAGTTTCTGTCCTTGGATTATACATAAATTAAGAAACCTACTTCCTAAGTATTTCCTTAAAATACATGTTTTACTTCATTTCTATTCCTGCCACCAATACTGACATGTTCTCTGAACTTTTCTTGACCGTTCCACTTTTTCTCCTTTCCAATCCATCTTCAACTCTCATAATTCGTCTTTCCTTGGTAAAGCCAGCCAAAGTGAACACTTCAAAAATAATATTATCTGAGATTTTCAGTTTCTTAGTAGGCAAGAATAATATTCTTGTGGATTATGATATATTTGAACGTAATTCCACCATATTACTAAGGTTTTATGTTTACCATGCTTATTCTTCATCTTTTATTCTCTTTATTAACAACAGATTGACAAAAAAAAGTCCTTATATTTTTAGTTCACCCTTATATTATTTTAGGGGTAGCCCTTAGATCTTGAACATAAATGTCCAAATTTTTTCCTTTGTGACCAAGTCTGAAGTTAACTTGTGTTTCTGCCTGTATCTGCAGGACCTCAGGAGAATGAATTTCTGTTGTCTTAAGCCACACAACCTGTTACTTTGCTCCAGCAGCACTAGGAAACCAGCATACGCCATTTTCCTACTGGTCTCAGAGTGCTATTTCTCTACCAAAAAACTCTTTACCTAGAGCTTTCACCAACTTACTTAAATCCATCTCTGAAATTTCATTTCAGCTCACTGTTCCTTTCTCTCTGCCCTCCTTTACCAGGTTGTATTATGTTATGGACTGTCATGAGCTCTGCATTTCTCTTTTCACACAGCATTTCCCACAAATGTAACTAGGCTTTAATATAATTGTTGTGTATTGTTTATCTCCTCCACTAGAACACAAGTAAGCCCCATGGATAAACACATGTTCACCATCATGCCCTGATTAACTGAGACTATCTCTCATCTATGGTAGATTTTAAATAAATATATAGAGAATGAAATAATAACACTTGATAGGAAACGTAATTTCAGGGTACTGACACTCCTAATTTTGAAATAATGAACTACTTTGTATGAGTTCTGTAAAAGCTCAGTGGTGAGGGTAACTTCAGAGGATAGTAAAATTGAGGACCACATGAGTTTCTGTCCTTGGATTATACATAAATTAAGAAACCTACTTCCTAAGTATTTCCTTAAAATACATGTTTTACTTCATTTCTATTCCTGCCACCAATACTGACATGTTCTCTGAACTTTTCTTGACCGTTCCACTTTTTCTCCTTTCCAATCCATCTTCAACTCTCATAATTCGTCTTTCCTTGGTAAAGCCAGCCAAAGTGAACACTTCAAAAATAATATTATCTGAGATTTTCAGTTTCTTAGTAGGCAAGAATAATATTCTTGTGGATTATGATATATTTGAACGTAATTCCACCATATTACTAAGGTTTTATGTTTACCATGCTTATTCTTCATCTTTTATTCTCTTTATTAACAACAGATTGACAAAAAAAAGTCCTTATATTTTTAGTTCACCCTTATATTATTTTAGGGGTAGCCCTTAGATCTTGAACATAAATGTCCAAATTTTTTCCTTTGTGACCAAGTCTGAAGTTAACTTGTGTTTCTGCCTGTATCTGCAGGACCTCAGGAGAATGAATTTCTGTTGTCTTAAGCCACACAACCTGTTACTTTGCTCCAGCAGCACTAGGAAACCAGCATACGCCATTTTCCTACTGGTCTCAGAGTGCTATTTCTCTACCAAAAAACTCTTTACCTAGAGCTTTCACCAACTTACTTAAATCCATCTCTGAAATTTCATTTCAGCTCACTGTTCCTTTCTCTCTGCCCTCCTTTACCAGGTTGTATTATGTTATGGACTGTCATGAGCTCTGCATTTCTCTTTTCACACAGCATTTCCCACAAATGTAACTAGGCTTTAATATAATTGTTGTGTATTGTTTATCTCCTCCACTAGAACACAAGTAAGCCCCATGGATAAACACATGTTCACCATCATGCCCTGATTAACTGAGACTATCTCTCATCTATGGTAGATTTTAAATAAATATATAGAGAATGAAATAATAACACTTGATAGGAAACGTAATTTCAGGGTACTGACACTCCTAATTTTGAAGATCTATCTACTCAGGGATAAGCTGAGACATTTTTAACTTTAGAAGATCCCCAAATGCTACATACATATACCATTGTCAGGTTAATATGTAAAACACCTATTTCTTGTTATGGTGCTTTCTTTGAAGGGATTCCATTATACTTTCAAACAATTGCAACCACTCACCAGAACTATACTCACAGCTTAAACAACATTTATATAGCTCCCTGAATCTTTTCTTCTTTCATTGAAAGAAATTTAATTTTTGTTCAACTTCTACCTGGGCCTTTCTTTGCATACATTTGACAAAGCAATTCAAGATAAATATTAACACAGAACTCAGAACTTTCTCAAGTGTTAAGAAAAGAAGGCACATATAAGGGTGTGAAGAAAATAATCACACTAAGTATCAAAACTTTTCCCAATTCCAGAGAAATAGCTGGAGATGGTTGCTACCCATCAGGAAGCACAGAAAATTCATAAACTGAAAGCATGCTTATAAATGAGCTTGGCAATGATCCTGTAGAAACGATTTGAGGGGAGAATCACAGAAATTTATGAACCAGGATACTTGCAAACAGACAAAACTCGGTCAGATGAACAACAACAACAAAAAAGGCCTCTTGTGGTTTACAAACAGAACTTTGGAAAAAGTTTTTCTGCCACTACTACAAAATCGTCTTCACAGTAGGGAGAATTCATGAACCTTGGCAATTCTCACTTGCTCAACAGAGACGGATCAGAGCAACCGTATCCAAGCATAATCTTCCTCAAGTGTTACGTTTTTAAAGCACTAAGCTTCAATCTCAGATGAGGAGACCCTTGACAAAACAGTAAGAGGTTTGAAGTAGAACAGGTGGTATTAAAAACTTGATCTTGTTAAGTTTAAAATCAGTTAAGTCACAGATATTTTTTTGGTGACCATAAACATGAAGATTTTCCCCTTAAATCTGAAATGTTTTCATTTAATATTCAACTCCAAGCTCCTTGTTATATATAAACTAACACACACTCTTCAGACAGAATCTGGTAAAGCAAGTGCGTATTTCAATGTCACCAGAAGGTGCCACATCACAGGACTGATGTGAAGGGACAGTGTTGAAGGGTTTAGTGAATGTGGTGTTCTAGGGAGACCCATATTGCTATTACTTACAACATAAGTCATATTCTTGTAGGATTTTAAGTCAGCTTTCATAAAATGCTTTACTTTTCAGTGAATGGTTAACAATATGTAAATCCAGGGAAATGAATTATTCTGGGCCCGTTTTCTAAAGAACTGATCTTCTCAAGCATAAAACATTTTCTATTTTTACTTTCTGACTACATTTTAAAAATTTACAGATGATTAAGGTAAATGAGAAGGGCATTAAAGAGATCAACTGTGAGTTAAATACCTGGACATTAGTAAAGGTAAAACTGTAATCATCATGTAAATCGTAAGTATAGAGCATTAGTAAGACATTCTTTGTAATAATACATCACAAACTCAGAAAACAAGCATATTTTTCTCATAAATCTTCACCACTCTTGTGTCTGAAAACTAGCTAGGCAACTTCACCAATAGTGAGGCTTTCTTCTGAGTCTGGGTTTCAGTTGAGAAACAGCTAGGGTAGGCTGAATCTATGCTTCACACTACAGACTTTTAGATCTGCCCCATCATTCTGCCCCAGGGATCTCTGGTCTCCCTGGACTAGAGGGCAAGGCAGCTGCATGCTCTTCTCTAGATGGCAGAAATCCCAAGGAGCAAGCCCAATCAACGCCATCACTTTCTTTGCTTTTTTGCCATGTCCATTCACTTATATCCACCAGGCAAACCTGAAGGAGTAAAAAGTAGAGCTCACCTTTTCTGGAAGGACTTGCAAAATTAGGTGACAAAGGTTATGGATTCAGAGAATGGTGAACAATCAATACACAATAATTCAATCTGCCGTGGGCCTCTTTTCATTTTTATTGGTAATTGAATTCTTACTTGTTCTTCAGTAATAGAAACAGCAGAATAATTAGTGTGCTGGTTCAGACTGAAGAAGAGATATATCTCTTTCATTTGTTCTACTGTTCTTGTAATAGAAACCAATGTTGTGCATTCAAAATAGGAGAATCTAACATTGGAAAATATAATCAGCATTAACATACTGAATAGATAAGAATGATTTCTAGTGTGCCTGAACACATGGGAGTACTGAAAACTAAGGTCTGGCTTAACACAGAAAAGCAAATTAAAAGATCTGCACTGCCCTAGGAAAACTACAGTCCTTATAACTCAAGGGTTGAAAGATTTATTTCCCCACGGACCAAGGTTTCAGCAGATCAATTAATAGACCATGTTCTTCTCTTCTGCTGCCATGTGCAGAAAGAAAAATGTGTTGATTATGCCATTTTGGAGCACTATATACACAAAGTCAACTTTATGGGCTGGTCTAACCTACAGTGCAGGACTTAGAAATTGGGAACCAGAAAATAATCAGTCTCTATCCACTTGGCAGCGTAAACTATCATGAAGTCCAGTGGTTGGCAGACAGAGGACCTGGAGCCCTGAGTGGCTCTCGCTTCACAGCTTCTGATCAAAAGAATGAAGCTCCCTAAACTCAGTAAAGTCTGAGAATCAAATTACTATATAACATATGCTCTAAAATTTACAAAAGGTTTAGAGTAACACAATCTTTCCCTTCCAGGCAAGGAAATGAAATGAGCACCAGTAAAATGTTTAGGTTTTACAATACTGCAAAGGAAGGAAAAATGCCATTAATATCATCAAATCACCCATAATGGGTTCTCTTTCAGCACAGGGCTAATTTTCTTTTTGGCCTCCTCCACTGCAGAATAAGCTTTCTGTGTGGAGCCTCTGTTAGGTTAATGGCAGGCTTCTTGTGTAGTAAAGCAATAAATCAACCCTGTATGATTAACCTAGGTGCTTTTCATTTTGTGATTTCTTTTTAGAATAGCATGTATTAGATGTAATATTATTTGAACAATTTTATGTATTCAAAGGGCTTACTAGTTCTAAAATACAGAGTTTATAAATGATAGGTCCTTTCTAATGGGATGAGACAATCTTACAGAGTATGTCTTTGTACTTTAGAGCTAAAAGTGACCTTGGCGATATTAAACAGAACTTTTCATTAGGGTAAGAGTCTCTTCTAAAATATCTCTGAAAGAATGCCTTCCACTTTCTGTTGTACCGTTTTCAGCAAACAGGACTCCTTCCAAGAGACACAGAGAAAATGCGTCAAGAAACCCAACAATATCCATAAAATAAACTATAAAACAAAACAAAAACAGAAAGAAAAGATACACATGGACAGATAAAATATGTAAGCCTCTGATTAAGAAATTGAAAGTATTTTTCACTTACATTTTTAATTTTAATTTAATTTCACAGTGTAAGTGTACCTTTTCCTCTAGCTGGTAATTTTGAGGAAAGGAGGGATGATGTGAAAAAAATAATCAGCTGTATTTATGGTGTTGAAGAAAGAATCTGGTTTTCTGGAACATGGCCTGTGATAGCAGAACAACGTCTGGCAACAAAGTGGTTGTATTTGGCTGGATAGTTGCTGGCACTATCACAAAATATTAAGGTGGATATCTGAGATGGGATGAAGACCCAAGCAAAACTGCAAACCAGGTGGGATCAAGAGAGCCACAGGACAATGTGCAAGCATGATTTGTCAGTCAACGGGGAGCCAACACACAATTCTGTGCCTCTTCTGCAGGTCACGGAACTCATATTACCAATCTTCACATTTCCCTTAAATTCAGGAATTAGGAAACATTCTCAAGTTTTGCACATAGACATATTTGCTACTTTCTTTCAAAATGTAAGATATTAAGAACTCTCCAACAGGGGTCCAACTTTAATATGTAACGAACACATACAAAGGAAGCTGGCTCTTCCCTAGGCTTTTCTGCATTAGAAAGTAACTGATTGTCAACTGGGATAGAGGGATGACTTCCTCAAACCTGATTCTCCCATGAATACCAGCCATACATCTAGACAATAAATCACAACAACAAACATCTGAAGGTGCTGTACACTGAAGGAAAGAACACAGTTTGTGGAGAGAGGTCAGAAATTGGAACTAACACTCAACAGTGCGAGTTTGTTTTTCTTTTTCTCTGTACTGAGAGTATGTGGTTTGACCCTGACTATCACGTAAAGTGACTCAAATTCTGATGGGAAATTTGTACTTTAGAGCTAAAAGTGACCTTGGCGATATTAAACAGAACTTTTCATTAGGGTAAGAGTCTCTTCTAAAATATCTCTGAAAGAATGCCTTCCACTTTCTGTTGTACCGTTTTCAGCAAACAGGACTCCTTCCAAGAGACACAGAGAAAATGCGTCAAGAAACCCAACAATATCCATAAAATAAACTATAAAACAAAACAAAAACAGAAAGAAAAGATACACATGGACAGATAAAATATGTAAGCCTCTGATTAAGAAATTGAAAGTATTTTTCACTTACATTTTTAATTTTAATTTAATTTCACAGTGTAAGTGTACCTTTTCCTCTAGCTGGTAATTTTGAGGAAAGGAGGGATGATGTGAAAAAAATAATCAGCTGTATTTATGGTGTTGAAGAAAGAATCTGGTTTTCTGGAACATGGCCTGTGATAGCAGAACAACGTCTGGCAACAAAGTGGTTGTATTTGGCTGGATAGTTGCTGGCACTATCACAAAATATTAAGGTGGATATCTGAGATGGGATGAAGACCCAAGCAAAACTGCAAACCAGGTGGGATCAAGAGAGCCACAGGACAATGTGCAAGCATGATTTGTCAGTCAACGGGGAGCCAACACACAATTCTGTGCCTCTTCTGCAGGTCACGGAACTCATATTACCAATCTTCACATTTCCCTTAAATTCAGGAATTAGGAAACATTCTCAAGTTTTGCACATAGACATATTTGCTACTTTCTTTCAAAATGTAAGATATTAAGAACTCTCCAACAGGGGTCCAACTTTAATATGTAACGAACACATACAAAGGAAGCTGGCTCTTCCCTAGGCTTTTCTGCATTAGAAAGTAACTGATTGTCAACTGGGATAGAGGGATGACTTCCTCAAACCTGATTCTCCCATGAATACCAGCCATACATCTAGACAATAAATCACAACAACAAACATCTGAAGGTGCTGTACACTGAAGGAAAGAACACAGTTTGTGGAGAGAGGTCAGAAATTGGAACTAACACTCAACAGTGCGAGTTTGTTTTTTCTTTTTTTCTCTGTACTGAGAGTATGTGGTTTGACCCTGACTATCACGTAAAGTGACTCAAATTCTGATGGGAAATTTCACCATCTTTGTGGAATTAGAGTTAGCATTCCTGGGCAACAATTAGCCAATGAAGAGTGAGAAAGAAGCTCCAGAGAAGTTGCCCAGAGGCATTTAATAATTCATGCATAATTTCACCATAAGTCCATGCTGTTTCCTGAACCATTTCTATGTGAGGTAAACTGCATGCATATTAACAAGCAAGGTTTCAAGAACTGAACTGAGATCTGAATCGCTGCCCAGATTTTTGTCTAACCCAGTTGATCATGTGATAAAAGCAAACATGTCAAAACTTTGGAGATTATAACACAATCTGAAATCTAAACAGCATCATATTCACAGTGCTTATGATATACATCAAAATTACTTAGTGCAAATTGAACCAGGAAAATGGAATCCCAGATCTATAGAAAAGACAAAAGATGTGAACCTGAAGGTAACAGAGATGCTAAAAATTATACGCAAAGATTTTAAAACTGGGATTTTAAGGAGTCAGACACAATTGAGTGTGCATACACACACAGGGTTTTTTAAAAAATATTTTATTTTTTAACACCAAAAACATTTTGTATTGGGTACAACCAATTGACAATGTTGTGATAGTTTCAGGTGAACAGTGAAGGGACTCATACATGTTTATTAATGGGCTGACCCAGGAGCTTTTGCTTCAGTAAAAAGAACTTGGAAAACTATGTCCACTCTGAATTTAGTTCACCTGGAAAACCAGTTCTCTCACACTCTATATGAATCACCTAAAAGGAAGACTGGTAAAATTCTTAATCTTTATCTCCAGCTATTGAAAGCTTCTGTTCTATGTGCCAAGTCACTTCAGTCATATCTGACTCTTTGCAACCTTTTGGACTGTCATAGATTCCTTAGTCCGTGGGTTTCTCCAGGCAAGAATACTGGAGTGAATTGCTATTTCCTCCTCCAGGGCATCTTCCTATCACAAGGACTGAACCCACTTCTCTTATGTCTCCTGCATTGGCAAGCAGGTTCATTACCACAGGCACCACCTTGGAAGTCCTTTGAAAGCTCCTAAATGAAACAAAAACCTTCCAAGTTTCTCCTATTATTGCAAAGAGCAAGGACATTAGAAAAAAATTGTTAAAGACTTAAGTAGCCCCCAAATCATTCTTTTCTCTGTCCTCCCAATTAATGATGGAGCTCTGAGAAACCATAGGAGTTCTTCCCAACACTCCCTCTTAATCAGACTGGAGAAACATTTCTCCAGATTAGGGATGAATTTTCCCCAGTTTTAAATGATATTGGAACCCTACTGTCAGTGTTCAGCCTATTATAAAGCAGTCCTAACTTCTGAGTACCCAAACAGTTTAAACAGTGCAGATCCCTAAGGCATTTTAAGACGTTCCTGTCTCTGAACCTATCTCCTTTAGTTTAGGCCCTTTGAGAGATATACATGCTTCTCTCCTTAGTCCCTATGCCACATCCATTTATTAGGCTGAGACTCCATAGTGAAGTATCATGCTGAAATTTCTTCATCCCAAAAAGGTGTAAAACTTCTGAAATTTGACAGTAGTCACTAAACAACCAACCGGGTAGATTAAATGAACCCTATGACATCTTCTGTTTGTTTTGTCTTTGACACTACAAGAGTGGAGCTTCTTGAAACACTGATCATTTATCTTTATTTAATCAGCTACCATCCTCCTTATGCGCAAAAACATACTAGCAAAATTCACAGTGCACGTTCTATTATTAATAAGATTCTTTAGAACCTCTTCCTAGAACTAATCAATATTCTGCAAGGGAAGAAGCTCTTCAGGGCTTATAATAGAAGTTTATAAGATGCAAGACCTAATTATCCTTTGCATCAGTCACTGTAATACTCCTGTTTTTGATGTTGTTGTTTAGTCATGTCTGATTCTTTTGCAGTCCCATGAACAGTAGCCTGCTGGGCTCCTCCCTCCATGGAATTTTCCAGGCAAGAATACTGGAGTGGGTTGCCATTTCCTTCTCCAGGGGATTTTCCTGACCCAGGGATTGAACCTGTGTCTCCTGCATTGGCAGGAAGATCCTTTACCCCAAATCACCTGGGAAGCACACTCCTATTTTACTGGTGAGAAAACTTAAGAGCTGAAGGTGGAGAGCTGTGTCCAAGACCTCCAAGTGATAAACAACATTGTTAATTCTCCATACTCTGTTGCTCCAACTTTCATATGCTGCTAACATCCATTCTCATCAAAAGTATATTCTTCACTGTAATTGAGATACACAATGCATTCTTTAGCATTCCTGTTGATAAGGCAATACCTTTTGCCTTCAGATAGGAAGAAAAACAATTCACCTCAGCAATAGTGTTTTAGGGTTTTATTTCTTACAAATCCTAAAGACTGGCCTAGATGATGCGAAGTTCCCTAAGGGTCTACTTTGCTGCAATGTGTAAACTATTTGATTCTTTGCTCTTTTCTCAGGCCTCCTCACAGGCACACAACATCATTTGCTAAAGCTTTTAGTCTTAAAGGAAAGTAAGGTCACCAAAGAAAAATTATAGTTTGTTCAAACCCAGGTTCAATATTTAGGACATCTGATATCAGAACAAGGGTTACACCTAGATCCAATTGGACCTCATGGTGTCCTAAGTTTCCCAAAACCCAAAACTAAATGCCAACTGTGAGGTTTTCTTGGGCTAGTTGGTTACTGCTAAAATTGGATTCCAAATTTCTCTCCTATGGCCAAACCTCTGTATGCTTTACTAAACAACAACGGTGACCCAATTTTATGGGAACAACCAGATGTCGTGGCTTTTAAGGCCCTAAAGGAGAGTTTATAAACACTTCTACCCTTGGGCACATCAATTATTAGATTCCCCTTTTCTTTTTTGTATATGAAAAGAAAAAAGTGCCTTGGGGTACTTGCCCCAAAACATGGAGTCTATCTTTAGGGTATGATAGACAGCAACTGATCCCTGTGGCATATAGATACCCTCCACCCCACTTTAGAGTCATTATGGTCATAGCTCTTTCTCGGTTAAGACCATCAAACAAATTGTTGTGGGACTGCCTTGAACAACTTTTGTACCTTATGTGACAGAAGCCCTGACAAATTCTCATCACTCAACATTTTTTAATTAGCAGGACCTTCTATGAAGTCCTTTCATTTACTGGTTCTCACATAATTCTTTTCAGTTGTAGTAACTGTAAAACCTGATGCTTTTCTCCTCTCAGTCATCAATGAAGTTCTTTATGTCTACTTAATACTGACGGATCATCTCCTGACCCTCCAAGATGATCTACAGGAAATTTACCTCTTAGCAACAATGACTTCTTATAGTTCACTGAAGGTTCTTATTTAATAGAAGGGGGCGGAAAATATTGTGCTGGGTATGTTATAGCAACTCCTATTGATGTTGTTGAAGTATCATCTTTACCTATTGCTACTTCCGCCCAAAAGGCTAAATTATTTCTCCTATCCAGGCTTATACTTTAGACAAACACGAAACTGCCAGTATTCAGTAGATCTACTTTTGAAAAACTTTGCAGAAGCAACACAGCTTCCTTACTTCCAGCAGAAAGAAAATGAAAAATATCTCCTATGTTCAGCACTCTTGGACGCAACCCTTTCACCTACCACTTGAGTTATTATTAAGATTCCAGGGCACTGCAAACTTGACTCTCTGGAAGCTAAGGGAAATCATCTTGTTGACACTTTTTCAAGGAATGCTGCCCTTAATGGAACCAGTAGCAGCCAAACCTCTGTCATAGTACAAAAGGTTATTTCCCCAAATGATAACTCCGAAAACCTGGCTAGAGAGGCCCAGCAATTGGCCTCCAAAAGGGAAAAACAAGATTGGAAATTCAGTAATTATTGGTTTGATAAAAAGAGAGAGCTCTGGCTTGAACCAAATAACAACGCAGTCCTACTGGAGACTCTAAAATCCCCACTCCTCACCACTATACCTGTGTTAAACCACGGGTCTACTGACAAAATGTTAGCCTTCATGAATCAATACTGGTGAGGAAACATTAGTAAGCCTGAAAAACCTGCCTACCTCACTTGTCCCACTTGTATGAAATACAACCCAAGAAAGCTTGTTTGTACTGCTCCCAGACATTTCAAACTATTTAATGGACCATTCAAGACCTGGCAAATGGATTTCATACAGCTTCCTCCGTCTCATGAATATATATTTTGGTCATGACCTGTATGTTTTCTCACTGGACTGTGAAGCCTGAAGGCTACCTTCTCTTATGGCTAAAGCTTCTTTGAAAACGATTACCCCTACCTGAGAATTCCTCTCAAAATTCATAGTGGTCAAAGAATGACCCACTTTACTGGCCAGGTGCTTTTGACAAATCTGTGTTGTTTAGCTGGTTTTATGATATTTTCACTGTATTTACCAACTCTCATTCCTTTGATTTAGTAGAATGCATGCACAGCATTAAAATTCAACTGGCGAAATTTGCAGAGGCCCTCCCAAACACCTTGGACATAAGCACTGCTGTTAGTTTTAAATCTTACATTCACCTCCTCTTCGGTAACTCATAAACTGTCACATTTTGATATAGTTACAAGATACCCGATGCACTTGCCTTCTTCTCCTATTGACCTACAACTTCTAAAAGGAGAGACACTCTATTGCAGATGCCTAAGCAATTCTATTTTTAAAAAAGCATGTCTTTTAGAGAAATCTTTACAATGTACTCTTGGGAAATGAAGATTTAAAACCTGCAGATTAAAAAAAGACCCATCCAGAAGAACTCTCTGACAGAGGCCTCTGTCAGGTATTGCTAACCAAGATTTGTACCACCAGACTCCAAGGAATAAAGTCTTGGATTCAAGTGATACAGCTAAAGAAAATGAACTTGACTGAACCTGAACATTTGATTACCTGAAAGATTTGTCAAATCTTTTATGATCATATAGCACTACAAACGGCGTCCACTGTCAAATCCTGATAACATATGGACTTTATTTATTTATTTATTTTAATGAATTAATTTATTTATTTTGGTAGGGGTGGGGTGAGGAGGGAGGGGAGCAGGTGGGCCACTTCTATTGGTCTTTCATTTGTCCATTTTCAAAGATTGTTCCATCTTTGTTCTTTGGCCCGTGTGGCCCTCCCATCGCGGTGGCCTCTGTTGTCGCAGAGCACCGGCTCTGGGCGCATGCACTGTAGAGCTCTAGCTCCGTAATTGGACACATCGGTCCAGCCGCTCCGCAGCACGTTGGATCTTCCCAGGCCAGGGATCGAACCGGCACCCCTTGCACTGCAAGGCGGTGTCCTTACCCACTGAACCACCAGAGAAGCCCAACATATGGACTTTAGACAAAAGGTACCTGAGACTGCTCTCTCCTACTCCTCCTTGTTACTCAAATGTGGCCTTGATAGGTTTCCAATTTGGGCACTTTCCCTCTGGTGTGAGAGACACTACACCCAGGAAAGATTTTTCCTGGCACTGAGTGACAAAAAGCCACTAAAACCTAAAAATCTGGCACTCATCAATGATCATTCAGAGAACTATATTTTTTTCTCTTTTTTTGATCGTTCATTTATTTTTCTTTGTTCTTTGGCCTGTGTGGGCCTCCCATTGCAGTGGCCTCTCTCGCCACAGAGCACCGG
The DNA here is from genome assembly GCA_022376925.1 of Tragulus kanchil. Lineage (NCBI taxonomy): Eukaryota > Metazoa > Chordata > Mammalia > Artiodactyla > Tragulidae > Tragulus > Tragulus kanchil. The sequence continues at coordinate 84,566,067 of JAIOJX010000002.1, read as the reverse complement.
CTCTGGGCACATGCGCTCCAGAGCTCCGGCTCAGTAGTTAGACACATCGGTCCAGCTGCTCAGTGACATGTGGGATCCTCCCAGGCAAGGGATCAAACTGTGCCCCCTGCACTGCAAGGTGGTGTCCCTACGCACCGGACCACCAGGGAAGCCCCAGAGAACTATCTTAATCAAAAAGAGGAAATGCAAAAATTTTATAAACAGACACTTCAATTAAATAGAGTTGGGAGGCCAGAGGAGGGAACTTTCACACACTGTGACCCTAGCAGAGCCCAACAGGCAGAAAGACTCTTCTTTCTTAGCAGAGACTCAGGCAATGAAAACCCATGAATTCTTTGTTTATTACAGCTCTCTCAACTTCATTTTCCTTCTATAAAAGAATTATTTTTCCTTTGCATGTGGTTCATCATGGTTGCCTGGGTCGAGAAGTTTCCCAGGAGGAGAAAAAGTCAACCCACTCCAGTATTCTTGCCTAGAAAATCCCATGGACAAAGAAGCATGGCAGGGTACTGTTTATGGAGTCACAAAGAGTCAGACGCACCTGAGAGACTCAGCACATCATGGTTGCAGATCCTCAATTATAATTTTCTACTGATCCTAAATACAGATCTTGTTTCTGTGATATTTTTGTATAATGGCTGAAAACAATTTCATTGTGTAGTTTTTCAAGTTTCTACTTTTTAACAAAGAAGCTAATTTCAGTCTCAGTTATATAATTATAACCAGAAATGTAGCCCTCATGTTGCTAATCATCCAAAAACAACATCTGACATATTTGCTACCATTTTTCTAAACCATACAATTTGGTACTCACCTTTTCATTTGTGTTTGTAATGTGGATACAGAATAATCCTCTCACTAATATACTTCACATTTAATCATTTTAGATTGTTCAAAATTCTAAATGGCAGTAATGGTCTCAAATGTGTGCTTGTACTCTTTTGAGTTTTCTTTACAATTATGAAGAAAAACATTCTTTTCAAGTATAATTCATAATCAATATACACTTCAATAGAGTAAATAAGCTTCTTAATAAGATTTTAAACCTCATGAAAATGCTACCATATTTTATACTATGTATTCCTAAGCTAAGAAAGTAGAGATGAACTTAGTATGTAAAAAGCTTTTATGCTACCTTATACAAACTTCATATTTTATTAACAAGGAAAAAAGTATGGCAACTGAAATTTGCACCTGTCTGTTCCCTTTAGCTCCAAGGATTCAGAGATCTGAATAATTTTCATTTCCATCAACTACTATTATACTTGGTTGTGACTTTACAAACTTGTGCAATTAAAGGCAAACTGTATTCACTGTTAACATATTTCAAGTGCCTGAAATCAAATGATGTTGAAGACAAAATTAAAGAAAAAAATTTTCACTTTAGTAAAATAAAAAGGGGAACCAATATGCAATAGTCAACAAAACCATGACAGTCACCACATTCCCCTGCACAGGGCTAGCAAGGGCTCTTTCTTTGGAGCTTGGACAACCTCACTGTCAGTCACTCTGCTTGTGGCGGGTCCTGCTCATTTTATGTACTTCTCTTCACAAGGGCTGAGTTGTGACTTTCAAAATGAGAAGCCCACCTCTTATTTGCAGGGGACCCTGGAAATTGCTTTACGGCTTGAATACACATGGAGCTCTTCCCTGACCTTGAAATCAGGCTCAATAAAAATCTATGGGGTCCTGCCATTAGATCCTAAATACAGATCTTGTTTCTGTGATATTTTTGTATAATGGCTGAAAACAATTTCATTGTGTAGTTTTCAAGTTTCTACTTTTTAACAAAGAAGCTAATTTCAGTCTCAGTTATATAATTATAACCAGAAATGTAGCCCTCATGTTGCTAATCATCCAAAAACAACATCTGACATATTTGCTACCATTTTTCTAAACCATACAATTTGGTACTCACCTTTTCATTTGTGTTTGTAATGTGGATACAGAATAATCCTCTCACTAATATACTTCACATTTAATCATTTTAGATTGTTCAAAATTCTAAATGGCAGTAATGGTCTCAAATGTGTGCTTGTACTCTTTTGAGTTTTCTTTACAATTATGAAGAAAAACATTCTTTTCAAGTATAATTCATAATCAATATACACTTCAATAGAGTAAATAAGCTTCTTAATAAGATTTTAAACCTCATGAAAATGCTACCATATTTTATACTATGTATTCCTAAGCTAAGAAAGTAGAGATGAACTTAGTATGTAAAAAGCTTTTATGCTACCTTATACAAACTTCATATTTTATTAACAAGGAAAAAAGTATGGCAACTGAAATTTGCACCTGTCTGTTCCCTTTAGCTCCAAGGATTCAGAGATCTGAATAATTTTCATTTCCATCAACTACTATTATACTTGGTTGTGACTTTACAAACTTGTGCAATTAAAGGCAAACTGTATTCACTGTTAACATATTTCAAGTGCCTGAAATCAAATGATGTTGAAGACAAAATTAAAGAAAAAAATTTTCACTTTAGTAAAATAAAAAGGGGAACCAATATGCAATAGTCAACAAAACCATGACAGTCACCACATTCCCCTGCACAGGGCTAGCAAGGGCTCTTTCTTTGGAGCTTGGACAACCTCACTGTCAGTCACTCTGCTTGTGGCGGGTCCTGCTCATTTTATGTACTTCTCTTCACAAGGGCTGAGTTGTGACTTTCAAAATGAGAAGCCCACCTCTTATTTGCAGGGGACCCTGGAAATTGCTTTACGGCTTGAATACACATGGAGCTCTTCCCTGACCTTGAAATCAGGCTCAATAAAAATCTATGGGGCTTCCCTGGTGGTCCAGTGGGTAAAGAGTCTGCCTTGCAGTGCAAGGGGTGCCAGTTCAATCCCTGGGACGGGATGATCCCACATGCTGTGGAGTGGCTGGACTGGTGTGCCCAAAAGCAAGCCAGCACTCTGCAGCACGTGCACCCAGAGCTGGTACTCTGCTACAGGAGAGGCCACTGCAATGGGAGGCCCCCACAGGCCAAAGAACAAAGATGGATGAAAATAAATAAATGAGGGACCAATAAACATGGCCAAGAATAATAATAAAAAAAATCTATGCAAGTCCTTTAAGAGCACAGTCATCTGTTAATTTAATTTGGAGGGGCCTAATTAGTAACCAACACTGGGAATACTGTCAGATCATCATTGAAAAACTGGGCCCAGTATTCTGTTTCTCTCTTAGTGATGTCTGTATATTCCTCTGGGTCTTTGTTTCACTGCACTTGTCTTGGCCTGTCTCTGAATTATAAACAATGGATTGAGATAGGAAGATCAGGCCAATCTCTGGAATGCAACCTTTGACTCCAGAATACATCTCCATTGTACAATTGCACTGAAATTCCTTTGTCAGACAATGGGTGGTACAGCAGGGATTTTGGGGGAAAATATCTTGGATTAGCGGTGTCCCTGACTCCTTAGGCTCATCTGAGGCTTCATCAACATCATCATCCTCTTCTTCTTTTCTCCCTATCTCTTCTTTTCCTTTTCTTCCCTCCCTTCCTCTTCTTCCCTCCTTCCTCCACTCCTCTCATTCTCCCATACTCTGTTTTTCTCATTTTCTCTTTATTTTTTCACTCCACATAACAAAGTGTACACTTGGGTGTTCAAACTTTAGTCCAAAATCATAGTAATTATCAATTTCAGGGAGCACATTTTCTCCCTGTGCCAAGAATTTAGTTCAGAAACTCCAGGATACCTCAGAGAAATCTTGTATGAATGTGACATTAGTTTTTCACATTTCTGAAGTGTGTACTAGCCTGTTTAAAGCATGGTGTAAGAGTTTCCTGGAATAAGTTTCAGGTATGAGTTTACTGCTTTAGTGACAGTTTCACAAGGCAAAAGTTTGGCTAAACTTCTACAGCAGTGTTTTTGACTGTTTTTATTATTACATCTATATTCCACTTACTGCATCTCTGATGTTTTCCATTTTTTTTACTTTTCTCTATTGAAAATGGTTCTTAGAATTGTCATTGTCTGTTAAAAAGTATCGTTAAAATATTCTTCCTTATTTGACCTAGTTTTTTTTTCTTTTTTTGGCCACTTCTATTGGTCTTTCATTTATTTATTTTCATCCATCTTTGTTTTTTTGGCCTGTGTGGGCCTCCCATCACAGTGGTCTCTCTCGCTGCAGAGCACCAGCTCTGGGCGCTGGGCGCATGTGCTCCAGAGCTCCGGCTTGGTAGTTGGACACATTGGCCCAGCTGCTCCACGGCACATGGAATCTTCCCAGGCCAGGGATCAAACCAGAGCCCCTTGCACTATGAGGCGGTGTCCTTACCCACTGAACTACCAGGGAAGCCCCCTAGCTTTTTGAACCACTGTGTTGACTAGTTGTATCTAAGCAGTTTGACATGCAAAATCCATCATGCATTTTTCAATCTATGTGTGTGTGTGTGTGTGTGTGTGTGTGTGTGTGTGTGTTTGTCACTCAGTTGTGTCCAACTCTCTGCAACCCATTGGACTATATAGCCTGCCAGGCTCCTATGCCCATGGAATTTTTCCAGGCAAGAGTACTGGAGTGGGCTGCCATTTCTTTTCCAGGGGATTTTTCTGACCAAGGGATTAAACCTAGGTCTCCTGCACAGCAGGCTGACTTTTTACCATCTGAAGCACCAGGGAAAGGTTATATTTAAATACTTGTTCCACACTGCATCCCATGAGCAGACATGCCCTTTAATACTCTGTTTTTCTCATTTTCTCTTTATTTTTTCACTCCACATAACAAAGTGTACACTTGGGTGTTCAAACTTTAGTCCAAAATCATAGTAATTATCAATTTCAGGGAGCACATTTTCTCCCTGTGCCAAGAATTTAGTTCAGAAACTCCAGGATACCTCAGAGAAATCTTGTATGAATGTGACATTAGTTTTTCACATTTCTGAAGTGTGTACTAGCCTGTTTAAAGCATGGTGTAAGAGTTTCCTGGAATAAGTTTCAGGTATGAGTTTACTGCTTTAGTGACAGTTTCACAAGGCAAAAGTTTGGCTAAACTTCTACAGCAGTGTTTTTGACTGTTTTTATTATTACATCTATATTCCACTTACTGCATCTCTGATGTTTTCCATTTTTTTTACTTTTCTCTATTGAAAATGGTTCTTAGAATTGTCATTGTCTGTTAAAAAGTATCGTTAAAATATTCTTCCTTATTTGACCTAGTTTTTTTTTCTTTTTTTGGCCACTTCTATTGGTCTTTCATTTATTTATTTTCATCCATCTTTGTTTTTTTGGCCTGTGTGGGCCTCCCATCACAGTGGTCTCTCTCGCTGCAGAGCACCAGCTCTGGGCGCTGGGCGCATGTGCTCCAGAGCTCCGGCTTGGTAGTTGGACACATTGGCCCAGCTGCTCCACGGCACATGGAATCTTCCCAGGCCAGGGATCAAACCAGAGCCCCTTGCACTATGAGGCGGTGTCCTTACCCACTGAACTACCAGGGAAGCCCCCTAGCTTTTTGAACCACTGTGTTGACTAGTTGTATCTAAGCAGTTTGACATGCAAAATCCATCATGCATTTTTCAATCTATGTGTGTGTGTGTGTGTGTGTGTGTGTGTGTGTGTGTTTGTCACTCAGTTGTGTCCAACTCTCTGCAACCCATTGGACTATATAGCCTGCCAGGCTCCTATGCCCATGGAATTTTTCCAGGCAAGAGTACTGGAGTGGGCTGCCATTTCTTTTCCAGGGGATTTTTCTGACCAAGGGATTAAACCTAGGTCTCCTGCACAGCAGGCTGACTTTTTACCATCTGAAGCACCAGGGAAAGGTTATATTTAAATACTTGTTCCACACTGCATCCCATGAGCAGACATGCCCTTTAATACTCACTGGACCAAAACAGGCATTCTGAAAAGAACAGGTTCTTCAATGCCCATTCTAAATGAACTTTTCAAAATAATATAGAACCTTCCAACCTGACTGGAAATACAGAAATTAATTTATTCTTAAATATTTTGTTACCCAAAGCTTATTTTCTGCAAAAAAAAAAAAAAAAAAAACCCCGAAGTATAACACCTGATGACTAAGAGAATTTCTTGTATCATGTAAGTCAGATTGCTTTCTAGAACAGATCTGATTCTACTTGGGACAACACTTTGGTGAATGTAAGATGTAGAGATTAGGACAATGAGAAAGCTGTAAGAAAACAGCGTATTTCATCGACTAACAGTGGTTATTCTCTTTATTATAAGACTTTCCCCTCAAATTTTTATATACTGTCGTTTATGGCTAGTATGTGTGCATACAAATATATTTCATCCTGAGCTTTCTTTTCAAGTTTTCCAGCTTCCCTCCTTCTACCTCTTTTCTCAAGAAACATAAGTATTACTTTGCTATCTAAACAATGCTACCTGTCTTTTCCAATTTCCTCTCAAAAGAGCTGTATCAAAATTTTGCTTACATTATTATGACCATACAATGTACTTCACAGCTTAAGTCATAAATACTATGATATTTTCTCTTTCACTGTGCTTTGTTTTGTTTGCTTTGGCATTAATAATTGTTTCTTTGCCTTCTTTCTCTTTCTCTCTTTCTTTCTCTTTGCAATTTATATTCTCCATGAAAGTCAAAGTGAAGTTGCTCAGTTGTGTCTGACTTTTTGTGTCCCATGGAATTCTCCAGGCAAGAATACCGGAGTGGGCAGCCTCCCCCTTCTTCAGAGGATCTTCCCAACCCAGGGATTGAACCCAGGTCTCTTGCATTGTAGGCAGATTCTTTACCATGTAAGTCAACAGGGAAGTCCAAGAATACTGGAGTGGGCAGCCTATCTCTTCTCCAGGGAATGTTCCTGACCCAGGAATTGAACCAGGGTCTCCTGCATTGCAGGCAGATTCATTACCAGCTGAGCTACAAGGGAGTCTCATATTCTCCATGGTTGCACCAATTTTTTCTTCTTAAAGAAAAATCTAAAACTTCTTGAACTTAAACCCATAACATGACTCCCAAGGCCCCAAAGGATCTTGCTCCCGTATCTCTCCAGTCTCATTACCATTTGGCTTCTGGGTCCTTCCACCCTAGAAGTCCTTCCTCTACCTCCCTGTCATCCCCCTGCTCCAGGAACTGCTGAATTCAGTTCCAGGTGTCTTTCTCTTCAGAGCCTTTGTACACGCTATTCTCTCCCTCTCTGCTGCTTAATATTTCTCATCCTTGAAGACCTAAATAAATGATATATTTCTTAGAAAAGTTCTTGATTTTCAAATTAGATTAGGTCCCTCTCTTTTATGTTCTCAAATGTATATTTCAGATACAGATGGAAGTGAATTTGGATAGGTTCAATAAAATATAACTAAAAATCATCTTACTACTTTGACAGAGTTGATGTTATTGGTGTAGTTACTATAGAGTACTCACAATAGAGCATAGCAAGTCCATATTGGAAACAGAATATCATTAAACTACTCATTTGTGTCTAACACAATTTTTACTTTTCTCTGAGAGATCCATACACATAATTCAGAGAATCAGATATTTTACAAGTCTTGAAAGAAAAGAGCAGTGTACTACTTACCCTCCAATGCTGTCAAAGGCAATTCATTTCAATCTTTTTGCTACTTCTTTTTCTAATCCCCTCCATATTTCTAATAACAAAGAATATATTTGAATTGTTATGCTCTGCAATTGTAATGTATGTAATGCCCTTCACTATGTAAGATGAGGATTTAAATTCTTTCACCCCTCAGCAGCCTGCTTCTTTCACACATGCTTCCTATTCTCCCATACTAACAGCATTGCATCATACGTATGTGCTAGGTTGTTTCAGGCATGTTCAACTCTTTGTGAGCCTATTGACTGTAGTCTGCCAGGCTCCTTCTGTCCATGGGATTCTCCAGGCAAGAATACTGGAGTGGGTTGCAATTTCCTACTCCAGAGGATCTTCCCGACCCAGGGATCACACCCACATCTCTTATGTCTCCTGCATTGGCAGGTGGGCTATTTACCACTAGTGCCACCTGGAAAGCTCCCATTGAATCACAACTTTGGTTAAACATATATTTTAATATATAACTGTAGTAAACTCACTTGTTCTTAAGAAGTGCTGCCATTTCCTTCTCCAGGGGTCTTCCTGATCCAAGGATTGAACCCAGGTCTGCTTCACTGAAGGCAGTCTTTGCCATCTGAGCCACCAGGGAAGCCCGTTAACAATTAAAAGTATTTCTAAAGTCCCAATAATTAGAATAAATAGTCTCACTTAATCCATGATATCAATCATTACTTGTCTTTTTTTAATTTGTAGGCTCATAATAATAGTTTAAGCATATATTTAAGTATGTTTCTTTATACTTATGTAACAGACTGCATTGGATGGACATGAACTGGAGTCATGCTACTGATGAGAAGTGAGGTAATATTCTGTCCTGTTGTACTATTTTTCATCCACTGATTCATATCAGGTGTGGGATACTTGCTGATCAAAAAGTAACTGGGCCTTCCCACCACTTATATTTAGGAATATACCACAAAGCCCAACAGAGGACAGATTTTAAAAAACAATGGAGTTATGAGAGAACTCATCATAAACTATGATCAACACTATCCCTGCATACTGCTAGTAAGTGGTGGGTCTGACTGGCACTTGAACTCATCCATCCTGATCAGACAGCCTGTGGTACTTATATTCTGTGAGGTAAATAACTGTGAGTCGGGGTTTAAAGGCAGTATCACTACCTCCTCCAATATACTGAAACATGGTTTCAGTAGACATAATGCAGAAAGAATATTCCCTTTATTCCCAGGAGTGATAAAGTTTACCACTGGGAAAGTTCAAACACTGTACACAGTGATTTTAATTTGTACCAATGAGTCAAGGCACAGTCACAGTGCTGCACAGAGGGATGATAAAGCTGATTTTCTAATTCTTGCTTAGAATAGACTTTATATGAAACATGCACACGGAGGCAGTCAAATAGAGTGGTTGAAACGCAGATTTGATGTCAGACTTGGGTTTCAGACACAACTCTCTGAGTGGTAACTGTGTGTAGCCTTAGATCAATTAAACATATTTTATAAGATGCTTTCTCATTGGGACATTAAGGATCATACTAGGGTTTATGTTATAAAGATACTGTTATCAAAGTACTATCATATAGTAAATGCTCAGTAAATTTCCACTATTATTACTGTTGTTGTTGTTTGGCTATTATTATTGGTAAAGCATATTTTGTAAAATGTATAGTGCTCTATGAAATCAAGAGATCTTTCTGTGCAGGATTTTCTGTATATATTTTTCAAATATGTCTCAGAGCTAGCCAGAATGTTATATTTGCATAAAGAAATATAACAAAAGCCACTGCTCTCCTCACCATTATGGCAAACTTACAACGGTTAGAAAAATTCAGGTGAATGCAATGGGAAAATGTATGTGTGCCTGGCACCCAGATCTGGATTAAGCATTCCTAGTCCTGAATGCATCTAGGAATCTGGGGGCCCCTCGAGCTAACTGTGAGAAAGTTTCCTTGATAAATTGAGTCTGTGATTTTTTTTTTTTTTTTGTAATGCCCTTATAATCCTAAAACACTGACAATAAAACCAGTCTTTAGGCAAGCTAATGCCAGCCTTGTCGAAATGGTTCAAGAGAGTCTATAAAACAAGCTCATGGGAAGAGATGCAGTTCTGGGGGAAGAGAGATAAATCAAAATAGAAAATTACAGCAAAAACACAGAGATGAGAAGCAGCAAATGTTTTACTGAGCAGATGTCTATGATTCAGACAAAGTCTTGAAGACCAAAATGAGTCAGTCAACCTTGCTTGGGCTACACTGGAGGTGGAGGAACTGTCTCTGTCAAGGAACAAGAAGTAGGTATTTTAGCTTTTGCAGGCAAAGAGGCAAAACCAAGAGATATAACATAGGCACTTTTATAAAAAAAAATAGAAAGCATGTTTCACAAAACTATTATTAAAATTTCAAAATGCAAAAATAATAATTGAGTATGATTTCCCAGGTGGTTCAGTGGTAAAGAATCCACTCACCAATGCAGGAGATGCAGGAGACATGAGTTCAATCCCTGGGTCAGAAAGATCCCCTTGGAGAATATGATATACCCAATTCTCCTCCCATCTCACTATAGTCAAACACTTACTTAAAACTGAACCTGCATCTCCCGCATTGGCAGGCAGATTCTTTACCACTGAGCCACCAGGAGAGCCCAGAATGTTCTATAGAGCAGGAAAAATGTAAGCGTTTATGAACTATAGGACTCAACTCTCCTTCAGCCAACTTGTAAGTTGTGCACAGAGTCTCTGGAAAAGAGGATGGAGAACTAAATCTCAAAGGCCACTGAGTTATCATTGGGAGGAATAAAGGCTAAAACATGAAAATGGTTCACACACAACAAGCCCTATTTATCTCTATCCCAAAAGACCATTCATCAGAAGTCTCACTGACAGAACTCAAGGTAGTTTTGTACAACAGAAGGATAGCTACATTTTTTTTCTGGAAATTCATTTTTTTTAAGTCTTGTGTTTTTATCCTATTCAATAATTTTCACAAATTTTATCTTTCTCTCATAAAACATGATATTTTCTTTAACAAAATGAACACATAGCTTTAGAAGAATTCCTTTCATTGCATTATAATTTATCTGTTAAGTCATTAAAAAAATATTTTACCTATGATTTTATAAATTGCATTTTATTAATTATATACTGTTTATGAATAAGTTCAGTTAATCTGATGAATGCAAATACTCTTTAAATCAATTACTAAAAATAACAAATGCTTATGAAAAATCTCTCTACTTTAACATTTAGTTCAGAATTTAGCTTCTTTCATGAATGATTTTTCAATTATATAAATAACCACTGACTTTAGTAAGTTTCAGAAAACTGTATATCTTCTTAAATATAATTAAATGCTTTATATTGATTTTGAAATAATTTCAAATTTATGAAGAAATTACAAGAATAATACAAAAAAACTTTACTTTCTGTATTGTTTGAGAGTAAATTTCCAATATAATGCCCTAACACTCCAAATACTTCCATATCTATTTCCTATCAACAAGGATATTCTCCACTGTAACCACAGTACAGCCTATACTGATACTTCAGACCTTCAGAGAAGATTCAAATGTACCAATAATGTCCTGGAATTAAGTTGCCTATGACCATCTTTTTCTTCAGTTGCCATGTTTCTTTTAGACTCTTTCAATTTAAAGCATGTTCTCAGTCTTTTTTGACCTTTATGATTTGACCTGAGAAGATAAAGGGTCAGTTATTTTATAAACTTATTCTCAAGTTTGATTTATCTGATGTGTTCTCATGATTCAATTCAGATTTCACATGTTTTGCTGGCAGTTTACTAAAGTGATGCTGCGTCTTTCACTGTATGTATTATCAGACAATGTGCAGCATGCACAATATACACAAGGGTGTAATTTTGTTTTTATTGTTTTTTCACAAGTATCTACAAAAAAAAGACCATTCATTAAAACAAGTATTTATCTCTATCCCAAAAGACCATTCTAAACTGACAGAACTCAAGGTAGTTTTGTACAACAGAAGGATAGCTACATTTTTTTTCTGGAAATTCATTTTTTTTAAGTCTTGTGTTTTTATCCTATTCAATAATTTTCACAAATTTTATCTTTCTCTCATAAAACATGATATTTTCTTTAACAAAATGAACACATAGCTTTAGAAGAATTCCTTTCATTGCATTATAATTTATCTGTTAAGTCATTAAAAAAATATTTTACCTATGATTTTATAAATTGCATTTTATTAATTATATACTGTTTATGAATAAGTTCAGTTAATCTGATGAATGCAAATACTCTTTAAATCAATTACTAAAAATAACAAATGCTTATGAAAAATCTCTCTACTTTAACATTTAGTTCAGAATTTAGCTTCTTTCATGAATGATTTTTCAATTATATAAATAACCACTGACTTTAGTAAGTTTCAGAAAACTGTATATCTTCTTAAATATAATTAAATGCTTTATATTGATTTTGAAATAATTTCAAATTTATGAAGAAATTACAAGAATAATACAAAAAAACTTTACTTTCTGTATTGTTTGAGAGTAAATTTCCAATATAATGCCCTAACACTCCAAATACTTCCATATCTATTTCCTATCAACAAGGATATTCTCCACTGTAACCACAGTACAGCCTATACTGATACTTCAGACCTTCAGAGAAGATTCAAATGTACCAATAATGTCCTGGAATTAAGTTGCCTATGACCATCTTTTTCTTCAGTTGCCATGTTTCTTTTAGACTCTTTCAATTTAAAGCATGTTCTCAGTCTTTTTTGACCTTTATGATTTGACCTGAGAAGATAAAGGGTCAGTTATTTTATAAACTTATTCTCAAGTTTGATTTATCTGATGTGTTCTCATGATTCAATTCAGATTTCACATGTTTTGCTGGCAGTTTACTAAAGTGATGCTGCGTCTTTCACTGTATGTATTATCAGACAATGTGCAGCATGCACAATATACACAAGGGTGTAATTTTGTATTCTCCCTTTACATATTTGGTATTTTCATTTTCCACAGTAAACTCCTGGGTGCTATTTCAGAGTGTGGACCTTGCAAGTACAAAGGACCAATTTGTGATTTTCTTGGACCTTGAATTTAAGTAAAAAAATTCTGTCTCCGATTATTTTAAATATTTTAAAAATGTGATCAATTTGTTCTTAATGAAAACAATCTAATGCCAGTGCCACTGTTGCCCACTGTGGATCCTGCCCTTCATGCCTCTTCAGATCCCACATATTTGACTGGATGCCTGCTGCTTCCATGCCTCCTGTGGATGCTCTCCTTACTCACTCAGGCTTTGATGTCCCAAATCAGGCAGCCCATTCCTGAATGGGTGACCCTTCCCATACCCTACACTGGGTCTTTCTTCTACTCATGGGAAAACTGGCCTTACTCAGTCCTAGTGAGTAGATCTTGGATTGGTTTATTCAAGAATGAAGAAGGCAAGAAAAAAAGAAGTAATGACTGAATATACAAATTTATATTTCATATTTTTCTCTTAAAAATTTGAAATTATATACTATGCAATTTTATTACAAATTATATATAAATAATATGATTCACATCTTTCCTTTTATAATTAATGTATTTAAGGTACTGTGAAAAAGTTTCTTAGGTAAAGTAGCTTAATTTGTAGTAAAATGAAATGCTAAATGGCAGAGTCCCACATCTCAAAGAATATTCAAATAACACAAAATAATTATGTCAGATGAGAAGCTATTAACATACACCTACTTGCCCTACGGAAATCTCAATCACAAACAATAAAAATATCCCTACAAAAAAATCTCACATCTTTTTCTTCAGTTGCCATGTTTCTTTTAGACTCTTTCAATTTAAAGCATGTTCTCAGTCTTTTTTGACCTTTATGATTTGACCTGAGAAGATAAAGGGTCAGTTATTTTATAAACTTATTCTCAAGTTTGATTTATCTGATGTGTTCTCATGATTCAATTCAGATTTCACATGTTTTGCTGGCAGTTTACTAAAGTGATGCTGCGTCTTTCACTGTATGTATTATCAGACAATGTGCAGCATGCACAATATACACAAGGGTGTAATTTTGTATTCTCCCTTTACATATTTGGTATTTTCATTTTCCACAGTAAACTCCTGGGTGCTATTTCAGAGTGTGGACCTTGCAAGTACAAAGGACCAATTTGTGATTTTCTTGGACCTTGAATTTAAGTAAAAAAATTCTGTCTCCGATTATTTTAAATATTTTAAAAATGTGATCAATTTGTTCTTAATGAAAACAATCTAATGCCAGTGCCACTGTTGCCCACTGTGGATCCTGCCCTTCATGCCTCTTCAGATCCCACATATTTGACTGGATGCCTGCTGCTTCCATGCCTCCTGTGGATGCTCTCCTTACTCACTCAGGCTTTGATGTCCCAAATCAGGCAGCCCATTCCTGAATGGGTGACCCTTCCCATACCCTACACTGGGTCTTTCTTCTACTCATGGGAAAACTGGCCTTACTCAGTCCTAGTGAGTAGATCTTGGATTGGTTTATTCAAGAATGAAGAAGGCAAGAAAAAAAGAAGTAATGACTGAATATACAAATTTATATTTCATATTTTTCTCTTAAAAATTTGAAATTATATACTATGCAATTTTATTACAAATTATATATAAATAATATGATTCACATCTTTCCTTTTATAATTAATGTATTTAAGGTACTGTGAAAAAGTTTCTTAGGTAAAGTAGCTTAATTTGTAGTAAAATGAAATGCTAAATGGCAGAGTCCCACATCTCAAAGAATATTCAAATAACACAAAATAATTATGTCAGATGAGAAGCTATTAACATACACCTACTTGCCCTACGGAAATCTCAATCACAAACAATAAAAATATCTACACTTCCCAGATCAAGTGATTTGAGAAGTTCCAAAAATAATGCTTCACATCTTAGTACAACCATTATCTTGCAACTGCTAGAGCAAAATCCTCCCTTGCTCTTGATCTATAATTCATGGACTTAGAGACGCTTTTTCTGTTCTGATAATAATAATTATAGAAAGGAAATGTTTGACCCTATGGACTGTAGCCCATCATGCTCTTTGGTCCATAGAATTTTCCAGGCAAGAATACTGGAGTGGTTGCCATTTTCCATTCCAGGGGATCTTCCCAAGCCAAGGATCAAACCTTATTTGTAGTATCCTTGAGAATCATTTTTATCTTTGAAGTCTAACAGCTTTATTAGCATAGGTCTCAAGACTGATGATTCCACATAATTTTTCCAGTTTCTCAGTTGACCCTTTTAATAGGTAGATCCAGATTTTCTACTTCTAAACGTTTTTCTTCAATCACAAGTTTAAATATTAATTTTGTATATTCTTAAAAATTGTTTTTAGTTTTTCCTAACTCCAATTAGTCCCAAGTGGCACTAGTAGTAAAGAAGCTGCCAGCCAATGCAGGAGACATAAGAGACATGGGTTCAGTTCCCTGGAGGAGGACATGGCAATCCGCTCCAGTATTATTGCCTGGAGAATCCCATGGACAGGCAAGCCTGGTGGGCTACAGTCCATAAGGCTGCAAGGTCGGACATGGCTGAAGCCTCTTAGGACATGCACACACACAACTCCAATTATACAAACATTATTCCTTCTTTTCTTGTCTTCTATTTCTCCCATTGTTTTTACTGGCTTTTTCCACTTTTTACATTTTTTTATCTTTGACTGTTCTTCTACTTTTCCTAATTATTTTGAGGTTTTATTTTTATTTTCCCTTGACCATCATGCATTTGTTTTTATTTCTGAGATAATTTCTTCAATGTTCTCTGTTCACTGACTCTAATCCACCTTCATTCATTTCCTTCTTTTTTTGCTCCTTTCTGAGCTTAATTTTGAAATGTGCAGTTCAAGGGATATTTTCCAAATCTCTAAATATTTTTCTGTGTGTATTTAACTAAGTGTTGCCTTATAGATGTTTTCTTTTTTTGCTACATGCTTTTCTTTTCCTTTTTAAAAATTTTTTTGGACAGATGGACAGTTTTATCAGTTGAAGTATATCATATCTTATTTTCTGATTTTTATAATAATTCTGTATATACTCAGAGTTTTATTTTGCTCACTGTTGTGAACTTTCAGTATTTAACATAATTTCTAGTTCAATGGCGTCTTCTTTTATTATACAACAAAACACATAACAATTTAGACCCATAGTAGGTGTTGCCACTTCCATTTTTTTATGGTTGGGAAATAGGTTGTGAGTCTATCTGGTTCCCTTTTGACTGTTAAGGTTAATTGTTTTTCCCTTTATCATCCAATTGTGCCACAAATTTCTCTCTTCTCTTTTCTCTTCTGCTTTTCTTGGCCTGTCCTTACTCACCACAGTTTTGCAGTGGTGCTATCATGTGATGACTGTTTTCTGGAATTTTCTTTTCTTTTTTTTTTTTATTGTTTATTTGAACTTTTGTCCTGTTCTGTCTTTAAGTCAAGCTTACAGCATAGTTTTGTATTGTTTTGCTATTATTATTGTTTTGTTTTTTATAATTTTGAGTTGTATGGAGATGATATATTCAAAGATGCGGACTTAAGACAGTCATTATTTTCTTCAGCTCCCCGGAGGAATTTTATCTTTTAATCTTTTATTTCTATTTGACCTATGTTCCTTGACCCATGTTATTTAGAATAAATTACGTGTTATGAGTAAGTTATCTTACTTCCTACTATTATTTCCGTTATGCTCAATAATCAATTACATAATTATGATAGCTAGCATGAAACTTGCATTGTTATTAATGTACTATAAAAATTAAGTGAAAAAATAATATACAGTCTTAGAGTTGAAGATTTCCATGCCATCAAACACAAGACGGAGGGGCTATGTGATCAAGAAGAGCATTTTAATTTTATTTATTTATCTTTTTGGAGGGTGGGGAGGGAGGGGGATGGGCAGGCCACTTCTATTGGTCTTTCATTTCCCTATTTTCATCCGTCTTTGTTCTTTGGCTCCTGTGGGCCTCCCATCGCGGTGGCCACTGTCGTCGCAGAGCACCGGCTCTGGGCACAGGTGCGCCAGAGCTCCAGCTCGGTAATTGGACACATCAGTCCAGCCGCTCCACGGCACGTGGGATCTTCCCAGGCTAGGGATCGAACCAGTGCCCCTTGCACTGCAAGGCAGTGTCTTTACCCACTGGACCATCAGGGGAAGCCCAAGAAGAGCATTTTGTACAACCAAATTATATCCTTACTGTACCTGTTGTATAAAGACAAAGGAGTTCAGTCTTATGAATGTCAACTGAATACTTTTTAATAGTAATAAATTAAGTGTGAATACATTAAAACCTTTAAATGAAACAGCACTATATTACCCAAAAGGAGGTAGGTGTAGGTCACTGGAGTATAAATTATTACCCATTTTAAAAATTGCTAGTTTCTTGTTTTCTGGCAAGAAAACAGTGAGCCATTTTAGTTCACTGGCAAAGCCAAGTGTATTTTAGCACAGTTTCAAGATAAAAACAATTTTTTGTGTCAATAGCAGAGGCAAAGAGGTTACTGAGATGTAGTTTAGTACCAATATATTCTATTTTACCATGTAACTTAAGAAAAAAATGTAGTGATGGGTTTGAATCTACATTTCACTTTAGCAGTGACAAATTAGAGTGATTACTGGAAATAATTCTTATCTAAAGAATAAGCAATGTTCTATTTTAAAATTCATTCTCAATTGCACTCAGGTCCTTCTTTCTAGTATCCTCATCAAGAAAAACAAACACCATTTTCCTTTCTTCCACATATCTATCAGATGCTAATGTTACTTGGAAGTTACAGGATGAATTCTTACTGCACATGTTCAAAGGTGTTTAACATGCATTGTCCCAGGGTCCATCTTCAAACTCAACAGTCACTTCGCCCTTTTTTTTTTTCTCTATCCACTTTGTCAAAGGGACTAAATTTTCTCTATTTCTACATTGATTGTTTGCAACCAAGTAAAATAGCCTTTGGGAATGTTTATTCCCCCAAACTTGAAGTGAAACTGGCATGCTGTCTTCTATGTTCCTTATTTTCTTTGTTGTCACTAGAAACAAACAAGCCAGTAGATTTAACTGCTAATCACTAAGACAAGGGAAAAAAAAGATTTTACAAATCTTACAGAACCGAGTTTCTAAAATTATAAATTTTCTAATTCATGATTAATGGGAAATGATTAATTCTCCTTTCTAAACATCAGTCCAGCCGCTCCACGGCACGTGGGATCTTCCCAGGCTAGGATCGAACCAGTGCCCCTTGCACTGCAAGGCAGTGTCTTTACCCACTGGACCATCAGGGGAAGCCCAAGAAGAGCATTTTGTACAACCAAATTATATCCTTACTGTACCTGTTGTATAAAGACAAAGGAGTTCAGTCTTATGAATGTCAACTGAATACTTTTTAATAGTAATAAATTAAGTGTGAATACATTAAAACCTTTAAATGAAACAGCACTATATTACCCAAAAGGAGGTAGGTGTAGGTCACTGGAGTATAAATTATTACCCATTTTAAAATTGCTAGTTTCTTGTTTTCTGGCAAGAAAACAGTGAGCCATTTTAGTTCACTGGCAAAGCCAAGTGTATTTTAGCACAGTTTCAAGATAAAAACAATTTTTTGTGTCAATAGCAGAGGCAAAGAGGTTACTGAGATGTAGTTTAGTACCAATATATTCTATTTTACCATGTAACTTAAGAAAAAAATGTAGTGATGGGTTTGAATCTACATTTCACTTTAGCAGTGACAAATTAGAGTGATTACTGGAAATAATTCTTATCTAAAGAATAAGCAATGTTCTATTTTAAAATTCATTCTCAATTGCACTCAGGTCCTTCTTTCTAGTATCCTCATCAAGAAAAACAAACACCATTTTCCTTTCTTCCACATATCTATCAGATGCTAATGTTACTTGGAAGTTACAGGATGAATTCTTACTGCACATGTTCAAAGGTGTTTAACATGCATTGTCCCAGGGTCCATCTTCAAACTCAACAGTCACTTCGCCCTTTTTTTTTTTCTCTATCCACTTTGTCAAAGGGACTAAATTTTCTCTATTTCTACATTGATTGTTTGCAACCAAGTAAAATAGCCTTTGGGAATGTTTATTCCCCCAAACTTGAAGTGAAACTGGCATGCTGTCTTCTATGTTCCTTATTTTCTTTGTTGTCACTAGAAACAAACAAGCCAGTAGATTTAACTGCTAATCACTAAGACAAGGGAAAAAAAAGATTTTACAAATCTTACAGAACCGAGTTTCTAAAATTATAAATTTTCT
The DNA here is from genome assembly GCA_022376925.1 of Tragulus kanchil. Classification (NCBI taxonomy): domain Eukaryota; kingdom Metazoa; phylum Chordata; class Mammalia; order Artiodactyla; family Tragulidae; genus Tragulus; species Tragulus kanchil. Next base: position 84,547,320 of record JAIOJX010000002.1, on the reverse strand, counting down.
AATTCATGATTAATGGGAAATGATTAATTCTCCTTTCTAAAACAGGCGGTACCTACACAATTTTATCTGGCAATTAGTTTCTATCCTTGAGGTGCAACTCATCAAACAGATCAACATTTCTTGTATCTTTGTCTTTAAGCAATGGACTGTTTGAAACATACCTATAAAATATGCCACATCTCAATCAGAAAATACCCCAAGTCTGTGTAATAAACTCCTCTTTTATTCAAATAGACAATCTGCATGTCATTATGCTTCAGACTAGGCCAGTACTTTTTCTTTTGGGCAGCTTCTTAGTATCAGTCACTTTTTCAAATTTCAATTTGCTTGAGTTTAACACAGTTTTTTCTTTTTAACAGACTATTTTTAGAGTAATTTTTGGTTTAAAGAAAAATGAAGTGGAAAGTTCCCATATACCTCCTGCCTGCACACATGCACAGCCTTCCCCACTATCAACATTCCCCACCAGAGGAGCACATTACAATGAATGAGTTCTTGGTGGTGTATATTCTATGGTTTGGATCAATGTATAACAGCATGCATCCTCCATCAGAGTATCATACAGAATAATTTCACTGCCCTAAAATCATCTGTGCTCTGGTAATTCATCCCTCCCTCTTTGCTAATCCTTGATGACCACCAATCCTTTTATTGCCTTTATGGGCTTCCCTGATGGCTCAGCAGGTAAAGAGTCTGCCAGGAACGCAGGAGACATGGGAGACTCAAGTTCATTCCTCTGGATAGGGATTGAGTAAACCTTTTTTTTTCTCACATTTGTCAAAGGAGTTACTAAATTTTCTCATGCATTGTCCCAGGGTCCATCTTCAAACTCAACAGTCACTTCGCCCTTTTTTTTTTTCTCTATCCACTTTGTCAAAGGGACTAAATTTTCTCTATTTCTACATTGATTGTTTGCAACCAAGTAAAATAGCCTTTGGGAATGTTTATTCCCCCAAACTTGAAGTGAAACTGGCATGCTGTCTTCTATGTTCCTTATTTTCTTTGTTGTCACTAGAAACAAACAAGCCAGTAGATTTAACTGCTAATCACTAAGACAAGGGAAAAAAAAGATTTTACAAATCTTACAGAACCGAGTTTCTAAAATTATAAATTTTCTAATTCATGATTAATGGGAAATGATTAATTCTCCTTTCTAAAACAGGCGGTACCTACACAATTTTATCTGGCAATTAGTTTCTATCCTTGAGGTGCAACTCATCAAACAGATCAACATTTCTTGTATCTTTGTCTTTAAGCAATGGACTGTTTGAAACATACCTATAAAATATGCCACATCTCAATCAGAAAATACCCCAAGTCTGTGTAATAAACTCCTCTTTTATTCAAATAGACAATCTGCATGTCATTATGCTTCAGACTAGGCCAGTACTTTTTCTTTTGGGCAGCTTCTTAGTATCAGTCACTTTTTCAAATTTCAATTTGCTTGAGTTTAACACAGTTTTTTCTTTTTAACAGACTATTTTTAGAGTAATTTTTGGTTTAAAGAAAAATGAAGTGGAAAGTTCCCATATACCTCCTGCCTGCACACATGCACAGCCTTCCCCACTATCAACATTCCCCACCAGAGGAGCACATTACAATGAATGAGTTCTTGGTGGTGTATATTCTATGGTTTGGATCAATGTATAACAGCATGCATCCTCCATCAGAGTATCATACAGAATAATTTCACTGCCCTAAAAATCATCTGTGCTCTGGTAATTCATCCCTCCCTCTTTGCTAATCCTTGATGACCACCAATCCTTTTATTGCCTTTATGGGCTTCCCTGATGGCTCAGCAGGTAAAGAGTCTGCCAGGAACGCAGGAGACATGGGAGACTCAAGTTCATTCCCTGGGTTGGGAAGATCCCCTGGAAGAAGGGGATGGCAATCAACTCCAGCGTTCTTGTCTGGAGAATTCCACAGGCAGAGGAGCCTGGTGGGCTACAGTACAAAGGAATGAAAAGAGTCAGACATAACTGAGCACACTAACATGCACACACTGCCTCCAAGTTATACCTTTTCCAGAATTTCATGTTGTTGGAACCATTTGGTGCACACACTTTCTAGACTGGCATCTTTCACATGATAATATGCATTTAAGTTGATTCCATGTTTTTTCCTAAGTTAATAGCTCATTTCCTTATTTCTTTTTACAATATACTTTGCTTTTAGAGAATTTTTAGGTTCACAGTATCACTGAGCAGAAGGCACAGAGATTTCTCATATATCCCCAGCATAGCTACACCCTTGCAACCCCACAAGTGATATCCCCCACTAGTGTGGTGCATTTGTTACAAGTGATGACTCTATATTAACACATCATAATTACTCAATGTTCATGGTACATATTAGGATTTATGCTTGCTGTTCTACATTTGATGGGTCTGGACAAATATCTAATGAAATGATCCACCATTTTAATACGGTACAGAGTAGTTTCTATGCCTTAAAAATCCTCTGTACTCTATTTATTCAGATCTGCCTCCTCACTAATCGTGGCAGCCACTGACCTTTTTACTCTCTCCATAATTTTGCCTTTCTCAAGATGTCATACAGTAGCTAGGTGAAATCAAACAGCAGATATTATTTTCAGATTGGAGTCTTTCACTGGTAGTATCTTCGTTATCTTTTCACTTCACTGATGGCTTATTTCTTTTTAGGGTGAATAACATTCCATTTTCTGAATGTACCACAGTTTATTCATCCATTAATATACTAAAGTACATTTTAGTTGCTTCCATGTTTGGGCATCAGTTTGTTTCTTATTATTTATATTTAATAACTTGAAACTTCTATCATTCAATACAGGTAAGTGCAAATTTTCTAGTTCCAGGAACATTATCAAATTGTTTGAGCTGTGGATTCTTTTCAAATCACACATCCCTGACTCTCTGCATAAACACAGTATCTTTATTCCCATTCAAGAACACAACCTATACACCTCTGAAAAAAAATAATGCCATGAAATATCCCAAACTCAGTTATTTGATAATGGGTTGTCATTTTTGCAATTTCTTATATCATTAATTAACTTTGTTCCCCCTCCTTTTTTTTTTTTAATTCATAGAAATAACAAGATCACGGCAAAACCAGACCTGCTTTTCCCACCTCAAGGTCACAACGATTTTTGAAATGAAAAAGATATTTTGAAAGAAGAGAACTTAATTTGAAAACTGGTTTATTCTAACTTCTCTTCCTAAATATGAAAGAATAAAAAGAATTGCACATATGATTTTATTCAAGGAATCTATACTGAAGCATTTTAAAAGATGAATCCTTGTCCACTGCTGGTTCACATCATCTGTTAGCACTAAACTGTCAAATATCAAAAAGCCACATACTCCTTTTCAAAAGGAAAGATCAAGAAACTCTACTCAGTGCTCTGTGATGAACCAAATGGGAAGAAAATCCAAAAATGAGGGGGCATATGCATACATATTGGAATAGGAAATGGCAACCTACTCCAGTGTTCTTGCCTGGGAGATCCCATGGACAGAGGAACCTGGTGGGCAACAGCCCCTGGGGAGGAGAAGCCCACAGCTGAGCTTGGGCATGACAGAGCTGGCTGGCTTGCTCCACAGAGGACACTCCACAGCACTGTGAAGCAGCTATACTCCAGTAAAAACTCATTAGAGTATAAGGGCATCTCCTTGCAGTGGAACAGCAGAAAAGTCTTTTTTTTTTTTTCTTTCTGTACTGGTATGTTAAATACAATGTATTTTTCTATCATTGCATCCCTTTCCTCAAGTCATGGATGGGAAGTAGGAATATTGCCTTGTTTCCCTTTGGGTGACAATGGCTTGCTTCTTGCCATATTTTGGTCAGTGTATTCTCTTGGCCCAATACCAGAAAATATTCCTACACTTTGTCTTCTTTTTCCCAGATGGCTTCTCTGCTCTGTATCTCAAATACAGATCTTTTGTTTGGAGGCTTTTGATTATTTATATTTAATAACTTGAAACTTCTATCATTCAATACAGGTAAGTGCAAATTTTCTAGTTCCAGGAACATTATCAAATTGTTTGAGCTGTGGATTCTTTTCAAATCACACATCCCTGACTCTCTGCATAAACACAGTATCTTTATTCCCATTCAAGAACACAACCTATACACCTCTGAAAAAAAATAATGCCATGAAATATCCCAAACTCAGTTATTTGATAATGGGTTGTCATTTTTGCAATTTCTTATATCATTAATTAACTTTGTTCCCCCTCCTTTTTTTTTTTTAATTCATAGAAATAACAAGATCACGGCAAAACCAGACCTGCTTTTCCCACCTCAAGGTCACAACGATTTTTGAAATGAAAAAGATATTTTGAAAGAAGAGAACTTAATTTGAAAACTGGTTTATTCTAACTTCTCTTCCTAAATATGAAAGAATAAAAAGAATTGCACATATGATTTTATTCAAGGAATCTATACTGAAGCATTTTAAAAGATGAATCCTTGTCCACTGCTGGTTCACATCATCTGTTAGCACTAAACTGTCAAATATCAAAAAGCCACATACTCCTTTTCAAAAGGAAAGATCAAGAAACTCTACTCAGTGCTCTGTGATGAACCAAATGGGAAGAAAATCCAAAAATGAGGGGGCATATGCATACATATTGGAATAGGAAATGGCAACCTACTCCAGTGTTCTTGCCTGGGAGATCCCATGGACAGAGGAACCTGGTGGGCAACAGCCCCTGGGGAGGAGAAGCCCACAGCTGAGCTTGGGCATGACAGAGCTGGCTGGCTTGCTCCACAGAGGACACTCCACAGCACTGTGAAGCAGCTATACTCCAGTAAAAACTCATTAGAGTATAAGGGCATCTCCTTGCAGTGGAACAGCAGAAAAGTCTTTTTTTTTTTTTCTTTCTGTACTGGTATGTTAAATACAATGTATTTTTCTATCATTGCATCCCTTTCCTCAAGTCATGGATGGGAAGTAGGAATATTGCCTTGTTTCCCTTTGGGTGACAATGGCTTGCTTCTTGCCATATTTTGGTCAGTGTATTCTCTTGGCCCAATACCAGAAAATATTCCTACACTTTGTCTTCTTTTTCCCAGATGGCTTCTCTGCTCTGTATCTCAAATACAGATACAGTCTCTTAGACTGAAGAATCATTTGAATGTTTTCCCTTCATATAGTTTAGTGAAGTAATATGGATAATAACACCACCAATAGAAAAACAAAGATTACTACATCTAGTGAGTGCGCAATTAAAGAAAAATTGACCTTATGAAGAAACTCGGAGAGAGCATGAATAATGTGTGAAATACATTCACAGGAATTTGAGTATATGTATTGCAAAGGTCAGTAAATAATTATGGAAAGCTTCACAACTGGGCCTTTGACCTGAATACATGAGCAATGCCACAATTATAACTACTTTGTCCTCCATGATTATAGCAAACAAACATCAGAATGCCAATATGGTATTCCTATGAAGTTCCTAATCACAATGAACAGTAGATTTTCTTTTCCTACATATATAATTTCCCAATAGCTTATCTCATCTGCCTCTGAAGTAGCTGAGATTAAAGCAAATAATTCTGAGATTTTGCACGGAATTATTGAAGCTGACAAAAGCCATATGGAATTTCACAAGCTGCCCTTTCTAGCAGAGAAAGCTGAGTATGCAGTACTTGAGGAATCAGGAAATAAAGACACCTGGTTACAATTTATCACCATTTTCTTTGGCTGCACTGATCTTCTTGTCTTGTGATATTTTATTGCTCTTGACTTCCTTCATTAACTCTTTCAAATGCATTACTGCATTATGTTTTCAAAGTTCACAAGCATCCAGTAAATATGGGATTTAAAAACACTGAGTCAAGTATAGAGATCAGAAGTTTTGTGTTGCCATACACCCTTGCATTAAGTGTCAACAGTTACCTTGTGTGAGTTTAGACTGTTTGCTCACTTTCCTCTCCTACCAAATTGTTGCTTTGTAAGGTTTCAGGGAAGGGCAGGTCAAGAATTGACTGTTCAGTGAAAACCATGTGGCCTATTGGCCCTGCTTTTAAAAAGTCATCAGTAAAGGAGATCCTCGCATCTATAATTGTCCTAGTTGGTTGACCAGAAAATCTGGCCTCAAGCTGCACCTACCCACAAACTGTTTGAAGCTTTCTTTCCAAGCCCAACATCTCCAGAGTTTCTGTTGAAATGAACAGATTCATTGAAATGCATCTGTATATATAACATTATTAAGAAACCTTTCCTTTAGCATTTGTCCATTTTCCCTCCTACAATGTCACTTTTAGTGACTATGATTACAGTATATCCACAATTTACTCAAGGAAAACTCTTCCTATTCTGTGTTAAAGATGTTTAAATCATTAACTTCAGCCAAGAAACGTCTCTTAGGAATCAGATTCACATATGCAACTATTTATAGAACCTCGGATTTAGGGTTCAGCTGTCATCTAAAACTCAACATTTCAAAAATTCAATTTATCATCTCTTTCTACTTTTTGATGCCTAAGGCACTGTGATAACAGTGCATAAATTTGAACTGCACAAAATTTTGAGCATTGTCTTGAACTATCCCATGTCACTCACATCCATATTCATTCATTTCTACATCATGTTGCTTTTACCTTCCAAATATGTCTTAAATTCATTCACTTCTCTCACAGATACTACTTCCATTGAAGAAACCACCAACATAATATTTGAGCATGTTGCTTCCTTTCTTAGAGCTTTATCCATTCTCTAATTGATGATTCACATTACAGCCAAAGTATCTGTCACTATAGTAATTAAAAATCTACAGACACTCTTCTCTTCTCTTAGGAATAAATCCTATTTAAGTGAATATCTTACAAGGTCTTAAATAATTCAGTGACTAGTATTTCCCTAGTTTTATTACCACTTAATTAAACAAGATCACATTGTTTAAGTCAGTATGAACTTATTAGCATAGCGTTATTTAGATCCATAAACTACTCTTGATTTTTTAAATTTTGATATTCTATAAGAAATTATTAATTTTAATAGTAGACACATGTCTCTCAAAAATGATCACACAACTATTATCAATGGCAAATCAGCTACTATGAATTATTCTAAAAAGAGGGTGAAAATGGTGATATATTGATGATATACTTAATTTTCAAATAGCTAATAGCTAACAGGAGAAAAAACATTTTAGCAAAAATAAGGTGATACAATGATTAATACAAAGTGAAGATTTAATCAGTGCAAAATAAAATACTGGTGGATCTCTCTTGAACTTCCATGTAGACTTTCCAATTATGACTAAAAATCTTAAGGTAATAAAATAAAAGAACAGTTAACTGGCTATATAATTTTTAATTTGCATGACAAAAATATGATAAACTAAATAAAAATAAAACTGACAAACTGAAAGAAAATAAAAACAGGGCTAAATCTTTCTAATACGTAAAAAACTCACAAAATCTGAGAGAAAAATTACAAAAGCCTAAAAACATAATAGACAAAAATACAAACAGTTCTCAAATAAAAAATGATAATATTACTCTTAAACATACAAAATTATGTTCAACATCCTACATAATTAGAGGGTATCTTCACTTACCAAACTGGAAATATCAAAGCTGTAAAATAGTAAATCTATCGGTTAGACTAGAGAAACAGACTCTCTTATATTGTCAGTGGAAAGACACATTTATACAAACCTCATGAAGCAGAATTTGACAAAACTCACCAAAAATATATATATGCTTACTGATTCACTAATCCTAATTTTAGAAGTTCATCTAAAGATACATCTCCTCCAACATTAAAATATACAATATGTTCAAGGATATTCACTGCAACATACTTATCAGAAAATATTGGACATAATAAAATGTCAACACAGAGGAATAATTGTATAAACTCTGGTATTTCTATGTCTGTGTAATATAACCTATCTGATTGAGTGCTATAAAAATATAAAAATGAAAGAGGAAAAATTTATATGGAGTAATTTCTAGAATACATATTGTTATGTGAAAAAGGGTAAGTACCGAAGAGTAACAGATGTAAAAACATATTGTTCTGTGTAGTCGCTAAATCGTGCCTGACTTTTTTTGCAACCCCATGGACTGTAGTCCATCAGGCTCTTTTCTCCATGGGATTTCCCAGGAAAGAACACTGGAGTGGGTTGATATTTCCTTCTCCCGAGGATATTTCAGACCCAGGGATGAAATCAGCTACTATGAATTATTCTAAAAAGAGGGTGAAAATGGTGATATATTGATGATATACTTAATTTTCAAATAGCTAATAGCTAACAGGAGAAAAAACATTTTAGCAAAAATAAGGTGATACAATGATTAATACAAAGTGAAGATTTAATCAGTGCAAAATAAAATACTGGTGGATCTCTCTTGAACTTCCATGTAGACTTTCCAATTATGACTAAAAATCTTAAGGTAATAAAATAAAAGAACAGTTAACTGGCTATATAATTTTTAATTTGCATGACAAAAATATGATAAACTAAATAAAAATAAAACTGACAAACTGAAAGAAAATAAAAACAGGGCTAAATCTTTCTAATACGTAAAAAACTCACAAAATCTGAGAGAAAAATTACAAAAGCCTAAAAACATAATAGACAAAAATACAAACAGTTCTCAAATAAAAAATGATAATATTACTCTTAAACATACAAAATTATGTTCAACATCCTACATAATTAGAGGGTATCTTCACTTACCAAACTGGAAATATCAAAGCTGTAAAATAGTAAATCTATCGGTTAGACTAGAGAAACAGACTCTCTTATATTGTCAGTGGAAAGACACATTTATACAAACCTCATGAAGCAGAATTTGACAAAACTCACCAAAAATATATATATGCTTACTGATTCACTAATCCTAATTTTAGAAGTTCATCTAAAGATACATCTCCTCCAACATTAAAATATACAATATGTTCAAGGATATTCACTGCAACATACTTATCAGAAAATATTGGACATAATAAAATGTCAACACAGAGGAATAATTGTATAAACTCTGGTATTTCTATGTCTGTGTAATATAACCTATCTGATTGAGTGCTATAAAAATATAAAAATGAAAGAGGAAAAATTTATATGGAGTAATTTCTAGAATACATATTGTTATGTGAAAAAGGGTAAGTACCGAAGAGTAACAGATGTAAAAACATATTGTTCTGTGTAGTCGCTAAATCGTGCCTGACTTTTTTTGCAACCCCATGGACTGTAGTCCATCAGGCTCTTTTCTCCATGGGATTTCCCAGGAAAGAACACTGGAGTGGGTTGATATTTCCTTCTCCCGAGGATATTTCAGACCCAGGGATGAAATCCATATCTCCTGAATTGGCAGTAGGATTCTTTACCATTGAGCCACCAGGGAAACCTGGTGTTTAAAAGAGAGAAAAATAAAATATATGCACATATTTACTTGTTTAAACTCAAAGAAACAAGAAAGTACAAACTAGACACTAATGACTGGTTAATACCAGAGGGTGAGTACAGATAGTCTACTGGCATATTCTCCGAATGTATCTTTCTACACACATCTTTTGTAGCCATGTTAAAGTTTCAAATTTTCAGGAAAAAACAAATAAAATCTGCAAACAGAAAGTGGATTTTAACAGAATACAAGAGTGAATACAAACAGAAACATACTAACTTGTCTGTGTTCATATGAATGACATTACAACTTGAAGGCAGGATAGTTTGAGATCAAAACTGGGTTACTCTCAACACAGTGACTGTACTATATGCCCTCAAGCTAAAAACAGGAGGAAAACTACATTCTAAAAGTACTCACAATATACTTGCATTCAAATAAAAGGTTTCTTTTATGGTAAAAATATAAATACATGGTACTAAAATCATGGTCTATACTTTCTATGACTGAAAACATAAACAGTTATGGATGTGAGAAAAAGAAAAGAGAGAAATACATGTGGAAATTAAGAAGACACAATGAGGCCTGTAGATTTGGATCAGCCTTCGTAACATCAATGCGATAACTACCTGTTTCTGAACTGTAGCAATGTAGAGAAGCAAAGGCTCCCAGCAGCAATAAGCACATCTAATACCTACATTTGGTTTTCTAAATACCACTTTTCTTTTAAAGGAATCAGGAATCCTTGGGGAAAAGTGGCTGATTCCAGAACTGGGGTGGGAAAAGCATATAATGATCCTGGAAGAAGACTGTGCTAAAATGTAAATGCACAAAGAAGGATGGAGGAATTGTCAGAAGGGACCAGACCCAACTCAAAGGATTTCTCACTAGCATTACATATTAATACCAATATAAATAATTATCCACGAGATTATATTCAATAAACCAAGGTTCAACAAGTCATACTTGATATAAATAAATGAATATATAACTAAGGGAAAATGTTAGCATGCTTCAGTCACATGCTAACAGAAAATTTACAAGAATGATAGCATTTGAAATGAACATTTGCCAAACACCATTAGAATGATTTAGTCAGTCAACAACATCCGTGGATGCTAATAATTAGTCTAAAAGAGTTTAAAAATTTTTATATGTTAAGCAAGAAGTACAAACTAGACACTAATGACTGGTTAATACCAGAGGGTGAGTACAGATAGTCTACTGGCATATTCTCCGAATGTATCTTTCTACACACATCTTTTGTAGCCATGTTAAAGTTTCAAATTTTCAGGAAAAAACAAATAAAATCTGCAAACAGAAAGTGGATTTTAACAGAATACAAGAGTGAATACAAACAGAAACATACTAACTTGTCTGTGTTCATATGAATGACATTACAACTTGAAGGCAGGATAGTTTGAGATCAAAACTGGGTTACTCTCAACACAGTGACTGTACTATATGCCCTCAAGCTAAAAACAGGAGGAAAACTACATTCTAAAAGTACTCACAATATACTTGCATTCAAATAAAAGGTTTCTTTTATGGTAAAAATATAAATACATGGTACTAAAATCATGGTCTATACTTTCTATGACTGAAAACATAAACAGTTATGGATGTGAGAAAAAGAAAAGAGAGAAATACATGTGGAAATTAAGAAGACACAATGAGGCCTGTAGATTTGGATCAGCCTTCGTAACATCAATGCGATAACTACCTGTTTCTGAACTGTAGCAATGTAGAGAAGCAAAGGCTCCCAGCAGCAATAAGCACATCTAATACCTACATTTGGTTTTCTAAATACCACTTTTCTTTTAAAGGAATCAGGAATCCTTGGGGAAAAGTGGCTGATTCCAGAACTGGGGTGGGAAAAGCATATAATGATCCTGGAAGAAGACTGTGCTAAAATGTAAATGCACAAAGAAGGATGGAGGAATTGTCAGAAGGGACCAGACCCAACTCAAAGGATTTCTCACTAGCATTACATATTAATACCAATATAAATAATTATCCACGAGATTATATTCAATAAACCAAGGTTCAACAAGTCATACTTGATATAAATAAATGAATATATAACTAAGGGAAAATGTTAGCATGCTTCAGTCACATGCTAACAGAAAATTTACAAGAATGATAGCATTTGAAATGAACATTTGCCAAACACCATTAGAATGATTTAGTCAGTCAACAACATCCGTGGATGCTAATAATTAGTCTAAAAAGAGTAATGAAATATAATATTTTAGCTTTTCTTTTGCTCCAAGTTCATTAATATAGACACTGGTAAAGCCACAGTAAAGCCTTGCATCAATATTAATTTCCTCTTTTGAATATGGTATCATGGATATATTCTTGGGAAATAAATACTAAAGTATTTATGGTGAAGGAATTTCATGTTTGCAAGAATCCTCCAAAAGAAAATCACCATAAGAAAATAATCAAATGAGTGCTAAAATTTATAATTATAAGGATAGTCCATCTTTAACTCTATGTAAATAAAAAATGAACCAAAGTCCAAATAATAGTGAGTGGACTAAATATACCATATTTAGAGACTGTAATCAAATATATACCTTAAGATGAAATAATATTTCCCAAACTTGTGTTAAGAAATACTAGCCCCTGAAATGCATTCTATGAAATAATAGATGTTCAGAATCTGTAAAATGATTTAAATTTAGGTGTCATTAGTTTTCATATATGTTAATACTCTTAATATCCATCATGCTTTACCACATAAAAGAAAGCAAGAGATACAGCATAGAGTGCTTCTAAATGTAATCTGACACTGGAACCATATTTTTATAAATAATTCATTAGTATTTTGTGGGACAAGGGTTAGAAGAATAATGTGTCACAAATACTGCTGTAGGCTAGGTAGTGCAGCAAATATGAAAAATACATGGACAATTAAAACATATCATAAAATCTTATAGATTATATATAAAACTATATTGATGTATGTGAAGTATCTATGCCAAAAAATGAACAACCTTGGCTTGAGAAATTTGAACTAAATAATATTTTTTCTCATTTTTAATTTTTAAATTTCTACAACATCAGTAAGTTACTAGATTTCCTCAAAATACTTCCTTTATGGTACAAAATGTTGCTTTTGTATCTTACCATCCACTAGCTCTTTATTATTCCATCAATAAGTTTTTTCCTAAGACTGACTTCACATCCCTAAAATTGACCATCGAGTATTATTTTGGCCCCAAACTGAAAGACTTCTGTCAGTGCTCCTTCTTCCTCCACCACACCCTTTTTTGTCTCTCCAGCAGCCTTGTTCACAGTGGGTTCATTTCATCCCACCTCCCTAGCTTCCACGTATGTACTCTTACCTCTCCTCCCCTTTTTGTGTTTCTGTAACACGCTGCCAGACACTGCTGCCAAAATCATCCCTCAAATGTGTGGCTTTGCCCACATTACTTCCTTCTCCAAATCCTTCAAAGTCGGTATTCCTCTGCATAGGAAATTCAAATTATTCATATATATTTTCAAATAACCTTTTCTGCACAAAAATCTAAACCATGAAATCACTCATCTAAATGACTTATATGCTAAACAACAAAATACTTCTTCTGCATATTGCTATTTGCTGCTTAATATGCCCAAATACTTAAAATAATCATGTTCATGATCATTTCACTTAAAGATATTTTTAAAAACATTTCTTTCTTTTCTTTCTACCAAAGGATTTATCTGACTTTTATTTTCTGGGTATTAGGGAAGGAGGAAATGACTCTAACATCCATCAAACGTCTGTTATATACAGAACACTGACTTAACACACACTATCTATTGTAATTTATTAGAAAATAAAGTAACTCTTAATCAAAGCGCAAAAATTTAATGATTGAGAAATAGAGTGCTCTGATAAATTCTACTTATACCATTTTCTTACCCACTGGCAAGTATTTGACTATCATTTTACATCCATTATATTTTTTTCTCATTTTGTTCCTGAGAAGTAGGCCAAAGACTAGAAAATTATATTGCTCTTTTGTATTTCCCTAATGAATTTACTGTATTTTTTTTTTTTTTTTTTACAGCCAACTCCTGCAGAGAATTTAGTTCCTCTTTCCTTGGTGGATAAAATTCTTTTATCAATTCTGATAGAGGGTTATAAACATTATTTTATTAGATAGAGGAAATTAACACCATTGAAAGGACAAAAATTGTATCATCTTAATAAACTTAGTATCACAAAATGACATATTAGTGTCAAAAAGCAGAGACCTTAATTCCCTAAATACAAGCCTGCCCTCTCCTAACAAGGAAAATTGGCTACTATATATTAGATCAGACCAGATTCAAAAATCAAAAGCTAGAAAAGAGGGTCGAGCTAAGATGGCCCCAAACTGAAAGACTTCTGTCAGTGCTCCTTCTTCCTCCACCACACCCTTTTTTGTCTCTCCAGCAGCCTTGTTCACAGTGGGTTCATTTCATCCCACCTCCCTAGCTTCCACGTATGTACTCTTACCTCTCCTCCCCTTTTTGTGTTTCTGTAACACGCTGCCAGACACTGCTGCCAAAATCATCCCTCAAATGTGTGGCTTTGCCCACATTACTTCCTTCTCAAATCCTTCAAAGTCGGTATTCCTCTGCATAGGAAATTCAAATTATTCATATATATTTTCAAATAACCTTTTCTGCACAAAAATCTAAACCATGAAATCACTCATCTAAATGACTTATATGCTAAACAACAAAATACTTCTTCTGCATATTGCTATTTGCTGCTTAATATGCCCAAATACTTAAAATAATCATGTTCATGATCATTTCACTTAAAGATATTTTTAAAAACATTTCTTTCTTTTCTTTCTACCAAAGGATTTATCTGACTTTTATTTTCTGGGTATTAGGGAAGGAGGAAATGACTCTAACATCCATCAAACGTCTGTTATATACAGAACACTGACTTAACACACACTATCTATTGTAATTTATTAGAAAATAAAGTAACTCTTAATCAAAGCGCAAAAATTTAATGATTGAGAAATAGAGTGCTCTGATAAATTCTACTTATACCATTTTCTTACCCACTGGCAAGTATTTGACTATCATTTTACATCCATTATATTTTTTTCTCATTTTGTTCCTGAGAAGTAGGCCAAAGACTAGAAAATTATATTGCTCTTTTGTATTTCCCTAATGAATTTACTGTATTTTTTTTTTTTTTTTTTTACAGCCAACTCCTGCAGAGAATTTAGTTCCTCTTTCCTTGGTGGATAAAATTCTTTTATCAATTCTGATAGAGGGTTATAAACATTATTTTATTAGATAGAGGAAATTAACACCATTGAAAGGACAAAAATTGTATCATCTTAATAAACTTAGTATCACAAAATGACATATTAGTGTCAAAAAGCAGAGACCTTAATTCCCTAAATACAAGCCTGCCCTCTCCTAACAAGGAAAATTGGCTACTATATATTAGATCAGACCAGATTCAAAAATCAAAAGCTAGAAAAGAGGGGTCGAGCTAAGATGGCATAGAAGGATGTGCACTCAACTCTCATGCAAAATCGCCTGAACTGCAACGAGTTATTGAAAAACCATCAACAGGAGGAGGTTGGATCCGATCATAAAAATGCTAGCCCACATCCGAGAGCGAAGGAGAAGCCGCAACAAGACGGCAGGAGGGGCGCAATCGCGCTTTTAAAAGTCAAACCTCATACCTGCCAGAGAGGATGGGTGGGCCAAATACGCAAAGCCTGTTGCACATCAAGACCTGGGAAAGGAGCAGTGACCCCCACAAGGGACTGAGCCAGACCTGCTTTACAGGGCCCAAGTGCTCCCTTAAGCTAGAAGTGCCCTTGAGCAGTCCTCGGAAGGACGGCACTCAATTCCTTTTGAAGGAGGTTATCATTAACCTGATCATAGAGTTGCAGAGTAGGACTGGAGACTCTGCACACCAAGATCCGGGAGAGGGTACTAGCAATCCTGCATGAGACTGAGCCAGACTCACCTCTGAGTATTCTAACATTTCCAGCGGAGCCAGGGGTCAATGGTGGCCTGCAGCAGGGTCGGGGTCACTGTGGAAGTGCTTCTAATAGAGCACGTGGGAGTAAATCCTTTGTGTGAGAGAGGTCATTACCCCTACTGTAGTTTGGCTGCAGGTCAAACTACAGGGAGGGAATTTAGCTCCACCCAACAACAAAGGTATGTGGATTAATGGTTAAGAAACTACCAGGGCCAGCCCAGGCAGGACTTTTAGTTCTGGAATAGGCAGAAATAAACAAGCAGTAAAAGAGGCCTTCAGATCCAATCACTGCCAGAGGCAAGAAAAAGACTGATAATTCCTGAACAGTCAGCAAGAGACAGAAGAACATAAATATTCACTATTTCCACGTTTTCACTGGAGCTGGATTTACCACTGGAATTTTTTTTTATTATTTCATTTTATTTTTTATTCTTTTTTATTGCTTTTCTTTCTTTTCACTCCTTTCTTTTTCCTTTTTTTCCAGATTCCCTCAGGCCCCCCCCTGGCCCCTCCCCCGCCCCCACCACTGCTTTCTCTTTTGTTGGTTTGTTTTCTCCATTGAACTCTATTGAAGCTACCAATCTTATCAGTAAGACTGAATATATTCAAGTTAACACAAATTTTTTTTTCTTTTATACCACACATTTTATTTTGGTATATAATTCTGATTCTACATTGGCCTTTTATGGTTCTGTGGGGGTTTTGTTTGTTTTTTATTGTTTTTAATTTGTTTTTCTATATTTTTCTATATACTTATCTCTTTTTTAATTTTTTTATTTGTACTACTACTTCCTCTATAACTCTTAGATTTCTCTAATGCTCCTTTCCTACAGCACTAAACTCTAATACATACAAATCTTTATCTCCCTATATTTAACTTTGCAATATTATTCTATATTTCTCTTCTATCCTGCCTTTCTCTTTTTCCCTTTCCACACAAATAAGACTATTTCTTAGTCTGTTTTGTTCTCATTGCCTTATCCCCAATTGGGACCCTGCTCTAGCATTAGTCTCCAACTTGCGCTTTAGTTAGTTTGGTAATTAACTTATGGATATCATTCTTGGCTTTCTCTATTTGCCGTGCTAATGTATTGTACTGTATTTTTGGTTGAAATGTTTGGGTTATGCTACAGATGTATATGCTTGTGTATATAATTCAGTAAACTAGATAGTATTTGCATGCTATTTTAATTGGCATGTGACATAGTTATACCTTCTATTTCTCATTTGAGTATAAATGTTTCAATACCATTTAGTGACATAACAACCCAGCCGTGAAATCTGCATTTCCTGGTTAGGCAACAAGCCCAGGGGCTTTAGGGAGAGATCACTGACTCCAAAACCCTAGAATACCAGAGAACACCCAAAACTAGAGAGATTTAAACAGCAAGAACCCCAACAAAGGCAAGCACTTGTATGCAAGTCCTGACATCACTCAACCACCAGTATCACCCAAAATAAGATGCCTCATCCAAACAACAAACACCTACGGATGTAACTCAAAGTCTGGGAACAGGAAGCCCCAAACATAGTTAGCTAAAAAATTAATAGTAACAATTAAACAGCAGAGAAATACCACACAAGTGAAGGAACAATCTACAAACACACAAGTCCACATAAACAAAATGGAATTAGACAAGCTTTCTGACAGTGAATTCAGAACAATGATAGTAACAATGATCCAAAACTTGGAAAACAGAATTTTAGAGAAATTAAAAAAAACGACGAAAAAAGATTAAACCAGAGACAAACAACTCAATGGCCTTTTATGGTTCTGTGGGGGTTTTGTTTGTTTTTTATTGTTTTTAATTTGTTTTTCTATATTTTTCTATATACTTATCTCTTTTTTAATTTTTTTATTTGTACTACTACTTCCTCTATAACTCTTAGATTTCTCTAATGCTCCTTTCCTACAGCACTAAACTCTAATACATACAAATCTTTATCTCCCTATATTTAACTTTGCAATATTATTCTATATTTCTCTTCTATCCTGCCTTTCTCTTTTTCCCTTTCCACACAAATAAGACTATTTCTTAGTCTGTTTTGTTCTCATTGCCTTATCCCCAATTGGGACCCTGCTCTAGCATTAGTCTCCAACTTGCGCTTTAGTTAGTTTGGTAATTAACTTATGGATATCATTCTTGGCTTTCTCTATTTGCCGTGCTAATGTATTGTACTGTATTTTTGGTTGAAATGTTTGGGTTATGCTACAGATGTATATGCTTGTGTATATAATTCAGTAAACTAGATAGTATTTGCATGCTATTTTAATTGGCATGTGACATAGTTATACCTTCTATTTCTCATTTGAGTATAAATGTTTCAATACCATTTAGTGACATAACAACCCAGCCGTGAAATCTGCATTTCCTGGTTAGGCAACAAGCCCAGGGGCTTTAGGGAGAGATCACTGACTCCAAAACCCTAGAATACCAGAGAACACCCAAAACTAGAGAGATTTAAACAGCAAGAACCCCAACAAAGGCAAGCACTTGTATGCAAGTCCTGACATCACTCAACCACCAGTATCACCCAAAATAAGATGCCTCATCCAAACAACAAACACCTACGGATGTAACTCAAAGTCTGGGAACAGGAAGCCCCAAACATAGTTAGCTAAAAAATTAATAGTAACAATTAAACAGCAGAGAAATACCACACAAGTGAAGGAACAATCTACAAACACACAAGTCCACATAAACAAAATGGAATTAGACAAGCTTTCTGACAGTGAATTCAGAACAATGATAGTAACAATGATCCAAAACTTGGAAAACAGAATTTTAGAGAAATTGCAAGAAACATCTAACACAATGAACAAAGAAATACAAGAACTTAAAAAACAACAGAGACAAACAACTCAATTTCTGAACTTCAAAACACTATAGAAGGAATCAAGAGCAGAGTATCTGAGACAGAAGACCAGATAAGTGAGCTGGAAGATAGAATGGTAGAAGTAACTGCTGAAGAACAGAATCAAGCTCAAAGAATGAAAACAGCAGAGGAAAGCCTCAGAGACCTCTGGGATAATATCAAACGCACCAATATTTGAATTATAGGGGTTCTAGAAGAAGAAGAAAGAAAGGCTATGAGAAATTTTGAAAGCGATTATAGTGGAAATTTTCCCCAACATGGGAAAAAAATAGTCAATTAAGTCCAAGAAGCACTAAGAGTACCATATGGAATAAACCCAAGAAGAAACACACCAAAACACATCTTAATAAAGCTAACAAATTAGACACAAAGACAGAATTCTCAAAGCAGCAAGGGAAAATCAACTAGTGACATACAAGTGATACCCCATACAGCTGTTTAATAGCTGATCTTTCAACAGAAACTTTGCAGGGCAGAAGGGAATGGTAAGATACATTTAAAGCAGGGACACAGAATAATCTGCAACCAAGAATACTCTACCCTTCAAGGATTTCATTCAAAATTGACGGAGAAATCAAAAGCTTTACAAATAAGCAAAAAGTAAAAGAATTCTTTAACACCAAACCAGTCTTACACGTATTAAAGGGACTTATATAGAGAAGAAGTGTAAGAGAAGAAGATCTACAACAAAGCCATCATAACATCTAAGAAGATGACAATAGGATCATTTGTATCAATAATTACTTTGAATGTAAATGGACTAAATGTGCCAACCAAAAGACACAGACTGGCTGAACAGATACAAAAACAAGACCCATACATATGCTGCCTCCAGGTAACTCACTTCAGACCTAGAGACACTCATAGACTGAAAGTGAGAGGAGGGAAAAGATATTTCATGCAAATGAAAATCAAAAGAAAGCTGGAGTAGCAATCCTCATATCAGAAAAGCCCAAAATGGAATTAGACAAGCTTTCTGACAGTGAATTCATGCTAAAACAAACAATTTTAGAGAAATTGCAAGAAACATCTAACACAATGAACAAAGAAATACAAGAACTTAAAAAACAACAGAGACAAACAACTCAATTTCTGAACTTCAAAACACTATAGAAGGAATCAAGAGCAGAGTATCTGAGACAGAAGACCAGATAAGTGAGCTGGAAGATAGAATGGTAGAAGTAACTGCTGAAGAACAGAATCAAGCTCAAAGAATGAAAACAGCAGAGGAAAGCCTCAGAGACCTCTGGGATAATATCAAACGCACCAATATTTGAATTATAGGGGTTCTAGAAGAAGAAGAAAGAAAGGCTATGAGAAATTTTGAAAGCGATTATAGTGGAAATTTTCCCCAACATGGGAAAAAAATAGTCAATTAAGTCCAAGAAGCACTAAGAGTACCATATGGAATAAACCCAAGAAGAAACACACCAAAACACATCTTAATAAAGCTAACAAATTAGACACAAAGACAGAATTCTCAAAGCAGCAAGGGAAAATCAACTAGTGACATACAAGTGATACCCCATACAGCTGTTTAATAGCTGATCTTTCAACAGAAACTTTGCAGGGCAGAAGGGAATGGTAAGATACATTTAAAGCAGGGACACAGAATAATCTGCAACCAAGAATACTCTACCCTTCAAGGATTTCATTCAAAATTGACGGAGAAATCAAAAGCTTTACAAATAAGCAAAAAGTAAAAGAATTCTTTAACACCAAACCAGTCTTACACGTATTAAAGGGACTTATATAGAGAAGAAGTGTAAGAGAAGAAGATCTACAACAAAGCCATCATAACATCTAAGAAGATGACAATAGGATCATTTGTATCAATAATTACTTTGAATGTAAATGGACTAAATGTGCCAACCAAAAGACACAGACTGGCTGAACAGATACAAAAACAAGACCCATACATATGCTGCCTCCAGGTAACTCACTTCAGACCTAGAGACACTCATAGACTGAAAGTGAGAGGAGGGAAAAAGATATTTCATGCAAATGAAAATCAAAAGAAAGCTGGAGTAGCAATCCTCATATCAGACAAAACAGGCCTCAAAATAAAGATTGTAAGAGACAAGGCAGGACACTACATAATGACCAAGGGATTGATCCAAGAGGAAGTCATAACAATCATAAATATTTATGTAACCACCACAGAAGCACCCCAATACATAAGACAAACACTTTCAGACATAAAAGAAGTCGACAATAACACAGTAATAGTAGGAGACTTGAACACTCCTCTCACACCAATGGACAGATCATCCAAACAGAAAATTAATAAAGAAACACAAGCCTTAAATGCCACACTAGAAGAGATGGACCTCATTGATATCTTTAGGACCTTCCATCTCAAAGCAGAAGAATACACTTTCTTCTCAAGTGTTCATGGAACATTCTCCAGGATAGACCACATCTTGGGACACAAATCAAACCTCAGTCAATTCAAGAAAGCTGAAATTATATCAACCATCTTCTCTGATCACAATGCAATGAGACTAGAGATCAACTACAGTAAAAAAAACTGCTAAAAACACGAACACATGGAGATTAAACAACACATACCTAAAAAAACAACTGATTACTGAACAAAACAAAGGAGAAGTAAAAATATTCCTAGAAGAAAACGACAATGAACACACGACAGTGCAAAACCTATGGGATACCGCAAAAGCAGTTCTGAGAGGGAAATTTATAGCAATACAACCTACCTCAAGAAACTAGGAATATCAAGCAGACGATCTAAATCTACACTTAAAACAATTGGAGAAAGAAGAACAAAAAAACCCCAAATTTAGCAGAAGAAATCATAAAGACTAGAGCAGAAATAAATGAAAAAGAAATGAAAGAAACAATAGTAAAGACAAATAAAATGAAAAGCTGATTCTTCGAAAAGGTGAACAAAATTGACAAGCCACTGGCCAGATTCAAGAAAAAAAGAGAGAAGAACCAGATCACCAAAATCAAAAATGAAAAAGGAGAGATTACAACAGAGAATGCAGAAATCCAAAGGATTCTAAGAGATTATTATGAACAACTCTATGGCAACAAACTGGACAACCTGGAAGAAATGGACAGTTTCTTCGAGAAGATTCATCTCCCAAGACTGAATCAGGAAGAAATAGAAATTATGAACAACCCAATCACAAGCTCAGAAATTGACCTTGTGATCAAAAACCTACACAAAAATAAAAGCCCAGGGCCAGATGGCTTCACAGCCGAATTCTAACAAACATTTAAAGAAGAGCTAATGCCTGTCCTTCTAAAACTCTTCCAAACAATTGCACAGGAAGGAACACTTCCAAACATGTTCTATGAGGCCGCCATCACCCCGATACCAAAGCCAGGCAAAGACAACACAAAAAAAGAAAATTATAGGCCAATTTCACTGATGAATTTAGATGCCAAAATCCTCAACAAAATCCTAGCAAACAGAATTCAACAACACATCAAAAAGCTCATATATCACGATCAAGTTGGGTTCATCCCAGGCATGCAAGGATTCTTCAATATCCGCAAATCAAACAATGTGATACACCATATCAACAAATTGAGAGACAAAAATCACATGATCATCTCAATAGATGCAGAAAAATCCTTCGACAAAGTACAGCATCCATTTATGATAAAAACTCTTCAAAAAATGGGCATAGAAGGAACCTACCTCAACATAGTGAAAGCCATATATGAGAAGCCCACAGCAAACATTATCCTCAATGGTGAAAAACGGAAAGCATTTCCTCTAAGATCAGAAACAAGACAGGGTTGTCCACTTTCACCACTACTATTCAACATAATAATATAGTCCTGGAAGTTCTACCAATAGTCATAAGAAGAAAAGAAATAAAGAATTCAGATTCGGGAAAAAAATTAGTTTTATAAGAGAAGAAAAGAAAAAAGAAACAATAGTAAAGACAAATAAAATGAAAAGCTGATTCTTCGAAAAGGTGAACAAAATTGACAAGCCACTGGCCAGATTCAAGAAAAAAAGAGAGAAGAACCAGATCACCAAAATCAAAAATGAAAAAGGAGAGATTACAACAGAGAATGCAGAAATCCAAAGGATTCTAAGAGATTATTATGAACAACTCTATGGCAACAAACTGGACAACCTGGAAGAAATGGACAGTTTCTTCGAGAAGATTCATCTCCCAAGACTGAATCAGGAAGAAATAGAAATTATGAACAACCCAATCACAAGCTCAGAAATTGACCTTGTGATCAAAAACCTACACAAAAATAAAAGCCCAGGGCCAGATGGCTTCACAGCCGAATTCTAACAAACATTTAAAGAAGAGCTAATGCCTGTCCTTCTAAAACTCTTCCAAACAATTGCACAGGAAGGAACACTTCCAAACATGTTCTATGAGGCCGCCATCACCCCGATACCAAAGCCAGGCAAAGACAACACAAAAAAAGAAAATTATAGGCCAATTTCACTGATGAATTTAGATGCCAAAATCCTCAACAAAATCCTAGCAAACAGAATTCAACAACACATCAAAAAGCTCATATATCACGATCAAGTTGGGTTCATCCCAGGCATGCAAGGATTCTTCAATATCCGCAAATCAAACAATGTGATACACCATATCAACAAATTGAGAGACAAAAATCACATGATCATCTCAATAGATGCAGAAAAATCCTTCGACAAAGTACAGCATCCATTTATGATAAAAACTCTTCAAAAAATGGGCATAGAAGGAACCTACCTCAACATAGTGAAAGCCATATATGAGAAGCCCACAGCAAACATTATCCTCAATGGTGAAAAACGGAAAGCATTTCCTCTAAGATCAGAAACAAGACAGGGTTGTCCACTTTCACCACTACTATTCAACATAATAATATAGTCCTGGAAGTTCTACCAATAGTCATAAGAGAAGAAAAAGAAATAAAAAGAATTCAGATTCGAAAGGAAGAAGTAAAACTCTATTTGCAGACGACATGATATTATACATAGAGCACCCCAAAGACACTATTAGAAAACTACTAGAGCTAATCATCGAACTCAGCAAAGTCGCGGAATACAAAATTAATACACAGAAACCACTGGCATTCCTATACAGAAACAGTGAAAAATCAGAAAACAAAATCAAAGAGGCAATCCCCTTTACCACTGCAACCAAAAGAATCAAATATCTAGGAATAAACCTACCCAAAGAAACAAAGGAACTGTACACTGAAAGTTACAAGACACTCATGAAAGAAATTAAAGAAGACTTAAACAGATATAGAGACATTCCATGTTCCTGGGTCGGAAGAATCAATATTGTGAAAATGACCATACTACCAAATGTCATCTACAGATTCAACGTGATCTCTATCAAACTACCAATGACATTCTTCACAGAACTAGACTAAAGAATAACAGTTCATATGAAAACACAAAAGACCCGGAATAGCCAAAGCAACCCTTAGAAAGAAAAACGGAGCTGGACGAATCAGCCTCCCTAACTTCAGAGTATATTACAAAGCAACAGTTATCAAGACAGTATGGAACTGGCACAAAAACAGAAATATAAGAACAGACAAGTCACAGAACGGGAGAAAATAATAGCAAATGAAACAATGGACAAAGAATTAATCTACAAAATCTGCAAGCAACTCAGACAACTCAACATCAGAAAAATGAACAACACAATCAAAAAATTGGAAAAGGACCTAAACAGACACCTCTCCAAAGAGGACATACACATGGCCAGAAACTTATTTTCTCAGAATCCTGGAGGTTTGAAGTCCCAAATGAACTTACTGGCAGCATTGTCTCATCCCTAGGACTCTATCCATGGCTTACAGATGGCTGCTCTGTCCTCACATGGTCTTTCCTCTGTGTAAAGTCATCTGTGGTGTATCTTTACGTGTCCACCATTTCCTCTTACAGGGACACCAGTCAAACTGAATTAGGGTCCACACTAAGGGCCTCATTTTGACTTGATCACCTCTTTAAAGGCTCCATCTCTAAATACAATCATTCTGAAGTCCTGAGGGTTAGGGTTTCAACATAATGAATTTTAGGGAAGTACTTCCCTGGTGACCCAGTTGTTAAGACTCTATGCTCCCAATGGAGGGGGTCTGAGTTTGATCCCTGTTCAGAACTAGGTTCTGCATGCCTAAGTGTTCACATGCTGCAAAGTTCACATGCCTCAGTGAAGATTTTACAAACCATAACTAAGACCCACCCCTAAATATCTAGGAATAAACCTACCCAAAGAAACAAAGGAACTGTACACTGAAAGTTACAAGACACTCATGAAAGAAATTAAAGAAGACTTAAACAGATATAGAGACATTCCATGTTCCTGGGTCGGAAGAATCAATATTGTGAAAATGACCATACTACCAAATGTCATCTACAGATTCAACGTGATCTCTATCAAACTACCAATGACATTCTTCACAGAACTAGACTAAAGAATAACAGTTCATATGAAAACACAAAAGACCCGGAATAGCCAAAGCAACCCTTAGAAAGAAAAACGGAGCTGGACGAATCAGCCTCCCTAACTTCAGAGTATATTACAAAGCAACAGTTATCAAGACAGTATGGAACTGGCACAAAAACAGAAATATAAGAACAGACAAGTCACAGAACGGGAGAAAATAATAGCAAATGAAACAATGGACAAAGAATTAATCTACAAAATCTGCAAGCAACTCAGACAACTCAACATCAGAAAAATGAACAACACAATCAAAAAATTGGAAAAGGACCTAAACAGACACCTCTCCAAAGAGGACATACACATGGCCAGAAACTTATTTTCTCAGAATCCTGGAGGTTTGAAGTCCCAAATGAACTTACTGGCAGCATTGTCTCATCCCTAGGACTCTATCCATGGCTTACAGATGGCTGCTCTGTCCTCACATGGTCTTTCCTCTGTGTAAAGTCATCTGTGGTGTATCTTTACGTGTCCACCATTTCCTCTTACAGGGACACCAGTCAAACTGAATTAGGGTCCACACTAAGGGCCTCATTTTGACTTGATCACCTCTTTAAAGGCTCCATCTCTAAATACAATCATTCTGAAGTCCTGAGGGTTAGGGTTTCAACATAATGAATTTTAGGGAAGTACTTCCCTGGTGACCCAGTTGTTAAGACTCTATGCTCCCAATGGAGGGGGTCTGAGTTTGATCCCTGTTCAGAACTAGGTTCTGCATGCCTAAGTGTTCACATGCTGCAAAGTTCACATGCCTCAGTGAAGATTTTACAAACCATAACTAAGACCTCATGCAGCCAAATGTATAAATTAATAATTATTTAATAAAACAATGTTAGGGAGATCAGTTCTATTCATAAAAACACCAACATCACCAAAATTGGAATATCAGTGTATCTATCATTTGTCCTTTCTCTGAGATTAGAGACGATTAATACAAATGAAATTAAGACTAAAAAATTTAGAGACTTACACAAATTAGCAATGAACTCTAGGACAAGGGTGTGCATTTCTCCAGGAATTTTTATATTTTCAGCTATTAAATAATAAATTGCAAATTTTTCTTATATTGATAAATTAATATGTGTTTTTCTAATTTTTTTATTTTTAAGGTACTTTGCTATTTAGTGGGTTTCCAACACTAGCAATGATATCCAAGTGACAAAGATGAACTCAATACTTTCCCCTTCACATCACTCTCATATCATGAATGTACCATGGAAAATCTGAAAGTTATTAAGCACAGAGGGATGAGGAAAAAATTTAATGGAGTTAGATTCCTGGTCATAAGTGAATTCATATTTGTGCACTGAATCAAAAATTTTGATATCAGTAATAACACCTGTTTGTTTAACCATAGATATACAATGTACCCAAGATTATATTTTAAAGTGACATTTTCACTTTTCTCTGCATTTTTTCAAAAATGTACAGAAAAAGTCATAATTTTTAAAACCTCTATTTTTTACCACTTTAGGGGTTTCACTCACTTTGAATTTTAACCAATCAGACTTTGTGGTTGAAAGCAACAGAGAGCAACTTTGGGTCATTTTAGCAGAAAAGTTATTCAGCTAGCTCACAGAATTGCAGCCAAAGCACTTGGCTCATAAACAGGGCTATCCAAGGAGGTGCTGTTACTGGCACTATGCAGCTGACTTGCTGCAGCTGCAGGGTTTATTGAGAAGTTTGCTGCTACTGGAAGTGTCCTAGGTACCATCAAAACTTCTGCAATGACCTTATCTTTTCACTGACTCTGCATGGAGCCACATGTTCAATATGCAAAGTCTGGGGCAAAAATATCTTATTGGTGGAGCTTCAGACATGGGCTAGCATCTGAGCCAAAGGATATAAACTCTTCATCTTCTACGATGGAGGTAGGAGTAGAAATCACCCTGTAACACAAGGAATGTGCTCAGGGAGCTGGGTGATAGGGAGGCATTATGCCTGTAACAATGCCTGAAAGTTCTCCATGTAGGCCTGGGGAACACAGTAGGGTATTACACATCTAATTTAACATTATGTATGCTAAACTTCAAACCAAAATTTGGGGAAAAATCCAAAATATCAATGGTTATGTGTTACAGACATTTTAAAATAGAAATAGCTTTTTTTCATTATTTCTGAAAAATAGTATGAGTTTTCCTTAAGTAGTAAGTTGGATCTAGTATACAGAGTCGTGTATTTGAATCAAGTGAATGCCTGTAATATTTTCTTACTTCAGTCAACATTTCAAATAATTTTAGGATCTACCTTTAAATTCACCATTAAACTCAATATCCTGAATAATGAATTCAGATCTAGAAGTCTTGGATAAAGATTTGAAGCTCCTGTGATCCTGAACACATGCAGGCTAGAAAACCAGCTTCAAATCCCTCTTCAAATATTGGTAAGTAAAGGTTGCCTAATATAAAATACATCAAATAATCAACAAAAGGGATGATTATCTTTTATTTTAGTAACTAAAATTTTACTAAATATATCCCCTGGATTTGCTGTGGTTATTGACAAGAAATTCCCAAATGAAGAAATATCCTCAGAAAGCAGAATGCATTTATCCAACAACTAGAATTTAGAATTGTTACAATTTAGAATTTGTTATAACTTGCTTTATCTGTTTTGATATAATCATTAACACATATTATAGACAAATTTGAAGTCTCTCCCTCCATTATTAGTCATTTATCTCCTGTGATAAATACTATTACAAATAGTTTTTTTTACATTATATATCTTATTCAGCTAGCTCACAGAATTGCAGCCAAAGCACTTGGCTCATAAACAGGGCTATCCAAGGAGGTGCTGTTACTGGCACTATGCAGCTGACTTGCTGCAGCTGCAGGGTTTATTGAGAAGTTTGCTGCTACTGGAAGTGTCCTAGGTACCATCAAAACTTCTGCAATGACCTTATCTTTTCACTGACTCTGCATGGAGCCACATGTTCAATATGCAAAGTCTGGGGCAAAAATATCTTATTGGTGGAGCTTCAGACATGGGCTAGCATCTGAGCCAAAGGATATAAACTCTTCATCTTCTACGATGGAGGTAGGAGTAGAAATCACCCTGTAACACAAGGAATGTGCTCAGGGAGCTGGGTGATAGGGAGGCATTATGCCTGTAACAATGCCTGAAAGTTCTCCATGTAGGCCTGGGGAACACAGTAGGGTATTACACATCTAATTTAACATTATGTATGCTAAACTTCAAACCAAAATTTGGGGAAAAATCCAAAATATCAATGGTTATGTGTTACAGACATTTTAAAATAGAAATAGCTTTTTCATTATTTCTGAAAAATAGTATGAGTTTTCCTTAAGTAGTAAGTTGGATCTAGTATACAGAGTCGTGTATTTGAATCAAGTGAATGCCTGTAATATTTTCTTACTTCAGTCAACATTTCAAATAATTTTAGGATCTACCTTTAAATTCACCATTAAACTCAATATCCTGAATAATGAATTCAGATCTAGAAGTCTTGGATAAAGATTTGAAGCTCCTGTGATCCTGAACACATGCAGGCTAGAAAACCAGCTTCAAATCCCTCTTCAAATATTGGTAAGTAAAGGTTGCCTAATATAAAATACATCAAATAATCAACAAAAGGGATGATTATCTTTTATTTTAGTAACTAAAATTTTACTAAATATATCCCCTGGATTTGCTGTGGTTATTGACAAGAAATTCCCAAATGAAGAAATATCCTCAGAAAGCAGAATGCATTTATCCAACAACTAGAATTTAGAATTGTTACAATTTAGAATTTGTTATAACTTGCTTTATCTGTTTTGATATAATCATTAACACATATTATAGACAAATTTGAAGTCTCTCCCTCCATTATTAGTCATTTATCTCCTGAGATAAATACTATTACAAATAGTATACATATTTTTCATCTTTTTAACACATTAGTATATACACTTACACGTATTCTTGAAAAGCATGTAGTATTTTTGTGTTTTGTTGTTAGCATGCATAGTATTATATATTTTTGCATCTTCTCACTTTGCAATTATTTTATCATTATATTTTGAGACTTATTTTTGATATACTAATTTTAATTCATTCATTTTCGGAGATATGCTATATCCTATCATATAAATATAATGTTTTATCTCTCTCCTATTGATGGACTTTTGATCTTTAACTATTATTTTGTTTTTACCAGTCATGTTGCAATAAATATTTTTGTATATATCTTTTGTGCATATACCTGAGTTTTTCTAGAAATATAAACTCTGGGATGCAAGGCATGAGATTTCTTTAATGTTCTAGATGACCACAAATTATTTTTCATCCTGTATTATTTTAAAAAAGTTAAAAATCACCAAAGACAGACACATTTTTACTGATCCTTACAATTTTTAAACATCTTTCTCTTTTGCTTTTATAACAGGGACAAATATTTGTAATAACATAATGAAATAAAATGGGTAATAAAGTAGAACTGTTTTCTCAGCATAACAGGTTTGTATAATGGCTTAATTTGCCAATGTATTCATTCTTCCTTGCAAAGTAATTTTGTTGCATGACTGCAGTCCTTTTTCAAGTCCTAGGAAAATGCTTGCTCATAAAAATCAAAGACAGATTTTCTTTTGGAAAAAGAATCTCCAAATTTACTAGCATAAATTGGCAGATCCAGAAACATTTCTATAAAGGTTCAGAAAAACAAAACCTAATTAAAAGTACTGAAATTAGACAAACAAAATTCTCTCAGTCAAAATTTTAAAATACATTTTGAGTTTTTAATAGGACAGGGTACTTGGTTATTCAAAAACATATGTGTGTGTGTATGTTTCCTTTCATCTATTCAAGTAAAGAGTTTCTGTTTTACCTTGCTTGTTTGATCAGGAACAAGTAGCAATTTGGCTTTAATAGTATTTCTGTTAGACAGAAATTAAAATCTAATATATTCCACAAGATGGGTGACTTGGTCAGCTTGATTTAACTAGTAAAATCAATTATGATTTATTTTCCCCCTTTTTACTATTTCTTCAGAAATCATTCTGTAAATACACATATTATAGGAGTATAGTGAGTATGTTAATTTATACATCCCTCCTCACAACTTGGACTGGCTTTACAAAGATAAAAGTAGGAAAGTATAAGGGTAGGTATATGTGTGTGCGCACATGCGTGTGTGTCTGTGTGTGTGTAAGGCAGATGCCCTGCTTATGTGTGTGTGTCTGTACATGTGTGCATAAAGTAGATGTCCTTCTTCCCTCACTGTCCTCACTTTAAAGGAGAGGAAATGCCTCTTTACAGAACAAAGATCCTATCTGGTTACTAGCCAAATATATTCTACATTTTTAGACAAGAGGTATAATCGAGGTCTAAAGCAAGACATTCTCTGGGGAGAATCACATATTTTTGTTAATATAAAGAAAAAAATATTTGGCTTAAATATTCATATGTTTTCACTTATGCAGGTACTGACCTTCTCTTCAGCTCTGCTACAGAATTTGGGCAACTTGAATGTGAACTTCTTAATAGTCGGGCTTTTGAGAGATTAAAATCGGATTGCTCCTAATTTTCTAAACTTGTCAATGCCAGTATTCAAGCAGGATCTGATTATCTGTCATGGAAATGGTTGGATAGATGACTAATTTAACAGGGAAGTTGGCTTATGTTCTTTTGTAAGACATTTCTAGCATTAACATATTACAATTCTATCAATTTGTAAAAAAGAGACAGATAAGTTTGGGCCAGTAACTGAAAAAAGCATCAAAAGAGGAACAGGTTCTGAAAGACAAAGATGAATGGAATTTTTCTGTGTGATGTCAGATGTGAAAGGCAGCTCAGAGTGAACCTGAATGAAGGTCACAGTGATGGTCCTCCTGATGAAGCAAATGCTCCAGGTCTGCTTTTGTAACCAAGAGGAACACGAGGCCTCCATGGAAGAGACCTCCACCACCCTGTTCCCTAAAGAGTTTCTGTTTTACCTTGCTTGTTTGATCAGGAACAAGTAGCAATTTGGCTTTAATAGTATTTCTGTTAGACAGAAATTAAAATCTAATATATTCCACAAGATGGGTGACTTGGTCAGCTTGATTTAACTAGTAAAATCAATTATGATTTATTTTCCCCCTTTTTACTATTTCTTCAGAAATCATTCTGTAAATACACATATTATAGGAGTATAGTGAGTATGTTAATTTATACATCCCTCCTCACAACTTGGACTGGCTTTACAAAGATAAAAGTAGGAAAGTATAAGGGTAGGTATATGTGTGTGCGCACATGCGTGTGTGTCTGTGTGTGTGTAAGGCAGATGCCCTGCTTATGTGTGTGTGTCTGTACATGTGTGCATAAAGTAGATGTCCTTCTTCCCTCACTGTCCTCACTTTAAAGGAGAGGAAATGCCTCTTTACAGAACAAAGATCCTATCTGGTTACTAGCCAAATATATTCTACATTTTTAGACAAGAGGTATAATCGAGGTCTAAAGCAAGACATTCTCTGGGGAGAATCACATATTTTTGTTAATATAAAGAAAAAAATATTTGGCTTAAATATTCATATGTTTTCACTTATGCAGGTACTGACCTTCTCTTCAGCTCTGCTACAGAATTTGGGCAACTTGAATGTGAACTTCTTAATAGTCGGGCTTTTGAGAGATTAAAATCGGATTGCTCCTAATTTTCTAAACTTGTCAATGCCAGTATTCAAGCAGGATCTGATTATCTGTCATGGAAATGGTTGGATAGATGACTAATTTAACAGGGAAGTTGGCTTATGTTCTTTTGTAAGACATTTCTAGCATTAACATATTACAATTCTATCAATTTGTAAAAAAGAGACAGATAAGTTTGGGCCAGTAACTGAAAAAAGCATCAAAAGAGGAACAGGTTCTGAAAGACAAAGATGAATGGAATTTTTCTGTGTGATGTCAGATGTGAAAGGCAGCTCAGAGTGAACCTGAATGAAGGTCACAGTGATGGTCCTCCTGATGAAGCAAATGCTCCAGGTCTGCTTTTGTAACCAAGAGGAACACGAGCGGCCTCCATGGAAGAGACCTCCCCACCACCTCCTCTGCTTTTGTTCCTCTCTTAAGTACCTACTGGATACATAACAACATTTGATGCACATTTCCTGAGTTTTTTTTGGGCAGATATGAAAATCTCCCACTAATTGGAAGATGCTAATTACTTGATGACCATGAGCACATAGCCCTGGGGCTCCTGGAGCCTTGGGACTGATAAGGTTGATTCCTGTGAAACCACAGCACCATCAGCCAATCAGAGAATTCTGTACCTGGTGATCATAGCCCTTGCAACCTTCTACCCCTCACCTGAAAAATGCCTTGCAGAAACCCTCGGGAAAGCTGAGGCTCCTTAGGGCATGAGTCGCCCATCCCCTAGTATGGCCCTGCAATAAACCTTTCATTGCTCCAAACTCTGATGTTTCAGTTTATTTGGCCTCATAGTGCATTAGGCACACAAACTTGCACTAACACTTTGAGGTAAAACTTTGAGATTAGGAGTCCAAAGTTCCTCACTTCTAAGTGCTCTTCCCATGTTGTCAACAGAAGCTACCTATATTTTATATATAAAAATATATAGAGAGAGATTTACATTTATAAAATATACTACATGCATATACAGGGAATATATAAACATATAAAATTAGAGTTAGAGGATTTTCTAAAGAATAGGTAACAGCATAAATAAAACAGTCTAATTTTATGTTGACATCTTAAAAATCAAATAAATAGAGGATAAAGCACAAATCTGTGTTATCTATCAAACAGATAAGGACTAGTGCATTTATTGTCTCAATAGAGGGACATAAATTCTGTATGAAATCATCACTATGCTCAAGATCCTCATTGTCTTTACAAAAATATATCTATTAGTTATTTAATATAAAGTAACAATTTGCTTAAAGTTTAAATACAAATATCTTAAAGAGATTATGATTTCAGTCAGTAGTAAATTAACAGTTACTTTTAATTTCCAAAACGAAAACAAAAGATTTAGACTTTCAAACAGACACACACACTTACTGGAAAACTATGGTTTCACTTCCCAGGCAAGTCTGCTGTTAATGTACTTTTACATCCCTCTAACCATGATCCAGTTGGGGCCCACTTGTCTAAAGTAAACTACCTCTTTTAACCAAAATTGAGCAACACGTTCATTCAATTTCATGGCATTTCAACATGTACCTTTGAGAAATGATGAAGTAAGGGAAACTAACTCCAAATCAGCAACTGAAGCCCATTAAAGTAGGCTTGTTTGCATACTTTGGCTCTATGACCATGAGCACATAGCCCTGGGGCTCCTGGAGCTGGATAAGGTTGATTCCTGTGAAACCACAGCACCATCAGCCAATCAGAGAATTCTGTACCTGGTGATCATAGCCCTTGCAACCTTCTACCCCTCACCTGAAAAATGCCTTGCAGAAACCCTCGGGAAAGCTGAGGCTCCTTAGGGCATGAGTCGCCCATCCCCTAGTATGGCCCTGCAATAAACCTTTCATTGCTCCAAACTCTGATGTTTCAGTTTATTTGGCCTCATAGTGCATTAGGCACACAAACTTGCACTAACACTTTGAGGTAAAACTTTGAGATTAGGAGTCCAAAGTTCCTCACTTCTAAGTGCTCTTCCCATGTTGTCAACAGAAGCTACCTATATTTTATATATAAAAATATATAGAGAGAGATTTACATTTATAAAATATACTACATGCATATACAGGGAATATATAAACATATAAAATTAGAGTTAGAGGATTTTCTAAAGAATAGGTAACAGCATAAATAAAACAGTCTAATTTTATGTTGACATCTTAAAAATCAAATAAATAGAGGATAAAGCACAAATCTGTGTTATCTATCAAACAGATAAGGACTAGTGCATTTATTGTCTCAATAGAGGGACATAAATTCTGTATGAAATCATCACTATGCTCAAGATCCTCATTGTCTTTACAAAAATATATCTATTAGTTATTTAATATAAAGTAACAATTTGCTTAAAGTTTAAATACAAATATCTTAAAGAGATTATGATTTCAGTCAGTAGTAAATTAACAGTTACTTTTAATTTCCAAAACGAAAACAAAAGATTTAGACTTTCAAACAGACACACACACTTACTGGAAAACTATGGTTTCACTTCCCAGGCAAGTCTGCTGTTAATGTACTTTTACATCCCTCTAACCATGATCCAGTTGGGGCCCACTTGTCTAAAGTAAACTACCTCTTTTAACCAAAATTGAGCAACACGTTCATTCAATTTCATGGCATTTCAACATGTACCTTTGAGAAATGATGAAGTAAGGGAAACTAACTCCAAATCAGCAACTGAAGCCCATTAAAGTAGGCTTGTTTGCATACTTTGGCTCTATGTGGCTAACATTCTCCAGAGAGCTCAAAACAAAAAGCAACACAAAATTCTGGGCTGAATGAGATGCAGGGCTGTGGCTCCTGTTCTCATGGAAAGCCCGTTCTGAACTCACATGGTAGCTAAAACATTACTGATGGGTCTACATAGACCAGTACTTCATGGATATTTAAGGGGACAAAGAGGATCAGAAGTATGGTATCTGGAGTATGAGGCCAACTGAAGGGTGCCATTTAGAAACATCCATTCTGTGTACACTTGAGTTCTTGATATTTAATTAGCAGTCTTTTGAGATTTTGCTTCTCCACTCCATGATCCACCATTCTAATATAAAAGTAGGAGACTTACAAAATAAATATTAATAGTTTCTTCAGTGTAGGATTTCAATCTTTGAGGGCTAACAGAAAGCCAAACAACCCAGAAGTAGTGGATTTTGGCAGAGAAAAATGGGGGAAATAAAAGGTCTGTTGAGTGACTGACAGGTCAGATTCTGAGGAAAAAAAATTAACCCAACAGTTTGTAAGGGGCACAGATACTAATGTACCTCTGAATATTCAAACACATCCTGTTATTTTATTATGCATAAACTGAGTAAAAGGATCACAAAACCAAACTTAAAATTACAATTCAAACTCAGATAATCAGGTAAGACTTTTTAATACTAAGATCACCATTTTACACAATCAAAAATTTTGTCCTATACTTGAAAAATTTCAAGGTTTTGTGCTGTATAGTTCAAGGTGAAAAACTTTTGACAAAGCAAGTTCTGAACACAAGGATTATGCATGATTTTATGTATGTTTGAGTATAGTACATTTAACATTGGAGCATTTCTATAACCTGACAAGTGAAAAGTTAAAGAGAATGTGTTGATGTTTACCAAAATCTGAAGAGAAATTTTATGGGCCTTTGCATGATTTAGACCTTAACCAAAAAGTTGGGGCCACTTGTGTAAGGTAAACTGCCTCTTTTAACCAAAATTGAGCAACACGTTCATTCAATTTCATGGCATTTCAACATGTACCTTTGAGAAATGATGAAGTAAGGGAAACTAACTCCAAATCAGCAACTGAAGCCCATTAAAGTAGGCTTGTTTGCATACTTTGGCTCTATGTGGCTAACATTCTCCAGAGAGCTCAAAACAAAAGCAACACAAAATTCTGGGCTGAATGAGATGCAGGGCTGTGGCTCCTGTTCTCATGGAAAGCCCGTTCTGAACTCACATGGTAGCTAAAACATTACTGATGGGTCTACATAGACCAGTACTTCATGGATATTTAAGGGGACAAAGAGGATCAGAAGTATGGTATCTGGAGTATGAGGCCAACTGAAGGGTGCCATTTAGAAACATCCATTCTGTGTACACTTGAGTTCTTGATATTTAATTAGCAGTCTTTTGAGATTTTGCTTCTCCACTCCATGATCCACCATTCTAATATAAAAGTAGGAGACTTACAAAATAAATATTAATAGTTTCTTCAGTGTAGGATTTCAATCTTTGAGGGCTAACAGAAAGCCAAACAACCCAGAAGTAGTGGATTTTGGCAGAGAAAATGGGGGAAATAAAAGGTCTGTTGAGTGACTGACAGGTCAGATTCTGAGGAAAAAAAATTAACCCAACAGTTTGTAAGGGGCACAGATACTAATGTACCTCTGAATATTCAAACACATCCTGTTATTTTATTATGCATAAACTGAGTAAAAGGATCACAAAACCAAACTTAAAATTACAATTCAAACTCAGATAATCAGGTAAGACTTTTTAATACTAAGATCACCATTTTACACAATCAAAAATTTTGTCCTATACTTGAAAAATTTCAAGGTTTTGTGCTGTATAGTTCAAGGTGAAAAACTTTTGACAAAGCAAGTTCTGAACACAAGGATTATGCATGATTTTATGTATGTTTGAGTATAGTACATTTAACATTGGAGCATTTCTATAACCTGACAAGTGAAAAGTTAAAGAGAATGTGTTGATGTTTACCAAAATCTGAAGAGAAATTTTATGGGCCTCATATTATTTAGACAATGCAATTTTAATGCTACATATACAAAAACAAGTGACATGCTTACTTGGTCCCCATGGAAAATAACTGCACTTTTCCCCAAGCAGGAGACCTAATTTGACAGCTTTATCATTTATAAAGTCACAAATTCTCTAAATCATTTAATATATCAGAAACACGGTAGAAACACTTATTTGTAAACATGAGCAGTTACAAATTGAAAATATTTAACTTTACTCTGCAATCCCCATACCCATTAAATAGTCTATTTATTTCTTGTTTAAATACCAAAGACTTGTATAATACTTACTATATGAAGACCCTCTGAGATTATAGAAAACACATTGATTGATTTCCGCCCCCAATTACTGGCACAGAGCTCCCAAACTCTTGTAATTTCCTAAGTGATAGAAGCTAGGAGCACCTTGTTTTAATATTTGGTCTCTGACCCTAGTTTGAATATGTCTGAAAAGTAATATCACTTAAGCGTCATAATAGCCTGCCTCCAATAGCTTCTAATGCATCTATGAAGAAACTACCAGAGTTTTCTTTAGATGTAGAGGCACAAAACAAAATGCCTATATGGTAAATGAGTGAGCATAAGTATTCACATGGGCTTCCAGGTGGCACAGCAGTGAAGAATCCATGTAGGAGATGCAAGAGATGCAGATTTCATCCCTGTGTCAGGGAGATTCCCTGGAGTAGGAAATGGTAACCGACTCCAGTATTCTTGCCTGAAAAATTCTATGGACAGAGAAGCCTGGCAGGCTACCAGTCATGGGGTTGCAAACAGCAGGACAAGATTGAGCAACTGAGCACATGAATTCACACACAAAAGCAAAGGATGTTTGAGAGAAGAAAATTTCACAGTATTGTCACTTAATTAGAAATATTTTACATTTTGGGGTGTATTCCACTGCAAAACCTCTGGATTTGGAGAAAGGGCTTTTTTTTTAATCTCTCTTGCTCTGACTCACCTATTAATGCACAAAGCAAGTTCTGAACACAAGGATTATGCATGATTTTATGTATGTTCGAGTATAGTACATTTAACATTGGAGCATTTCTATAACCTGACAAGTGAAAAGTTAAAGAGAATGTGTTGATGTTTACCAAAATCTGAAGAGAAATTTTATGGGCCTCATATTATTTAGACAATGCAATTTTAATGCTACATATACAAAAACAAGTGACATGCTTACTTGGTCCCCATGGAAAATAACTGCACTTTTCCCCAAGCAGGAGACCTAATTTGACAGCTTTATCATTTATAAAGTCACAAATTCTCTAAATCATTTAATATATCAGAAACACGGTAGAAACACTTATTTGTAAACATGAGCAGTTACAAATTGAAAATATTTAACTTTACTCTGCAATCCCCATACCCATTAAATAGTCTATTTATTTCTTGTTTAAATACCAAAGACTTGTATAATACTTACTATATGAAGACCCTCTGAGATTATAGAAAACACATTGATTGATTTCCGCCCCCAATTACTGGCACAGAGCTCCCAAACTCTTGTAATTTCCTAAGTGATAGAAGCTAGGAGCACCTTGTTTTAATATTTGGTCTCTGACCCTAGTTTGAATATGTCTGAAAAGTAATATCACTTAAGCGTCATAATAGCCTGCCTCCAATAGCTTCTAATGCATCTATGAAGAAACTACCAGAGTTTTCTTTAGATGTAGAGGCACAAAACAAAATGCCTATATGGTAAATGAGTGAGCATAAGTATTCACATGGGCTTCCAGGTGGCACAGCAGTGAAGAATCCATGTAGGAGATGCAAGAGATGCAGATTTCATCCCTGTGTCAGGGAGATTCCCTGGAGTAGGAAATGGTAACCGACTCCAGTATTCTTGCCTGAAAAATTCTATGGACAGAGAAGCCTGGCAGGCTACCAGTCATGGGGTTGCAAACAGCAGGACAAGATTGAGCAACTGAGCACATGAATTCACACACAAAAGCAAAGGATGTTTGAGAGAAGAAAATTTCACAGTATTGTCACTTAATTAGAAATATTTTACATTTTGGGGTGTATTCCACTGCAAAACCTCTGGATTTGGAGAAAGGGCTTTTTTTTTAATCTCTCTTGCTCTGACTCACCAATAGAGATTGAAGCCTTTCTTTAGAGGAAGTCACACTCATTCACTGAAAATGTTTTAGTAAAAATGCTCATGCATGGAAAATCAGTGCAAAAAGTCAAGCCTTCAAACTTGAGTCTTTCGTGATGCTTTTCTGTACAAACAAAAAAGGTATAATGGATCCTCATTCAATAATGACTCCTGACAAAGGAAAATTACCCACTTAATCCTGGAAGACACCAGAGGTAGATCAAGAAGCAGTAGGTAACAACTGAGATTTAGTTGAAACTATTTTTGTTGATTTTTAAATTATTTTAAAACTACGACATTTCAATCTAAATATGTCTTCATATATTAAATAGTATAGGGCTTCCCTGGTGGCTAAGTGGTAAAGGATCTGCCTGACAATGCAGGAAACGTGGGTTCTAATCCTGGGCAAGGACATATCCTCTGGAGAAGGAAAAGGCAACCCACTCCAGCATTCTGGCCTGAATAAAAAGACAAAGGAGTCTGGCAGGCTATAGTCAGTGGGACTGCAAATAGTCTGACATGATTGAGCAACTAACAACTAAGGAAGCTAAACAAAGGGACGATACCAAAGGAGAGCTAATGACAGAAGATGTTAATTTGGGAGCTTTATCTCCAAAGTAGGAGGCCCAAACAGTAACAATAAAGAGAATTTTTTTTTTTTTAATTTCAACTCAGTTTCTTCCATTTTCCAAATCAAATTATGGAGCTTCCCTGGTGGTCCAGTGGGTGAAGAGTCCACCCTGCAGTGCAACGGGCACCGGTATGACCCCTGACCTGGGAAGACTCCACGTGCTGAGGGAAGGCTGGGCAGGTGTGTCCAATTACAAACCAGCACTCTGGAGTGAATGCACCCAGAGCCGGTGGTCTGCAATGAGAGAGGCCAGTGCAATGGGAAGCCTACACATGCCAAAGAATAAAGATGGATGGAAAAAAACCCACAATATCTTTGAAAAAAATCAAATTATGGAATATTTCTCAACATACATGTATTAACTTTATATTATGAATTTAACTATTATTTATGAAAACTCTTGAACTGTGTGCCGAACTCAGTAAGTTCAAAGTTTATTTATTTTACATGTTCTAAATTTCTTCCTGAGCTATAAATATAGAGAAAAATCATCCAAGTTAATCCACACATTTATCTATAATAAAATGAATGTGAATATTTATTTTCTTTAATGCATCACTGGAAAATCAGTGCAAAAAGTCAAGCCTTCAAACTTGAGTCTTTCGTGATGCTTTTCTGTACAAACAAAAAAGGTATAATGGATCCTCATTCAATAATGACTCCTGACAAAGGAAAATTACCCACTTAATCCTGGAAGACACCAGAGGTAGATCAAGAAGCAGTAGGTAACAACTGAGATTTAGTTGAAACTATTTTTGTTGATTTTTAAATTATTTTAAAACTACGACATTTCAATCTAAATATGTCTTCATATATTAAATAGTATAGGGCTTCCCTGGTGGCTAAGTGGTAAAGGATCTGCCTGACAATGCAGGAAACGTGGGTTCTAATCCTGGGCAAGGACATATCCTCTGGAGAAGGAAAAGGCAACCCACTCCAGCATTCTGGCCTGAATAAAAAGACAAAGGAGTCTGGCAGGCTATAGTCAGTGGGACTGCAAATAGTCTGACATGATTGAGCAACTAACAACTAAGGAAGCTAAACAAAGGGACGATACCAAAGGAGAGCTAATGACAGAAGATGTTAATTTGGGAGCTTTATCTCCAAAGTAGGAGGCCCAAACAGTAACAATAAAGAGAATTTTTTTTTTTTTAATTTCAACTCAGTTTCTTCCATTTTCCAAATCAAATTATGGAGCTTCCCTGGTGGTCCAGTGGGTGAAGAGTCCACCCTGCAGTGCAACGGGCACCGGTATGACCCCTGACCTGGGAAGACTCCACGTGCTGAGGGAAGGCTGGGCAGGTGTGTCCAATTACAAACCAGCACTCTGGAGTGAATGCACCCAGAGCCGGTGGTCTGCAATGAGAGAGGCCAGTGCAATGGGAAGCCTACACATGCCAAAGAATAAAGATGGATGGAAAAAAACCCACAATATCTTTGAAAAAAATCAAATTATGGAATATTTCTCAACATACATGTATTAACTTTATATTATGAATTTAACTATTATTTATGAAAACTCTTGAACTGTGTGCCGAACTCAGTAAGTTCAAAGTTTATTTATTTTACATGTTCTAAATTTCTTCCTGAGCTATAAATATAGAGAAAAATCATCCAAGTTAATCCACACATTTATCTATAATAAAATGAATGTGAATATTTATTTTCTATTATCTCCTATAAAAAAATTAACTCTTAGATCTTAGAATCACAGATTTCTACATTTTTGACTGCATTTATTGCTTAACAATGCATTACTCATATATAGGAAAAGAAAAAGGAAAATACTATTTTTATTATATCCACTGTATGAGTTAAGAAATCTTTAAACAGAGTTTAATATATTCTCCCATTTTCTAAAAAAACTACATATATAATTAGTAAAGTTATAAACTAAAAATATAATATTTCACATTAAAAATTCTCTAAGACTACTCTTTTTGTTGCTGTACAGTCATTGAGTTATGTCCAACTCTTTGTGATCCCATGGACTGCAGTGTGCCCGTCTTCCCTCTCCTTCACTATCTCCTGGAGTTTGCTCTATCACGTCCTTTGAGTTAGTGGTGCCATCCAACCATCTCACATTTACTTTGTCAAAACTCTATTCTCTTTTAAATTTTTCTCACACGGCTAATTTGGTTAGTTATCATTTCTATTTCTATTATATTTCATTTTATATCTCACATTTTAATTTTAATAACTAATTGGTAAGAAAAAGAGCTCTGGAGGAAGTGTATAGATTTCATACTTTTTCTTGTTCATTAAAATGACCCAACAATGCACTTGTAACTCATTTATTATTAGAGAAATAAATGTTCTTATAATTAGCAAAGACTCTAATGTTCAATGTCTCCAAATGCCCAAGATATTTATGTATTGTGACTGGAATAAGAATTTGTTAATTGATTTTTCTGTTTAAGCTGTCAGGAAAAGGTTTTGAAATGAGGGAAAATAGTGTAATTTTTCCTTGCTTCAGCACATTTTCATCTAAAATAGAAAAGAATCTCTACAGCTCAACTTGAAAATACACTCAAGAAGCAAATAAAAATATATTTATCTGAAAGAGAAACACATACCCATGGAAAGTAGTAGGGTTCAGTTATCCTTTTTATGGAAAAACCCACAATATCTTTGAAAAAATTAAATTATGGAATATTTCTCAACATACATGTATTAACTTTATATTATGAATTTAACTATTATTTATGAAAACTCTTGAACTGTGTGCCGAACTCAGTAAGTTCAAAGTTTATTTATTTTACATGTTCTAAATTTCTTCCTGAGCTATAAATATAGAGAAAAATCATCCAAGTTAATCCACACATTTATCTATAATAAAATGAATGTGAATATTTATTTTCTATTATCTCCTATAAAAAAATTAACTCTTAGATCTTAGAATCACAGATTTCTACATTTTTGACTGCATTTATTGCTTAACAATGCATTACTCATATATAGGAAAAGAAAAAGGAAAATACTATTTTTATTATATCCACTGTATGAGTTAAGAAATCTTTAAACAGAGTTTAATATATTCTCCCATTTTCTAAAAAAACTACATATATAATTAGTAAAGTTATAAACTAAAAATATAATATTTCACATTAAAAATTCTCTA
Source organism: Tragulus kanchil (assembly GCA_022376925.1). Classification (NCBI taxonomy): domain Eukaryota; kingdom Metazoa; phylum Chordata; class Mammalia; order Artiodactyla; family Tragulidae; genus Tragulus; species Tragulus kanchil. The sequence goes on along the minus strand of JAIOJX010000002.1, from coordinate 84,505,421 downwards.
AGACTACTCTTTTTGTTGCTGTACAGTCATTGAGTTATGTCCAACTCTTTGTGATCCCATGGACTGCAGTGTGCCCGTCTTCCCTCTCCTTCACTATCTCCTGGAGTTTGCTCTATCACGTCCTTTGAGTTAGTGGTGCCATCCAACCATCTCACATTTACTTTGTCAAAACTCTATTCTCTTTTAAATTTTTCTCACACGGCTAATTTGGTTAGTTATCATTTCTATTTCTATTATATTTCATTTTATATCTCACATTTTAATTTTAATAACTAATTGGTAAGAAAAAGAGCTCTGGAGGAAGTGTATAGATTTCATACTTTTTCTTGTTCATTAAAATGACCCAACAATGCACTTGTAACTCATTTATTATTAGAGAAATAAATGTTCTTATAATTAGCAAAGACTCTAATGTTCAATGTCTCCAAATGCCCAAGATATTTATGTATTGTGACTGGAATAAGAATTTGTTAATTGATTTTTTTCTGTTTAAGCTGTCAGGAAAAGGTTTTGAAATGAGGGGAAAATAGTGTAATTTTTTCCTTGCTTCAGCACATTTTTCATCTAAAATAGAAAAGAATCTCTACAGCTCAACTTGAAAATACACTCAAGAAGCAAATAAAAATATATTTATCTGAAAGAGAAACACATACCCATGGAAAGTAGTAGGGTTCAGTTATCCTTTTTTCAGAGTTAACTTAAATTTTTCCATGAATTAAACTCCTTTCTGACTCATTTAAAATTAATACTATGTTACTAAATATAAAATCTAAGCTATATTTTGGTTTCTAGAATAACCAAGTAATTAACATTTGTGGCACATAAGCATTTATGTAATTTATAAATTTATAATTCATATATTCATTCATTTACATATTCAGCATGCATTTATTGAGCTTCCATACACTGAAATTATGCGAGGCATTGATGAACATAAATACAGTGACAAATTTTGCAAATTTTCAGAAGCTGGATTGATCAAAGTCAACATTATTTAAAAGAAGATATGTCAATTACTATGATACAGATAAGACTGACTACAGCTCTCTCCCCGTATTGCTATTGATAAGATTTATTGCTGCTTTGTCCCTAAAGAGATATTACCTATAGGCATCTCATTCTTTTACATCCTCTTATAACACTCTATTATAAGTTTCTTTAAATTTGGTTGCCTAGGAATTCATTACTATAACATGTCTGGGGATATTTTTCACAGACTTGAATTAATAGTGACTGAAGACATAGTTGTTTTTCCTTATTGTACCCTGAATCACCAGACATGTGCCATGAACAAAATTATGGTGAAATAAGCATTTATTGCTATACTTCCCACATTCCATACCTTCTTTTGTCCCATCAGATATCCCCAGAGATTGATACAGCCATAGTGGCTCTGTCTGATGTCAGACCCAGATGTCTTCTCTTAACAGATCCCCTGATCAACTTCCCCCTTATTTTTCCTGGTTCTCATCTAAACTCGCCTATTTGGAAATCAATGATAAACTCCTATCTCTATGGTAGTCATTTTTATTTGTTTTTATTTTATTATTTTTGTTAGATTCAGGTATACTATATAGTGATTTGATATTTGAATACATTATGAAATGACACTACTATACATTTAGTAACTATCTGTTCCAGATAAAGTTATTGCAATATTACTGACCATATTCCTTATGCTGTATATTACATCCCCATGGCGTATTCTATAATAGAAGTGTATACTTCTTAGTCCCCTTTGCTATTTCACCCCACCTCATTCCCTCTTTCCTCAGGCAACTATCTGTTCTGTAGGTAAAAGTCAGTTTTCGTACTGTTTTGTGTGTTTTACATTTCACGTTTAAGTGAGCTCATGCAATATTTGTCTTTCTCTGACTTATCTCATCTGTCGTAATATCCTCTAGATCCATTTATTTTGTAACAAATGCCAAGATGTCATTCTTTCTTATGGCTGAGCAATATTTCATTGTGCATGTGTCCCCTATCCTGCACATCCTTGACAAAACTTTCCAGTTTTCCCAGCACCTTTCACTGAAGAGACTGTCTTTTCCCCCACTGCCTTTTTTGCCTCCTATATCACAGACTAATTGATCATATAAATATGGGTTTACTACTGAGTCTTCTATTGTGTTCCATTGATCAATGAGTCTGTTTCTGTACCAGTACCATACTGTTTTGATTACTATAGCTTTATGGTATAGTTTGAAATCAGGAAGCATGATAATGCTTTACTCGTAGGCCATATTGCTATTGATAAGATTTATTGCTGCTTTGTCCCTAAAGAGATATTACCTATAGGCATCTCATTCTTTTACATCCTCTTATAACACTCTATTATAAGTTTCTTTAAATTTGGTTGCCTAGGAATTCATTACTATAACATGTCTGGGGATATTTTTCACAGACTTGAATTAATAGTGACTGAAGACATAGTTGTTTTTCCTTATTGTACCCTGAATCACCAGACATGTGCCATGAACAAAATTATGGTGAAATAAGCATTTATTGCTATACTTCCCACATTCCATACCTTCTTTTGTCCCATCAGATATCCCCAGAGATTGATACTGCCATAGTGGCTCTGTCTGATGTCAGACCCAGATGTCTTCTCTTAACAGATCCCCTGATCAACTTCCCCCTTATTTTTCCTGGTTCTCATCTAAACTCGCCTATTTGGAAATCAATGATAAACTCCTATCTCTATGGTAGTCATTTTTATTTGTTTTTATTTTATTATTTTTGTTAGATTCAGGTATACTATATAGTGATTTGATATTTGAATACATTATGAAATGACACTACTATACATTTAGTAACTATCTGTTCCAGATAAAGTTATTACAATATTACTGACCATATTCCTTATGCTGTATATTACATCCCCATGGCGTATTCTATAATAGAAGTGTATACTTCTTAGTCCCCTTTGCTATTTCACCCCACCTCATTCCCTCTTTCCTCAGGCAACTATCTGTTCTGTAGGTAAAAGTCAGTTTTCGTACTGTTTTGTGTGTTTTACATTTCACGTTTAAGTGAGCTCATGCAATATTTGTCTTTCTCTGACTTATCTCATCTGTCGTAATATCCTCTAGATCCATTTATTTTGTAACAAATGCCAAGATGTCATTCTTTCTTATGGCTGAGCAATATTTCATTGTGCATGTGTCCCCTATCCTGCACATCCTTGACAAAACTTTCCAGTTTTCCCAGCACCTTTCACTGAAGAGACTGTCTTTTCCCCCACTGCCTTTTTTGCCTCCTATATCACAGACTAATTGATCATATAAATATGGGTTTACTACTGAGTCTTCTATTGTGTTCCATTGATCAATGAGTCTGTTTCTGTACCAGTACCATACTGTTTTGATTACTATAGCTTTATGGTATAGTTTGAAATCAGGAAGCATGATAACTCCAGCTTTGTTCTACTTTCTCAAGATTTTTAGGCCATCAGGAAAAAATAATCACAATAAAGCCAATTCTTCCTGAACCTTCCTTGAAGAAAGAATACCTTCACAGATAGGTATATTAGCTAAAGTTTTAAAAATACAAATGAAAACTAATGTGGCAGTCTTTCAACATGAAAAGAAAATGAGAAACTTTAGTGGTAAATTTCGTAGTCGTTGCACAGTCTATGTGTGCCCTGAGTACACTTTAGATGCATATTTCACTTAAAGAAGAATACCAAGAGTGGCATCTAGTCTTCAGATTACTTGAACTGAAACTGCATGGCCTTAAGAAACTCAGTAAAAGCCAAAGCAGGTATGTACTACTCATACAAAGTATACAAAGTAGCAGAGAACAGAGAACATTAGCAGAGAACATTACAATTTTTCATTTTATATGATTGGGGTATAATCTGATGTTCACTCTAATTTTCTAATTAAACTATTTTGAGTCAGATACATTGTATTCTTGGTTTAATCCTATTCATTTCTTGTTAGATTTTGTTTCATGTATTATAGTAAAATGCCATCAATATCTGGTGACACGCTGTTGTAAACTGCAAATAAAATTCTAATACTAAATAACAAAAGAGAACTTATACAGTGAGTAATTATAGGTTTTTAAAATTTTTCCATCAAATATCTGGTGACACGCTGTTGTAAACTGCAAATAAAATCTAATACTAAATAAAAAAGTTTGAATGTAGTCTATTTCACGTTTAAGTGAGCTCATGCAATATTTGTCTTTCTCTGACTTATCTCATCTGTCGTAATATCCTCTAGATCCATTTATTTTGTAACAAATGCCAAGATGTCATTCTTTCTTATGGCTGAGCAATATTTCATTGTGCATGTGTCCCCTATCCTGCACATCCTTGACAAAACTTTCCAGTTTTCCCAGCACCTTTCACTGAAGAGACTGTCTTTTCCCCCACTGCCTTTTTTGCCTCCTATATCACAGACTAATTGATCATATAAATATGGGTTTACTACTGAGTCTTCTATTGTGTTCCATTGATCAATGAGTCTGTTTCTGTACCAGTACCATACTGTTTTGATTACTATAGCTTTATGGTATAGTTTGAAATCAGGAAGCATGATAACTCCAGCTTTGTTCTACTTTCTCAAGATTTTTAGGCCATCAGGAAAAAATAATCACAATAAAGCCAATTCTTCCTGAACCTTCCTTGAAGAAAGAATACCTTCACAGATAGGTATATTAGCTAAAGTTTTAAAAATACAAATGAAAACTAATGTGGCAGTCTTTCAACATGAAAAGAAAATGAGAAACTTTAGTGGTAAATTTCGTAGTCGTTGCACAGTCTATGTGTGCCCTGAGTACACTTTAGATGCATATTTCACTTAAAGAAGAATACCAAGAGTGGCATCTAGTCTTCAGATTACTTGAACTGAAACTGCATGGCCTTAAGAAACTCAGTAAAAGCCAAAGCAGGTATGTACTACTCATACAAAGTATACAAAGTAGCAGAGAACAGAGAACATTAGCAGAGAACATTACAATTTTTCATTTTATATGATTGGGGTATAATCTGATGTTCACTCTAATTTTCTAATTAAACTATTTTGAGTCAGATACATTGTATTCTTGGTTTAATCCTATTCATTTCTTGTTAGATTTTGTTTCATGTATTATAGTAAAATGCCATCAATATCTGGTGACACGCTGTTGTAAACTGCAAATAAAATTCTAATACTAAATAACAAAAAGAGAACTTATACAGTGAGTAATAATGGCTGATATTCTGGGCACTTACTTTATGTCAATGTGCTTTGCTATTTACCTTTATTATCTCTAAAACTTAGGAATTCTCTGAGGTGCTATGTACAGTTTAAAAATATGACTTTGTCTACCTGTGACTGAATAACTAAAACAACCTGAAATGCCTATGTCATACAGTTGTAGTTTAAACAGAAATTAATGCAAAAATCAGACAATCAGGTTATCTAGATAGATGTTTTGCTTATGAAAGGACATTTTTAATGTTTTTTAAAATAGTTCATTAAGTAATTAAAGAGGTGTCAGAATCTCTTTCACTCTAGGCCAGAATTTATCAACTATTGGCATTGGCATTATCAACCATCTGAGTTAGATACTATTTTATTTGAAGGAGTATACTTTTTAATTGTAGGATGAATATAAATATTGCACCCATAGCCAGGAGGAGAGTAATGATATTTGAGTGGTGGTCCTGGAGGAAGGCCCTCTGCTCACTGTCCTCACTTCTTTCAGTTTTACATAGACTCACTCCAAAATAATTCTGGCCTCCTTTGGCAGTGGAGCAGAGTAATTGCTAAGTAAAGCCAATTTCTATTCTGTCAGGCTTCATATCTAATGGGAGTGAAATATTACTTTTAGTCAAAGTTTAAGAATTAGGTTATGACAGAAGTTAATTTCAAAATTGTATCTCTGGTAGATACAGGCTCTGGCAGAGTCTTTTCTATAAACACCTGACCCCAAGACTCTCCTTTTCAAACTAACCATAGTACAAGATGAAAGAAGTATAGATTCTCCATAACTTTACAGTTTATCTTAAGTTATGTTGCTTTTAGAAAACTGAAAGCTAATTCAAGGTATAACATTTAATAAACTGACAACAAAATATATAAACAATTAGTTCTCTGCTACCTCGATATGAGGCAATTTTTTCTCTTAACTGTTAGTGGTAGAAATACAAAGTAGCAGAGAACAGAGAACATTAGCAGAGAACATTACAATTTTTCATTTTATATGATTGGGGTATAATCTGATGTTCACTCTAATTTTCTAATTAAACTATTTTGAGTCAGATACATTGTATTCTTGGTTTAATCCTATTCATTTCTTGTTAGATTTTGTTTCATGTATTATAGTAAAATGCCATCAATATCTGGTGACACGCTGTTGTAAACTGCAAATAAAATTCTAATACTAAATAACAAAAAGAGAACTTATACAGTGAGTAATAATGGCTGATATTCTGGGCACTTACTTTATGTCAATGTGCTTTGCTATTTACCTTTATTATCTCTAAAACTTAGGAATTCTCTGAGGTGCTATGTACAGTTTAAAAATATGACTTTGTCTACCTGTGACTGAATAACTAAAACAACCTGAAATGCCTATGTCATACAGTTGTAGTTTAAACAGAAATTAATGCAAAAATCAGACAATCAGGTTATCTAGATAGATGTTTTGCTTATGAAAGGACATTTTTAATGTTTTTTAAAATAGTTCATTAAGTAATTAAAGAGGTGTCAGAATCTCTTTCACTCTAGGCCAGAATTTATCAACTATTGGCATTGGCATTATCAACCATCTGAGTTAGATACTATTTTATTTGAAGGAGTATACTTTTTAATTGTAGGATGAATATAAATATTGCACCCATAGCCAGGAGGAGAGTAATGATATTTGAGTGGTGGTCCTGGAGGAAGGCCCTCTGCTCACTGTCCTCACTTCTTTCAGTTTTACATAGACTCACTCCAAAATAATTCTGGCCTCCTTTGGCAGTGGAGCAGAGTAATTGCTAAGTAAAGCCAATTTCTATTCTGTCAGGCTTCATATCTAATGGGAGTGAAATATTACTTTTAGTCAAAGTTTAAGAATTAGGTTATGACAGAAGTTAATTTCAAAATTGTATCTCTGGTAGATACAGGCTCTGGCAGAGTCTTTTCTATAAACACCTGACCCCAAGACTCTCCTTTTCAAACTAACCATAGTACAAGATGAAAGAAGTATAGATTCTCCATAACTTTACAGTTTATCTTAAGTTATGTTGCTTTTAGAAAACTGAAAGCTAATTCAAGGTATAACATTTAATAAACTGACAACAAAATATATAAACAATTAGTTCTCTGCTACCTCGATATGAGGCAATTTTTTCTCTTAATCTTGTTAAGTGGTAGAAAGAAGCTGGAAGTAGATCAAAAGGGGTGTATGTACTAAATATGGGTTTTAACTTTTCTATTTACAGATTCCTATGCTAGCATAATTTCTTGTCTTTCTAGTTGACCTCACCTTGATAATGTCACCAACATTTTCAGAATGAGAAAAGATAGTCTATATGATAAAAAAGGAAGCAATATGGTATAGTGAGGGGATTTCTCTAACATTTCAAAGAAAATTTCAGAATAATTTTTAACTGGTTGAGTGGCTACGAGTGCTGTGTGGTGCTGTGCTTTGTCGCTCAGTTGTGTCTGACTCTTTGCAACCCTACAGACTGTAGCCCACCAGGATCCTCCATCCTTGGGGACTCTCCAGGAAAGAATACTGGAGTGGGTTGTCATGCTCTCCTCCATGGAGAGGAGATCTTCCCAACCTAAGGCTTCATAAATATTTTTTTGGAAAAAACATGAAAAATTGAGTAATTACACAAACTGTCAGAGATTACTTTTCTTCTATAGAAAGGAAAAGTATTACGTGTATGTACACACACACACACACACACACACACACACACACATATATTCTTTATGTCCCTTAGGAAACTTATAAAAATAAATCAGTGAATCTAGAAGCAGTTTTCTTTTAAAGATCAAATAAAAATGTGTATTATAAAATTATCTAATATTTCCATTAAAATAACCATAAATTTACAATAGAAATCAATTATAACTAACAGTGTAAGAAAACATTGGGCCTTCCTAGGTGCTGCCAATGGTAACGAACCTGCCTGCCAATGAAGGAGATGAGAGTTATAGGTTTGATCCCTGGGTCAGGAAGATTCCCTAAAAGAGGGCATGGCAACCCACTTCAGTATTCTTGCCTGGAGACAGCAGAGTCTGGTGGGCTATGGTCCACAGGGTCCCAGAGAATTAGTCATGACTGAAGTGACTTAGCACAGTACAGCACAAGAAAACATTAGACTATACCCTGGGAAGAGTTTCAACTAAATTTCTAGCTATTCCTTTTTATGCTTTTCAAATTATCTAAATAAAACTTACTAAATATGGGGTTAAATCTTTCTATTTACAGATTCCTTTACCATCGTAACTTTCTGTCTTTCTAGTTGATCTCACCTTAGTAATGTCAACAACATTTCCAGAATTCAAGTACTTTTTAGTAGCTAGAAATCATCAGTATCTTTCAGCTTTCCTTTAACAAATTAATAGTTCTTTTACATTTATATATAGGACTTTTCTACATCTTTGTGAGTAACAAAGCTAGTCAACACAAAGGAAACAACTCATTTGTATGGAGAATTAACTGGGCAGACAAATAATATTGCCTGCAGACTACTGATTCAGTGGTAAATTATTAGAAGTCAATTTTATCTGAGAGTTGTTGAAAGCAATGCATAAACTCAAATTCTTGAAGTTCAACACAAGTTCCCCAAGTAATACCAGAGTTCTTCATGATGAAGCAACCAAAACAACAAAAAGGCATATATAAGTTATGTGAACATTAACGATACTTTGTGATTATATACAGGTGACAAACTGTATGATATTTATTCTTAGTTGAATTTTTTGGGAAAATGTCATATCCAAGCATATAAAAAGATGCATTCTAAGTCCTAAACACCTAAATAATAGAATAGATATAGATAAATTTTATAAAAGCTTTTAAATGCACAAGGGTGAACCAATCATCAAAAGGAAAACTACGGAGTGTTCTTTTAGAAAATGAAGTTACTTTTCTGTCAAGTGAAAATTCACCTCATTTGAACGGCTTTGTATAGTCGTGTTTTGGCATACTAGGTTTTCTTCAAGAGAAGCACTAATTTACTTTGTAGTATGGAGAAACTTTCTATTAGTATTTACAAGTTCAGTGCTACCTCGTCTGGTGAAACATGTCATTAACTGTTAATCCATACAACACCCCTTGTTAAATAGGTCATTATTATTATCTTTACTTTCCAGCTGAAGAAACACACCAAAAGAGGTCACAGAGTGAGTCAAGGCCAGGATTAGCCATGAAAAGTACCTAGTTGTATTCTTGCCTGGAGACAGCAGAGTCTGGTGGGCTATGGTCCACAGGGTCCCAGAGAATTAGTCATGACTGAAGTGACTTAGCACAGTACAGCACAAGAAAACATTAGACTATACCCTGGGAAGAGTTTCAACTAAATTTCTAGCTATTCCTTTTTATGCTTTTCAAATTATCTAAATAAAACTTACTAAATATGGGGTTAAATCTTTCTATTTACAGATTCCTTTACCATCGTAACTTTCTGTCTTTCTAGTTGATCTCACCTTAGTAATGTCAACAACATTTCCAGAATTCAAGTACTTTTTAGTAGCTAGAAATCATCAGTATCTTTCAGCTTTCCTTTAACAAATTAATAGTTCTTTTACATTTATATATAGGACTTTTCTACATCTTTGTGAGTAACAAAGCTAGTCAACACAAAGGAAACAACTCATTTGTATGGAGAATTAACTGGGCAGACAAATAATATTGCCTGCAGACTACTGATTCAGTGGTAAATTATTAGAAGTCAATTTTATCTGAGAGTTGTTGAAAGCAATGCATAAACTCAAATTCTTGAAGTTCAACACAAGTTCCCCAAGTAATACCAGAGTTCTTCATGATGAAGCAACCAAAACAACAAAAAGGCATATATAAGTTATGTGAACATTAACGATACTTTGTGATTATATACAGGTGACAAACTGTATGATATTTATTCTTAGTTGAATTTTTTGGGAAAATGTCATATCCAAGCATATAAAAAGATGCATTCTAAGTCCTAAACACCTAAATAATAGAATAGATATAGATAAATTTTATAAAAGCTTTTAAATGCACAAGGGTGAACCAATCATCAAAAGGAAAACTACGGAGTGTTCTTTTAGAAAATGAAGTTACTTTTCTGTCAAGTGAAAATTCACCTCATTTGAACGGCTTTGTATAGTCGTGTTTTGGCATACTAGGTTTTCTTCAAGAGAAGCACTAATTTACTTTGTAGTATGGAGAAACTTTCTATTAGTATTTACAAGTTCAGTGCTACCTCGTCTGGTGAAACATGTCATTAACTGTTAATCCATACAACACCCCTTGTTAAATAGGTCATTATTATTATCTTTACTTTCCAGCTGAAGAAACACACCAAAAGAGGTCACAGAGTGAGTCAAGGCCAGGATTAGCCATGAAAAGTACCTAGTTGTCAGTGCCTTCCTTGGTCTACCCAGCCACACTAAATAGGTGAGATGGCTTGCCGGGATAGCCACAGAGAACGGGAGCTAGACCAGAGCTCATATAATCCCACTCCTAATAAAGACAGCCTGTGTAGTCTTTGCCTCTGGACTTCATGCAAGCTACCCTAAATTTGAATCGGTGGGGCCCTCACTAATATTCTTGACCTAGATCCTGAACGTTGCCCTTACTATTCGTCACCTCATGTCACCATCACTACTGAAACCCTCTTAGTTTACCTGTGGTTTGCTCTACTCTGAACCCATTTCTAAGGAGAGAAAGGTAAATAGTCCTGAGGGGATTTTACAACCTTGGGCAATATTTCTAGGATCTGCACCGATTCTCTTAAAAAACTAGAACAAATGTATAATCTTTTTGAAAATCTAAATGTTTGAGAAAAAAATAAATGAACAGGTAATTAAAAACTATCTGAAATTCTAGACGGTTGCTAGGGTAGAGACAATAAGATACAGAACATTTTATGAAATAATGATAGACAATAAGGTCACAAATTTTATAAATAATTCAACTTCCAATTGTTAAGAAGCCTTCTGCAATAGCAAGCATTTTAACTTGAAAAAGAAGTATGATTAAGAACTCTTAAGACCATCTAATGCAAACAAAAATATCAGGTTTTGTTGGAACTATACAGCTTTCACAGTTACTGAAATGTAGATGACATGGGTCACCAACCAGATTTATCAAAAACATAATCTTATTTGAATTAATCTAAATAATGGGAAATAAAGACATTTGCTCAAAATAGTACTAAGTTTTATCTATTGATAAAATAGCCTACCTAAATATTACATAGCATTTAATATATCTGAGGTAACTGAAAAATAAACAAATATTTTTATTTTGTATAATAAAATATGGCCCAGATTACTTTTCTTTAATTTGAATGAAATAGAAAAACATTTCCCAGGAGGAGAATAATAAAACACACCAAAGCTGGCAGCAAAAAAAGAAAGAGAAACTCTGATTATCCCATTGTTTACTAAAGCAACTGAATACATTATTAAAAACTCTCCTGGCAAAGACAAAAAAAAAGCCTTAGCCCAGGCGGATGAACTACTGAATTCTTGCACACATTTAGGAAGAAATATTAATTAATTATACACAACAATTTCAGAGAAAAGAAACAGGAACAGTCCCCACCTAACCTTTATGGGGTCAGCATTGCTTTTACTCATTAGCCATGAAAAGTACTAGTTCAGTGCCTTCCTTGGTCTACCCAGCCACACTAAATAGGTGAGATGGCTTGCCGGGATAGCCACAGAGAACGGGAGCTAGACCAGAGCTCATATAATCCCACTCCTAATAAAGACAGCCTGTGTAGTCTTTGCCTCTGGACTTCATGCAAGCTACCCTAAATTTGAATCGGTGGGGCCCTCACTAATATTCTTGACCTAGATCCTGAACGTTGCCCTTACTATTCGTCACCTCATGTCACCATCACTACTGAAACCCTCTTAGTTTACCTGTGGTTTGCTCTACTCTGAACCCATTTCTAAGGAGAGAAAGGTAAATAGTCCTGAGGGGATTTTACAACCTTGGGCAATATTTCTAGGATCTGCACCGATTCTCTTAAAAAACTAGAACAAATGTATAATCTTTTTGAAAATCTAAATGTTTGAGAAAAAAATAAATGAACAGGTAATTAAAAACTATCTGAAATTCTAGACGGTTGCTAGGGTAGAGACAATAAGATACAGAACATTTTATGAAATAATGATAGACAATAAGGTCACAAATTTTATAAATAATTCAACTTCCAATTGTTAAGAAGCCTTCTGCAATAGCAAGCATTTTAACTTGAAAAAGAAGTATGATTAAGAACTCTTAAGACCATCTAATGCAAACAAAAATATCAGGTTTTGTTGGAACTATACAGCTTTCACAGTTACTGAAATGTAGATGACATGGGTCACCAACCAGATTTATCAAAAACATAATCTTATTTGAATTAATCTAAATAATGGGAAATAAAGACATTTGCTCAAAATAGTACTAAGTTTTATCTATTGATAAAATAGCCTACCTAAATATTACATAGCATTTAATATATCTGAGGTAACTGAAAAATAAACAAATATTTTTATTTTGTATAATAAAATATGGCCCAGATTACTTTTCTTTAATTTGAATGAAATAGAAAAACATTTCCCAGGAGGAGAATAATAAAACACACCAAAGCTGGCAGCAAAAAAAGAAAGAGAAACTCTGATTATCCCATTGTTTACTAAAGCAACTGAATACATTATTAAAAACTCTCCTGGCAAAGACAAAAAAAAAGCCTTAGCCCAGGCGGATGAACTACTGAATTCTTGCACACATTTAGGAAGAAATATTAATTAATTATACACAACAATTTCAGAGAAAAGAAACAGGAACAGTCCCCACCTAACCTTTATGGGGTCAGCATTGCTTTTACTCTAAAATTTTAAAAGGATAGTAAGAGAAAGGAAAATTACAGACAAATTTCTTTCAGAAACAGTAAAAATTCTTAAATGAAACATGAACAAATCAAATTGAAAGACATATAACACAACAACATTAAGCAGAGTTGATTTTAAGTCTGTACAAAAGTTTAACATTGGGCTTCCCCGGTGCTCCAGCAGTAAACAGTTCACCTCGAAGTGCAAGGGGCACCAGTTCGATCCCTGGCCAAGGAAGATCCCATAGGTCGCGGAGCAGCTGGACTGGTGTGTCCAATTAGGAGCCAGCGCTCTGGAGCACATGCTCCTAGAGTTGGTGCTCTGTGACAAGACAGGCCACTGTGATGGGAGGCCCACACAGGCCAAAGAATTAAGATGGATGAAAACAAATAAATGAAGGTTGAATAAAAGAGGCCAAAATTAAAAAAAAAAAAAAAGTTTAACATTTAGCAAGTGAACAATCATTGATAGCAATCATTGCTATCTTTGACAGAATAAAGGGGAAAATGGCATATTTATCTCAATAGATACAGGAAAAGCTTTTGATAAAATTCAATGTTATTTCATGGTAAGAACTTTCAGCAAGCCAGGAACAGAAGCAAATCTTCTTCATCTGATAAAGGAAATGTAGAAAAGGCCATAGCAAAAATTACATTTACTAAAAGCATATGAAAAACTTCCTGTTAAGACTGAGAACAAGATAAGGAAGTCTGATAGCATCAATTCTATTCAGTTTTATACTGGATGCACAAGCCTGTACAATAATATAAAAATTTAAAAACTATAAAGTTTGTAAAGGGATAAATAAGTGGACATTGTCTGCAAAAGACATGATTATGCTCAGAGAAAAATCCAAAAGCATCTGTAAAATGATATGATCAATAATATAACATGGCTGCTAGGCAAACCAATAGAAAATAAAAATGTTAAAAGAAAGCATTAGTTTTACCATCAAATGCATAAAATTCCTAATACATATATCTAGTGAAAATCGTGGAAAATCCTTGTTCATGAAATTACAAATTATTACTGAGAAAAACAGAAGAGTTAAATAGAGGACTATATGAAGGGCTGTAAATATATCAATTCATCCTCAAATTATGTATAGATTCAATGCAATCCCAATTAAAATCATAACTGTTTTCATACACATTGATAAGTTTCTTTTAAAATTCATACATAAGTGAACAAAGGCCAATATGAGGTAGGAGATCTTGAATGAAAGGAAAGGGTATCTACACTAATAGATATCAACACTTTAAAGAACATAACAACACTTTATTGTTACAAGAATAAAAAACTGACCAATGGCAAACAAAGAGTACAGAAACAGAGTCATAACCACTAGCCACTGACCTAGGTCACAACACATGGCAGTGCTAGAAAAAGTTATGTTAATGAACCTTAATCCTTATTCTTCAATACACCAAAACTGACTCCAGATGCAGTCAGAACTAAATGTGAACTATAATACAATAATAAGGTTGCAGAAAATAATGTACACTAATATCTTATGACCTTTAAAAAGGAAACAAAAAGCACGAACCTAACTATTTGCACCTCATAGAAATTAAGAGTGCCTGTTTATCAAAATATTTCAAGGTAGTCTAAAAGGGAGAGAGGGAAAAACATTTGCTATTTAGGAAAAATAAATAGACTATACAATTAACTTCTATAACTCAATAAAAAGAAATATGACCCAACATAATAAAGTAGGAAAAATCTTCTTTATTTCACAAAGAAGATACTGAAATGGCTAATAAACATACATCAAAGTGATCAATATCATCAGGCATCAAGTACATGCAAATTAAAATTGTGATGCAACAAATATGTACAAGAGGTTTCCTCTACATGAGGAAACACTATAAATCTCTGATGAATGATATCAAAAAGAGCTAAATAGGGCTTCTCTGGTGGTCGAGTGGGTAAGGGCACCGCCTTGCAGTGCAAGGGGCTCTGGTTCGATCCCTGGCCTGGGAAGATCCTACGTGCCGTGGAGTGGCTGGATGGATGCGTCCAATTACCGAGCGGAGCTCTGGAGCGCATGCACCCAGAGCCAGTGCTCTGCAGCAACAGAGGCCGCCGCGATGGGAGGCCCACACTGGCCAAAGAACAAAGATGGATGAAAATAGATAAATGAAAGACCAATAGAAGTGGCCCACCTGCCGCCCTCCCTCCCCAACCCACCCCCGTGCCAAAAAAAAAAAAAAGAATAAATATGCAGACTACAGAGGATTTTTAAGGGAGTGAAAATATTTTGTACCACATTATAATGATGGACACATGCCATTATACATTCATCCAAACCCACAGAATGAACAATATCAAGAGTGACCCTCTAGGCCATCATGATGTAAGAATGTGGGTCTTCAACAGTGACAAATATATCAGCAGAGCCACTGACAATTGGGGAGGGATTCCCAAATGGCTCAGCAGTAAGGAATCTGCTTGGCAGTGCAAGAGACCCAGGTTCAATCCCTAGGTTGGAAAGATCCCCTGGAGAGGAAACGGCAACCCACTCCAGTATGCTTGCCTGGAGAATCCCAACCACAGAGGAACCTGGCAGGCTACAGTCCATGGGGTCACAAAGAGTCAGATACAGCTGAACATGCACGTGAGTTTACACATGCGTGTGGGCTGGGGATATATAGGTCATTTGTGAAGAAACCCAAAGTAGTTCTCTTTGGGGAAGTTAGGGAAAGGTAATACCTAGGAGAATACAAAGGAAGTTTCTAGTAATACTGTACATCATGATCTGGGTGCTGGCTACAAAGGTCTGATTAATATATGAAGACAATTGAGCTGAATATAGATATTATAATCATAAAAAAATATTTGTTATGTATTAAAACAAAAGAAGATACTGAAATTAATAAACATACATCAAAGTGATCAATATCATCAGGCATCAAGTACATGCAAATTAAAATTGTGATGCAACAAATATGTACAAGAGGTTTCCTCTACATGAGGAAACACTATAAATCTCTGATGAATGATATCAAAAAGAGCTAAATAGGGCTTCTCTGGTGGTCGAGTGGGTAAGGGCACCGCCTTGCAGTGCAAGGGGCTCTGGTTCGATCCCTGGCCTGGGAAGATCCTACGTGCCGTGGAGTGGCTGGATGGATGCGTCCAATTACCGAGCGGAGCTCTGGAGCGCATGCACCCAGAGCCAGTGCTCTGCAGCAACAGAGGCCGCCGCGATGGGAGGCCCACACTGGCCAAAGAACAAAGATGGATGAAAATAGATAAATGAAAGACCAATAGAAGTGGCCCACCTGCCGCCCTCCCTCCCCAACCCACCCCCGTGCCAAAAAAAAAAAAAAGAATAAATATGCAGACTACAGAGGATTTTTAAGGGAGTGAAAATATTTTGTACCACATTATAATGATGGACACATGCCATTATACATTCATCCAAACCCACAGAATGAACAATATCAAGAGTGACCCTCTAGGCCATCATGATGTAAGAATGTGGGTCTTCAACAGTGACAAATATATCAGCAGAGCCACTGACAATTGGGGAGGGATTCCCAAATGGCTCAGCAGTAAGGAATCTGCTTGGCAGTGCAAGAGACCCAGGTTCAATCCCTAGGTTGGAAAGATCCCCTGGAGAGGAAACGGCAACCCACTCCAGTATGCTTGCCTGGAGAATCCCAACCACAGAGGAACCTGGCAGGCTACAGTCCATGGGGTCACAAAGAGTCAGATACAGCTGAACATGCACGTGAGTTTACACATGCGTGTGGGCTGGGGATATATAGGTCATTTGTGAAGAAACCCAAAGTAGTTCTCTTTGGGGAAGTTAGGGAAAGGTAATACCTAGGAGAATACAAAGGAAGTTTCTAGTAATACTGTACATCATGATCTGGGTGCTGGCTACAAAGGTCTGATTAATATATGAAGACAATTGAGCTGAATATAGATATTATAATCATAAAAAAATATTTGTTATGTATTATACACACAGACACAAAGAAAACTCAGACAACACTTCAAAGACAAAAGATATGCAACATTTTCTCTTTTTCATGAATGGATAACAGTGACTAAACTAAAGTAATAAACCAATCTAATAGATAACAGTGAAGCTAAAAGGAAGAACCACTACTTAACTGTTTACTAAAAATTGAACAATTTCTGTTACCTTCCAATAGGCATTTTCTTATTAAGCAGTCACTGTTCATGGATGGCAATTGCTTTCAGTTTTAGATAACAATTTCCTTCTGTAGTTATGTATTGCTTTTCTTAAATCAAGGCACTACTTCACAAACAAATTCCCAAGTCATAAAGGGGACTCAACTCAGCTAACACAACACCACTATTAAAAAGTAAATCCAAAGTACATATTTCTCTTGCCATGAACCAGATTCAAAATGTTCAGGTTATCTGAATAAAGGCTGAGTGAGTTTTATTCTCCTCTTGATTCAAAACACCAGAGAGATCCTTCATGCCAGCTGGTTGCAGCAGAAGCCAAACAGAAATGAAACAGCAAAAAGCCACCAACGCTGAGTCCCACTTAAACAACCTGCCCTGTTATCAAATGTCATACTGTTCCTCATTCTAGCCCTCTGCCCTTGGACTGGTGACCTAGCATTTTAATTTCATGCTCTCTGTCCTATAATAATAACAAAATGAACCAAGTTTTTAAAATCTACTCTCTAGATGTGGGTACAGAGAGTCTAAAACTACACACTGTTACACATGTTCTGAGCTAACTTTCTATGGTCACTCTGATTATTAATACTTTCCTGGCTAATCAGTGTCTTTGAGGCCCCTGTGCAGAAATTTCCAAGCCTAAGCACATTTAGCCACAGTCATTCTATTTCAGCTTCATACCCACACCGTTCCTTAAGTAAATGTATGATGAAAGGCAGATCATGTCCTGGGAGCATCATTACTATTCTATGTTGCTCTGAACAACTTCCAGCTTAGATTATGGGGTCAAAGATGCCATGACAACTTCATTATTATGAGTGAAACAGGTTATATTTGTTCCTAAAGAGAAGCAGGTTCATTCATTCATTTGTTGATTGAGCATAAGAAGTAGCCTTTTTCCTTTAGTTTAATATTTCACATTGAGGAGATAATAATGTAATACAGAATGTGCTAGATCTACAAATTGCTTGTATCTATCCAAAAAGCTCAGTAAATATATTCCCAAATTTTAGTAGCAATTAAGAGAATTACAACAACTCAACTGTAAACAGAATGTATATCACATTATGAAAGAAATTTATACATGAGAATATTAAAACTAAAATAAACCTATAACTTGCTCAAGATCAGATCAATACTCAAATGGTATTAGGTAATTTATATCTACTTTATTAGTTTATAAAAGAGGTAAACAGAGTAATTTTCTATTCTTTGGAAATCTGGGAGAAGAATACTCTCAAAAATGTTTTACTGATGATAGTGTACAGTAACAGTTTTGACAACTTATACTACACTTCTTTCTCAGTATAATATTTAGTAGGATATATTTTATATATCTATAAATATTAGTATGAAGAGTGAAAATGTTACTCACTCAGCAGAAGCCAAACAGAAATGAAACAGCAAAGAGCCACCAACGCTGAGTCCCACTTAAACAACCTGCCCTGTTATCAAATGTCATACTGTTCCTCATTCTAGCCCTCTGCCCTTGGACTGGTGACCTAGCATTTTAATTTCATGCTCTCTGTCCTATAATAATAACAAAATGAACCAAGTTTTTAAAATCTACTCTCTAGATGTGGGTACAGAGAGTCTAAAACTACACACTGTTACACATGTTCTGAGCTAACTTTCTATGGTCACTCTGATTATTAATACTTTCCTGGCTAATCAGTGTCTTTGAGGCCCCTGTGCAGAAATTTCCAAGCCTAAGCACATTTAGCCACAGTCATTCTATTTCAGCTTCATACCCACACCGTTCCTTAAGTAAATGTATGATGACAGGCAGATCATGTCCTGGGAGCATCATTACTATTCTATGTTGCTCTGAACAACTTCCAGCTTAGATTATGGGGTCAAAGATGCCATGACAACTTCATTATTATGAGTGAAACAGGTTATATTTGTTCCTAAAGAGAAGCAGGTTCATTCATTCATTTGTTGATTGAGCATAAGAAGTAGCCTTTTTCCTTTAGTTTAATATTTCACATTGAGGAGATAATAATGTAATACAGAATGTGCTAGATCTACAAATTGCTTGTATCTATCCAAAAAGCTCAGTAAATATATTCCCAAATTTTAGTAGCAATTAAGAGAATTACAACAACTCAACTGTAAACAGAATGTATATCACATTATGAAAGAAATTTATACATGAGAATATTAAAACTAAAATAAACCTATAACTTGCTCAAGATCAGATCAATACTCAAATGGTATTAGGTAATTTATATCTACTTTATTAGTTTATAAAAGAGGTAAACAGAGTAATTTTCTATTCTTTGGAAATCTGGGGAGAAGAATACTCTCAAAAATGTTTTACTGATGATAGTGTACAGTAACAGTTTTGACAACTTATACTACACTTCTTTCTCAGTATAATATTTAGTAGGATATATTTTATATATCTATAAATATATATGTGTATGAAGAGTGAAAATGTTACTCACTCAGTCAAATCCAACTCTTTGGCAACCCAGCGGACTGTAGCCCTCCAAGCTCCTCTGTCTATGAAATTCTCCAGGCAACAATACTGTAATGGGTGGCTATTCCCTTCTCCAGGAGACCTCCTGACCAAGGGACTGAACCCAGGTCTTCTGCATTGCAGGCACCCGTGAAATATATATGTCTAAGATATAGATAGATATAGATACACACACACACACACACACGCATTGTACAGGTAGGTATATAGGTACATATTATATATGTACATGTGCTTACATGATATGTATGTATACATATATCATATACATGTATAATGTTTATATATATATAACCACTTTTTTAAAAACTGAAAACAAAATCTTCAGAAATTTCAGACAGCATGCCACTTTAGACGAGAACTTCCTAAGCCCAGACCCAAGAACTTTAGGAGGTCTCATGAGTTCACAGGATCTGTGAACCAGATGATATCTGTGAAGTATTTTTCTGTATGTATATGTACATATGTGTGTGTGTGTCCATTTCTGCATTTCTGGAATACGATAAGATCACAGTTTTTACAAGTGTCTCAAAAGGGTCTTTCACCAGAAACAGCTTCAGCATCAGTGTTCTATACTCAGTTTTACATTACTTGCTCAGGCTTGCCCAGTAAAGCCCTTTCCACTGGTATTATTATTTTGCTCAAAACAGGCTTTCCTAGTGGCTCAATGGTAAAGAATCTGCCTGCAATATTAATTTCATGAAAACCCTCAACTGTAAACAGAATGTATATCACATTATGAAAGAAATTTATACATGAGAATATTAAAACTAAAATAAACCTATAACTTGCTCAAGATCAGATCAATACTCAAATGGTATTAGGTAATTTATATCTACTTTATTAGTTTATAAAAGAGGTAAACAGAGTAATTTTCTATTCTTTGGAAATCTGGGGAGAAGAATACTCTCAAAAATGTTTTACTGATGATAGTGTACAGTAACAGTTTTGACAACTTATACTACACTTCTTTCTCAGTATAATATTTAGTAGGATATATTTTATATATCTATAAATATATATGTGTATGAAGAGTGAAAATGTTACTCACTCAGTCAAATCCAACTCTTTGGCAACCCAGCGGACTGTAGCCCTCCAAGCTCCTCTGTCTATGAAATTCTCCAGGCAACAATACTGTAATGGGTGGCTATTCCCTTCTCCAGGAGACCTCCTGACCAAGGGACTGAACCCAGGTCTTCTGCATTGCAGGCACCCGTGAAATATATATGTCTAAGATATAGATAGATATAGATACACACACACACACACACACGCATTGTACAGGTAGGTATATAGGTACATATTATATATGTACATGTGCTTACATGATATGTATGTATACATATATCATATACATGTATCATGTTTATATATATATAACCACTTTTTAAGAACTGAAAACAAAATCTTCAGAAATTTCAGACAGCATGCCACTTTAGACGAGAACTTCCTAAGCCCAGACCCAAGAACTTTAGGAGGTCTCATGAGTTCACAGGATCTGTGAACCAGATGATATCTGTGAAGTATTTTTCTGTATGTATATGTACATATGTGTGTGTGTGTCCATTTCTGCATTTCTGGAATACGATAAGATCACAGTTTTTACAAGAGTCTCAAAAGGGTCTTTCACCAGAAACAGCTTCAGCATCAGTGTTCTATACTCAGTTTTACATTACTTGCTCAGGCTTGCCCAGTAAGAAGCCCTTTTTCCACTGGTATTATTATTTTGCTCAAAACAGGCTTTCCTAGTGGCTCAATGGTAAAGAATCTGCCTGCAATAAAGATGTGAGCCGGGGGATTCCCCTGGTGGTCCAGTGGGTAAGGACACTGCCTTGCAGTGCAAGGGGCGCCGGCCGGTTTGATCCCTGGCCTGGGAAGATCCCAGGTGACGCAGAGCGGCTGGACCCATGTATCCAATTACCGAGCCGGAGCTTTGGAGCGCATGCGCCCAGAGCTGGCGCTCTGCGAGGACAGACGCCACCGTGATGAGAGGCCCACAGGAGCCAAACAACAAAGACGAATGAAAATAGAGAAATGAAAGACCAATAGAAGTGACCCACCCGCTCCCCTCCCTCCCCAACCCGACCCCCGCTCAAAATAAATAAATAAATCTTTAAAAAATAAAAAGATGTGAGCTGGACCTCTGGGCCAGGAAGACCCTCTGGAGGAGGATGCATGGTGTCACAACAGAGTTGGACACAACAGTGACTAAACAACAACACATACCAACATAAACTTCTTGGATAGAATAATCTATATTCTGCATTCTTCAGTCTAAACCTTTTCATACCTAAAATCTGGAGAAATGTGAGTTAAGTCAAGCCCTAATCAAGTTTAATTTCCATTGCACAAATTCCCTCAAATGTAATCAATTCCTACTTCTGAGTCAAACAGAATCGTTCAAAAATGGTAGTGCATGTCTAAACTTGCAGACTATCCTTCAAGACCCAAATCAATTCACATAATCATCACCAAATGGTATATTTCAATTAATTGTATCACACTGGTACTTTTATAAGAATTACCACAAGGAATAATTCACGTTGATTATTGCCAAACTTGACCATCTTTTCATTTTAAAACTTTGCTGATCTTCTAGTAACATTATCTAACGGTGTTATAAAGCTGTCATATCTATTTGCTTATATTTTGGTTTACATTTTGTCTAAAATATAAGCCTGGTGAAGGCAACAGTGTGTGTTAGACACAGTAGACTGGCCTAAATTTCACCTGTCCCAATTTCCTCCAGGGATAACCTTTTACACTCCAAAATCCAGAAAGCTAAAACAGAACAACAAAAACACACCTTCTCCAGAACACATCCTAGGTAAGTTTCCAGGTATGACTCATGTTTTTGAATCATACGCATGCATCTATTTGAAACTGGACAGGGAAGTCTGGCATGGGGCAGTCCATGGGTTGCAAAGAGGGTCAGAAATCAGTCAGCACTAAACAATATTTGAAACTGAAATTATGTTAGAATGGGAAAGAAGCAGAGAATATACAGCGTGCCCAAACATTGCTGCTGCAGATCTCACAGATGTAATGTGGTTTCAGAAGCAGTAGTTACAGTATTTGTTTTCTGATCTTGGAATTACAGCTGACTAAGGTTCTTAGATCTGCATTCGTCAATTAGATCAGTCTTCCTGATTTTCCATCTACGTATTTTAGATATACAACATAATACTTTGGTTGTCGTCTTTTGACTGTAGTAGAGATTGTGATCAGTGATAAGGACTCAGTAATCCCACTGTTTTGGAAAGAACCAATTCCTTGTATTAAATCCAACAACAAACTGTGGAAAATTCTGAAAGAGATGGGAATACCAGACCACCTTATCTGCCTCCTGTGAAACCCGTATGTAGGACAAGAAGCAACAGGTTAGAACTGGACATGGAACAATGGACTGGTTCCAAATTGGTAAAGGAGTATGTCTAGGCTGTATATTGTCACCTTGTTTATTTAACTTATATGCAGAGTACATCACATGAAATGCAAGTCTGGATGAAGCACAAGCCAGAATCAAGATTTCCAGGAGAAATACCAGTAACAGGTATGCAGATAATATTATCCTTATATATAAAGTCAACACACAGAAGTCACTGGCATTCAAAATGGTAGTGCATGTCTAAACTTGCAGACTATCCTTCAAGACCCAAATCAATTCACATAATCATCACCAAATGGTATATTTCAATTAATTGTATCACACTGGTACTTTTATAAGAATTACCACAAGGAATAATTCACGTTGATTATTGCCAAACTTGACCATCTTTTCATTTTAAAACTTTGCTGATCTTCTAGTAACATTATCTAACGGTGTTATAAAGCTGTCATATCTATTTGCTTATATTTTGGTTTACATTTTGTCTAAAATATAAGCCTGGTGAAGGCAACAGTGTGTGTTAGACACAGTAGACTGGCCTAAATTTCACCTGTCCCAATTTCCTCCAGGGATAACCTTTTACACTCCAAAATCCAGAAAGCTAAAACAGAACAACAAAAACACACCTTCTCCAGAACACATCCTAGGTAAGTTTCCAGGTATGACTCATGTTTTGAATCATACGCATGAATCTATTTGAAACTGGACAGGGAAGTCTGGCATGGGGCAGTCCATGGGTTGCAAAGAGGGTCAGAAATCAGTCAGCACTAAACAATATTTGAAACTGAAATTATGTTAGAATGGGAAAGAAGCAGAGAATATACAGCGTGCCCAAACATTGCTGCTGCAGATCTCACAGATGTAATGTGGTTTCAGAAGCAGTAGTTACAGTATTTGTTTTCTGATCTTGGAATTACAGCTGACTAAGGTTCTTAGATCTGCATTCGTCAATTAGATCAGTCTTCCTGATTTTCCATCTACGTATTTTAGATATACAACATAATACTTTGGTTGTCGTCTTTTTGACTGTAGTAGAGATTGTGATCAGTGATAAGGACTCAGTAATCCCACTGTTTTGGAAAGAACCAATTCCTTGTATTAAATCCAACAACAAACTGTGGAAAATTCTGAAAGAGATGGGAATACCAGACCACCTTATCTGCCTCCTGTGAAACCCGTATGTAGGACAAGAAGCAACAGGTTAGAACTGGACATGGAACAATGGACTGGTTCCAAATTGGTAAAGGAGTATGTCTAGGCTGTATATTGTCACCTTGTTTATTTAACTTATATGCAGAGTACATCACATGAAATGCAAGTCTGGATGAAGCACAAGCCAGAATCAAGATTTCCAGGAGAAATACCAGTAACAGGTATGCAGATAATATTATCCTTATATATAAAGTCAACACACAGAAGTCACTGGCATTCCTATACACAAACAATGAAAAATCAGAAAATGAAATCAAAGAGGTGATCCCCTTCACCATTGCAACCAAAAGAATCAAATATCTAGGAATAAACCTACCCAAAGAAACAAAAGAATTGTACACAGAAAATTACAAGACACTCATGAGAGACATTAAAGAAGACTTAAACAGATGGAGAGATATTCCATGTTCCTGGATTGGAAGAATCAATATTGTGAAAATGACCATACTTCCAAATATCATCTACAGATTCAATGCAATACCTATTCAACTACCATTGACATTTTTCACAGAACTAGACCAAAGAATAACACAGTTCATATGGAAACACAGAAGACCTCGAATAGCCAAAGCAATCCTGAGGAAGAAGAATGGAGTTGGAGGGATCAGCCTCCCTAACTTCAGACTCTACTACAAAGCAACAGTTATCAAGACAGTATGGTACTGGCACAAAAACAGAACTGTAGATCAATGGAACAAGATTGAGAACCCAGAGATCAACCCACGCACCTATGGGTACCTTATTTTTGATAAAGGAGGAGAAACTATAAAATGGGACAAAGACTGCCTCTTTAACAAGTGGTGCTGGGAGAAGTGGACAGCTACATGCAAAAAAATGAAGTTGGAACATTCCCTGACACCATACACTAAGATCAACTCAAAATGGATTAAAGACCTCAATGTAAGACCAGAAACCATCAAACTCTTAGAGGAGAACATAGGCAAAACCCTCAAGGACATAAATCAAAGCAAGATCTTCTCTGACCCACCAACTAAAATAGCAGAACTGAAAAGAAAAATGAACATATGGGACCTTATGAAACTTAAAAGCTTTTGTACAGCAAAAGAAATTACAAAAAAGTTCAACAGACACCCCACAGAGTGGGAGAAAATCATAGCAAATGAAACAACAGACAAAGAATTAATCTCCAAAATCTACAAGCAACTCAGACAATTCAGCACAGGGAAAATGAGCAGCCCAATCAAAAAATGGGAAAAAGATCTAAAGAGACGCCTCTCCAAAGAGGACATACAGATGGCCCAAAAATACATGAAACGATGCTCAACCTCGCTTATTATCAGAGAAATGCAAATTAAAACCACAATGAGATACCACCTCACACCTGTCAGAATGGCCATCATCAACAAATCGACAGACAACAAATGCTGGAGAGGGTGTGGAGAAAAGGGAACCCTCTTGCATTGCTGGTGGGAATGTAAATTAGTACAACCTCTATGGAAGACAATATGGAGGTTCCTTAAAAAACTAAAAATAGAAGCACCCTGTGACTCAGCAATCCCACTATTAGGCCTATATCCTGATGAAATCAAAACTGAAAGAGGCACCTGTACCCCAATGTTCATTGCAGCTCTCTATACAATAGCCAGAACATGGAAGCAACCTAGATGTCCATCGACAAATGAATGGATCCAGAAGCTCTGGTACATATATACAATGGAATACTACTCAGCTGTTAAAAGAAATGCAGAAGACTCAGTCCTAATGAGGTGGCTGGCTCTATAACCTATCATAAAAAGTGAAGTAAGTCAAAAAGAGAAAGACAAGTACAGTATACTAACTCATATATATGGGATCTAGTAAGATGGTCATGATAACACACGCAGTGAACTCATGAAAAAACAGAGAATAGACATAAAGACATTGTGGAGACCGAACAGTGGGAGGGAGTAACATGGAAACCTATACTGGCATGTGTGGAAAAGATAGCTATTGTCATTGTGCCAGGGGAATAGGAGTACCTACAACCACTTGTAGCGATGGTCTGGAGGGATGGGAGGGGGGGAACTGAATGGGGGGAGGGTCAAGGGATATGCATATGAATGATCTGGGAACATACATGTACAAAAATAAATAATAAATAAATAAATAAAAATATTATCCTTATAGCAGAAAGCAAAGAGGAACTAAAGAGCCTCTTGATGGAGGTGAAAGAGGAGAGTGAAAACGCTGACCTAAAACTCAACATTCAAAAAACTAAGATCATGGCATCTGGTCCCATCACTTTATGGCAAATAGATGGGCAAACAACAGAAACAGTGACAGACTTTATTTTCTTGGACTCCAAAATAATGTTGACTTCAGCCATGAAATTAAAAAGTACTTGCTCCTTGGAAGAAAAGTTACGACAAACCTAGACAGCGTATTCAAAAGCAGAGACATCACTTTGCTGACCAAAGTCTATATAGTCAAAGCTATGCTTTTCCTAGTAGTCATGTATGGATGTGAAAGCTGGACCATAAAGATGGCTGAGTGCCAAAGAATTGATGCCTTTGAACTGTGGTGCTGGGGAAGATTCTTGAGAGTCCCTTGAATTGCAAGGAGATCAAGTAAGTCGATCCTAAAGGTAATCGACCCTGAATATTCATTGGAAGGACTGATGCTGAAACTAAAACTCCAGTCCTTTGGCCACTTGATGTGAAGAGACAACTGATGTTGGGAAAAAGAACCTGATGTTGGGGAAAACTGAAGGCAAAAGGAGAAGGGGACAAAAGAGGGTGAGATGGTTGGATGACATCAGTGAGTAAATGGACATGAGTCTGAGCAAATTCCAGGAGATGGTGAAAGTCAGGGACGCCTGGCGTGCTGCAGCCATGGGGTCACAAAGAGTTGGCCACAACCAAGCAACTGAACTGAACTGAACTTTACTGAAAATAGAGGGGTTTCTGTCTTTCACAATTCACTTCCAACTGATATGTGGACACTCAATTTTTGTTGACTGAATATAGTTCTAAGAAAACATAATATACATTAAGAAAGATTATATCTTTCTGGAAAATCTTTCCTTTCAGTTTAATAATAGCTATTAAAACATGCAATTTATTTATTTTAGATCCAAGAGATAGTCACAGATTAAATTAAAGATACATTCCTTCTCTTTCCTCTCTTCTCCACACTGTCCTTTTTCTGATTCTTTATTTTACTGTTTGGTGTGATACTGTGTGGGTAACATCATTCACTTTCTGACTTCATTACTCTCAATTGTCAAAAGATACAGTAGATAGAAACAATAATTGACAAGAGTATTCGTTACACAGAAAACTTGCCGCTCTACACTAAGATACTTAAAAAATCATGCTCATCAACCAAAATGAAGCCAGTTTTAAATATATTTTAAAATAACAGTAATTCTTCTTTATTTCTTTTGTGACTATCATAAATGTATAAAATACTGAAAAACATACATTAAAGAAGGAAACACACTATAAGGGAAGTTCACTTGTTGGGTTCCCCAAGAAGGAGATCCTAGACAGAAATTGTACAGCTCATGGGCACATGGTCTCAGGATCAACACCTAGACTGGGCAGTGAGGGAGGCTGAAATGGAACATATTTGCAACAAAGGCATTAGTCAGTCATACTAGGGAAGCTCAAGTCTTGGAATGCATCTTGAGTTATCCAGAACTGGGGTAATACAGGCTTTTCTACTCTTGTACCAACTAGTAACTCTTGTATCAACTAGTAAACTGGACATGGGTTGACATCCTCCCAAGGGGTGTGATCACGGGGTAGGCTGTACTCTTTGGGACTGAGGCAAATTCCAAAGACTACTCGCTGACTCAAGCGACAGGTGTCAGCCACCAACATCCCAAGCACCTGGGGAATAGGCTATTAAGGGAAGGGGTAAGGGTGGACTGGGCCAGGGACGATGGCATCCATCTCACAAAGACAGTTGTGAGGCAAAAGAGCTATGTGACTCTGGGCTGGCAAGAGTGGATCTGGACATTATTTTTTCCACTTGCCAGCTGTAGGAATTTGAACAAGTCATTTAACTCTCTGAAGGTGTTGATTCATCAACAGAAAGATAATAGTAGCCTATTAATATATAAGAGTGGGCTTCCCCAGAGGCTCAATAAAAAAATTAAAACCACCTGCCATTGCAGGAGATGTGGGTTTGATCCCTGGTTTGGGAAGATCCCCTGCAGAAGGAAAGGGCAACCCACTCCAGTATTATTGCCTGGGAAATCCCATGGACAGAGAAGCCTGGCGGGTGGCCACAGTCCATGGGGTCACAAAGAGCTGGAAATGACTTAGCAACGATATGATAAACTATACCTAATGATAATAAATGTACTTTTTAAAGTTTATTGTAATGTATGCAGAAGAGAACTGTGATCTGCAGATCACACTATTAAAATTTTAGTTATGATTTTACAGAAAGTATGGTTCAACATGCTATAATTGCTTTTAAGCCAGTGATCACTTTAGTCAGACATACACTAAAGATTAAAACAGCAATAAAAACAGAGTGAAAATTACAGAGAAAGTACATCAAAGAAAGACAGAATTGTGGTTAAGGTACATTTCATTTATTCTTGCATTTATGAAGAACTTATGAATTGATCAAATGACAGGTGATCGTGAACATACTGTGTGAAAAGATTCCACTGTTATTGGGATGTGTGTCATGCAAAGGCTGAACTTTGGCAGACAGTGACCTTCTTTGACTTTAAAAGAAAATAAACTATCCAAACTTTTCTTTTCTTTTCTTTCCTTTTTTTTTTTTTTTTACTAGTTCCCGTGTTACTATAAAATAGAGGCCTAGATGGCTTACCAGGAGCTTGGTTCTCAAAACTAACTCACACTCACTAAACTTTTCATCACCATTATGTAGCATATAATTTTCTTTTTTTTTTAATTTTATTTTTGACTTTTACAGTGCTTTGTTGTTTATAGATATGTACAATCCCAGATTAGTCATATGTATATCCCTGGCTCTCATCCCTCCTTCATCCCTATCCCAGTCCCCCACTCCCACCCCTCCAGGCCATCTCACAGCACCCTTGTAGGATCCCATATTCCCACAGCGCAATGACAATAGCTATCTTTTTCACATATGATAATATAGGTTTCCATGTTACTCCCTCTATACCTCCCACCCCCTGTTTATTCCCCACAATATCATACATCTGTTCTCCATTTCTGCTTTTCCATTGGTTCACTGCATGTGTTTCCATTGGTTCACTGTGTGTGTTATTACCATCTTACTAGATTCCATACATATGTGTAGGTATACTGTATTTGTCTTTCTCTTTTTGACTTACTTCACTTTTTTAAATAGTTTCTAGATCCATCCACCTCATTAGGACTGATTCTTCTGCAAAAATATGGAACACTTCATGAATTTGTGTGTCATCCTTGAGCAGGCGCCATGCTAATCTTCTCTGTATCATTTCAATTTCAGTATATGCGCTGCTGAAGCAAGCACTATAATTTTCTTTTTTAAAAAAAGACATTAAATTAAAATCATACTGCTCTGTACACTTTTCCACACACAGTCTTCTATGGCTTTCCATATGTCTTAGGACTCAGTGCAGATCTTATGACATACGTGCCAAAGATAGCAGGACAAGGGTGTAGGAGGTGACATTTCATACCACCTACACACTGTATATTTCTAAGAGAGTTTTTGCTAGCAAGAGAAAATTGATGGTCACAGAATGGTCACATAACTTCTACTCTCTGTCTATAAAAGTTAAGAACCAGTTTGGTTGACTCTTCTTCAAGTTGGAAAACAGATAAATAAATAACCAACCTCAGGCTAAAATCATGGCATGCCTCTCCTAAAAAGTGGCCAACCACTGGTTTAGTGAATATTTTGCTAAATTTTCTTATTCTTGTTACCTTCTAGGTGAACTTACTTATCTTTTTTTGTGTGTGACGTAAAATATATATGTGAAAAATTTACATATTAGGAATGTTCAGCTCAGAGAATAAATAATTTTATAGCTACTAAGTTGTTAGCTTCTTGAAAGATTTCAAATCAAATAAGAAAACAAATAATGAAATTCAACATATTGAAAAGAGCCTCATAGAAAAGATGGGAAAATTTACAATTAGATAGAAATTCTTTCAATAGATGATCTTATCTGAAAGTCATGGAGAAGTAGCCAGATTAAAATGCAAACTGTATCACTTATGGATTGCTTTGAATCAAATCATCCCCAAACTCAGTGACTTAAAAGCACAATTATGCTATTTCCTCATGAGCTGGGCTATGCTCAGCTTGCTTGTTCAGTATCTGGTCTTGCCTCTGGTCACTCATGTGGCTACAACCAGCTGGTGGGTGAGCTTGGCGCCTTAGCTGGGAAGGCTCATGTCCACATGGTTTTACTCTCAAGTAAGCTGGGCTAGGCTTCTACCTGGTGTCACTGTTGCCAAAAGCAAGACATCCCAAAACCCTAGTTCAGGAGAGGTTTTCACATGTCTGTTGGTATCCTATTTGTCCATTCATCATGGAAAGTCACATAGACAAGCCAGGATCAGTGAGAGAGGGACTACACAAGTGCAGGCATTACCCTTGGGGGCCACGATACAAGGATAACTTACCATACAAGCCAACTAAATTCACTCAGATGGCATGATTAGTGAGAACAGAAACAGAACTGGCCCATCCACATCTGAGTGTGAAACCTCTGGCTCACTACGATTAATAACTAGCTGTGTAATGTCAGAAAGATCACTCTGTGTATCTCAGCTCACTCTCAGGTAAATGGTACAAAGACAGAGATAGTGAGGATAAGGGTGGCACACATGAAAGTTAAAGTTTATAAATTATTAATTGTAAAATAACAGAAAGTAAACGATTACATTTTGGTGTCATACACGAAAAATTCCACCAAATTATCCAACTGTTCTATTATTGTTTAGAACTGTAAAATGTACACATTTTCTACATCACCTAATGTACAAAGGAGAAATCTAAAGTACAATCTTTAAAAGTATGTGTTGTACTATAAACATCCTATTTAAAGACTTTTTTCTTTTCTTCTCATTTTATCTTTTCATCATGACATTGAAGCCATCATCTTGGTTCAGATTACATGCTGCTGAAATTTCCCCCAGGAGCACATACAGTTGACTCTTCAACAACAGTGGCTGGAACAGTGTGGGTCCACGTACATGCAGACTTTTTTCCACAGCAAATGCTACAGAACTTCACAGCCCACAGTTTGTTGAATCTGTGGATGCAGAAACACTAATACAGAGAAACCATGATTGTGAAGGGTGGACTACCAGTTACGGTGGATTTCTGACTCCCCAGAGGGTTGGCAACTTTAACACCTGTGTTCAAGTGTCAGCTGTACTGCTGTCTACTCAGAAGGCTTTTTATGTAAATAATGTAAATAATTTAAATGTAATGTAAATAAATACTATCCTTTCAATTTCAAAAGTTGTACAGATACACCATTAGGACAGCTCACCAAAAGAAGTTTTTATTTTTTCCTCTGTATTTAAACCAAAATTAACCCTTGCTGTTCTTAAATTGCAGTGCATTAGGTATGGTGAAGGATATGCTCCAATAACAAAAATATCCACAAGCTATAATAATTTTTAAACAAGTTAGTTGGTTTCCTATTTGTCCATTCATCATGGAAAGTCACATAGACAAGCCAGGATCAGTGAGAGAGGACTACACAAGTGCAGGCATTACCCTTGGGGGCCACGATACAAGGATAACTTACCATACAAGCCAACTAAATTCACTCAGATGGCATGATTAGTGAGAACAGAAACAGAACTGGCCCATCCACATCTGAGTGTGAAACCTCTGGCTCACTACGATTAATAACTAGCTGTGTAATGTCAGAAAGATCACTCTGTGTATCTCAGCTCACTCTCAGGTAAATGGTACAAAGACAGAGATAGTGAGGATAAGGGTGGCACACATGAAAGTTAAAGTTTATAAATTATTAATTGTAAAATAACAGAAAGTAAACGATTACATTTTGGTGTCATACACGAAAAATTCCACCAAATTATCCAACTGTTCTATTATTGTTTAGAACTGTAAAATGTACACATTTTCTACATCACCTAATGTACAAAGGAGAAATCTAAAGTACAATCTTTAAAAGTATGTGTTGTACTATAAACATCCTATTTAAAGACTTTTTTCTTTTCTTCTCATTTTATCTTTTCATCATGACATTGAAGCCATCATCTTGGTTCAGATTACATGCTGCTGAAATTTCCCCCAGGAGCACATACAGTTGACTCTTCAACAACAGTGGCTGGAACAGTGTGGGTCCACGTACATGCAGACTTTTTTCCACAGCAAATGCTACAGAACTTCACAGCCCACAGTTTGTTGAATCTGTGGATGCAGAAACACTAATACAGAGAAACCATGATTGTGAAGGGTGGACTACCAGTTACGGTGGATTTCTGACTCCCCAGAGGGTTGGCAACTTTAACACCTGTGTTCAAGTGTCAGCTGTACTGCTGTCTACTCAGAAGGCTTTTTATGTAAATAATGTAAATAATTTAAATGTAATGTAAATAAATACTATCCTTTCAATTTCAAAAGTTGTACAGATACACCATTAGGACAGCTCACCAAAAGAAGTTTTTATTTTTTCCTCTGTATTTAAACCAAAATTAACCCTTGCTGTTCTTAAATTGCAGTGCATTAGGTATGGTGAAGGATATGCTCCAATAACAAAAATATCCACAAGCTATAATAATTTTTAAACAAGTTAGTTGGTTTCTTTCTCAGTGAGGGCCGCATCAATCCAGAAAAATCCACTGTTAAACCCTTGGCTTCCTTGGGTGCTCAACGTCTTCAGCCAATGAAAAGGAAAAAGAAAGAGCTAGTACACTGCAAGGGTCTTCTTACTGAATGGAACAGATGTTGTGCAATTATTCCCATTTTTATCTCATTGGTTAGAACGTGGCCTCATGGTCACAGTGGCCATGACTAGTCAGAGGGAATGTAGTTTGGGTAAGGAGCCATTTGCCAAGGAGCAAAGGGAATAGATGGAGGAGAGGCTAATAATCTTCTCCATGTGCTCAGTCACTCAGTCATGGCTGACCCTTTGTGACCCCAGGGACTGTAGCCTTCCAGGCTCCTCTGCCCATGGAATTTTCCAGGCAAGAATACTGGAGTGGGTTGCCATCTTCTCCACTGATGACATCTACATATCTAAATACCTCTTATAAATGGAGTTTAAGTATACTAAGTCATTTTTTAACATTTAAAATTTTTTATTTATTTAAAAATTTTATTCATTTATTTATTTATTATTGGTTGTGCCAAATATTCGTTGCTGCACAGACTTATCTTTAGTTTCAAAGAACAGGGGCTACTCTTTAACTGTGGTATACAGGTTTCTCATTGCAGTAGCTTCTTCTGTTGTGAAGCATGGGCTCTAGGGTGTACAGGTTTCAGTAGCTGCAACACATGATTTCAGGACTTGTGATTCCCAGGCTTTGGAGCACAGGCTTAACAGCTGTGGCGCACAGGCTTAGTTGCTTCGCTGCATGTGGGACCTTCCCTAATCAAGGATCGAATTCATGTTTCCTGCACTGGCAGGCAGATTCTTTACCACTAAGCCACCAGGGAAGCCCCAAGTGTACTCTTTGTTTGTATTTCCCTAGATGTTGACGCCTTAGCTGTATTTTTAAAAATTCTATATTAATTGTGAAAAAGTACAGATTCTTAGATTTGAAACTACGAAGCAGTCTAGGATAGGAATCTTCTCAACGGCTTTTCTATACGGCAGTCTCAGGTGGATATCAATGGATATTTCCATTGATAAAAAACTCCTACCACATGGTGTTACCCAATTCAAAAATTCTAATGTGTGCCAAAATCTAATGCCTTTTAATTTATTTATCTTAGTTTTGCTTGTGGGACAACATACAGAGTCTATGCTCTGTTCTGTATGATCTTCTAAAAAGATTTGAAAACTCTCTTTTTCAAGTTAAATATCCTCTATAAGAATTTCTGGTATAAGTTTGAGAAGGTCTAGAAAGTCTTCTATATTCCACCTGGATAAGTACACTTTTTGAGAAATAAAGCAGCTGTTTGAGAATTCTGAGACAGTAATATTTCTCCAAAAAAAAAAAAAAAACTGGATATTTATCTTTAAATAATAGCTTATTTTCTCACATGGTGATTACCCCAGTGTGGTCCCCAGACCAACAGCACTTGGGAATTTTTATAAAAGCAGAATGCAAATACCTGGGTCTACACTTAGGTTTACTTAATCAGTTTCTCTAGAGGCAGAATCCTGCCATCTGCTTGACCACATGATTCAGGCGGCTAAAATGGAGAAACATGGTGCAGGGAAATAGAAATAAGCTATGTGTATTGTTTATGAGGCATAAAATGCTAATTAACTTATAAGTTACATACTTACTAGAAAATGATAATCTTTATTACTAAGTAAAGTAAGCCATCTGTTTTTAAACATATGTAAACTTCAGATTTCCTTGACTCTGAAGTAATAATGGTAATAGTTCTCTTGGATTTGATGAATGGTTACAAGAGTGTCCATGAGGTTTCCTGAAAATAATTTTCCTTTCTTTAATTGTTAGGTAAATATAATGACTATAATGAGTAAGCACAGACAGAAGCCAGCTAAAGGGAACACTGTGTTTTTTTTATTATACTCTTTTCTAATTTCCACTTGCTTGGTTTTATTTTCCAATTGAAAATGGTGAAGTCCTTAATTTTGGTGAGAGCCAGAAACAATGTTTACATGACCTACATAATTTAAATGGTAAATTCCACCTCAGGAGTGACTACATCTTAACTTCAGAAACAATATTATCTTCGTGAGTTTTAAAAGACAAAAAACCATCTTTAAGCAGGACTAAAGACAGCAGTGTCTTTCATCCAATCTTGAATATGTTCAGTTATAAAATAATGATTAATTTTATATGGTGATTTAACTAAGGATCCATTTTATGTTTAAAGAAACCTTTGATTATCTGCTATGTACCAGGCATTGATTAGTGCCATCAGTGAAACCAGAACCCTTTTCTTCCTTTTTCTGTGGTCTATAAGTCTGACCACTGTACAACTTTTATTGCCTTCCAAAAATACCTGGACATGCATGAATTTCCTGAGGAACTTGGGGTATGAAGAGAGATAATGCAGGGCATTGAAAACCCAGTAATATCAGTATATAAGAAATTAGTCTGGCCTAAAAGAAAATTAGACAAATATGAGCTTTGATTCACAAAAACATGGTGATTACCCCAGTGTGGTCCCCAGACCAACAGCACTTGGGAATTTTTATAAAAGCAGAATGCAAATACCTGGGTCTACACTTAGGTTTACTTAATCAGTTTCTCTAGAGGCAGAATCCTGCCATCTGCTTGACCACATGATTCAGGCGGCTAAAATGGAGAAACATGGTGCAGGGAAATAGAAATAAGCTATGTGTATTGTTTATGAGGCATAAAATGCTAATTAACTTATAAGTTACATACTTACTAGAAAATGATAATCTTTATTACTAAGTAAAGTAAGCCATCTGTTTTTAAACATATGTAAACTTCAGATTTCCTTGACTCTGAAGTAATAATGGTAATAGTTCTCTTGGATTTGATGAATGGTTACAAGAGTGTCCATGAGGTTTCCTGAAAATAATTTTCCTTTCTTTAATTGTTAGGTAAATATAATGACTATAATGAGTAAGCACAGACAGAAGCCAGCTAAAGGGAACACTGTGTTTTTTTTATTATCCTCTTTTCTAATTTCCACTTGCTTGGTTTTATTTTCCAATTGAAAATGGTGAAGTCCTTAATTTTGGTGAGAGCCAGAAACAATGTTTACATGACCTACATAATTTAAATGGTAAATTCCACCTCAGGAGTGACTACATCTTAACTTCAGAAACAATATTATCTTCGTGAGTTTTAAAAGACAAAAAACCATCTTTAAGCAGGACTAAAGACAGCAGTGTCTTTCATCCAATCTTGAATATGTTCAGTTATAAAATAATGATTAATTTTATATGGTGATTTAACTAAGGATCCATTTTATGTTTAAAGAAACCTTTGATTATCTGCTATGTACCAGGCATTGATTAGTGCCATCAGTGAAACCAGAACCCTTTTCTTCCTTTTTCTGTGGTCTATAAGTCTGACCACTGTACAACTTTTATTGCCTTCCAAAAATACCTGGACATGCATGAATTTCCTGAGGAACTTGGGGTATGAAGAGAGATAATGCAGGGCATTGAAAACCCAGTAATATCAGTATATAAGAAATTAGTCTGGCCTAAAAGAAAATTAGACAAATATGAGCTTATCCAAAAAACATTTACTTCCCTCAATTTCGGACTCCCAAAGCTTATATTTCCACATAATTGTTAGGTTAGTATGAACTGTTACTAAACATTATAGAGAAAAGAAACCTTAAAAAACTTGGATTCCGATAAGCACAGTGGTAAGTAATAAGGAAACTGTGTGATAACTTGTCTGAAAATACACATGAGGGGTGGCAGAGTACAATGGGCATAAGTCTGGTCTTTAACCCAAGCATAACAACATTGGAAAGTTTACTTAAACTAACAAGATATAACTCCAAATTCCATACCTAATTCCATGCCTAGTTGTACTACCTCTGACAAGTGAATTGCTCTCTGCAAACAATGTCTTCGTTAGATGATTATTAAAATGTCTACCTCAGACAGTCTTTGTAAAGTAATAAATGTGAGTATGTAAGTATAGCAGAAAAGTAAAAGTTACCCATGGACAAGCCATGGAATTCTCCAGGCAAGAACACTGAAGTGGGTATCCTTTCCAGGAGATCTTAACAACCCAGGGACTGAACCCACACCTCTGCATTGCGAGTGGATTCTTTACCATCTGAGCCACCAGGGAAGCCTGAGAATCCTGGAGAGGGTAGCCTATCCCTCCTCCAGGGGATCTTCCCAACTCAGGAATCAATTAGGGTCTTATGCATTGCAGGTGGATTCTTTACCAGCTGAACTACAAGGGAAGTCCCATGTACCCTTTATGTCCATCCTCAATTCTAGTTGGCTGGAGTGACGCTTTGACAGTAGATCTCTACTAGCAAAAAAGAGGCCCTACATGCCAAAGGGTCCCATTTCCTCTTTTCATGGAGAAATGGAGAGAAGATGATTTTCCCTATGTCAGATACAAACCCAATCTCTCTCCTGCCTTTCTCTGCCACAATAGACACCTAAATATACATTTTAGCATCAAGGGGTCCAAAGAAAATCTCGCAATTACAAGACGTGAAGGCATCCTTTGGACTCCAAGTTTGTTCTTGATAAGCGAGATGGCTGTGTCTCTAATAGCATTTACAGCCCAATGTAACAAGAACCGTGAAGTGCATCCTTTGGCTATTAATATAAGAAATTAGTCTGGCCTAAAAGAAAATTAGACAAATATGAGCTTATCCAAAAAACATTTACTTCCCTCAATTTCGGACTCCCAAAGCTTATATTTCCACATAATTGTTAGGTTAGTATGAACTGTTACTAAACATTATAGAGAAAAGAAACCTTAAAAAACTTGGATTCCGATAAGCACAGTGGTAAGTAATAAGGAAACTGTGTGATAACTTGTCTGAAAATACACATGAGGGGTGGCAGAGTACAATGGGCATAAGTCTGGTCTTTAACCCAAGCATAACAACATTGGAAAGTTTACTTAAACTAACAAGATATAACTCCAAATTCCATACCTAATTCCATGCCTAGTTGTACTACCTCTGACAAGTGAATTGCTCTCTGCAAACAATGTCTTCGTTAGATGATTATTAAAATGTCTACCTCAGACAGTCTTTGTAAAGTAATAAATGTGAGTATGTAAGTATAGCAGAAAAGTAAAAGTTACCCATGGACAAGCCATGGAATTCTCCAGGCAAGAACACTGAAGTGGGTATCCTTTCCAGGAGATCTTAACAACCCAGGGACTGAACCCACACCTCTGCATTGCGAGTGGATTCTTTACCATCTGAGCCACCAGGGAAGCCTGAGAATCCTGGAGAGGGTAGCCTATCCCTCCTCCAGGGGATCTTCCCAACTCAGGAATCAATTAGGGTCTTATGCATTGCAGGTGGATTCTTTACCAGCTGAACTACAAGGGAAGTCCCATGTACCCTTTATGTCCATCCTCAATTCTAGTTGGCTGGAGTGACGCTTTGACAGTAGATCTCTACTAGCAAAAAAGAGGCCCTACATGCCAAAGGGTCCCATTTCCTCTTTTCATGGAGAAATGGAGAGAAGATGATTTTCCCTATGTCAGATACAAACCCAATCTCTCTCCTGCCTTTCTCTGCCACAATAGACACCTAAATATACATTTTAGCATCAAGGGGTCCAAAGAAAATCTCGCAATTACAAGACGTGAAGGCATCCTTTGGACTCCAAGTTTGTTCTTGATAAGCGAGATGGCTGTGTTCTCTCTAATAGCATTTACACTGGTATGTCCACTCAGGTGTGGCAGGGACATGTGTCTGGAAATGACAATCCCAGTAGAGTGCCAGTCACAATGTAAACATGCAAGAAAGTAGCTGGTTGTGTTGCAGCTGACCTTACAGACAACTTGAACTTATGAACACGCTCTCGGAACAGAACTCATTCATACACAGGAGACTTATATTCTGCCTACTGTAAGACGTGTCTAAATGACTCAAAAAGGCAACAGGTCTTAAAGCTATGAGGGCCCATGAGACAAGCAGTAGGTTAGTGCTATGTGTATATACACATTCGTGTGTACACTCAGGAAGAGTAGGCAATGGAATTCCTCTTCTGATGCTGATCTTTTTCATTCAAGAGACAGGATATAGTAGAAAATGCTTGGAGTTGGAAGAATCACTTTTAGTTTAAATCCTACCACATTCTGGCTTTGCAATATTAAACAAACCATTTACCCTCACTGAAATAGAAGAGTGAACTTTTCCAAAGTGTGTATCATGTGTAGCCACGGTACAGATAAATGCTTTACCTCCAAGCAGTCCTGCACCTCCATCACTCTTTAAAGGTTGTTCCCAATGTAAGATAAAGATTTTGAGACTCTGAATAAGCGTCAGTGTCCTCAGTCACTGAAAATTAACCTAGTTAATTAATTGACTCTTATCTTCTCTCCCACTACAACAGGGTATAAATAATGTCCACCTCATAGGCGTAGGCTTGTTAATACATTAATATGTTAATATGTTTCAGGAGCACTTTGCCAGCTGTTGCAAAATTAAAAAGGTTTTTTTCCAAAAAAACCTTTTATAGGCAGTAGCTTTGACAGTAGATCTCTACTAGCAAAAAGAGGCCCTACATGCCAAAGGGTCCCATTTCCTCTTTTCATGGAGAAATGGAGAGAAGATGATTTTCCCTATGTCAGATACAAACCCAATCTCTCTCCTGCCTTTCTCTGCCACAATAGACACCTAAATATACATTTTAGCATCAAGGGGTCCAAAGAAAATCTCGCAATTACAAGACGTGAAGGCATCCTTTGGACTCCAAGTTTGTTCTTGATAAGCGAGATGGCTGTGTTCTCTCTAATAGCATTTACACTGGTATGTCCACTCAGGTGTGGCAGGGACATGTGTCTGGAAATGACAATCCCAGTAGAGTGCCAGTCACAATGTAAACATGCAAGAAAGTAGCTGGTTGTGTTGCAGCTGACCTTACAGACAACTTGAACTTATGAACACGCTCTCGGAACAGAACTCATTCATACACAGGAGACTTATATTCTGCCTACTGTAAGACGTGTCTAAATGACTCAAAAAGGCAACAGGTCTTAAAGCTATGAGGGCCCATGAGACAAGCAGTAGGTTAGTGCTATGTGTATATACACATTCGTGTGTACACTCAGGAAGAGTAGGCAATGGAATTCCTCTTCTGATGCTGATCTTTTTCATTCAAGAGACAGGATATAGTAGAAAATGCTTGGAGTTGGAAGAATCACTTTTAGTTTAAATCCTACCACATTCTGGCTTTGCAATATTAAACAAACCATTTACCCTCACTGAAATAGAAGAGTGAACTTTTCCAAAGTGTGTATCATGTGTAGCCACGGTACAGATAAATGCTTTACCTCCAAGCAGTCCTGCACCTCCATCACTCTTTAAAGGTTGTTCCCAATGTAAGATAAAGATTTTGAGACTCTGAATAAGCGTCAGTGTCCTCAGTCACTGAAAATTAACCTAGTTAATTAATTGACTCTTATCTTCTCTCCCACTACAACAGGGT
Organism: Tragulus kanchil; assembly: GCA_022376925.1. Classification (NCBI taxonomy): domain Eukaryota; kingdom Metazoa; phylum Chordata; class Mammalia; order Artiodactyla; family Tragulidae; genus Tragulus; species Tragulus kanchil. The sequence goes on along the minus strand of JAIOJX010000002.1, from coordinate 84,464,949 downwards.
ATAAATAATGTCCACCTCATAGGCGTAGGCTTGTTAATACATTAATATGTTAATATGTTTCAGGAGCACTTTGCCAGCTGTTGCAAAATTAAATGGAGATATAAAATTATATCATTTAACTTCTCTGAGGATTAAATAAAGAACACATGTAAATTATTCTAGTTGAGGCCAGATGGGTAGTAAGCATTTAAAAATATTATTTCCCTCATCCTCATGCTTTCTCTTTACTCTTAGAAAAAAAGATTATTTTAGGTGTGGTAGATGTGGTGGACGTGGGGTGGTATATACAATTTCACATTCTTCTTGCCCAAATCTGAAACCGTATGTAGACTCTGTATATAGTATTTGTCTCGTCTGTTAACTCCACTCCTTTACTTCCTCTGGCTGATCTTCCTGCCAGTCCTAAGGAATTAGGAGAGGGTGAACTTGGGGACAGGAAAAGCACATGTCAATAAAGTATGACTTGGAAGGGAAGTGAGTAAAGGGCAGGCAGAGCATTAGCCATTCATCCCACTGAGCAAATAAAATCACTCCCATGGCTCACCATCCCTGCCTTTTAGGCACTTGTGCTATCATGATAGTGTAAAATTAATGGGCCAGCGGTATATACCATAAGGCAGAAAACATTTCTAGTACAGAAGCTTATTTTTAAAGCCTCCAAGCAATAGAGAAGCAAAGAAGGCTTAAATTCTGCTTTGTACTTTTGCAACAGAATCACTGGTTGCCTACTGAATAAATAAGTTTTTATGGGTTAGTCAAGAACTTACCCTATTTTCACAATATTTTATCACCAATATCACGTATTTTTAAAGTTTCTTGTCTGTATAATTGTAAATTAGCTTTATATTTTATTTTATTTTTAATTGGAGGATGACTACCTCATAGTATTGTGACGGTGTCTGCTATACATGAACATGAATCAGCCACAGGTCTACACATGTTCTCTCCCATAGAGCCTCCGTCCCACCTCCCAGCCCATCCCACCCATCTAGGCTGTCTCAGAGCATCAGGCTTGAACTCCCTGTGCCATACAGCAAATTCCCACTGCCTATTCTTTATAATTTATTGTTTTCCAAGAAAAGAATCAGCACTTTGCAAGTATTTTTTATTAAAAACCATGAAAATAACTCTATGAGATATCACTATCTCCAGAGTCATGTCTAACATCCAAACCAATTGTCTTAATTACCAAGACTTACCCTCTGAATGTTCTCTAGTAAGCTGAAAACTGCTAAGGAAAAATGGGAATATATAATATTATATAACATAATTTCAATACCCAAATCATTTGCCTAGAATTTATCATTTTCAGTTGGGTATATGAAACAGAAATCCTACATGAGCTTAAATTTTTATTTACTTCTGAATTCTTTCACTTGGCTAGAATAATTTAGTCTCCCTTTGAAAAAATTACTGTGTGGAAAGAACTTCAAGATCAATTCTCTTTTTGTTTTTTTTTTTCAGGTGGCATGGGAGTAGTTGTGATGTGAAGTTTCTCTTTGAAAAAGAAAGACTTCCAAGAAGATAGATGAGGAGGAAGATGTGGAGATTCACAATAAATCTCAAGGTTCAGACATGCAGAGCTGACCACTGAGAATATTGCTGCAAATGACATCTCAGGTCCAAAAGTTCCAGGTCTGAGAACCAGAAAAAGGTCGGAAGAAGAACCAAAGAAATGATCAGAATAAGACTGGTGAAGAGAACTGACTGCAGCTCTATGAGCAGGAAGATAATTCTCTTGGACAGACTGCCAACTGGGCAAGGATAAATGCTGTCTTGCTTACATGCATACTAAGTCACTTGCTCATGTCTGACTCTTTGTGACCCCATCAACCATAGCCTACCAGGCTCCTGTCCATGGGATTACCCAGGCAAGAATACTGGAGTGGGTTGCCATGCCCTCCTCCAGGAGATCTTCCCAACCCAGGGATTGAACCTGCATCTCTTATATCTCTTGCACTGGCAGGCGGGTTCTTTAACACTAACATCTAGGAAGCCCAAATGTTGTCTTGCATTTGCTTTGAAAGCCAAAGGACAGAGAAAGTCAACACTGTCTCCCTACTCACCTCAATTCTAGGCTGTCTCAGAGCATCAGGCTTGAACTCCTGTGCCATACAGCAAATTCCACTGCCTATTCTTTATAATTTATTGTTTTCCAAGAAAAGAATCAGCACTTTGCAAGTATTTTTTATTAAAAACCATGAAAATAACTCTATGAGATATCACTATCTCCAGAGTCATGTCTAACATCCAAACCAATTGTCTTAATTACCAAGACTTACCCTCTGAATGTTCTCTAGTAAGCTGAAAACTGCTAAGGAAAAATGGGAATATATAATATTATATAACATAATTTCAATACCCAAATCATTTGCCTAGAATTTATCATTTTCAGTTGGGTATATGAAACAGAAATCCTACATGAGCTTAAATTTTTATTTACTTCTGAATTCTTTCACTTGGCTAGAATAATTTAGTCTCCCTTTGAAAAAATTACTGTGTGGAAAGAACTTCAAGATCAATTCTCTTTTTGTTTTTTTTTTTCAGGTGGCATGGGAGTAGTTGTGATGTGAAGTTTCTCTTTGAAAAAGAAAGACTTCCAAGAAGATAGATGAGGAGGAAGATGTGGAGATTCACAATAAATCTCAAGGTTCAGACATGCAGAGCTGACCACTGAGAATATTGCTGCAAATGACATCTCAGGTCCAAAAGTTCCAGGTCTGAGAACCAGAAAAAGGTCGGAAGAAGAACCAAAGAAATGATCAGAATAAGACTGGTGAAGAGAACTGACTGCAGCTCTATGAGCAGGAAGATAATTCTCTTGGACAGACTGCCAACTGGGCAAGGATAAATGCTGTCTTGCTTACATGCATACTAAGTCACTTGCTCATGTCTGACTCTTTGTGACCCCATCAACCATAGCCTACCAGGCTCCTGTCCATGGGATTACCCAGGCAAGAATACTGGAGTGGGTTGCCATGCCCTCCTCCAGGAGATCTTCCCAACCCAGGGATTGAACCTGCATCTCTTATATCTCTTGCACTGGCAGGCGGGTTCTTTAACACTAACATCTAGGAAGCCCAAATGTTGTCTTGCATTTGCTTTACAGACAAGTCAACAACTGCCCTGAAATACTGAGTACAGAAGCAACACCTTATCAGTGCTTCAATACCCTGCTCTCCTAACCATTTGGCCATTGTGTAGGTCCAGATGGCACTGCTGGACATCAGCGGCGGTAAAGAGGAAGGCAATTCTGAGATATGCTAAGCACCCTAAGCAGATTTGGGAGGGTAGCAGAGTCTGATAATTGTCATCATGTAGAAAATATTGGTTGCTTTGCTTTATTCTGCCTCCACTTCCCCCTCTTGCATTTATAGGAAGCTAATTTCCTTTTGGGGATTACTCATTCCTTGTGCAATTGTCAGTCTGGAGAAGGTGACAAGGACTAAAAAGACCCACAGTGATGTCTCTTTTAAGCCTTTAACTTATGATTTGTCTGAAACTAGTATTAATCCTCAACTTTTAGTTACTTAAGCCAATACTTTCATTTTAAAGAGAGTTTGAACAATTGTTTTCCCTGCTATTTACCTTTAAAGAGATTCTGAACTGGTAATATAGAATCTTCTCTTGATTATTAAATATCATGCTCATGAATAGTCTATGACCTGAACTTTACAAGGGTCTACCATTTAAATATGGCAACTCCTCCAAATGTGATGCTTCAATAAACACAAAAACACAGCAAAGGCGAAACTTTTATTCCAGATGCTGCCTGGACTCTGTTTGCCACTCGCTTTCTCTTTCGACCCCTTGCTCTGAGCGCTTTCTCACTCTGCTCCTCCCACCTTTGTTTTCTGAATCTGCTTTTTGGTCTCTAATTCAGCAGCCTATTACTCTTCCTCTCTTTGGTTTAGCTCACTTCCGAACTTCAGAAATATTCATGGAGTGTCCAGGAGACAAAGTCCTATTTCCAGTTCTGGCAGAGCTAATACCCAATCTTCTCCTTGTCAGCTCCCTCCCTCCACCCCAGTCATCCCAAGGAACGCTTCCTAGACAAGAGGATTTCTTCACTGAGTCTTTTAAGTATGTCACTTTTCCTAAGGAAAGATTTCATTAACTTAAAAACATGCAATTTTATAAAACTCAAGGGAGCCTTGAAACTCACTGTATACACTTATTATTTTAGTCCAAAGGAATCTAAAGTTGAGGAAAATTGTGTGGCTTGATGAGTCACAAAATTGGTCACAGGTTATCACAAAGCTTCCCAGGTGGCACGGTGGTAAAGAATTCCCCTACCAATGCAGGAGAGATGTGGACTCTATCCCTGGTTTGGGAAGGTCCCTTGAGGAGGAAATGGCAACCCACTCCAGTATTCTTGCCTGGGTAATTCCATGGACAGAGGAGGTTGGAGGGCTATAGTCCATGGGGTGGCAGTGAGTTGAACAGGACTGAGCACACATGCATTTAAATAATCTAAGGATAATTTAATTATCTAAGCATAATCTCATCATGACCTTCTGACTTGTCCCTTGCTTCCTACTGCTCATATTATTTTCTGCCTAAAGTAAGGACTTCAAAACTATTGAAACTAGTATTAATCCTCAACTTTTAGTTACTTAAGCCAATACTTTCATTTTAAAGAGAGTTTGAACAATTGTTTTCCCTGCTATTTACCTTTAAAGAGATTCTGAACTGGTAATATAGAATCTTCTCTTGATTATTAAATATCATGCTCATGAATAGTCTATGACCTGAACTTTACAAGGGTCTACCATTTAAATATGGCAACTCCTCCAAATGTGATGCTTCAATAAACACAAAAACACAGCAAAGGCGAAACTTTTATTCCAGATGCTGCCTGGACTCTGTTTGCCACTCGCTTTCTCTTTCGACCCCTTGCTCTGAGCGCTTTCTCACTCTGCTCCTCCCACCTTTGTTTTCTGAATCTGCTTTTTGGTCTCTAATTCAGCAGCCTATTACTCTTCCTCTCTTTGGTTTAGCTCACTTCCGAACTTCAGAAATATTCATGGAGTGTCCAGGAGACAAAGTCCTATTTCCAGTTCTGGCAGAGCTAATACCCAATCTTCTCCTTGTCAGCTCCCTCCCTCCACCCCAGTCATCCCAAGGAACGCTTCCTAGACAAGAGGATTTCTTCACTGAGTCTTTTAAGTATGTCACTTTTCCTAAGGAAAGATTTCATTAACTTAAAAACATGCAATTTTATAAAACTCAAGGGAGCCTTGAAACTCACTGTATACACTTATTATTTTAGTCCAAAGGAATCTAAAGTTGAGGAAAATTGTGTGGCTTGATGAGTCACAAAATTGGTCACAGGTTATCACAAAGCTTCCCAGGTGGCACGGTGGTAAAGAATTCCCCTACCAATGCAGGAGAGATGTGGACTCTATCCCTGGTTTGGGAAGGTCCCTTGGAGGAGGAAATGGCAACCCACTCCAGTATTCTTGCCTGGGTAATTCCATGGACAGAGGAGGTTGGAGGGCTATAGTCCATGGGGTGGCAGTGAGTTGAACAGGACTGAGCACACATGCATTTAAATAATCTAAGGATAATTTAATTATCTAAGCATAATCTCATCATGACCTTCTGACTTGTCCCTTGCTTCCTACTGCTCATATTATTTTCTGCCTAAAGTAAGGACTTCAAAACTAGAAATGATTTGAAACTGTCCCTCAACTAATTATCACCTCTTTGAATTTCTTCTCTTAATATCTAGTCTCCATTCAAGCAAAACTGTTAACTCACAAGAAACATCATTTTCCCCATATTTATTCATATTTCATTTCACTTTCTAGTTCATTTAAAGGAGTCTCTGGAGGAACAGTAGAGGAACTAGCTCAGAAAAAAAATTCTGGCCATGTCTATGGAAAATGAGGGAGCAACTGTAAAAATCTTTATAATCCTCTCAAAGTGATTCATCTTTTTCCTGATTAAATGTGGCTCAAGTCTTGGCCTCAAATCTTAACAATTTTGTGTCTCTAACCAGGTGTTTCAGGTGTTCTGAATTACATTCTACTCTCCTCTCAGAAACTGAAGCTATTCCCTTTCCTATGTCTTCTACCTCTTGCTGCTTATCTGATCCTTCCAATCAGCATTTAAGTAAATCAACCTTCTCAAATATGAAAATCATCAAATTTTTTCAAAAATAATGGGAACAAAATACCCAAATCCTCTTTCTCCAATAATTATCCATTGTCTGCTTTATTTCCCTTTACAGTTCAATTGCCTGAAAATGATGCACTCAATCCCATTTTTTTTCACCACCTACCTACTTCTCATTACACTGCTTACTGGCTTCTGTCTCCCTTATTCTGATGACCTCATATCACTAGAGTCACCAATGACCTCCATATTACTAAACACTACTGAAACACTCTGAACATAAGAGCTCTTAAACCACATATCATATAATTGATCAATCCTGAAACATACCATTGTTTAGATTTCCTCCCTATATTTCCACAGATCCTTATAAGTCAACTTTGCTGCTATTATAGACCCACGGTACTTCAATCATACTTCCTGTTATAAAATGACAGTCATTTCATCAAAAAAAAAAAAAAAAGATTGCTATAGGAAGTAAAGGAGCTGTAACACAGGAAAGCCCCTATCATAAAATCATAGCTATAACAAATTCTCAAATGTTATTAAACTTTTTAAGTAGAAACAAAGATTTATTATTATACTCTATGATGCTTTCATCACCAAATGTCTGTTTTGCCAACAAATTCTTGGTCTAGGGACAGTCATTCTCCATTATTAATACAAATATATAGTAACACCCAACATCTTCTGATCAATTCAACCATTTCAAGTCAGATTCATGATAGCCTTTTTAACTATAAAATTCAATTTGAAGATCAACGCAAAAGTTCTCAAATAATAATTTATCATGAATTTAAAACAGTTTTAAATATGATATAAATAAAATCAATTTTGCAAAAACAAACAAACAAACAAACAGATAAGACCTAATTTTGGACCCCCAATTTGGGATGCAATAACCACATTTTTTATCCAAAGAAAATGTTCTTTACTTTTCTTTCTGTGGTAACACATGCTGCCCCTATGGACACAGACAAAGGATAACTAGCCCCAGCTTGAGCAGTCACAGATCATGAGTCCTCTTATCCCTCCTTCTCTGGTGGCTCAGATGGTAAAGAATCTAAGGGAACAGACACTGACTCCAGTACTCTTGCCTGGAGATTCCATGAACAGAGGAGTTTGGCGGGCTACAGTCCATAGGGTCACAAACAGTTGGACATAGCTAAGCAACTAACACCATCTCTGAGGTCAGTTTTAACTATCCAGATGATGGCACTAAAGTATCCTCATTCCTGGTATTAATGTCCTTTGATCATTCCCTCCCCTTAAGGCTGACAGCAACTGTGACTTGCTTATGACCATTAGACTATGGCAAGTTGACAGGAAGTCACTTCCATGATTTCATTAGATTATAACAGAAGATTCAAGCTTACACAAGATTACATCTTCCATCTTTCTATAAAACTCTCTATTGACTCTCTCCATTGCTGCCTTTAATGAATAAGTCACACAGTGCTGGGCCCAGGTGGCAAGGCAATGACAGCATCCTACGGACAGACATCAAGAAAATGAGGACCTCAGTCCACAGACAGACTTCCAGAAAGGTAGTCAACAACCCTGTGATCTTTGCAAACTGGATCCCTCACCCCTTGGGCTATCACATGTCAGCACAATCCTGGTCAAATGAGAAGAAAGTCTATTTACAAGAGAAGATATTAAACTCCACATTAAAATGAAGTGGCAAGTCGAGGGAAAAGAATCTGCCCAACATGATCTTCAGTTAAAAAAACATAAACAAATACCCCGGGCATTCTCCATTATTAATACAAATATATAGTAACACCCAACATCTTCTGATCAATTCAACCATTTCAAGTCAGATTCATGATAGCCTTTTTAACTATAAAATTCAATTTGAAGATCAACGCAAAAGTTCTCAAATAATAATTTATCATGAATTTAAAACAGTTTTAAATATGATATAAATAAAATCAATTTTGCAAAAACAAACAAACAAACAAACAGATAAGACCTAATTTTGGACCCCCAATTTGGGATGCAATAACCACATTTTTTATCCAAAGAAAATGTTCTTTACTTTTCTTTCTGTGGTAACACATGCTGCCCCTATGGACACAGACAAAGGATAACTAGCCCCAGCTTGAGCAGTCACAGATCATGAGTCCTCTTATCCCTCCTTCTCTGGTGGCTCAGATGGTAAAGAATCTAAGGGAACAGACACTGACTCCAGTACTCTTGCCTGGAGATTCCATGAACAGAGGAGTTTGGCGGGCTACAGTCCATAGGGTCACAAACAGTTGGACATAGCTAAGCAACTAACACCATCTCTGAGGTCAGTTTTAACTATCCAGATGATGGCACTAAAGTATCCTCATTCCTGGTATTAATGTCCTTTGATCATTCCCTCCCCTTAAGGCTGACAGCAACTGTGACTTGCTTATGACCATTAGACTATGGCAAGTTGACAGGAAGTCACTTCCATGATTTCATTAGATTATAACAGAAGATTCAAGCTTACACAAGATTACATCTTCCATCTTTCTATAAAACTCTCTATTGACTCTCTCCATTGCTGCCTTTAATGAATAAGTCACACAGTGCTGGGCCCAGGTGGCAAGGCAATGACAGCATCCTACGGACAGACATCAAGAAAATGAGGACCTCAGTCCACAGACAGACTTCCAGAAAGGTAGTCAACAACCCTGTGATCTTTGCAAACTGGATCCCTCACCCCTTGGGCTATCACATGTCAGCACAATCCTGGTCAAATGAGAAGAAAGTCTATTTACAAGAGAAGATATTAAACTCCACATTAAAATGTGGAAGTGAAGTGGCAAGTCGAGGGAAAAAGAATCTGCCCCCAACATCATGATTCTTCTAGTTTTTTTTTCTACTGTTGCTTCTGTGACAAACTTCTTCAGCATTTTTCTCATTTAATAATTTAACAAATGTATTATACTGGTTACACTAGTTTGAACTGAGTTTATCTCACTTGAAACCAAAATATTACTAAAAGGTAGGGAGGGACTAATGAAGTAAAAAAATAAGACAATAAGCACCCAAATTTTATAACTATGCTCAAAGTTACCATGTTTATGTGAAATGAGAAAGTCTTATTGTTCCCTTAAAAACAAGTTAGCGTCTAAGAAATTCTGTCACTTACTGCTGTGTAAATCAGCTAAGTTTTATCTAACTTCTTTATAGTTCTGTTTTCTTTTCAGAAAATAGAGGTAGTATTACCTGGGGTAATATTCACAGGGTTACTATGAGGGTAAAATTATTACACATCAATGTCGAGACAAAACAAACACTAAATAAATATTAGTTGCTATTATTAATATTATTATCATTGCTATCTCCTATAAGAACACAAAAAATGTGATTCTCTCATGGGTAGCATGGAAGCTAGTAAAGATTAACAAACATTGTGATGTCTATTATTTTTCCATCCTTTGGGATAAATTGTGGGCAAGTGACATAAGGACTTTCCGCTGGACCTGAGACTCAAGTCAGAGTAGAAGAACTATAAAGCACCATGTTTAGTAAGCACTACTGTCTGCAGAGAAGAGTAGTGTGTATTTGAAGACCTCAACGAAAAGCTCCTTTAGGTCAGGGGTAGAAACTACTGTATCGTGAATACATAAGGCTACATATTGAATAGCTTTAGTTGCTTAAATAAAACATTCCTCAACAAATGCTTTGTTCCATATATATTTAGGAAGAGGAAGAGTTAGAAGTAGAGGGATGGTGAGAGATTAGAGAAGAAAATGAGAGAACAGAGAAATGAATATTTGCTGAACTTCATCCAAACGTGTTTATATATTTACAAAACTTCCAATCTCTCCGAGACAGGTATGAAGTCTGTACCTGCCCTGCTGTTCCTATTTAATAAGGATTCTGTTGATACATAACTATTTATATTTAAAACTGTTAACCAAACAGCCACTTCGTAAAAATTCATCCAAAAGAAAATACTTATTTGCCAACTAGTTTTAACAGGCCAGCATAACCCTATTTCTAGAACCTGACAAAGAAATTACCAAATATATTTATACATGCATGTATATTAAAATACTATGATAGATCAATATCCCCCATAAACCTAGAAAAAACAATATTGTAGAATTAATCCAACAATAGATACAATGTATAGTACACAAATGACCAAATAGCATTCATACCAAAGATTCAGGTTAGTTTAATTTTCAAAAAAATAAATCAATACAATTTGCCATATTAAAAATATTAAGAAGGGAATTCCCCTAGTGCTCCAGGGGTTAGGAATTCACACTTCCACTAAGGGGGAGCCTGGGTTTCATCCTTGGTCAGGAAACTAAGATACCATAAGCCACATGGACAAAAAAATAAAAATAAATAAAACAGGAATACATATATAAATTCCTTTCAGAAGAAACAGAAAGATCAGTTGAAATTCAATATCCATTTATGATTATAATTCTCAACAAACTAAAAATAGAATGGAGCTTCCTTAATCTGATAAAGGGTATCTATGAAAAAATATGTAACCAATGTTATATGTAATTGTAAGATATTAAGTTCTCTATTTAGAGCCTGGGAAAAGACAAGGATGGTGTTCTACTCTTCCACTTGTATTAACATCATACTGGAGGTCCAGCTGTTGCAATAGAGCAACAAAATGAAATGAGGATAAAAACTGGAAATGAAGAACCACCATGGCTATTTCCAGAGAAGATAACTGTTCACACAGAAAATACTCAGTAGTCTACACAACAAGCACTAGAACTAATAAACTTAGCAAGTTTGAAGAATCCATGGTTAATATTTTTAAAAATCAACTTAATTTTTATGAACTACAAGCAAATAATTGTAAAATGAAACTGAAGTTTGATATACAGCAACATCAAAAACTACAGTATAATTTTAAAGGTATTTAGCAAAAGATATATAATACTTCTACATTAAAAGGCCAAACATGATAAACAGAAATTAAAGGAGAGCTAAATGAGGATATATGCAATGATTATAAATTTCTTTATATTATCAGTATTATCACAATTCTCCCTAAAATAACCTATAGATTCAGAAAATCCCAGTACAAACTGTCAGGAAGCTTTTGCTGAAGAAACTGACAGACTGTTCTTAAATTTGTTTGGATATAAAAAATACCCTAGTTTTAACAGGCCAGCATAACCCTATTTCTAGAACCTGACAAAGAAATTACCAAATATATTTATACATGCATGTATATTAAAATACTATGATAGATCAATATCCCCCATAAACCTAGAAAAAACAATATTGTAGAATTAATCCAACAATAGATACAATGTATAGTACACAAATGACCAAATAGCATTCATACCAAAGATTCAGGTTAGTTTAATTTTCAAAAAAATAAATCAATACAATTTGCCATATTAAAAATATTAAGAAGGGAATTCCCCTAGTGCTCCAGGGGTTAGGAATTCACACTTCCACTAAGGGGGAGCCTGGGTTTCATCCTTGGTCAGGAAACTAAGATACCATAAGCCACATGGACAAAAAAATAAAAATAAATAAAACAGGAATACATATATAAATTCCTTTCAGAAGAAACAGAAAGATCAGTTGAAATTCAATATCCATTTATGATTATAATTCTCAACAAACTAAAAATAGAATGGAGCTTCCTTAATCTGATAAAGGGTATCTATGAAAAAATATGTAACCAATGTTATATGTAATTGTAAGATATTAAGTTCTCTATTTAGAGCCTGGGAAAAGACAAGGATGGTGTTCTACTCTTCCACTTGTATTAACATCATACTGGAGGTCCAGCTGTTGCAATAGAGCAACAAAATGAAATGAGGATAAAAACTGGAAATGAAGAACCACCATGGCTATTTCCAGAGAAGATAACTGTTCACACAGAAAATACTCAGTAGTCTACACAACAAGCACTAGAACTAATAAACTTAGCAAGTTTGAAGAATCCATGGTTAATATTTTTAAAAATCAACTTAATTTTTATGAACTACAAGCAAATAATTGTAAAATGAAACTGAAGTTTGATATACAGCAACATCAAAAACTACAGTATAATTTTAAAGGTATTTAGCAAAAGATATATAATACTTCTACATTAAAAGGCCAAACATGATAAACAGAAATTAAAGGAGAGCTAAATGAGGATATATGCAATGATTATAAATTTCTTTATATTATCAGTATTATCACAATTCTCCCTAAAATAACCTATAGATTCAGAAAATCCCAGTACAAACTGTCAGGAAGCTTTTGCTGAAGAAACTGACAGACTGTTCTTAAATTTGTTTGGATATGCAGATAATGTGAAAATAGTTAAAGCAATTTTAAGTAAAACAAACACAGAGGACTAATGTTATCTAATTCCAATATTTCCTGCTTTCTACAAAATAAGGAAGACTTAGTGGTCTAGACTAAAGGACACACATAAGTTGAAAGAAATCAGTTAACAGAATAGAGTCTAAGAATCAAATTGCATGTAAACAGTCAAATAACAGAGTCACTGAGGGAATCTGAGGAATACAAAATATTTTCAACAAATAATGCTAAAATAATTAGACATCTTTTGGGAGTGGGGAGAATTTCACCCATATATCACACCAGTCACTACAACGAAATTAAAATGGACTGTAGATGTAAGTATTAAAACTAATGATGAAGCTTACAGACAAAAACATAGGTGAAAATCCTTGTGGCTATGAAATTCCTTAGCTAGGATACAACAAACAAGAACCATAAAAGCTCTAAATTGACCTTTACCCTAATTAGAGGGCTTCCCTGGTAGCTCTATGGTAAAGAATTCACAGCCAATGCAGGGGACTGAAGAAATGTGGGTTCAATCCCTGGGCTGAGATTCCCTGGCAAAGGAAATGGCGACTCACCCCAATATTCTTGCCTGGGAAATCTAACTGACAGAGGAGCCTGGCAGGCTATAGTCCATGGGGCTCCAAAGAGTCAGACACAACTGAGCAACTACACGACGACAACAGCAAAATTTTTAAAAATGCCCATAAGGGAAATATGAGTTGAAAAGACATTTAGATTGGTTTAGTGGAACATGTGTGAAAGAAACTTAACTAAGTTCATCCAAAGTTGAAAGTAATTATAACTGTTTAATGAAATTATTCAGAATGCTTTGTGAGGCCCAAATAAACTTTTCTAAACTGTCCATAATAATATTTTTAAAAACTGACCAATTAGGCTAGAGGAAAAAATAGAATTATATTCTTTTTTCCACTGAGAGTGATTAAAAAATAACTGTTACATAAAGAGACTATCAAAGTATATGTAGTCAGGTATAAGAAAAAATATTATAAAGATAATTGTATAATTATTAATAATAATGTGTTCTTTTTCTGTATTTTGTAATGTATGTGGCATTCACAGGCTTTTAGATTTATTTCAATATGATTTCTTTTTGTCTTTAAATATACATGTTTTATGGCAAGACTATCAGCCAATCCTCATTTTTCACAGATTCAGTATTTATAAATTTGCCTACCTGCTAAAACTAAATGACCCAAATCAATACTTACATTTTTATTCACAGACATTTCGCTGTTATGGTTGTTTAATTGCTCAATCGTATCTGACTCTTTTGTGATCTCCTCATGGACTGAAGCTCACCAGGCTCCTGTTTATGGAATTTCCCAGGCAAGAATACTGAAGTGAGTTGCCATTTCCTTCTCCAGGTATTACTTAAATTGGAGGATAACTGATGTACAATGCTGTGTTAGTACCTGTGTTGTGGACAGCCACGAGAGAGCTCCTGGGGATATATTGGGCCCCTGGATATAAGGAAACTGGTTTAGATGATTACGATTCAGTGATCCTCCAACCCCAGATAACTTCTGAGACCCTTGGTTCGTCCTCTAGAGAGAGATATTAGCACTGAGGGAGAAGACTGGGTAAACATGATGATACCTAAGGGGGGACCATACACTAATCTGAGAGGAAGGAAAATTGTATCTAAAAGAAATTACAATAGACAACTCAGCACTGGAAAAATGAACAACCCGATCAAAAAATGGGAAAAGGACCTAAACAGACACCTCTCCAAAGATGACATACAGTTGGCCCCAAAACAATGAAAACGATGCTCAACTTCACTAATAATTAGAGAAATGCAAATCAAAACTACAATGAGATATCACCTCACACCCGTCAGAATGGCCATCATCCACAAATCGACAGAAAATAAATGCTGGAGAGGCTGCGGAGAAAAGGGAACACTCCTGCATTGCTGGTGGGAGTGTAAATTGATTCAGCCTCTACTGAAGACAGTCTGGAGATTTCTTAAAAAACTAAAAATAGAAGCACCATATGACCCAGCAATCCCACTCTTAGGCTTATACCCTGACGAAATCAAAACTGAAAGAAGCACCTGTACCCCAATGTTCATTGCAGCTCTCTATACAATAGCTAGAACATGGAAGGAACCTAGATGCCCATAGACGAATGAATGGATCCAAAAGCTCTGGTACATATATACAATGGAATACTACACAGCTGTAAAGAGAAATGCAGAAGACTCAGCCCTAATGAGGTGGCTGGATCTAGAACGTATCATAAAAAGTGAAGTCAGTCAGAAAGAGAAGGATAAATACAGTATATTAACACATATATATGGAATCTAGTAGGATGGTGATGATGGCACATGCAGTGAAGCGACAGAAAGACAGACATGGACAGTGGACATATGGACATTGTGGGGAAGGAACAGTGGGTGAGAGGCGTAAAGGAAGTAGCATGAAGGCCTGTACTATCATAAGTGAAGAAAATAGCTCTAGTCATTGCTCTGTGAGAAAAGGGGATCCTTCAGGGGTGCTGCGTGATGGTCGGGAGGGGAGGGAAGGGGGGGATATGCATATGACTAATCTGAGAACATACATATCTGTAAACAACAAAACTTTGTAAAAGTTAAAAGTAAAATAAAGGTTTAAAAAATAAATAAATAAAACTATAACACATATATGGCTCTTACATCCTAAATTAAAGGTTTTCCATAAAAAAATAAATAAATAAATAAAAGAAATCACAATCAAGTGAGTCAAGAGTCTTCCAGTGATGAAGAATGTGTGACTTACGGTACTGCGCCTGGGCCACAATCACCTCCTAAGGTTCAGAAGTTAGAAGGAAAATAAAGCCTTGCAGTTTGTGTTTGCTTTTGCTATCAAATAGAGAGGCTAAAAGAGTTAATTAGGTAACCTACTCCACTATAGTGCATGTAGAAATGTTATATCATAAAAGCCTTCCAATTTCTTTTAAGTGCTAATCCCCTAGATAAGATAGCAACGACCTAGAAATTCCTGATGAGCGGTAAAACACTGAAATTCCTAATGAGTGGTAAAATACTGAGATTCCTGACCTTCAGATTCTTCATGAGCAGCAAAACAACGGGAACTCAATTATAAAAGGAGGGTAATTAGATTGTGCGATAGCTTACTCACTGAACTCAGCTGTGACTGACGTGGGAGGCTCTACAGGTTTGGGGTAACAAGAACAACTATTAACTTTTTGATTGAGTTCTGAAATAATGTTAAAGTTCTAAAATAACTTTAGAATTCTGAAATATTTTAAGGCTTTATATTGTTACTGAGTTCTGAAATAAGTTTAAAGTTCCGTATTATTTCTGAAATAATCTTAAAGCCTTGAATTGTTGCTGTTTAAGTTCTGAACTTTAACTTTGATGTAATGTACTGATGCTAATTACTAAGATTTACTACTACTGACTTGATGTTCTTTATGTTAATAAATCTAATCTTGGCTTGAACTCCACGCCTTTTTACTGTTGAAGTTCTATTCTCTTAAATTAGAGGGAGCTACAGTGTATAGGTTGAAATTTTCTGAAAATAGTACAGAGGTAAATTAAGTGTTTCCTCGCTTCTATTAATCGGAAATAAGTAACTATACATTGCCCGTGACACCTGCTGTACAGAATTGCGAACCAGCTATAAGTATGCATATATCCTCTCCCTCTTAAGCCTCCCTCCCACCTCTTCATCTCACTCCTTTTATTTTAAATAACACATTCATGTTTGCATTTTGACACAGAAGCTGTATTTTTTGCATCCCGAATCCTATAAAGGCCACCCAAACAGAGGAGCTTCAGAGTCCACAAAACCTAGCTTTGTCCTTGTTTAGTATAAAAAACAATCAGTAAAGTATTGGCTGAATATTTTAAAGAATAAATTAACAGTGAATATTCCTGTATTATATATCAAGGAAACTCTATTTCAGGATCTTATCGAATTGGGAAATAAAGCTGAAAAGGGGTTAATTAGGTAACCTACTCCACTATAGTGCATGTAGAAATGTTATATCATAAAAGCCTTCCAATTTCTTTTAAGTGCTAATCCCCTAGATAAGATAGCAACGACCTAGAAATTCCTGATGAGCGGTAAAACACTGAAATTCCTAATGAGTGGTAAAATACTGAGATTCCTGACCTTCAGATTCTTCATGAGCAGCAAAACAACGGGAACTCAATTATAAAAGGAGGGTAATTAGATTGTGCGATAGCTTACTCACTGAACTCAGCTGTGACTGACGTGGGAGGCTCTACAGGTTTGGGGTAACAAGAACAACTATTAACTTTTTGATTGAGTTCTGAAATAATGTTAAAGTTCTAAAATAACTTTAGAATTCTGAAATATTTTAAGGCTTTATATTGTTACTGAGTTCTGAAATAAGTTTAAAGTTCCGTATTATTTCTGAAATAATCTTAAAGCCTTGAATTGTTGCTGTTTAAGTTCTGAACTTTAACTTTGATGTAATGTACTGATGCTAATTACTAAGATTTACTACTACTGACTTGATGTTCTTTATGTTAATAAATCTAATCTTGGCTTGAACTCCACGCCTTTTTACTGTTGAAGTTCTATTCTCTTAAATTAGAGGGAGCTACAGTGTATAGGTTGAAATTTTCTGAAAATAGTACAGAGGTAAATTAAGTGTTTCCTCGCTTCTATTAATCGGAAATAAGTAACTATACATTGCCCGTGACACCTGCTGTACAGAATTGCGAACCAGCTATAAGTATGCATATATCCTCTCCCTCTTAAGCCTCCCTCCCACCTCTTCATCTCACTCCTTTTATTTTAAATAACACATTCATGTTTGCATTTTGACACAGAAGCTGTATTTTTTGCATCCCGAATCCTATAAAGGCCACCCAAACAGAGGAGCTTCAGAGTCCACAAAACCTAGCTTTGTCCTTGTTTAGTATAAAAAACAATCAGTAAAGTATTGGCTGAATATTTTAAAGAATAAATTAACAGTGAATATTCCTGTATTATATATCAAGGAAACTCTATTTCAGGATCTTATCGGAATTTATTTGGAAACCAGTGACCACTGAAACAACCACTTTTTTTGTGTTTGTTTCTTTTTCCCTTTTTCCCAAATAAGAATGTCACAATGTAACTCTGCTTTTAAAAACTGAAGATTTAGGTCAGTGATGAAGTAACCACATAAAAAGCTCTGAAAGGAAAAGAAAATAGAGAAAAATAACCAAATGTTTTCCACTTGTGTGGGTGGCAGAGGTAAGGATAGAGCATCCAGATTTTTCCTCTCAGGTTATTATCCAGCTACTCTTGCTTTAAGAAAAGTAATTTGATAGTTAGGAAAATGACAAAAAAAAATTGTCATGATGTAGTGAAACCTGAATGACTGTTTGAGAAGCTTATTAAATTAGGAAAAGGAATAGAAAAAATAAATATTTTTGCATTAACAGTTCTGAAGATATTTTTTATTCTTTTCCTATCTCAATGGAAAAACAAATCTAGTGACTCCATAAACTCTGAAATAGACCTGCTCCCCAAGACTGCTTACTCAGATCAGATAAAATGTACTCCCATTTCTTATTCCCAAACCTTTCCCTAGACTAGCTGTTGGCACTTATTTCAGTCAATATTATCGTGTTCTCTTATTGTTGACCTCAAGATCTTGTTATTTCTCACTATGAAAAAGAATATAAAATGGCTATTATATAAGGGAGCAGAAGCTTAGTTCAGAATACCTCCACTGTTCTGGTGAGATGAAGAGGTCATGGGGAATAGGTCATAATAGGGATTATTATCTAGACCAGATCTGATCAGAGAAATCCTAGGCTTTGCTGTAGTCCATTTCTAAGTCAAGGTATAAGAAACCAAGTGCAGAAATGGCTCAGGAACTCTGTACAAGGAAGAATCATGCATCACAGAAGCTTCAGGTCACTGGGAAGTAACCCAGATACTCTGGTAAACTCAGGTACTCTGGTAAACACCTAATATTTCTGAGCATCTGATCCATGCCTCTACCTCCCAGACCATGGAACACACACACATGCGGTGCTTAACCATGTTCAACTCTGTGCAACCCCATGGACCGTAGCCCTCCAGGATCCTCTGTCCATGGGACTTCCAAGGCAGGAATACTGGACCAGGGTTGCCATTTCTTCCCCCAGAGGATCTTCCTGGCCCAGGGATTGAACCTGCATCTCTTTTGTCTCTTCCTTGGGCAAACAGATTCTTTACCACTGGTGCAATCTGGGAAGGCCATGGGAAGTAATTAGTAAATGCTGGTTAAACAAGGAACTGCTTGTTTTGCTTATATAAACTCTAATCAGAGATGTATTAACATATTTCTAAGAAACTAGGTGAAGTAACAAATCTGAAATCTTCTGGTCCAAGACCTACATCATGATAAGCATGCATTGGATGTTTCAGAGTCTAAGAAAAAGGTTTTTTTTCCTAGCTTTATTGAGGTATAATCAGTATACAAAAACTGCACATAATTAATGTACACAATTGGTGACTTTGGACATATGCAAACCCTCACCCATCACCACAATCCAGATAATAAACATATTCATCTTCTCTAAAGGTTTCCTTTGTCTTTTTTGCTTTTTATCATTTGTCTATGTGTCTTTTTGGTAAGAATACTTAACATGAGATCTGCTCTTAATAATATTTTACATATATAATGCTTCACTGTTAACTACAGGCATAATGTTGTACAGTAGGTCTCTGGAATTTACTCACTTGGTATAACCACAACTTCATGTCCACTGACCCATTCATGTGCTCCGACTCCCATCCTGTAATAAGCACCGTTCTGTAACTGTGACCATTTAGATGCCTCATGTAAGAGGCATCATTCAGTAGTTGTCCTGTGACTGACAATTTACTTAGCATAATGTCTTCCAGGTCCATCAACAGATCAATGTATGAAGAAAATGTCATATATACATACAATGGAATATTATTCCATCCTTAAAAAGAAGAAAACCCTACTATCTGTGATAACATGAATGGACTTGTAAGAATACATAATTTAAATGTTTTAAAAATTCTTCAATAGCAAGCTTGTTGATACCCTCAATATCAAACAAACTGAAATGGTAATCAAAATAAATTCAAGAGGAAGGATTGTTTTGCTGTAAATGATCAGAAATAGAGTTAGTTTTAAATACGACTATAAGGATATTTTAATTTAACTGGGTCTTCCTTCCAAACTTTTACTCCTTTCTTCCTTCCTTCCTTATATCTATCTATTGTTCCTTTCTTTTCTACAGAATTGTTTGATACTTGTATCTTATATATACCATTAACTTATTGTCAAAAAGAGGGAACAAAATAATGAATCTAACATATAAGGAATTCTAATTGGATAAAGAAAATAAAAACAGGAATTCTACATAAGGAATGTGGAGGTATGATTTTTATATCAGTAATGAATAATGGAACCTAATATTAGAGACAATAATTTGTTATGATATCAATTGTCACTGACAGTTACGATTGGCTGAAAATTTACAATTAGGTCAAAACTTAAGAGAAATCTTCATTTAGTGTTCTAAAGAAAGTGAGAGGAAACACCACATATGCAAATTCCTTTAAAAATATATTTTTTAGATATTATGAAACTTTTAAGTGAAAGGAAAAATAATTCATTTCATAAAGACATGATTTGTGGCATAATATTTAACCTCTAATTATTTTAAATGACTATGTGAAAAGAGAAGTTTAAGAAAAAGTCATACATTAATGGACATTTTAGAAATTCATTTTTATGAAATATATCTAGTTTGAATTATAATTTCTAATTTCACATTATGGAAATGATTCATATACCCTGAAGGTAAATAATTTATGTTGAAACGTTTTTATTTCTCAGCAATATAGCAAACCATATTTTAATGCAAATTTGAGAGACATAACCATTTCTAAAAAAATGAAAGACATGCCTGTGACTAGTAAGCACCGTTCTGTAACTGACCATTTAGATGCCTCATGTAAGAGGCATCATTCAGTAGTTGTCCTGTGACTGACAATTTACTTAGCATAATGTCTTCCAGGTCCATCAACAGATCAATGTATGAAGAAAATGTCATATATACATACAATGGAATATTATTCCATCCTTAAAAAGAAGAAAACCCTACTATCTGTGATAACATGAATGGACTTGTAAGAATACATAATTTAAATGTTTTAAAAATTCTTCAATAGCAAGCTTGTTGATACCCTCAATATCAAACAAACTGAAATGGTAATCAAAATAAATTCAAGAGGAAGGATTGTTTTGCTGTAAATGATCAGAAATAGAGTTAGTTTTAAATACGACTATAAGGATATTTTAATTTAACTGGGTCTTCCTTCCAAACTTTTACTCCTTTCTTCCTTCCTTCCTTATATCTATCTATTGTTCCTTTCTTTTCTACAGAATTGTTTGATACTTGTATCTTATATATACCATTAACTTATTGTCAAAAAGAGGGAACAAAATAATGAATCTAACATATAAGGAATTCTAATTGGATAAAGAAAATAAAAACAGGAATTCTACATAAGGAATGTGGAGGTATGATTTTTATATCAGTAATGAATAATGGAACCTAATATTAGAGACAATAATTTGTTATGATATCAATTGTCACTGACAGTTACGATTGGCTGAAAATTTACAATTAGGTCAAAACTTAAGAGAAATCTTCATTTAGTGTTCTAAAGAAAGTGAGAGGAAACACCACATATGCAAATTCCTTTAAAAATATATTTTTTAGATATTATGAAACTTTTAAGTGAAAGGAAAAATAATTCATTTCATAAAGACATGATTTGTGGCATAATATTTAACCTCTAATTATTTTAAATGACTATGTGAAAAGAGAAGTTTAAGAAAAAGTCATACATTAATGGACATTTTAGAAATTCATTTTTATGAAATATATCTAGTTTGAATTATAATTTCTAATTTCACATTATGGAAATGATTCATATACCCTGAAGGTAAATAATTTATGTTGAAACGTTTTTATTTCTCAGCAATATAGCAAACCATATTTTAATGCAAATTTGAGAGACATAACCATTTCTAGAAATGAAAACAATGATCTCTAATTTGAGAGCTATGGGATTTTGGAGAGTTATTCAAAAGCTTAAACGTATCTATAAGGGTTTACACATGACACTAAATCTAAAAGGCTTATGCTAGCTTTCTAAAATTTTGAATTGAAACTTTTTCACTAAAAAATTTAAAAGTTACAGGAATTTATGCTTAAAATAATTCTCTGGAATAGAGCTTGGAAACCAGATTTAGTTGCTAGGAAAAAAAGGAAAAAATGCTCTATGTTGCCAAATGAAATAGAAATAGTTATTAAAAACAAAAAGCTGATACTTGAAAATTTCCTTTCCTAATTAAATATTTAAATATGCCCAAACCAAACCTCTAAATCCTGAATGGATTACACAATGAAAATTTGCAACTGTTATTTCATATTGACCATTGTTCCTAGAGATAAACAGACTGGCTAACTTTTAATTCCAAAGACAACATTTTTACTTCAGAAAATCTTTAGTTGCTCAGATTTTTCCAGCTTCTCTTTGAGATATGTTCCTTATGAACTAAGATACATGAATAAATTTCTTCTTAAAAATGTGCATCTTTTATCAATATGAATCTTGGAGCCAATATATTTTCTCAATGTTAATATTAATGTTAATCTTTACTCAACAATATCTAATGATGGCATATTGTAAAGATCAATTGTAATCATACACTTTTTATCTTAATGTTTTCTGCATTTACATTTCAATCTAATGATACGTACAAGTATTAAAAAAAATTGCTTTTAACAACAATTCCATGTTTTAGAGGAAAGACCATGTAAATAGAAATTTTTGCTTAAACCTAGTCCAGCATTTATTTAATAGAATGGTGTGAGGGAATAAGAGTAATGAAACATCAGCAAGAGAGGTGTGAGATATAGACTTCTTTTTTTTTAGGAGACAAAACAGAAAGCTTTTGTTTAAACTGCCTCTTTTTTTTTGTTAATTTTGACCTCTTTTATTGGTTTTTTATTTATTTATTTTAATCCATCTTTATTCTTTGACCTGCGTGGGCCTCCCATTGCAGTGGCCTCTCTCGTTGCAGAGCACTGGCTCTGGGAACGTGTGCTCCAGAGCACTGGCTCCTTGTTGGACACGCTAGTCCAGCTGCTCCACAGCACATGGGATCTTCCCGGGCCAAGGATCAAACTGGTGCCCCTTGCACTGCAAGGCAGACTCTTTACCCACTGGACCACCAGGGAAGTCCTAAACGTCTTTTTATTTAAACAGTTGTTTGTTTAAAAAAGTCATAGGACTTTAGAATGTACAATCAGGCATAATGGAAGTCACTCTAGGGAAAAAAGCACCATAAATTTTGGAGCCTCTCAGGGACCTGAGGTCACAATTCAACCAACTTATTCAGATTTCAAAATGTGACAAGCCCCTCCAATAGAAGATGGGACATAGAAATCACTTCATCTTAATAGAACATGAGAGGAAGAGGAGGGAACATAAAAGTAAGAAGGAAAAACTAAAATTTTTACCAGTCTTTTATTGACCCAGGATAGTTTAAATTCTCCAGGGACACAGGTGCAAGGGGAGTCACATCCACGGCCAACCACTCCATACAGAACATCCAAAGACAACATTTTTACTTCAGAAAATCTTTAGTTGCTCAGATTTTTCCAGCTTCTCTTTGAGATATGTTCCTTATGAACTAAGATACATGAATAAATTTCTTCTTAAAAATGTGCATCTTTTATCAATATGAATCTTGGAGCCAATATATTTTCTCAATGTTAATATTAATGTTAATCTTTACTCAACAATATCTAATGATGGCATATTGTAAAGATCAATTGTAATCATACACTTTTTATCTTAATGTTTTCTGCATTTACATTTCAATCTAATGATACGTACAAGTATTAAAAAAAATTGCTTTTAACAACAATTCCATGTTTTAGAGGAAAGACCATGTAAATAGAAATTTTTGCTTAAACCTAGTCCAGCATTTATTTAATAGAATGGTGTGAGGGAATAAGAGTAATGAAACATCAGCAAGAGAGGTGTGAGATATAGACTTCTTTTTGTTTAGGAGACAAAACAGAAAGCTTTTGTTTAAACTGCCTCTTTTTTTTTGTTAATTTTGACCTCTTTTATTGGTTTTTTATTTATTTATTTTAATCCATCTTTATTCTTTGACCTGCGTGGGCCTCCCATTGCAGTGGCCTCTCTCGTTGCAGAGCACTGGCTCTGGGAACGTGTGCTCCAGAGCACTGGCTCCTTGTTGGACACGCTAGTCCAGCTGCTCCACAGCACATGGGATCTTCCCGGGCCAAGGATCAAACTGGTGCCCCTTGCACTGCAAGGCAGACTCTTTACCCACTGGACCACCAGGGAAGTCCTAAACGTCTTTTTATTTAAACAGTTGTTTGTTTAAAAAAGTCATAGGACTTTAGAATGTACAATCAGGCATAATGGAAGTCACTCTAGGGAAAAAAGCACCATAAATTTTGGAGCCTCTCAGGGACCTGAGGTCACAATTCAACCAACTTATTCAGATTTCAAAATGTGACAAGCCCCTCCAATAGAAGATGGGACATAGAAATCACTTCATCTTAATAGAACATGAGAGGAAGAGGAGGGAACATAAAAGTAAGAAGGAAAAACTAAAATTTTTACCAGTCTTTTATTGACCCAGGATAGTTTAAATTCTCCAGGGACACAGGTGCAAGGGGAGTCACATCCACGGCCAACCACTCCATACAGACATCCACCAGGTGCCTGGTAGGAAGACTGGGCCAAGATCAAGGCAAAACATCAGGTATGTCATCTAAGCAGGTGAGCAAGGCTTGCCAAGACTGGGGTGAGGGGTAGGGGCGGGTGGAGCAGGTGAACCAGAAGAAACCTATCTGAGCCCTGGGCCCTGAGAGTTCTAAGTAGAGATTAGCAGCCACTTGTCCACAGGCTTGAAAGCCACTGGCACTGAGGACACTTCTCCACTACAAATGGAAAGCCACTTGCTTTTTTTTTTTTTTTTTGGTGGGGGCATGGGTTGGGGAGGGAAGGGGGCAGGCGAGCCACTTCTATTGGTCTTTCATTTATCTATTTTCATCCATCTTTGTACTCTGGCCCATGTGGGCCTCCCATCGCAGTGGCCTCACTCGCTGCAGAGCACCAGCTCTGGGCACATGTGCTCCAGAGCTCTGGCTCGGTAATTGGACACATCGGTCCAGCCACTCCACAGCACATGGGATCTTTCCAGGCCAGGGATCGAACCAGTGCCCCTTGCACTGCAAGGCAGTGTCCTTACCCACTGGACCACCAGGGAAGCCCGCCACTTGCTTTTGAAGGAAGAGCAAGAAATCTGTCAACTGCCAGATCTGATAATGCTTTAAGAGAAATGGTCTTACTGCACAAAGCAAGATTTAAAGCAATCCCTATCAACTCACCCATGACATTGTTCACATAATTAGAACAAATAATCCTAAAATGGATATATAACCATAAAGACCTAGAATTGCTGAAGCAATTAAGAGAAATGCTCTCAAAAAAGCCTTTAGATGGAAGTCACTCTAGGAAAAAGCACCATAAATTTTGGAGCCTCTCAGGGACCTGAGGTCACAATTCAACCAACTTATTCAGATTTCAAATGTGACAAGCCCTCCAATAGAAGATGGGACATAGAAATCACTTCATCTTAATAGAACATGAGAGGAAGAGGAGGGAACATAAAAGTAAGAAGGAAAAACTAAAATTTTTACCAGTCTTTTATTGACCCAGGATAGTTTAAATTCTCCAGGGACACAGGTGCAAGGGGAGTCACATCCACGGCCAACCACTCCATACAGACATCCACCAGGTGCCTGGTAGGAAGACTGGGCCAAGATCAAGGCAAAACATCAGGTATGTCATCTAAGCAGGTGAGCAAGGCTTGCCAAGACTGGGGTGAGGGGTAGGGGCGGGTGGAGCAGGTGAACCAGAAGAAACCTATCTGAGCCCTGGGCCCTGAGAGTTCTAAGTAGAGATTAGCAGCCACTTGTCCACAGGCTTGAAAGCCACTGGCACTGAGGACACTTCTCCACTACAAATGGAAAGCCACTTGCTTTTTTTTTTTTTTTTGGTGGGGGCATGGGTTGGGGAGGGAAGGGGGCAGGCGAGCCACTTCTATTGGTCTTTCATTTATTTTTCATCCATCTTTGTTCCTTGGCCCGTGTGGGCCTCCCATCGCGGTGGCCTCTGTCGCTGCAGAGCACCAGCTCTGGATGCATGTGCTCCAGAGCTCTGGCTCGGTAATTGGACACATCGGTCCAGCCACTCCACAGCACATGGGATCTTTCCAGGCCAGGGATCGAACCAGTGCCCCTTGCACTGCAAGGCAGTGTCCTTACCCACTGGACCACCAGGGAAGCCCGCCACTTGCTTTTGAAGGAAGAGCAAGAAATCTGTCAACTGCCAGATCTGATAATGCTTTAAGAGAAATGGTCTTACTGCACAAAGCAAGATTTAAAGCAATCCCTATCAACTCACCCATGACATTGTTCACATAATTAGAACAAATAATCCTAAAATGGATATATAACCATAAAGACCTAGAATTGCTGAAGCAAATCTGAGGAAAAAGAATAAAGCTAGAAATATAGCTCTCCCAGACTTCAGACAATACTATAAAGCTATAGTAATCAAAACATCATGGTACTGGCATAAAAAAACACTAGATTGATGAAACAGAATAAAGAGCCAGAAATAAACTCACACACCTACAGTCAATTAATCTTCAACAAAGGGGGGAAGCATACAAATAGAGAAAAGACAGTCCCTTCAGCAAGCCTCATGTACATCAACAAAATTAGAACATTCTCTCACACCATATACAAAATAGACTCAAAATGGCTTAGAGACTTAAATATGATATCATAAAACTCCTAGAAGATAACATAGGCAAAACATTCTCTTACATAAATCATAGCAAAATTTTCTTAGATCAGTCTTCTATGGCAAAAGGAATAAAAGCAAAAATAAACAAACAGGATATAAGCAAACTTATAAGCATTTGCCAGCAAAGGAAACAATAACTAGAATTAAAAAACAACCAGTGGTATGGGGAAAATATTTGCAAACAGTGCAATCAACAATGGCTTCATTTCCAAAATATACAAATAACTAATAAGCCCAATAACAACAAAAACAATAACAAAACTAATCAAAAAATGACTAGAACACTTAAAACAGACATTTCTCCAAAGAAGACATGCCTGATGGTCAACAGGCACATGAAAAGATTCTCGATTAATAGTTATTTTGTTATTCAGTCACTCAATCATGTCCAACTCTGTGACTTCATGAAATATGGCATGCCAGACTTCCCCGTTCTTCACTATCTCCCAGAGTTTGCTCAAATTCATGTCCATTGAGTCAGTGATGCCCATCAATCATCTCATCCTCTGCACCCTCTTCTCCTCCTGCCCTCAACCTTTCCCAGCATCAGGATCTTTTCCAATAAGTCATCTCTTTGCATCAGGCGGCCAAAGTATTGGACCTTCAGCTTCAGCACCAGTCCTTCCAATAAATATTCAGGGTATATTTCCTGGCTTGATCTCCTTGGTGTCCAAGGGACTCACAGAGTCTTATCCAATACCACAATTCAAAGCATCAATTCTTTGGCATTCAGCCTTCTTTATGGTCCAACTCTCACATTTGTACTTGACTGCTGGAAAGACCATAGTTTTGACCGTATGGACCCTTTAGGAACGCAAATCAAAACCACAAGGAGGCTATCACCTCACACTCGTCCGAATGGCCATCAAGAAAATAAATAAAATCTACAACTAACAAATGCTTAAGAGGATGAAGTGACACAGGAACTCTCCTATACTGTTGGTGAGAATGTAAATTGTTG
Source organism: Tragulus kanchil (assembly GCA_022376925.1). Taxonomy (NCBI): domain Eukaryota; kingdom Metazoa; phylum Chordata; class Mammalia; order Artiodactyla; family Tragulidae; genus Tragulus; species Tragulus kanchil. The sequence continues at coordinate 84,437,646 of JAIOJX010000002.1, read as the reverse complement.
CAGTCACTATGGAAAACATGAGGGTTCCTTCAAAAACTAAAAACAGAGCTACACATGATCTAGCAATCCTACTCCTGGGCATATATTCAAAAAAAGATAAAAACTCTAACTTGAAAAGATACATGCACCCCAACGTGCATAGCAGCACTATTTACAACTGCTAAGACATGGAAGTAATCTAAGTGTACATCAACAAATGAAAGGATAAAGAATTTTCATATATATATATATATATATATATAAATATAAAACTATATGTATATATAGATAGATAAACCTATATATATATGTGTATATATTACTCAGAATGAAATATTGCCCTTTGCAACATCATGGTTGTACCTAGGGAATATCATACTAAGGGAAGTAACTCAAAGACAAATATATATCACTTATACATGGAATCTAAAAAACCACACAAATGAATTTATTTACAAAACAGAAACAGATTCATAGATTTAGAAAACAAACTTATGGCTACCAAAGGGAAAAAAGGGGCATGCTATAAATTAGGAGTATGTGTTTAACAGATATACACTACAATATATAAAATAAAAACGCATCAAGGATTTAACAGCACGGGAAGTATATCAAATGCAATTTCCTCTCTAATTATTGAGCACTATTCCACTGACAAGGAGACATGCATTTGATCCCTGGGTTGGGAAGATAAACAGCATAGGAAATTATACTCAATATCTTACCTACAATGGAAAATAATCTGAAATACACACATACACACACCTGAATCACTTTGCTGTAAACCTGAAACATAATATTTTAAATCAACTATACGTCAAGAAAAATAAATAAAGAAATGCCCATGACCAACTGAATTGGGGCCCCTAATCACAGACAAAAGTTCGCTGCTTCTGGGGAATAAACTGGTAGAAAAGCTTGCCCCATCCCACCAACCTGCCCTGGCACTTGTGTAAAGCCATCTGCAGCACAAGACACAGACATGTGCAAGGATCTTGAGCCTTACAGCAAGTAACAAGCAACAGCTCATTTCTTCAGAGGGGGGGGCAGGATGGCAGAGACTCCTATGAGGTACAGGTGGCAGAGCCTACTTAAAGGTGAGGGCACAGCAGGAATGTGGAGAAAGATGCTCCAGCACTCCAGGCCTTGTACTCAGAGAAGGTGGCTCCAGTTCACCACCAGAGGAATTTAAGGCTCATGGGTTAACCATGAGAACCAAATCAACCAAATAACAAAAAACTCAGACCCAGATCAACTACGGAGCTGGGACTTAGCAACCAGGCAATCTGGTTCTAGGTGCTTTTCAAACTTGGTTTTGAAATCTTTTGTTTCTGATCAATGCTTTTGAATGCTGCTGAACTAATATTGGGCTTCCCTGGTGGCTCAGCAATAAAAAATCCACTTGCAATGCAGGAAATGCAGCTTTGATTTCTGTTTTGAGAAGATTTCCTGGAGAAGGAAAGGGCAACCCACTCTAGTATTATTGTTGGGACAATCTCATGGACAGAAGAGCCTGATGGGCCTTTCAAATCAACCGACTTAGGGACTGATTTATTTACAAAACAGAAACAGATTCATAGATTTAGAAAACAAACTTATGGCTACCAAAGGGAAAAAAGGGGCATGCTATAAATTAGGAGTATGTGTTTAACAGATATACACTACAATATATAAAATAAAAACGCATCAAGGATTTAACAGCACGGGAAGTATATCAAATGCAATTTCCTCTCTAATTATTGAGCACTATTCCACTGACAAGGAGACATGCATTTGATCCCTGGGTTGGGAAGATAAACAGCATAGGAAATTATACTCAATATCTTACCTACAATGGAAAATAATCTGAAATACACACATACACACACCTGAATCACTTTGCTGTAAACCTGAAACATAATATTTTAAATCAACTATACGTCAAGAAAAATAAATAAAGAAATGCCCATGACCAACTGAATTGGGGCCCCTAATCACAGACAAAAGTTCGCTGCTTCTGGGGAATAAACTGGTAGAAAAGCTTGCCCCATCCCACCAACCTGCCCTGGCACTTGTGTAAAGCCATCTGCAGCACAAGACACAGACATGTGCAAGGATCTTGAGCCTTACAGCAAGTAACAAGCAACAGCTCATTTCTTCAGAGGGAGGGGCAGGATGGCAGAGACTCCTATGAGGTACAGGTGGCAGAGCCTACTTAAAGGTGAGGGCACAGCAGGAATGTGGAGAAAGATGCTCCAGCACTCCAGGCCTTGTACTCAGAGAAGGTGGCTCCAGTTCACCACCAGAGGAATTTAAGGCTCATGGGTTAACCATGAGAACCAAATCAACCAAATAACAAAAAACTCAGACCCAGATCAACTACGGAGCTGGGACTTAGCAACCAGGCAATCTGGTTCTAGGTGCTTTTCAAACTTGGTTTTGAAATCTTTTGTTTCTGATCAATGCTTTTGAATGCTGCTGAACTAATATTGGGCTTCCCTGGTGGCTCAGCAATAAAAAATCCACTTGCAATGCAGGAAATGCAGCTTTGATTTCTGTTTTGAGAAGATTTCCTGGAGAAGGAAAGGGCAACCCACTCTAGTATTATTGTTGGGACAATCTCATGGACAGAAGAGCCTGATGGGCTACAGCCCATGGTGTAGCAGAAGTCAGACACGACTTAGGGACTGAACCATCACCATTTTTAAATCAACTTATAATACAGTCCTAAGTTATCTCAGGCTTCCTAGTTGGCACTGTGGTAAAGAATATGCTTGCCAATAAAAGGAGAAACAAGAGATGGGAGTTTGACGTTTGTGTCAGGAAGACCCCCTGCAGAAGGAAATGGCAACTCACTCTAGTATTCTTGCATAGAAAATTCCATGGACAGAGGAGCCTCGCGGGCTACAGTCTATAGGGTTGTAGAATCAGGCATGACTGAGCAACTAAGCACACAGGAGTCGATATTAAGCCAGACTTCTAATTTCCTCATGAATTCATTTCCAAAGAAAAGAAAGAACAAACAAATCAAAAGAAAACCGTAAGAGAATTTGCTGCTAGCAAACCTGCCTTGAAAGGAATTCTCTGAACAGGAAGGAAATGGTAATAGAAGACTTGGAACTTTAGAAAGCAATGTTAAACATCAGGGTAAGTATACTGGACTATGCTATTTCTCATGAATTTCTTAAATAATCCTTGATGGCTAAAGCAACATTGTAAGACCACTTAATGTGAGTCTCAATCATGTATGAGAAAATGTTTCAGAACAGTAAAAAGATGTAATAGAAGTATGTTTTCTACACTTTACTCAAAGTGGCAAAATATCAACACTCGTAAAGGGTATCAACATGTCCTTAAATAATGGACCATAAAACAGATACCAAAATATAATCAAGCTTTAGATTAAATGAAGTTCTATTTTCTATTGTTTCAAAAATGGCTGGTTTTTTTTTGGGAGGGGGGGCTGGGGTCGGGTTGGGGAGGGAGGGAAGCGGGCGGGCCACTTCTACTGGTCTTTCATTTCTCTATTTTCATCCGTTTTCGTTCTTTGGCTCCTGTGGGCCTCCCATCGCGGTGGCGTCTGTCGTTGCAGAGCACCGGCTCTGGGCGCATGCGCTCCAGAGCTCCGGCTCAGTAATTGGACACATGGGTCCAGCCGCTCCGCGGCACGTGGGATCTTCCCAGGCCAGGGATCGAACTGGCGCCCCTTGCACTGTAAGGCGGTGTCCTTACCCACTGGACCACCAGGGGAAGCCCCAAAAATGGCTGTAATTGAACTACATGAATCATTAAACTGAAAGTCATTGTTATCATCACATGTTTCTCAAAATACCTCTAGGACTCCTTGAAAAATCATTTAAAATGGGTTTGTTGAGGGTGAACACCTATGAATGAGATTAGTATATGCAAGTCTGGTATGTCAAGGCGCTGAGAATATGCATATGATTCTTATGTTAAAGCATCAGACCCTCATAGAGCCACAGTAATGAGGCTCAAGCTCTAAGAAACAGTGTGCTAAAATGAAACACTGTGAAATTAAACAGAACTATATATAGCAACTGGCTACAGAAAAATAACAACTATAACGGAGTTATACAGAAACAAAACTATGACATTTTTGTACAGGTACACATACTATAAAAATCATCTAAACGATTGAAATTGTCAGGCAATATCACATATGTGTAAGAAATTGTCAAAGACATAAATCTGGAATAAAAAGTATCCTATAGAGAACAAGAACTGAAAATAATAATGCTATTTTTAACAGCAGTCTCTTTAGCTAGTCTTTTCCTGGTTTGAATTATTATATTATTTTTAATACATTCCTCCCAACATTCCTTATTTCTACTCAAATATTTTTATTCTGACATGCAATTTTCTTGTATCTTAATGTTTTAATTTTTCATGCACCAAATCCACAAAATGTTGTGATCATTTTGTGATCAATAGACAGGAAATCTAGGACTCTAAATTCTAAATTCTCATTATCAATGACTCCTGACTGATCTTAGATAAACAAGTTGATTTAAAAACATGTTTACATATATGTAAACATGAAGTGAAAGGAAATTCTAAAGGGATGCTCTGATCCAATTGAAGACAATGGCCTATCTGCCTGTCTTGAAAGTAAATCTATTGCAATTTCTTTGTATACAGAACTATAGCTATAACATTCCAGAGTTATAATATAGTCTTTATACCACTCATGGTTTGCCTCTATAATTAACTAGCATTATAATGAGTTTTCAGAAAGAGGGACGATCTCTAGTGCAATCGTTCCCATGTTTAATTGTGTAGATGTATTTCTACATTTTTCAAGAATTTCAAAATTACAACAAATACTTCCCATCTTTTCCTTCTATACTTTTAAAATTTTTTTTCTTTAGCTACTTCTATTGGTCTTTAATTTATTTATTTTCATCCATGTTTGCTCTTTGGCCTCTGTGGGCCTCCCATCGCAGTGGCCTCTTCTGCTGTGGAGCACCAGCTCTGGGTGGATGCACTCCAGAGCTCTGGCTCAGTAGTTGGACACATTGGTCCAGCCTCTCCGCGGCACATGGGATCTTCTCAGGCCAGGGATCGAACCAGAGCCCCTTGCACTTCAAGGCAGTGTCCTTACCCACTGGACCACCAGGGAAGGCCCTCCTCCCATATTTTGAGTAACCAGTGCCATGTGGTTCACTGGTACCTGTTCTCAGGAAACCTGCATATTAGTCACCTTTAAGTCTGTGTGTAGTCGTTCAGTCATGTCTGCCTCTTTGAGACCCCTTGGATTGCAGCCCACCAGGGTCCTCTGTCCATGGGGATTCTCCAGGCAAGAATACTGGAGTGGGTTGCCATTCCCTTCCCCAAGGAGTCTTCACAATCTGAGGATATAACACAGGTCTCCCACATTGTAGATGGATTCCTTACCACATGAGCCACTAGGAAAGCCCACCTTTAAGTCAGCAGATATTTAAATAATCTTGGGTATACTATTCATTACTCAAAAGAAGACATATCAAGTGTCTCATCAAGTGTCACAGTGCTAGACACTGGAAATATCATTCAAAGATAAAGTCTGTCTTCACGTTACTAATTGACTGGCAAGCAAAGTAATTATATTATAGTTGGTAAGTATGAAATAAGCTAATTATAGGTTCTCTATATATCTCAAGGGCTTCCCTTGTAGCCCAGCTGGCAAAAGAGACCAGCTGAAATGCAGGAGACCTTGGTTCAATTCCTGGATTGAGAAGATCTCCTAGAGAAGAGATAGGCTACCCGCTCCAATATTCTTGCCTTAAGAATCCCCATGGACAGAAGAGCCTGGTGGGCTACAGTCCATGGAGTCACAAAGAGACATGACTGAGTAAGCATAAGCACAAGTATCTCAAAGGTTAACTATGGAAGGTTTCCTAAACAGACACAAAAAAATAAACCATGCATCTAGGTTGAGCTGACTCCAAGCAGACTTTGAGACAGAACATTTTATAAGAATACATATCATTGGTCACTGTCAAAGAGAAAAATCTGGAAAGTTGAACCAGTGCACCCACTAGAGTGTGTGTGTGTTGTGTTCTGTGTCTGTTTTCAAAGACATTAAGTGTTAGTTGCTCAGTCGTGACCCACTCTTTGCCACCCATAGACTGTAGTCCACCAGGCTCCTCTCTCCATGGGATTTCCCAAGCAAGAATACTAGAGTGGGTTTCCATTTCCTCCTCCAGGGGATCTTTCCCAAACCAGGAATCGAACCCAGATCTTGCATTGAGGGCAGATTCTTTAACAGCTGAACTACCAGGGAAGCCAAAACAAACTAAGAACATGGCAAGCAAAAAAACACAGAGTCCAGGGGGAGGGAGAGAGAGAGAGAGAGAGAGAGAGAAAGAGGAGAGTGAGAGAAAGAATAAACATTTGTTGAAGGTTCTGTGAGTGCCTCCATGTGGTAGAGTGCCAGATACGGTAAGAAATCAGTCCTGAATTTGGGAGTAAGAGTGGCTAGGTCCTAAAGAGTCATGCATGAAACAGAAAGATCTTTAGAATTAATCCCAAGGAGAGAGGTGGGAAAATGCGAGGCTTTAAGCGGGTGTAAATGACATGCTCCAGTTTGTGTGCAGTGACAATAGACTATAATGAGAAAGACTAAAGGCAGAAAGAGGAAATGGTTATTACAGTTTACAGAAAAAAAAAAAAAAAAAGAAGACACCCTAAACTAAAGGCACTGGTAGAATAGAATCAGTGGAAAGACCTGAAAGGCAGGAAGTGTCAGGATATGGCAATGGAGGAAATGATATGAATGGAAGAAAAGGAAGGCCAATGGTGGCTTCTCAGCTTCTGATTGTGATAACTAGATTGTAGATGTTGCCCTCAACAGAGATGAGGACCCAAAGGAAAAAGTTCTAGAATATGCAGATGAAGATGTCTTCAATAGAGTTGGATATGTGAATCTTTGTGCTAAGGAGAATAAGTGGGGTAAGTAACTTATAGGGGAAAAAAAAAACAAATACATAAACAATTAGAATATATGAAAACAATTTGGGAATTATATCAAAAGCATCAAACTATCATTTAAGGTTGTGCTAAATTATAAAAAATGTGGAGGAGATGATGAAGAAATTATTCATTTCTTAATTTGCAAAAGGAATTTGTAGAAACTGAGAATGTACTCCTTATCTCTCTCTCCTTCCTGATAAGATAGTTCTATGAAAAAAAAATTACTTGCACAATTGTTTTATTTAAGTGATTAATTTAAATACCTAGTGTTCTCATCATTCTCTTTTGTTTCTTTCACATTTCTTTTTCTGCCAGAATTTTAATCTCTGCTGTACCTCAAGATTCATTTCTGGTTCATTATTCTTCTTTCCTCAGTCCTACTACTCGGTTTATTTCATCTGCTCTCAAGAATTTAACCATTTACAAACTTAGGTTGAAACATATACATTGCTATAGGTAAAATAAGATATCCAGTGGAATTTTACTATATGGTACATGGAATTCAAATCTGATGATCTGTGATAACCTAGAGCGGTGGGATAGGGTAGGACGTGGGAGGAAGGTTCAGGAGGGAGAGGGTATACATATGTCTATGGCTGATTCATGAGCCATATGGTTGATATATGGCAGAAGTCAACATAATATTATAAGGCAATCACCGTCCAAAAAATAAATAATTCCACAATAAAAAGAAGTTTGAAATATTCCCAGCTCCGACTGAGGCTCAGGCTCACATCTTGAGCTACCTAAAGAATACAGTCAATGGTACGTCTTCGAAATCCTAATTTAATTTATCATCTTTCCCCAAATATTTATTTCTATATTCTTACTAAAGTTAAGAGTACCAGAATCCATGCAGTTATCTACATCAGAAACCCTGTAGATACTTCTCTTTTCTAACATGGTGGCTTCTCAGCTTCTGATTGTGATAACTAGATTGTAGATGTTGCCCTCAACAGAGATGAGGACCCAAAGGAAAAAGTTCTAGAATATGCAGATGAAGATGTCTTCAATAGAGTTGGATATGTGAATCTTTGTGCTAAGGAGAATAAGTGGGGTAAGTAACTTATAGGGGAAAAAAACAAATACATAAACAATTAGAATATATGAAAACAATTTGGGAATTATATCAAAAGCATCAAACTATCATTTAAGGTTGTGCTAAATTATAAAAAATGTGGAGGAGATGATGAAGAAATTATTCATTTCTTAATTTGCAAAAGGAATTTGTAGAAACTGAGAATGTACTCCTTATCTCTCTCTCCTTCCTGATAAGATAGTTCTATGAAAAAAAAATTACTTGCACAATTGTTTTATTTAAGTGATTAATTTAAATACCTAGTGTTCTCATCATTCTCTTTTGTTTCTTTCACATTTCTTTTTCTGCCAGAATTTTAATCTCTGCTGTACCTCAAGATTCATTTCTGGTTCATTATTCTTCTTTCCTCAGTCCTACTACTCGGTTTATTTCATCTGCTCTCAAGAATTTAACCATTTACAAACTTAGGTTGAAACATATACATTGCTATAGGTAAAATAAGATATCCAGTGGAATTTTACTATATGGTACATGGAATTCAAATCTGATGATCTGTGATAACCTAGAGCGGTGGGATAGGGTAGGACGTGGGAGGAAGGTTCAGGAGGGAGAGGGTATACATATGTCTATGGCTGATTCATGAGCCATATGGTTGATATATGGCAGAAGTCAACATAATATTATAAGGCAATCACCGTCCAATTAAAAATAAATAATTCCACAATAAAAAGAAGTTTGAAATATTCCCAGCTCCGACTGAGGCTCAGGCTCACATCTTGAGCTACCTAAAGAATACAGTCAATGGTACGTCTTCCGAAATCCTAATTTAATTTATCATCTTTCCCCCAAATATTTATTTCTATATTCTTACTAAAGTTAAGAGTACCAGAATCCATGCAGTTATCTACATCAGAAACCAGAGAGCATGTAGATACTTCTCTTTTTCTAACCCTCATAGTCAGCTAATCACCACACTCTTAGAATTGTACCTCATTGTTTTAATTGATAAACTTTATTTTTAGAGCAGTAGCAGGTTCACAGAAAACCTGAGAGGAAAGTACAGGAATTTCCCATTATCCAATTCCCCCTAGCCCACATATGCAGTCACCCCTACTACGCATGTCCTTGGTTTGCATTTGTCATTTGAGATTTGGGTCACTCTCATAGGTGTGCAGTGGTATTTCATTGCTGTTTTAATTTGAAATCCCCTGATGAATAAATGATGTCAAACATCTTCTCATATACATAGCTGTATATCTTCTTTGGAGAGGTGCCTGTTCAGATTTTTGGCTCGTCTTTTAATATAGTTATTCATTTTTTTTTTATTCCTAAATTTTATATTTTATTTATTTATTTATTTTAAACCTTTATTTTGCTTTTAACTTTTACAGAGTTTTGTTGTTTACAGATATGCATGTTCCCAGATTAGTCATATGTATATCCCCCCCATCCCACCCCTCCCAACCATCACATAGCACCCCTGAAGGATCCCCTTTTCTCACAGAGCAATGACTAGAGCTATTTTCTTCACTTATGATAGTACAGGCCTTCATGCTACTTCCTTTACGTCTCCCATCTTCTGTTCCTTTCCCACAATGTCCATATGTCCACTGTCCATGTCTGTCTTTCTGTCACTTCACTATGTGTGCCATCATCACCATCTTACTAGATTCCAAATATATATATGTTAATATACTGTATTTATCCTTCTCTTTCTGACTTCACTTTTTATGATACATTCTAGATCCAGCCACCTCATTAGGGATGATTCTTCTGCATTTCTCTCTACAGCTGTGTAGTATTCCATTGTATATATGTACCAGAGCTTTTGGATCCATTCGTTCGTCGATGGGCATCTAGGTTCCTTCCATGTTCTAGCTATTGTATAGAGAGCTGCAATGAACATTGGGGTACAGGTGCTTTCAGTTCTAATTTAATTTATCATCTTTCCCCCAAATATTTATTTCTATATTCTTACTAAAGTTAAGAGTACCAGAATCCATGCAGTTATCTACATCAGAAACCAGAGAGCATGTAGATACTTCTCTTTTTCTAACCCTCATAGTCAGCTAATCACCACACTCTTAGAATTGTACCTCATTGTTTTAATTGATAAACTTTATTTTTAGAGCAGTAGCAGGTTCACAGAAAACCTGAGAGGAAAGTACAGGAATTTCCCATTATCCAATTCCCCCTAGCCCACATATGCAGTCACCCCTACTACGCATGTCCTTGGTTTGCATTTGTCATTTGAGATTTGGGTCACTCTCATAGGTGTGCAGTGGTATTTCATTGCTGTTTTAATTTGAAATCCCCTGATGAATAAATGATGTCAAACATCTTCTCATATACATAGCTGTATATCTTCTTTGGAGAGGTGCCTGTTCAGATTTTTGGCTCGTCTTTTAATATAGTTATTCATTTTTTTTATTCCTAAATTTTATATTTTATTTATTTATTTATTTTAAACCTTTATTTTGCTTTTAACTTTTACAGAGTTTTGTTGTTTACAGATATGCATGTTCCCAGATTAGTCATATGTATATCCCCCCCATCCCACCCCTCCCAACCATCACATAGCACCCCTGAAGGATCCCCTTTTCTCACAGAGCAATGACTAGAGCTATTTTCTTCACTTATGATAGTACAGGCCTTCATGCTACTTCCTTTACGTCTCCCATCTTCTGTTCCTTTCCCACAATGTCCATATGTCCACTGTCCATGTCTGTCTTTCTGTCACTTCACTATGTGTGCCATCATCACCATCTTACTAGATTCCAAATATATATATGTTAATATACTGTATTTATCCTTCTCTTTCTGACTTCACTTTTTATGATACATTCTAGATCCAGCCACCTCATTAGGGATGATTCTTCTGCATTTCTCTCTACAGCTGTGTAGTATTCCATTGTATATATGTACCAGAGCTTTTGGATCCATTCGTTCGTCGATGGGCATCTAGGTTCCTTCCATGTTCTAGCTATTGTATAGAGAGCTGCAATGAACATTGGGGTACAGGTGCTTCTTTCAGTTTTGATTTCGTCAGGGTATAAGCCTAAGAGTGGGATTGCTGGGTCATATGGTGCTTCTACTTTTAGTTTTTTAAGAAATCTCCAGACTGTCTTCAGTAGAGGCTGAATCAATTTACACTCCCACCAGCAATGCAGGAGTGTTCCCTTTTCTCCACACCTTCTCCAGCATGTATTGTCTGTCAATTTGTGGATGATGGCCATTCTGACGGGTGTGAGGTGATATCTCATTGTAGTTTTGATTTGCATTTCTCTAATTATTAGTGAAGTTGAGCATCGTTTCATGTGCTTTTGGGCCATATGTATGTCATCGTTGGAGAGGTGTCTGTTTAGGTCCTTTTCCCATTTTTTGATTGGGTTGTTCGTTTTTCCAGTGCTGAGTTGTCTCAGTTGCTTGTAGATTTTGGAGATTAATTCTTTGTCTGTTGTTTCATTTGCTATGATTTTCTCCCATTCTGTGGGTTGTTTGTTCAGCTTTTTTGTTGTTTCTTTTGCTGTATAAAAGCTTTTAAGTTTCATTAGCTCCCACATGTTCATTTGTCTTTTGAGTTCCGCTATTCTAGTAGGTGGGTCAGAGAAGATCTTGCTTTGATTGATGTCCTTGAGGGTTTTACCTATATTCTCCTCTAAGAGTTTGATGGTTTCTGGCCTTACATTTAAGTCTTTAATCCATTTTGAGTTGATCTTTGTGCATGGTGTCAGGGTATGTTCCAACTTCATTTGTTGCATGGCTGCATTTTCCAGCACCACTTATGATAGTACAGGCCTTCATGCTACTTCCTTTACGTCTCCCATCTTCTGTTCCTTTCCCACAATGTCCATATGTCCACTGTCCATGTCTGTCTTTCTGTCACTTCACTATGTGTGCCATCATCACCATCTTACTAGATTCCAAATATATATATGTTAATATACTGTATTTATCCTTCTCTTTCTGACTTCACTTTTTATGATACATTCTAGATCCAGCCACCTCATTAGGGATGATTCTTCTGCATTTCTCTCTACAGCTGTGTAGTATTCCATTGTATATATGTACCAGAGCTTTTGGATCCATTCGTTCGTCGATGGGCATCTAGGTTCCTTCCATGTTCTAGCTATTGTATAGAGAGCTGCAATGAACATTGGGGTACAGGTGCTTCTTTCAGTTTTGATTTCGTCAGGGTATAAGCCTAAGAGTGGGATTGCTGGGTCATATGGTGCTTCTACTTTTAGTTTTTTAAGAAATCTCCAGACTGTCTTCAGTAGAGGCTGAATCAATTTACACTCCCACCAGCAATGCAGGAGTGTTCCCTTTTCTCCACACCTTCTCCAGCATGTATTGTCTGTCAATTTGTGGATGATGGCCATTCTGACGGGTGTGAGGTGATATCTCATTGTAGTTTTGATTTGCATTTCTCTAATTATTAGTGAAGTTGAGCATCGTTTCATGTGCTTTTGGGCCATATGTATGTCATCGTTGGAGAGGTGTCTGTTTAGGTCCTTTTCCCATTTTTTGATTGGGTTGTTCGTTTTTCCAGTGCTGAGTTGTCTCAGTTGCTTGTAGATTTTGGAGATTAATTCTTTGTCTGTTGTTTCATTTGCTATGATTTTCTCCCATTCTGTGGGTTGTTTGTTCAGCTTTTTTGTTGTTTCTTTTGCTGTATAAAAGCTTTTAAGTTTCATTAGCTCCCACATGTTCATTTGTCTTTTGAGTTCCGCTATTCTAGTAGGTGGGTCAGAGAAGATCTTGCTTTGATTGATGTCCTTGAGGGTTTTACCTATATTCTCCTCTAAGAGTTTGATGGTTTCTGGCCTTACATTTAAGTCTTTAATCCATTTTGAGTTGATCTTTGTGCATGGTGTCAAGGTATGTTCCAACTTCATTTGTTTGCATGTAGCTGTCCAATTTTCCCAGCACCACTTGTTGAAGAGGCTGTCTTTGTCCCATTTTATATGTTCGCCTCCTTTGTCAAAAATAAGGTGCCCATAGGTGCGTGGGTTTATCTCTGGGTTCTCGATCTTGTTCCATTGGTCGACATTTCTGTTTTTGTGCCAGTAGCATACTGTCTTGAGGACTGTTGCTTTGTAGTAGAGTCTGAAGTTGGGGAGGCTGATCCCTCCAGCTCCATTCTTCTTCCTCAGGATTGCTTTGGCTATTTGAGGTCTTTTGTGTTTCCATATGAACTGTGTTATTCGTTGGTCTAGTACTGTGAAGAATGTTATTGGAAGTTTGATAGGAATCGCATTGAATCTATAGATGACATTTGGTAGTATGGTCATTTTCACAATATTGATTCTTCCGACCCAGGAACATGGAATATTTCTCCATCTGTTTAAGTCTTCTTTAATGTCTCTCATGAGTGTCTTGTAATTTTCTGTGTACAGTTCTTTTGTTTCTTTGGGTAGGTTTATTCCTAGATATTTGATTCTTTTGGTTGTAATGGTGAAGGGGATTGCCTCTTTGATTTTGTTTTCTGATTTTTCATTGTTTGTGTACAGGAATGCCAGTGATTTCTGTGTATTGCTTTTGTATTCTGCGACTTTGCTGAATTTGCTGATTAACTCTAGTAGTTTTATAATAGTGTCTTTGGGATTTTCTATGTATAATATCATGTTATCTGCAAATAGAGAGAGTTTGACTTCTTCCTTTCCAATCGGGATTCCTTTGATTTCTTTCTCTTCTCTTATTGCTGTTGCTAGAACTTCCAGGACTATGTTGAATAAGAGTGGTGAAAGTGGACATCCATGTCTTGTTCCTGATCTTAGAGGGAATGCTTTGAGTTTTTCACCATTGAGGATAATGTTCGCTGTGGGCTTCTCATATATGGCTTTCACTATGTTAAGATAGGTTCCTTCTATGCCCATTTTTTGAAGAGTTTTTATCATAAATGGATGCTGTACTTTGTCAAAGGCTTTTTCTGCATCTATTGAGATGATCATGTGATTTTTGTCTCTCAATTTGTTAATATGGTATATCACATTGATTGATTTGCGGATGTTGAAGAATCCTTGCATGCCTGGGATGAACCCAACTTGATCGTGATATATGAGCTTTTTGATGTGTTGTTGAATTCTGGGATTTTGAGGACCTCAACTTGATCGTGATATATGAGCTTGTTCCATTGGTCTACATTTCTGTTTTTGTGCCAGTACCATACTGTCTTGAGGACTGTTGCTTTGTAGTAGAGTCTGAAGTTGGGGAGGCTGATCCCTCCAGCTCCATTCTTCTTCCTCAGGATTGCTTTGGCTATTTGAGGTCTTTTGTGTTTCCATATGAACTGTGTTATTCGTTGGTCTAGTACTGTGAAGAATGTTATTGGAAGTTTGATAGGAATCGCATTGAATCTATAGATGACATTTGGTAGTATGGTCATTTTCACAATATTGATTCTTCCGACCCAGGAACATGGAATATTTCTCCATCTGTTTAAGTCTTCTTTAATGTCTCTCATGAGTGTCTTGTAATTTTCTGTGTACAGTTCTTTTGTTTCTTTGGGTAGGTTTATTCCTAGATATTTGATTCTTTTGGTTGTAATGGTGAAGGGGATTGCCTCTTTGATTTTGTTTTCTGATTTTTCATTGTTTGTGTACAGGAATGCCAGTGATTTCTGTGTATTGCTTTTGTATTCTGCGACTTTGCTGAATTTGCTGATTAACTCTAGTAGTTTTATAATAGTGTCTTTGGGATTTTCTATGTATAATATCATGTTATCTGCAAATAGAGAGAGTTTGACTTCTTCCTTTCCAATCGGGATTCCTTTGATTTCTTTCTCTTCTCTTATTGCTGTTGCTAGAACTTCCAGGACTATGTTGAATAAGAGTGGTGAAAGTGGACATCCATGTCTTGTTCCTGATCTTAGAGGGAATGCTTTGAGTTTTTCACCATTGAGGATAATGTTCGCTGTGGGCTTCTCATATATGGCTTTCACTATGTTAAGATAGGTTCCTTCTATGCCCATTTTTTGAAGAGTTTTTATCATAAATGGATGCTGTACTTTGTCAAAGGCTTTTTCTGCATCTATTGAGATGATCATGTGATTTTTGTCTCTCAATTTGTTAATATGGTATATCACATTGATTGATTTGCGGATGTTGAAGAATCCTTGCATGCCTGGGATGAACCCAACTTGATCGTGATATATGAGCTTTTTGATGTGTTGTTGAATTCTGTTTTCTAGGATTTTGTTGAGGATTTTGGCCTCTAGATTCATCAGTGAAATTGGCCTATAATTTTCTTTTTTTGTGTTGTCTTTGCCTGAGTTTGGTATCAGGGTGATGGTGGCCTCGTAGAATGTGTTTGGAAGTATTCCTTCCTGTGCAATTGTTTGAAAGAGTTTTAGAAGGACAGGCATTAGCTCTTCTTTATAAATGTTTGGCAGAATTCACCTGTGAAATCATCTGGCCCTGGGCTTTTATTTTTGGGTAGATTTTTGATCACAAGGTCGATTTCTGAGCTTGTGATTGGCTTGTTCATAGTTTCTATTTCTTCCTGGTTGAGTCTTGGGAGATTAATCTTCTCTAAGAGACTGTCCATTTCTTCCAGGTTGTTCAGTTTGTTGCCACAGAGTTGTTCATAATAGTCTCTTATAATCCTTTGGATTTCTGCATTCTCTGTTGTAATCTCTCCTTTTTCATTTTTGATTTTGGTGATCTGGTTCTTCTCTCTCTTTTTCTTGATGAGTCTGGCCAGTGGTGTGGCGATTTTATTGATTTTTGCGAAGAACTAGCTTTTTGTTTTATTTATCTTTACTATTGTTTCTTTTGTTTCTTTTTCATTTATTTCTGCCCTGATCTTTATGATTTCCCTTCTTCTGATGACTTTGGGATGTTTTTGTTCTTTCTCCAGTTGCTATAAGCGTAAGGTTAGGTTGTCTGTTTGAGATTTTCCTAGTTTCTTGAGGTGGGATTGAATTGCTATAAACTTCCCTCTTAGGACTGCTTTTGCAGTATCCCATAGGTTTTGCACTGTCGTGTGTTCATTGTCGTTTTCTTCTAGGAATTTTTTTATTTCTCCTTTGATTTCCTCAATGATCAGTTGGTTTTTTAGGTACGTGTTGTTTAATCTCCATGTGTTTGTGTTTTTAGCGGTTTTTTTCCTGTCGTTGATCTCTAGTCTCACTGCATTGTGGTCCGAGAAGATGGTTGATAGATTTTCAGTTTTCTTGAATTGACTGAGGTTTGATTTGTGTCCCAAGATGTGGTCCATCCTGGAGAATGTTCCATGAGCACTTGAGAAGAAAGTGTATTCTTCTGCTTTTGGATGGAAAGTCCTAAAGATATCAATGAGGTCCATTTCTTCTAGTGTGGCATTTAAGGCTTGTGTTTCTTTATTAATTTTCTGTTTGGATGATCTGTCCATTGGTGTGAGAGGAGTGTTAAAGTCTCCTACTATGATTGTGTTACTGTCAATGTCTTCTTTTATGTCTGAAAGTGTTTGTCTTATGTATTGGGGTGCTCCTGCATTGGGAGCATAAATATTTATGATTGTTATGTCTTCTTCTTGGATGGATCCCTTAATCATGATGTAGTGACCTGCCTTGTCTCTTAGAATCTTCTTTACTTTAAAATCTATTTTGTCTGATATGAGGATTGCTACTCCAGCTTTCTTTTGATTTCCATTTGCATGGAATATCTTTGGAAAGTACAGGGATTTCCCATTATCCAATTCCCCCTAGCCCACATATGCAGTCACCCCCACTACGCATGTCCTTGGTTTGCATTTTTCATTTGAGATTTGGGTCATTCTCATAGGTGTGCAGTGGTATTTCATTGCTGTTTTAATTTGAAATCCCCTGATGAATAAATGATGTCAAGCATCTTCTCATATACATAGCTGCATATCTTCTTTGGAGAGGTGCCTGTTCAGATTTTTGGCTCATCTTTTAATATAGTTATTCATTTTTGTATTGTTGGATTTTAAGAGTTCTCTATATGCTTTGGATGGCAGGATTTTATTAGATGTGACTTTGACAAATATTTTCTTCCAATCTGTGGCTTGCCTTCTTATTCATTGTCTTTCACAGAGAAGAAGCTTTTAACTTTAATAAAGTCCACTTTATCAGTTCTTTCATGGTGTGTGCCCTTGGTATTGTATCTTAAAAAATAGTTTATCACCATACCCTAGGTCCCTTATATTTTCTTTTATGTTGCCTTCTAGAGGTTCAATAAAGCATTTAGGTCTATGATACATCTTGAGTTAATTTTTGTGAAGGGTACAAAGTCTGTCTGTAGATTCATTTGTATATTTTCAAATCTTACCGTCATCATCTTGATTACTATTTTCTTAGCCACTGCTTTATCAACCTTGTCTTGAGTATTACATGATCCACTTAATCTTATCCTATCTAAACTCATATTTAGTCCTGCAACCAGAATAATCTAACAACTGCATCATACCATTTGACTGTATGAAGCCTCCTATGGCTTCCACTCCTAAAAGGATTTGCATGCAAGGATTTTAGCAAGATCTTGACTGTACAATAAGTTTTTCTTCATCTCTTCCAACCTCTATCATTTCAGTTTTCACAACTCCCTGCCTCTAAAGTCTCAGATTATTAACAACCATCCCTTGCATGAATCTGTAATTCAAATCTCTTTGCATCCATAAATATTATTCCTTTTGTTTGTATTCTCTTCTGATTTCTTTGGCCACAATGAGAATCCTTCAAAGTGTAACCCAAGCCTCTTTTCCCTAAGAGGACAATTCCTGGACCCACAGCTTATTTGATTTTAACTTCTGAACCCCTTCTCTTAGCTTCTATAATGCTTTATACTGTCCTTGGTTTCAATTTGAGATTTGGGTCATTCTCATAGGTGTGCAGTGGTATTTCATTGCTGTTTTAATTTGAAATCCCCTGATGAATAAATGATGTCAAGCATCTTCTCATATACATAGCTGCATATCTTCTTTGGAGAGGTGCCTGTTCAGATTTTTGGCTCATCTTTTAATATAGTTATTCATTTTTGTATTGTTGGATTTTAAGAGTTCTCTATATGCTTTGGATGGCAGGATTTTATTAGATGTGACTTTGACAAATATTTTCTTCCAATCTGTGGCTTGCCTTCTTATTCATTGTCTTTCACAGAGAAGAAGCTTTTAACTTTAATAAAGTCCACTTTATCAGTTCTTTCATGGTGTGTGCCCTTGGTATTGTATCTTAAAAAATAGTTTATCACCATACCCTAGGTCCCTTATATTTTCTTTTATGTTGCCTTCTAGAGGTTCAATAAAGCATTTAGGTCTATGATACATCTTGAGTTAATTTTTGTGAAGGGTACAAAGTCTGTCTGTAGATTCATTTGTATATTTTCAAATCTTACCGTCATCATCTTGATTACTATTTTCTTAGCCACTGCTTTATCAACCTTGTCTTGAGTATTACATGATCCACTTAATCTTATCCTATCTAAACTCATATTTAGTCCTGCAACCAGAATAATCTAACAACTGCATCATACCATTTGACTGTATGAAGCCTCCTATGGCTTCCACTCCTAAAAGGATTTGCATGCAAGGATTTTAGCAAGATCTTGACTGTACAATAAGTTTTTCTTCATCTCTTCCAACCTCTATCATTTCAGTTTTCACAACTCCCTGCCTCTAAAGTCTCAGATTATTAACAACCATCCCTTGCATGAATCTGTAATTCAAATCTCTTTGCATCCATAAATATTATTCCTTTTGTTTGTATTCTCTTCTGATTTCTTTGGCCACAATGAGAATCCTTCAAAGTGTAACCCAAGCCTCTTTTCCCTAAGAGGACAATTCCTGGACCCACAGCTTATTTGATTTTAACTTCTGAACCCCTTCTCTTAGCTTCTATAATGCTTTATACTGTCCTCAGTATTAACACCTCATGGATTTTACTGCCATATGTGTGTTCTTATGTCTGTCTCTCCTGATAAATTATCAGCTACTCAAAGGTATGGACAAGGTCTAAATCACCTTTGCAGCCTTTGTGCAGCTCCTGGAACAGGATCAATCTTTCAAGCAAAGACGGTAAACTGAGTTGAGAAAGGAAGCACTGCCAATACAGTGCTACTTCTGCCATCCCACCTGCACCATTACAAATTGTCTCTTGATCTAACATTTCTCCTTTTGTTCTTGTAACAGATGACTGAGAACAGGAGGAAAAATTCAAGAAGGGTCAGAATTAAGTTCAAATTTAATAATGCCTTCTGCTCTGGGCTTTATTTTCATAGTAAGGTCCATTGTCATATGCTTGCTTTCTTAAGCAGTAAGATTAATTGAAATGACTGATGCCAGGATGGCTGTTCTCTCAACATCAGAAAGGGGCTGCAATCTGGCAGTTGCGCCAAGGACTTGGGAGTCAGAAGGCCTGTTCACCGTTTCTGACTTTAACTTTAACTTGCTCAGTGTCCTTGAGCAGTTTCCTTAAACTCTCCACTCACTCACATTTCCTGTACTATAAAAGGTGCCTATGAGACCTTCACACAGGACTCATGGGGATCCTTATTTGAAAGGCAGTTACAGAGGTGTCCTTAATTACCATCTCTTTGAGAGGGAGGAACATAAATAACAGAAAAAAGTAAGGAACTCTCCCAAGAGATTAAGATCAAGAAGCAGAGAAAACTTGAAATCAAGCTGCATGATGAATTGTAAAGCCTATTCTGGTTTTAAATACCGCGAATGAATTTACTGCCCCTGAACCAATGTAGATCAGTTCAAAACAAGTAGGCTTTATTTTCCAGTGATTTAAGGCAGGTCAGCCTGTGTGGGCCACCCTACAAGCTAACAAAATATGTTTTTGTACAGCAGCATGTATCCTACTTTTATGTTTATATAGTCATGTACAGTGAACTTGCTTAAAAATTATTTTTCCCCAAAATAACAAGTTGTTGAAATTTGGTCCTCTTTAATTATATGCTTTTACTAAACAACTTGAAGGCATAAAATTTACTTCGACAAGATACAGAGAAAGAGCAAAATCAAAATGATAAGGACTTCAAGTGGAATCATTTAGAGAATTTTCTTAAAAGTTATTTTATTTTTACACATTGTAAAATCTAAGAAAGTATCCCATGTGACTTCTTATATTAATGTTATAAACCATATTTGTAAGCTTTTGATGGTTTGTTGTTGCTACTGCTATCAAAGAAGAAAACAGTTCTCAAGACAAGCCATAGTTTGTTAGAAACTATACGGTTGTGATAGAAAGCCCAAATCATGCATTTTCTAACTCTAATTCAGGTACAAGTTCAGGGTACCCTTTTACTTTATAGAAAAGTGACATAAGAATTAAATACTTGTATACTACTTATAAATAACCTGAAGATTAAGATAAGCTAATCAAGATAGGTAATCTTTTTCTTTTTTATTTTTTTTAATATTATCACATGAATAAACGGTGTTTTTTTTTTTTAAGATAGAAAAGACTCTTAACTTTAGTTATAAATCTGAATCCATCTCTACACATTCAGGCTCTCTCTTTAGCCCTGTCTCTCTATACCCTGTTGCCAGAATTTGCTTTGGAAAACCACAAATAATAAAGTTCACCTAGTGATGGAACAGCTTTGATAGTTTTCATAACTTGAGGAAAAAAAAAAAAAAAACTACACATTTAGTTTAATATATGGATCTTTTATAAGTTTCCCTAATCTGACATGCCTGTTTTATCTTTCAAGGAAGCCTGTTTCTCAATTAGTGAACATTTTTACCACTGTGAAAATTTTTACCATATTACCATCATCCTAGGCCTTTCCTTTCTCTGACAGCACACTGTTTAATTCTGACAGCACACAGTTTAATTCCCCATTTATCAATCCATATTTATGAGCAATACTATAAAAGTCTTATGTTCACAAGACATGACACAATGCATTGAAAGCAGCAACTCAATCTACTTGTAACAAAGGATGTCTGAAAAATCCAGTATTTCTAAATCCCTACAAGCTAACAAAATATGTTTTTGTACAGCAGCATGTATCCTACTTTTATGTTTATATAGTCATGTACAGTGAACTTGCTTAAAAATTATTTTTCCCCAAAATAACAAGTTGTTGAAATTTGGTCCTCTTTAATTATATGCTTTTACTAAACAACTTGAAGGCATAAAATTTACTTCGACAAGATACAGAGAAAGAGCAAAATCAAAATGATAAGGACTTCAAGTGGAATCATTTAGAGAATTTTCTTAAAAGTTATTTTATTTTTACACATTGTAAAATCTAAGAAAGTATCCCATGTGACTTCTTATATTAATGTTATAAACCATATTTGTAAGCTTTTGATGGTTTGTTGTTGCTACTGCTATCAAAGAAGAAAACAGTTCTCAAGACAAGCCATAGTTTGTTAGAAACTATACGGTTGTGATAGAAAGCCCAAATCATGCATTTTCTAACTCTAATTCAGGTACAAGTTCAGGGTACCCTTTTACTTTATAGAAAAGTGACATAAGAATTAAATACTTGTATACTACTTATAAATAACCTGAAGATTAAGATAAGCTAATCAAGATAGGTAATCTTTTTCTTTTTTATTTTTTTTAATATTATCACATGAATAAACGGTGTTTTTTTTTTTTTTAAGATAGAAAAGACTCTTAACTTTAGTTATAAATCTGAATCCATCTCTACACATTCAGGCTCTCTCTTTAGCCCTGTCTCTCTATACCCTGTTGCCAGAATTTGCTTTGGAAAACCACAAATAATAAAGTTCACCTAGTGATGGAACAGCTTTGATAGTTTTCATAACTTGAGGAAAAAAAAAAAAAAAACTACACATTTAGTTTAATATATGGATCTTTTATAAGTTTCCCTAATCTGACATGCCTGTTTTATCTTTCAAGGAAGCCTGTTTCTCAATTAGTGAACATTTTTACCACTGTGAAAATTTTTACCATATTACCATCATCCTAGGCCTTTCCTTTCTCTGACAGCACACTGTTTAATTCTGACAGCACACAGTTTAATTCCCTATTTATCAATCCATATTTATGAGCAATACTATAAAAAGTCTTATGTTCACAAGACATGACACAATGCATTGAAAGCAGCAACTCAATCTACTTGTAACAAAGGATGTCTGAAAAATCCAGTATTTCTAAATCAATGATATTAAAACTCCATGCTGGTGTATGACATTTAATTCACTCACTCATTCAGTCACTCCTTCAGTTCTGTTCAGTTGCTCAGTCATGTCCTGGTGTTTGTGACCCCATGAACTGAAGCATGACAGGCTTCTCTGTCCTTCACCATTTCCTGGAGTTTTCTCAAACTTACATTCATTGACTCATTGGCGCCATCCAACCATAACATCCTATGTCATCCCCTTCTCCTTCTGCCTCATATTTTTCCCAGAATCAGGGTCTTTTGTAACCAGTTGTCTCTTTGCATCAGGTGGCCAAAATATTGGAGCTGCAGCTTCGGCATCAGTCCTTCCAATAAATATCCAGGGCTGATTTCCTTTAGGGTTGACTGGCCTGATCTCCTTGCACTCCAAAGGACTGGCTTCATGCTCAGTTGCTTAGTTATGTCCACCTCTCTGTGACCCCATGGACTATAGTCCACCAGTCTCTTCTGCCTAAGGAATTTTTTTCCAGGGAAGAATTCTGGAGTGGGTTGCCATTCTTCCTCCAGGGCATCCTCCTGACCCAGGGATCGAACCCTGCTCTCCGGCATTGCAGGCAGATTCTTTACTGCTGAGAAACCTGGGAAGCCCAATGATTGAATGTTTAGGACTTTTAAGGCAAACTTCTTCATAAGAAGAACTTCATAGTTAGATAATCAAAGATAACTAGAGACAATAAAATTAAATTGTCTAACAGCATAATTTTTAAAAATAAGAATACTTATTTCTGGAGACTAGTTAAACAGATATATTCATGCACTACTTTAACAGTATACATTGATATTAGATTTTGCAGCATGAATTAAGAGCCTTAAAATAATGATTTCTTTTGATGCAATAATTAGACAAGTTAATTTATAGATAGGTAGTAGCTCAGATGGTAAAGAATCTGCCTGCAATGCAGGAGACCCAGGATCACTCCATATTTATGAGCAATACTATAAAAGTCTTATGTTCACAAGACATGACACAATGCATTGAAAGCAGCAACTCAATCTACTTGTAACAAAGGATGTCTGAAAAATCCAGTATTTCTAAATCAATGATATTAAAACTCCATGCTGGTGTATGACATTTAATTCACTCACTCATTCAGTCACTCCTTCAGTTCTGTTCAGTTGCTCAGTCATGTCCTGGTGTTTGTGACCCCATGAACTGAAGCATGACAGGCTTCTCTGTCCTTCACCATTTCCTGGAGTTTTCTCAAACTTACATTCATTGACTCATTGGCGCCATCCAACCATAACATCCTATGTCATCCCCTTCTCCTTCTGCCTCATATTTTTCCCAGAATCAGGGTCTTTTGTAACCAGTTGTCTCTTTGCATCAGGTGGCCAAAATTTTGGGAGCTGCAGCTTCGGCATCAGTCCTTCCAATAAATATCCAGGGCTGATTTCCTTTAGGGTTGACTGGCCTGATCTCCTTGCACTCCAAAGGACTGGCTTCATGCTCAGTTGCTTAGTTATGTCCACCTCTCTGTGACCCCATGGACTATAGTCCACCAGTCTCTTCTGCCTAAGGAATTTTTTTCCAGGGAAGAATTCTGGAGTGGGTTGCCATTCTTCCTCCAGGGCATCCTCCTGACCCAGGGATCGAACCCTGCTCTCCGGCATTGCAGGCAGATTCTTTACTGCTGAGAAACCTGGGAAGCCCAATGATTGAATGTTTAGGACTTTTAAGGCAAACTTCTTCATAAGAAGAACTTCATAGTTAGATAATCAAAGATAACTAGAGACAATAAAATTAAATTGTCTAACAGCATAATTTTTAAAAATAAGAATACTTATTTCTGGAGACTAGTTAAACAGATATATTCATGCACTACTTTAACAGTATACATTGATATTAGATTTTGCAGCATGAATTAAGAGCCTTAAAATAATGATTTCTTTTGATGCAATAATTCTAGACAAGTTAATTTATAGATAGGTAGTAGCTCAGATGGTAAAGAATCTGCCTGCAATGCAGGAGACCCAGGATCACTCCATGGGTTAGGAAGATCTCCTGGAGAAGGAAATGGCAACCCACTCCAGTACTGTTGCCTGGAGAATCCCATGGACAGAGGACCCTAATGGTTACAGTCCACAGGGTCACAAACAGTCAGACATAACTGAGCAGCTAACACACAATCATCTAAAACAGAATTTTAAAATTTGTGTCACAAAATATGCTGATGTAAAACATGCATCCAAAACATTTAGAAATAAATGCTCCAAAATGGGAAAAATAATTACGATACAGCTTTAAATAAGAATATATGCAGCAGATTATTTCCTCTTCCATTTTAGCAATGAGAAAATGGAGACTTACTCTATTCAACAAATACTGAGCACTCTTATAAAATATTCTGCTACAGCATTGAACCAGAAAGATGATGTCCTCAAGTAACTCACATTATCATGGGGAAAGACTGACAGTAAACAGAATAAAATATGCACACTATGTCATGCTTTTTATTAGACAATTTCATACTTTATTTTACTTATATTTGGAATAACATTGGGGAGATATAAATTAAGGCTTAGAGAGAATAAGTAATTTGTCCAAAATCACAGCCAAGAGGTAGCAGGGCTAGGTTGGAAGAAACTTCCACTTATCTAATTCTAAAGCCAGCATTTTTACTGATCAGATCTGTGAAATTTAGGGCAATTTTCAGTTCTTGCCTTGGTAAAACTCACCTTGGGAAGAATTCTGGAGTGGGTTGCCATTTAGGCATCCTCCTGACCCAGGGATCGAACCCTGCTCTCCGGCATTGCAGGCAGATTCTTTACTGCTGAGAAACCTGGGAAGCCCAATGATTGAATGTTTAGGACTTTTAAGGCAAACTTCTTCATAAGAAGAACTTCATAGTTAGATAATCAAAGATAACTAGAGACAATAAAATTAAATTGTCTAACAGCATAATTTTTAAAAATAAGAATACTTATTTCTGGAGACTAGTTAAACAGATATATTCATGCACTACTTTAACAGTATACATTGATATTAGATTTTGCAGCATGAATTAAGAGCCTTAAAATAATGATTTCTTTTGATGCAATAATTCTAGACAAGTTAATTTATAGATAGGTAGTAGCTCAGATGGTAAAGAATCTGCCTGCAATGCAGGAGACCCAGGATCACTCCATGGGTTAGGAAGATCTCCTGGAGAAGGAAATGGCAACCCACTCCAGTACTGTTGCCTGGAGAATCCCATGGACAGAGGACCCTAATGGTTACAGTCCACAGGGTCACAAACAGTCAGACATAACTGAGCAGCTAACACACAATCATCTAAAACAGAATTTTAAAATTTGTGTCACAAAATATGCTGATGTAAAACATGCATCCAAAACATTTAGAAATAAATGCTCCAAAATGGGAAAAATAATTACGATACAGCTTTAAATAAGAATATATGCAGCAGATTATTTCCTCTTCCATTTTAGCAATGAGAAAATGGAGACTTACTCTATTCAACAAATACTGAGCACTCTTATAAAATATTCTGCTACAGCATTGAACCAGAAAGATGATGTCCTCAAGTAACTCACATTATCATGGGGAAAGACTGACAGTAAACAGAATAAAATATGCACACTATGTCATGCTTTTTATTAGACAATTTCATACTTTATTTTACTTATATTTGGAATAACATTGGGGAGATATAAATTAAGGCTTAGAGAGAATAAGTAATTTGTCCAAAATCACAGCCAAGAGGTAGCAGGGCTAGGTTGGAAGAAACTTCCACTTATCTAATTCTAAAGCCAACATTTTTTTTACTGATCAGATCTGTGAAATTTAGGGCAATTTTCAGTTCTTGCCTTGGTAAAACTCACCTTGGGATATAAATCTAATCCAAAGTTGCTACAGGACTGACTGTTTTAATTAATGATTTTTGGAGAATTGAGGGGAGGGGTTGTTCATTTTAACTTTCTAATTATGTTTTTAAAGGTGTAAAATTGACCTTACGGCTCTTAGCCTGGGGAAAGATACACCAACCACTGGAAAGGTTGCCTTGCAATTAAATAAAACAGTTATCTAATAGGACTGTAGAGCTGCAACTTAATGCAAACATTCATATAAGCATTTGGCAAGAACTCGGTGCTCACTGGAAATCTACTGTATTCAGTTTTCACTTTTAATATATGCTAATAACTCACAGAACCCTAGGGGAGCTTGAGAATTTGGTGTAAAATAAATCATATGGAATTAGTGTCTCTGGATTCATTCCTGATTGTCACAGTTAACAAATTATTGATCCAAAGTATTATTTATCACAGGTAAAACTGGCAGAATAAAGTAAAAATATGCCATCATTCAAAATTTAATGATGTAAACAGCTAGCTTTACTCCAGTCTCACTAGTCTAACTTGCCAGTCTACAGTCTGCGCCAATCACAATAAGCAAAACTGACCTCATGCCAAGATGTTGGAGTATAAAGCTGAGGCTATTACAAGCTTTCCATTCTATGATTTTGTATTAGGCTGCTCTACTCTTTTCCCCATGTAAACAAATGAATTTTTTCATGTATGAGGTATATTAAATTCAGAGACTGAATTGGATAAGCACTTGGCTCAGACTGTACAACTGTTTAAACTCTGAGCATATACAAGTTAAAGCTTTGAGTGCTCTTTTGAAAGGTGGTTATTAAGTTTTTCTTTGAAAGATGTGTCATTGAAAACAATACAGCTTAAGATTTTGGCATTACCTTTTCAAAAGTACACAAGAGAAATTTTCACTTAAATTCACTAACCCAGTTATAGACATGTGACTCATCACTAATAACTGCCCATTATTAACTTTCAAATGTTGGTAGAAATCATTCTGTAAGAAAAAATTTATAATTCAGAAATATCAGGAAATAATACTAGCTTCTTCAAATTCTGTTTCTCATAGTAATTTTGTCCCAGGAGCCTAACTACTGCTTTAGGAGCTGATCCTCAGCTTTATAGATTTCATCTCTTCTCCTAAGTTTATAGATAGATAAAAAGATGGATAAATACAGACAGATATATGTGTGAGTGTGTGTGTGTATATATATATATATGTATATATATGTATACATATATGTATATATAATTCTAAGTCAACTGATGAAATGACAGAATTTTAATAACCTCATTTGTAATGTCATACTAATAATCAGAATATTTATTTCTATCATGAATAATAGCCCTTCCCAGGATAAATTATAAAGGCCTAAAAAACAATCTCAAAGTACAATTAAGGCTCACTTTTAATATATGCTAATAACTCACAGAACCCTAGGGGAGCTTGAGAATTTGGTGTAAAATAAATCATATGGAATTAGTGTCTCTGGATTCATTCCTGATTGTCACAGTTAACAAATTATTGATCCAAAGTATTATTTATCACAGGTAAAACTGGCAGAATAAAGTAAAAATATGCCATCATTCAAAATTTAATGATGTAAACAGCTAGCTTTACTCCAGTCTCACTAGTCTAACTTGCCAGTCTACAGTCTGCGCCAATCACAATAAGCAAAACTGACCTCATGCCAAGATGTTGGAGTATAAAGCTGAGGCTATTACAAGCTTTCCATTCTATGATTTTGTATTAGGCTGCTCTACTCTTTTCCCCATGTAAACAAATGAATTTTTTCATGTATGAGGTATATTAAATTCAGAGACTGAATTGGATAAGCACTTGGCTCAGACTGTACAACTGTTTAAACTCTGAGCATATACAAGTTAAAGCTTTGAGTGCTCTTTTGAAAGGTGGTTATTAAGTTTTTCTTTGAAAGATGTGTCATTGAAAACAATACAGCTTAAGATTTTGGCATTACCTTTTCAAAAGTACACAAGAGAAATTTTCACTTAAATTCACTAACCCAGTTATAGACATGTGACTCATCACTAATAACTGCCCATTATTAACTTTCAAATGTTGGTAGAAATCATTCTGTAAGAAAAAATTTATAATTCAGAAATATCAGGAAATAATACTAGCTTCTTCAAATTCTGTTTCTCATAGTAATTTTGTCCCAGGAGCCTAACTACTGCTTTAGGAGCTGATCCTCAGCTTTATAGATTTCATCTCTTCTCCTAAGTTTATAGATAGATAAAAAGATGGATAAATACAGACAGATATATGTGTGAGTGTGTGTGTGTATATATATATATATGTATATATATGTATACATATATGTATATATAATTCTAAGTCAACTGATGAAATGACAGAATTTTAATAACCTCATTTGTAATGTCATACTAATAATCAGAATATTTATTTCTATCATGAATAATAGCCCTTCCCAGGATAAATTATAAAGGCCTAAAAAACAATCTCAAAGTACAATTAAGGCTGCTTGTTGAATACAGAATTTCAACAAATGAGATTGAAAGTACTTGACGAGTATTTTATCCCTTTAGGTAAAAGCTTATAGAATGATCCTTGATCCACAGTAGAGCAGTACAGTAGTTTAAGACTTCTTGTGTCTTCCAGGCAGGGTTTCATGTCATCATACTGTGCAGTATTTTAATTAGGAATCAATAGTTTCAAAAAGGGTGAAATACTGCTTTCTCTACTTTTATTATATCCACATATTTCCTTTCCAAAAACAAGTTGGAAACATCTGAAAATTTTTCATCATCTATTCCAGAAAGAAACAAGTTATATGTGGTTAGTAACCTCAACTCAAATTTCAAAATTTGGTGCAAAGGCAAATGTTTAATTATTAGTACCAGAACAGCTCCTAAACTCAACCAAGAAAAGTTGTATATTTCTTAATTTCACTCATGTGACCAGAAAACATTTACAACTTGATTCATTTCAATTCAGTTCAACAAATATTTATTGAACAACAACGACATGCCAACCATTGTGCTAGTCACTGGAGTGTGAAAGAACAAAGATGAATCTATTGCCCCAGTCATTAAAAAATGACTAGCAATGGGAGCAAATTTAAGGTTAAAAACAACTTAGATTTCTCTATGCTGTTGTATTATATTAAGGAAAATAGGTCCCTTTGAATTCTGTTTTTAAATGCATGAAAGAAAAATATGTTAAATAAATCTTCCAAATGGAATGATTAATCATGCATTTAGGAAATGTTTATTTTGTCCAAATAAGCAATGAAAGAATAAAAATGAAAAACAGAGTGGAAAAAACATTCACGGTATTACGCTACCATTGTCACTGCAACTGGAATGTAAACTTTCAAAAATTTATTGTGGGTCAAAAATCACATACAAATATTAAACAAATACTATATCTGTAATTTGGCACTTTCCCCCCTAAATATTCTATAAATAAATCAAATAAGTTCTATATGTTAAAAGCAAATTGAATAGAAATTTATTTTAAAAATTTTTCTATCATGAATAATAGCCCTTCCCAGGATAAATTATAAAGGCCTAAAAAACAATCTCAAAGTACAATTAAGGCTGCTTGTTGAATACAGAATTTCAACAAATGAGATTGAAAGTACTTGACGAGTATTTTATCCCTTTAGGTAAAAGCTTATAGAATGATCCTTGATCCACAGTAGAGCAGTACAGTAGTTTAAGACTTCTTGTGTCTTCCAGGCAGGGTTTCATGTCATCATACTGTGCAGTATTTTAATTAGGAATCAATAGTTTCAAAAAGGGTGAAATACTGCTTTCTCTACTTTTATTATATCCACATATTTCCTTTCCAAAAACAAGTTGGAAACATCTGAAAATTTTTCATCATCTATTCCAGAAAGAAACAAGTTATATGTGGTTAGTAACCTCAACTCAAATTTCAAAATTTGGTGCAAAGGCAAATGTTTAATTATTAGTACCAGAACAGCTCCTAAACTCAACCAAGAAAAGTTGTATATTTCTTAATTTCACTCATGTGACCAGAAAACATTTACAACTTGATTCATTTCAATTCAGTTCAACAAATATTTATTGAACAACAACGACATGCCAACCATTGTGCTAGTCACTGGAGTGTGAAAGAACAAAGATGAATCTATTGCCCCAGTCATTAAAAAATGACTAGCAATGGGAGCAAATTTAAGGTTAAAAACAACTTAGATTTCTCTATGCTGTTGTATTATATTAAGGAAAATAGGTCCCTTTGAATTCTGTTTTTAAATGCATGAAAGAAAAATATGTTAAATAAATCTTCCAAATGGAATGATTAATCATGCATTTAGGAAATGTTTATTTTGTCCAAATAAGCAATGAAAGAATAAAAATGAAAAACAGAGTGGAAAAAACATTCACGGTATTACGCTACCATTGTCACTGCAACTGGAATGTAAACTTTCAAAAATTTATTGTGGGTCAAAAATCACATACAAATATTAAACAAATACTATATCTGTAATTTGGCACTTTCCCCCCTAAATATTCTATAAATAAATCAAATAAGTTCTATATGTTAAAAGCAAATTGAATAGAAATGTGTTATCAGTGTCACAATTTGGGAGGTTATATGGAGCATCAGAAAAATTGGTGAAAGTTATGTATCACATTTGCATTAAGTCCTGCACACCATTTTCCTGGGTCCTCTCAGGTCTTTCCATAAACTTTGAAGGATTACAAACCCTGCTTCAGACACTAACTATCACATTCACCTTGCCATTCATTATGACACGTGATAAATGCTGTCACACTTATTCAATACTCTTGTTTCAAGATGGATGTCTTCTTCATCTGTTTCATTAGTAGGGCATTCTTTGTTTCTTATGGTCCTGCCTAATGTCACTTACTTGCCTTAGAAGTGCTTGTTATCTCGCTACAATAATCTAACATCATGTTCTATCTGATGCTACATCATTCAGTTTCTAAGACAAGACAGTTTGATATTTCTCACTGTGCCTAATACCTCCATCTCAATAGCTGTTCAAGATACCATAATGATCACATATTTGTATTTGATTGATAACACTGGTAACAATGACAGATGGATTAGACATGGGACAAAGTGAAGGCAAGAAGATTATTTAGAACTGCATTTCCAATGTCAGCTTGAAAGAAAGCTAGATTATTTAGAATTCTATTCCCAATATCAACTTGAAAGACAGTGCTGGAATGAATCCGAAAATTTTGGACTCAAAATTGTTGACTATTCTACTATCGTAAGCATAATCCTTCCACTCACTAGGCTTTATACCCTGATTTCTATCTATTTGGTTCACCTTTTGAGGTACCAGATGCTCCTAATCTGGTACCACTGCAAAGCATGAATTCTATCATTTCATTAACATTTTCTATGGCCCTGTAGTTTTTCGCTTTGCTTTTCTTCTAGTACAACTTACACTTTCTTGAAAAGTACTGACTGCTGATTTCCTAAAATGGCTGGGATGAAATAAACACTGGCAAATTAGCTTATACTAGAATTTTTCATAAACAGAACTTATGAACATGCTTTTAAATACTCTAAATATAAATTTTCCATATTAAGAGATAACACATACATGGTAGATTATGGTCTGCCTCCATGCATGGGTGCATGCTAAGATGCTTCAGTTGTATCTGACTCTTTGTACCTGCAGATGCATTCTTTTTATGTTAAAAGCAAATTGAATAGAAATGTGTTATCAGTGTCACAATTTGGGAGGTTATATGGAGCATCAGAAAAATTGGTGAAAGTTATGTATCACATTTGCATTAAGTCCTGCACACCATTTTCCTGGGTCCTCTCAGGTCTTTCCATAAACTTTGAAGGATTACAAACCCTGCTTCAGACACTAACTATCACATTCACCTTGCCATTCATTATGACACGTGATAAATGCTGTCACACTTATTCAATACTCTTGTTTCAAGATGGATGTCTTCTTCATCTGTTTCATTAGTAGGGCATTCTTTGTTTCTTATGGTCCTGCCTAATGTCACTTACTTGCCTTAGAAGTGCTTGTTATCTCGCTACAATAATCTAACATCATGTTCTATCTGATGCTACATCATTCAGTTTCTAAGACAAGACAGTTTGATATTTCTCACTGTGCCTAATACCTCCATCTCAATAGCTGTTCAAGATACCATAATGATCACATATTTGTATTTGATTGATAACACTGGTAACAATGACAGATGGATTAGACATGGGACAAAGTGAAGGCAAGAAGATTATTTAGAACTGCATTTCCAATGTCAGCTTGAAAGAAAGCTAGATTATTTAGAATTCTATTCCCAATATCAACTTGAAAGACAGTGCTGGAATGAATCCGAAAATTTTGGACTCAAAATTGTTGACTATTCTACTATCGTAAGCATAATCCTTCCACTCACTAGGCTTTATACCCTGATTTCTATCTATTTGGTTCACCTTTTGAGGTACCAGATGCTCCTAATCTGGTACCACTGCAAAGCATGAATTCTATCATTTCATTAACATTTTCTATGGCCCTGTAGTTTTTCGCTTTGCTTTTCTTCTAGTACAACTTACACTTTCTTGAAAAGTACTGACTGCTGATTTCCTAAAATGGCTGGGATGAAATAAACACTGGCAAATTAGCTTATACTAGAATTTTTCATAAACAGAACTTATGAACATGCTTTTAAATACTCTAAATATAAATTTTCCATATTAAGAGATAACACATACATGGTAGATTATGGTCTGCCTCCATGCATGGGTGCATGCTAAGATGCTTCAGTTGTATCTGACTCTTTGCTACCTCATGGACTCTAGACTGCCAGGCTCCTCTGTCCATGGGATTTTCCAGGCATGAATACTGCAATGAGTTTCCATGCCCTCCTCCAAGGGATCCTCTGGATCCAGTGATTGAATCTATGTCTCTTATGTCTTCTGCATTGTCAGGCAGGTTCTTTACCGCTAGCGCCCCTGGGAAAGACTATGGTAGCTTATATTTTATTTACTCAGGATGCCCTATCATTCCTCTACTACTAGAAACAATAACCTCTTTCTTTTGGAGAACTCCTTCCAATCTCTGCGAGATTTAAGTAGAGTTGTCAACCATAGTAACATTCCCTTTTCATTTCTAGCAGCTGTGGCAATGGGCAGATTCCCTAAATTTGGCCAATCAGACTATTCCCAATTCAGGAATGGCCACTGAAGCCAAACAGTGTTTATCCAAACAGTGATTTCCTCAGGAAAGTCCTGTTAGAGACAGTAAGAAAAACTTTCCTTCTCATGGGGCCAGTATGCTGAAAGGAATGTCTAGAGACACTTGCTAACATCTCATCCAGCCATAAGATATTAAGAGGGAAGGTTTTACCACCTGTAGTGAGGGAGATGCACATTCAATCTGTGGGTCAAGAAGATCCCCTGGAGGAGGCAATGGAAACCCACTCCAATATTATTGCCTGGGAAATCCTGTGGACAGAGGATCCCGGCAGGCTACAGTCCATGGGGTTGCAAAAGTGTAGGACACAACTGAGTCACTGAGCACACAGCACATAAAGAGCTTCAAAGACAAGTAAATATGAGACATGGATGAAAAGAGTTATTAAAAGCATCTGTCCCTCTAGAATCAGCACTGTTCTAAAGTGTAGAGCAAAATGGGGTTCAATTTTTAATAGAATTCAACAAATATTGACGTGCCAAGGACTATTATATGTTTGTGTGAAGACTGTAATTAAATCAGTTCCAAGAGCCTGGTGCCAGTATGCTCCCCAAACAGGCACATTTCTTTTCCGAACTTCCAGCCAAGCACAGACCTAAGTGGAGGTTCATGAGCCACTCTTTCTGAGAAGGCTACTGTAAACTTGCACAGAGCCTCCCTAGGACACCAACCCTTCCTACCATCATCAATTCCTCAACCAAGGGACTCAACAGGCTCCTGAATTAGGAGGAAGTTCATATTCTGCAAGTCCATATTCATATTCCATGGTCGCAAATCTGCAGACAGATGGCTAAAGAGAGAATGCCACCAGAAAGCTGAAAGGACATCTTCCCCAGCAAAGCACAACTTTGTCACTTTTTGAGCTTTCTGACTGCCCCATCCATCAAAAATTCCTCCATTAAATTGCACTTAGCATTTCTACCCCCATGCAATTTCCCCATAAGCCCTAAAATATTGAGAGCTAAGAAAAATATAGGCTACTGTCACTAACTCGTGTCCAACTCTTTCGCGACCCTCTGAACTATCGCCCACCAGGCTCCTCTGTCTATGGAAGTTTCCGGGCAAGAATACTTGGAGTGGGTAGTCATTTCCTTCTCCAGGGGATCTTCCTGACCCAGGGATTGAACCTGGATCTCCTGCTTGGAGGAGGACGTTTTTGTTTTTATGTTTTTTTGTTTTTAACTACTGAGTCACTTGGAAACCAAAGATAAGCTACTAAGAAGTATTTTTGCAAAATGGTTAAGATTAGGAGCAAATACTATTTAATAAGCATAGTGACTGGCATGAGGCCCATAGGAACATATCTAGGTAGAGGCAGTATTTGACCCTCTTTACATGTATGAGCTGACCAGCAAAAAGTGGAAAATGCCTCACAGGTCTTTTTCATTGTGATGGAGGTCATTCTCCCATCATTTTCTGACTTCTTCAACCTCCATTCAAGAGAATTCACTGGACATTTTGACACTGCCTTTTACTCTTAGCCAACGTAAATAGACGGATGAAAAGAGTTATTAAAAGCATCTGTCCCTCTAGAATCAGCACTGTTCTAAAGTGTAGAGCAAAATGGGGTTCAATTTTTAATAGAATTCAACAAATATTGACGTGCCAAGGACTATTATATGTTTGTGTGAAGACTGTAATTAAATCAGTTCCAAGAGCCTGGTGCCAGTATGCTCCCCAAACAGGCACATTTCTTTTCCGAACTTCCAGCCAAGCACAGACCTAAGTGGAGGTTCATGAGCCACTCTTTCTGAGAAGGCTACTGTAAACTTGCACAGAGCCTCCCTAGGACACCAACCCTTCCTACCATCATCAATTCCTCAACCAAGGGACTCAACAGGCTCCTGAATTAGGAGGAAGTTCATATTCTGCAAGTCCATATTCATATTCCATGGTCGCAAATCTGCAGACAGATGGCTAAAGAGAGAATGCCACCAGAAAGCTGAAAGGACATCTTCCCCAGCAAAGCACAACTTTGTCACTTTTTGAGCTTTCTGACTGCCCCATCCATCAAAAATTCCTCCATTAAATTGCACTTAGCATTTCTACCCCCATGCAATTTCCCCATAAGCCCTAAAATATTGAGAGCTAAGAAAAATATAGGCTACTGTCACTAACTCGTGTCCAACTCTTTCGCGACCCTCTGAACTATCGCCCACCAGGCTCCTCTGTCTATGGAAGTTTCCGGGCAAGAATACTTGGAGTGGGTAGTCATTTCCTTCTCCAGGGGATCTTCCTGACCCAGGGATTGAACCTGGATCTCCTGCTTGGAGGAGGACGTTTTTGTTTTTATGTTTTTTTGTTTTTAACTACTGAGTCACTTGGAAACCAAAGATAAGCTACTAAGAAGTATTTTTGCAAAATGGTTAAGATTAGGAGCAAATACTATTTAATAAGCATAGTGACTGGCATGAGGCCCATAGGAACATATCTAGGTAGAGGCAGTATTTGACCCTCTTTACATGTATGAGCTGACCAGCAAAAAGTGGAAAATGCCTCACAGGTCTTTTTCATTGTGATGGAGGTCATTCTCCCATCATTTTCTGACTTCTTCAACCTCCATTCAAGAGAATTCACTGGACATTTTGACACTGCCTTTTACTCTTAGCCCACAGAGATCTTACTCTTTCTGTGAATGCCACTACCTTACCTGGAAGTCAAATTGAGGAAACCTCTGTTGAACAGCCCATGATTTCATGGCTTACTTTCTCTCCCACTGGGAAAGGCCTAGTCCGGAAAACTAATTGTGATAACAGGACTCCTGTCCTGACAATGATGCCAAGTATATTAAAAGCACTCATCGATGTGAGGAAACCCGACCTCACATAGTGCGTGAGAAATGTGTACTACCAGAATATTCTTACCAATTTTCTCAATTCAGGGACACACCCCAAGCAACGTAAAAAACTGAACCTGAGGTTGTCCACTTCCCTCCAAACTGACCCTTCTACTTGCCCTGCTCTGAGTTCCAGGGCCATATATTCTCCATCTTTTCTTATCAAGGATACTTTGTTTTATCTTTCGGGTTCTCTGGTGTTCACATCATAGAGGTAATGTCACTCTATTTCCACACCGGAGCCAGGAACAGCCAAGACCATCTATTTGTCCCAGAGAAGAGAAATGCACATTTTGTTTTTTTTTTTTAAATCCTCTTTAACATTTTCAAAGATATCTTGGAATGTAATTGACCTAACTGAGGATTTCAAAGAAAGACTTTTCCACCAATGACCTCTTAAGAGTCAATGAATATGAATGTTACCATATTTCTTTGACACCATCAAAATGAAAAATAAGTACAAAAACCAAACTTGACAAGATTAGATGCAGAATTAATAAAGAAGGCTTGGGAAATGCAAATGCTGCCAGACACTTTCCAGAGATGCCGTGTCTCTATCATTCAGTCCCTTCTCATATTCAAAGCTGAAAGTCCAAAAAGAATGAAAATTCTACTTACAAAGAAAATACATCATCCCAACCACATGAGGGGCTTGAGTCAATTGATATATTAAATGTAAAATATCCCTAATATCCAATACATTAAGAATAGATATTCTGGTCAGTCTATGCATCCATTGTTCAAAAGCACTTATACTAAATATGCATCCATAAATATGCACACAGAGAAAGGATTGTCTCTGGGCACCCATGGTCAGTATTGTTTTTCTTGCTTCTAACTCATGCATGTGAATTAAACCCAACTTCAGTGAACTTGGAAACCCATATATCACCAGCAACCAATCTGTGAATGTGAGTGTGTCATTGGTGGGAAGGGAAAAGAAAATTTAATTAGGTGTTCTAGGCAAATCAAGCCACCCATGAGAGTATTTTCTGGACATGATGGCATTTTTATTGGCCTGGAATTGCTGCATGATGTTATTTTCCTAAGCTAATATATTTTTTTGAACAAAAGTCTGACCAAAGTATGTGGCAAAAGTCAGATGTTGTTTCTTCAGTTGAGGGGTGGGTCAGAGGAGGCCTCACTTTGGAGCTGTCATGTATGAATGGTTTTAGCTTCTTAAATTGGCTAAAACTGGTTGTATTAGAATGGCAGTAAGAATCCTTGAGTGGAAGAAAATGAAACCTGGAAAAATCTGAAAAGCTTTCCAGGAAAACAGACACTTTATCATATGCCATGCTCGTACTATTAATGATTAGCTGATTTTCATAAGAAGAATAAAAAATGTTTCAGATAGTGAGTGATGAAAATAATCAGCAACACTAACTGTACCAGACAGCGACAGTCAATAAGGCAGTTAGCATTGTGAAAGCACTGTCAACAGTACAAAAAATGTATTCGATGATCCCTATCTAGAAACTCATCATCAAACTGGAGAGGCTACAATATGTAGCAAAGAATACCAGCTACAGTAAACACCTCTTTACAGAAATGTTCTTTCTCACCAGTTTTGCCTGGCTAATTCTTATTCATCTTTCAAGAATGATTTTACAATTAGGTCTTCTGGGAAGCATGACCCAGTCTGCCCCACACTGTGCTGGGTGGTATTTCACTGCACTCTGTGCTTTATCTCCAGTAGAGCAGAGGTCCCACTGTATCATTGCAGCCTCCCCACCTAAGCAGTGAGCTACTGAGAACTCTGTCTTTTGCCTTTGTTTTCCTAGTTCTTGGCTCCACTGGCAGTGAGGAGGGTTTCAATAAGTGTTTGGTAGATTAGTGTGGAATGTCATCAGTGGGGATGAAAAATAATGGAAGCTAAATAAATAAGAAAAAGCTCTGTGACGTAGATTCTTACGATCCAACAGTAGCAGAGTTATAGTGGACAGTGGTCTCCCTTCTGCCCAGCATCTGTCTTCCCAGAATTGCCCTTGACGCATCCTGTGTGATTCTGGGACACCTTCCCTTGACCTTAGCCATGTGACCTAAGCTGGGTACACAGTCGTTAGAAGAACTAGACATATAACTCAACCATAGCCAACTGGAACCTTTTCGTGAAGTGGACATAGGATGAGATTCTTCTGTTAGAATCCAAGTTGTAAGTCTATCAGCTTCTGTCTTATCCTCCACAAGGGAAGAATGTATCAGAAACAGAGGAATAATCAAGAGGAGGAGCAAGACACAGAGTCAAAGCAAGCTTCAGATCCATATCTAGAGCTGCAATTAGATACACAATGCATGCTCTGTTTTGTTTCTGTTAGGATAAAGGGCGGTTTGCCACTTGGAACCCAAAGAGTTGCATCTAATGCAAGAAATCTACATTAAAGTGTCTAGTAAAAAATTTGTGATCTCAATTAACCCCCCAAATGATCTCCAATGATTGGCATTTTTTTTACTCCAATTCTAAAGATAAATCCATTGAGGCTCAAAGCGATAAACTATTTTTCTTAAGATCTCACAAGGAAAATGTGGCAAATTTACCTACATATTCTGATTTCAAGTGTGATATTCTTTAAATGTGCTAATGTAAAGCAGTATCCATTGCTGCTTTTCGATGGAGTTAAGACTCTGTATCAAACTCACAAAAGCACAAAGCATGCTATCATACTAATGTATAGCAGGAGGGTCCTGGCCGAGGCTATGCTGAGAATGGGGGCAGGAGAACAGTAACTGTCCTTATTTCTGGGCAGAGGAAGGGATGGCTTTCTGCTCAGAGTTTTTTCACAGCACCAAGTGTGCAGGGCTTTGTTTATGAGTATATTTCTGGGACATCTCAGAAATGCTTTGATGGGTGTTTATGACTGAGAAGCTGTGTAAACAGTGTAATGAACAAGGAAATTTTGTGTATAGAGACTCATTTT
Organism: Tragulus kanchil; assembly: GCA_022376925.1. Taxonomy (NCBI): domain Eukaryota; kingdom Metazoa; phylum Chordata; class Mammalia; order Artiodactyla; family Tragulidae; genus Tragulus; species Tragulus kanchil. The sequence continues at coordinate 84,398,803 of JAIOJX010000002.1, read as the reverse complement.
TACCCACAATTGGGCAAAGTTTGAGCAATTCAGGTTAAATTTGTCTTCCTCGAATAACCTGTTTAGAGTTTTAGGAACTAAAAAAGATGGAAATATATTTACTCAAAAATGTTTCCATCTACTGTCTTTAATCAGGAACAGAGAAGAAGATACTAGCTAGGAAGAGCTATGTGTCTAGAAAGATCAATTTTTATGTTAAAGTGTTCATCTGTCTTCCCAGAATTGCCCTTGACGCATCCTGTGTGATTCTGGGACACCTTCCCTTGACCTTAGCCATGTGACCTAAGCTGGGTACACAGTCGTTAGAAGAACTAGACATATAACTCAACCATAGCCAACTGGAACCTTTTCGTGAAGTGGACATAGGATGAGATTCTTCTGTTAGAATCCAAGTTGTAAGTCTATCAGCTTCTGTCTTATCCTCCACAAGGGAAGAATGTATCAGAAACAGAGGAATAATCAAGAGGAGGAGCAAGACACAGAGTCAAAGCAAGCTTCAGATCCATATCTAGAGCTGCAATTAGATACACAATGCATGCTCTGTTTTGTTTCTGTTAGGATAAAGGGCGGTTTGCCACTTGGAACCCAAAGAGTTGCATCTAATGCAAGAAATCTACATTAAAGTGTCTAGTAAAAAATTTGTGATCTCAATTAACCCCCCAAATGATCTCCAATGATTGGCATTTTTTTTACTCCAATTCTAAAGATAAATCCATTGAGGCTCAAAGCGATAAACTATTTTTCTTAAGATCTCACAAGGAAAATGTGGCAAATTTACCTACATATTCTGATTTCAAGTGTGATATTCTTTAAATGTGCTAATGTAAAGCAGTATCCATTGCTGCTTTTCGATGGAGTTAAGACTCTGTATCAAACTCACAAAAGCACAAAGCATGCTATCATACTAATGTATAGCAGGAGGGTCCTGGCCGAGGCTATGCTGAGAATGGGGGCAGGAGAACAGTAACTGTCCTTATTTCTGGGCAGAGGAAGGGATGGCTTTCTGCTCAGAGTTTTTTCACAGCACCAAGTGTGCAGGGCTTTGTTTATGAGTATATTTCTGGGACATCTCAGAAATGCTTTGATGGGTGTTTATGACTGAGAAGCTGTGTAAACAGTGTAATGAACAAGGAAATTTTGTGTATAGAGACTCATTTTTACCCACAATTGGGCAAAGTTTGAGCAATTCAGGTTAAATTTGTCTTCCTCGAATAACCTGTTTAGAGTTTTAGGAACTAAAAAAGATGGAAATATATTTACTCAAAAATGTTTCCATCTACTGTCTTTTTAATCAGGAACAGAGAAGAAGATACTAGCTAGGAAGAGCTATGTGTCTAGAAAGATCAATTTTTTATGTTAAAGTGTTATTAGAAGTAGGATAAATTTGGTTGAACTTCAAAATGAAAGACAAATTGGTGGTATCATCTTGATCAGCCTCTTTGAATTTCAGGTTGCTCATTCATGCAATTAACATACTTATTAATTATTAATTAATAATTACCCTCAGGATATCTGCAAAGATATTGGGCTGCAAAAGTTCAGACATGATTGAAATAACTTAGCATGCATGTGCACAATAGGTTAATTTTACAAATGCACATAATTAACATTAGGATAGTATAAATATTAACTAATCTTACCTGTGATACCACATTCAACATGATTTTGCTTATAACATTTCTCAGATCGAAAGATTTTTTTGTTCCAGGTTAAAAAAATAATTCTAATAACTATTTCTTTTAGCTCTTCAAATGGAAACTGCCTGAAGATACGCTTTCTTTGGTAAGTTTATATTTCAACATGTGTACCTATATTATATACTATACACTCTAGAGATACTATACATTGTATTCAATTCAAAATGAATGGAATAAAAGACAGCTCTAAGAAAGATCTTTCATTTCAAATGTTCTACTTTTATTTATATAATAATGAAAAAATCTTAGTAACTAACATACTTTTGTGTTTAGGGAACAATTCCATCCTATTTGTAGGCATTTACCTTCTCATTTTCGCTTTTTTTTTATTTTGGTCAGAATATGAGAACTGAACTTCTTCAACTTGCAGGAAAGGCTCTGCTCAGGATGTAAACTGACATAACCCAGTCTGCCAGTACAAAAGGACTTGCCTGCCCTCCCACAGGTGAGGTTTGGCACTGAATTCTACCACCTGGCAAGGTCAGTGTAGCTTCCTGACCTGGATTCTCCTTCCAGGGTTGCAGTCCTCCCAAAAGTGTTTGTCCACCTTTGGATAGAGACTCATTTTACCCACAATTGGGCAAAGTTTGAGCAATTCAGGTTAAATTTGTCTTCCTCGAATAACCTGTTTAGAGTTTTAGGAACTAAAAAAGATGGAAATATATTTACTCAAAAATGTTTCCATCTACTGTCTTTTTAATCAGGAACAGAGAAGAAGATACTAGCTAGGAAGAGCTATGTGTCTAGAAAGATCAATTTTTTATGTTAAAGTGTTATTAGAAGTAGGATAAATTTGGTTGAACTTCAAAATGAAAGACAAATTGGTGGTATCATCTTGATCAGCCTCTTTGAATTTCAGGTTGCTCATTCATGCAATTAACATACTTATTAATTATTAATTAATAATTACCCTCAGGATATCTGCAAAGATATTGGGCTGCAAAAGTTCAGACATGATTGAAATAACTTAGCATGCATGTGCACAATAGGTTAATTTTACAAATGCACATAATTAACATTAGGATAGTATAAATATTAACTAATCTTACCTGTGATACCACATTCAACATGATTTTGCTTATAACATTTCTCAGATCGAAAGATTTTTTTGTTCCAGGTTAAAAAAATAATTCTAATAACTATTTCTTTTAGCTCTTCAAATGGAAACTGCCTGAAGATACGCTTTCTTTGGTAAGTTTATATTTCAACATGTGTACCTATATTATATACTATACACTCTAGAGATACTATACATTGTATTCAATTCAAAATGAATGGAATAAAAGACAGCTCTAAGAAAGATCTTTCATTTCAAATGTTCTACTTTTATTTATATAATAATGAAAAAATCTTAGTAACTAACATACTTTTGTGTTTAGGGAACAATTCCATCCTATTTGTAGGCATTTACCTTCTCATTTTCGCTTTTTTTTTTTTTTTTTTTTGGTCAGAATATGAGAACTGAACTTCTTCAACTTGCAGGAAAGGCTCTGCTCAGGATGTAAACTGACATAACCCAACCTGCCAGTACAAAGGACTTGCCTGCCCTCCCACAGGTGAGGTTTGGCACTGAATTCTACCACCTGGCAAGGTCAGTGTAGCTTCCTGACCTGGATTCTCCTTCCAGGGTTGCAGTCCTCCAAGTCCTTTCCTAGCCCCAAACCTCTCAGTGTTTGTCCCAACCTTTGGATAGCTAGTCTGCTGGGTTTAGAGGCCTGCCCTAAAGCCATGATGTGCACTGATATAGGCACTGGGTTAAAAAGGAAGCAAGGCAGAGGAAAGGCATGCTAATCACGCCCATGGTTGTTCCTGCCCTTTAGCTGCAAAGTTGTGGCCAATTCCTTTGCAAGTCCATGGACTATAGCCTGCCAAGCTCCTCTGTCCAGGCAAGAAAACTGGAGTGGGCTGCCACTTCCTTCTCCAGGGGATCTTCCCAACCCAGGGACTGAACCCACGTCTCTCATAATAGCAGGCAGATTCTTTACCAGTGAGCCATCAGGGAGGCCCATAATCATGCATGGCCTATTACTTTCTATTATTTCAGTACTTTGACTATCCTATTCCCTTTCCTAAGATATATTCTGTCACCTGTCTCTGTTTTGGGTTCTGTTTTAACACAGAGAGATTTGCCTGGAGTCAATAACGAAGTGTAAACTGTGTGATTACTAGTGTCACCACAGCTCGTAACTCCTGCTGCCCTAAACAAAATTAGGAACCGGTGGATATCAATCTCAGCTCTGTGCAAACAGGAGCTTGCCACAGGCCCATGTATATCCGGATTTGGAACCTGGTGCTACTTCTTTGGGAGGCATCCCTACACCAAGTGAATTTCTCCTCCTTTTATTCAATTCAAAATGAATGGAATAAAAGACAGCTCTAAGAAAGATCTTTCATTTCAAATGTTCTACTTTTATTTATATAATAATGAAAAAATCTTAGTAACTAACATACTTTTGTGTTTAGGGAACAATTCCATCCTATTTGTAGGCATTTACCTTCTCATTTTCGCTTTTTTTTTTTTTTTTTTTTTGGTCAGAATATGAGAACTGAACTTCTTCAACTTGCAGGAAAGGCTCTGCTCAGGATGTAAACTGACATAACCCAGTCTGCCAGTACAAAAGGACTTGCCTGCCCTCCCACAGGTGAGGTTTGGCACTGAATTCTACCACCTGGCAAGGTCAGTGTAGCTTCCTGACCTGGATTCTCCTTCCAGGGTTGCAGTCCTCCAAGTCCTTTCCTAGCCCCAAACCTCTCAGTGTTTGTCCCAACCTTTGGATAGCTAGTCTGCTGGGTTTAGAGGCCTGCCCTAAAGCCATGATGTGCACTGATATAGGCACTGGGTTAAAAAGGAAGCAAGGCAGAGGAAAGGCATGCTAATCACGCCCATGGTTGTTCCTGCCCTTTAGCTGCAAAGTTGTGGCCAATTCCTTTGCAAGTCCATGGACTATAGCCTGCCAAGCTCCTCTGTCCAGGCAAGAAAACTGGAGTGGGCTGCCACTTCCTTCTCCAGGGGATCTTCCCAACCCAGGGACTGAACCCACGTCTCTCATAATAGCAGGCAGATTCTTTACCAGTGAGCCATCAGGGAGGCCCATAATCATGCATGGCCTATTACTTTCTATTATTTCAGTACTTTGACTATCCTATTCCCTTTCCTAAGATATATTCTGTCACCTGTCTCTGTTTTGGGTTCTGTTTTAACACAGAGAGATTTGCCTGGAGTCAATAACGAAGTGTAAACTGTGTGATTACTAGTGTCACCACAGCTCGTAACTCCTGCTGCCCTAAACAAAATTAGGAACCGGTGGATATCAATCTCAGCTCTGTGCAAACAGGAGCTTGCCACAGGCCCATGTATATCCGGATTTGGAACCTGGTGCTACTTCTTTGGGAGGCATCCCTACACCAAGTGAATCTCCTCCTTCACTGGGGAAACAGATTACTTCCCCTATTTTTGTTGGCCTCCTGTAAAATCCCTGCAAGAACCAAAGCCAAGGACACACAGATTTTGAAAACACCCACACTAAATAGGATGTCTAAAAATAATTCACTTCTTTCATCAGTAAACAAGTTTTATTGTTCTTATTAGCTACTTCTCCCTACTAGAGAAAAAAGAAAAATCAATTATTTAAAGATAATAAGTTTTCAAATCAAAAGTAATAATGGTTCTGTGATAGAAAATGTAGGAAAAAAAAAAAAAACTAAACTAAAGAAGGGTCTAAAGAAAAAAGACTTATTACATTCATCAAATAAAATCATTCATTATATCTAGTTCAGAGAATATAAATTTTAATGCAAACACACACAAATGTGTACATAACAAATACACAGATATGTAAGAAATTACAGTCCTTTTCCTCATTGATTTGTTTTGTCCTCATATTGTTTGATTTTCAATGAATAGCTAAAAAAAAGAAAACTTTTATGTGACTATCAAGTGTGTCTGGGAAAGACCCCACAGGAGGAGAACGGAAAATCTGAGTTTAGTTCTTATTTTCTTGGTTTAGTTTACAGCATGGACTTGGAAAAGTTATTTGTCCTCTCTGGACTTGACTCACCTATAAAACAGCAGAGCAGAAATTAATGCCCTCTAAATTCTTGTGTACATCTACGGAACTAAGATGCAGCAACTTGATATCATCTCATGGTCATCAGAACAACTCCTGGAAAAAAAGACAAAAAACATACTATCTTTCTAGATTTCAGATATATGCATTAATATACGATACTTTTTTTTTTTTTTCTCTAATTTACCTCACTCTGTAAAATAGGCTCTATGTTCATCCACCTCATTAGGACAGAGTCAAATATGTTCTTTTTATGGCTGAGTACTATTCCACTGTATATATGTATCATGTGTTCTGTGCATGCTAAGTCCCTTCAGTCATTTCTAACTCTTTGTGACCCTATGGACTGTAGCCCACAAGGCGTCTCTCTCCATGGTATTTGCCATGCCCTCCTCCAGGAGATCTTCCCCACCCAACGATCAAACCCTCATCTCTTATGTTTCCTGCATTGGCAAGTGGCTTCTTTACCACTAGGACCAACTGGGAAGCTCAATATATGTACCACAACTTACTTACTCATTTGATGGAAATCTAGGTTGCTTCCATATCCTAGTTATTGTAAATAGTGTTGCAGTGAACATTGGGGTACATGCGTCTATTTTGATTATAGTTTATGTACTGATGACCCTACTTGCAGGGCAGCCATGGAGACACAGATGTAGAGAACAGACTTGTGGACACAATCGGGGAAGGAGAGGGCGGGATGAACGGAGAGAGCAGCACGGACACATATTTATCTCCATATGTGAAACAGATAGCCTGTGGGAATTCGCTGTGACACAGGGGGCTCAATCCAGGGCTCTGTGACAACATAGAGGGGTGGGATGGGGTGGAAGATGGGAGGGAGATTCCAGAGGGAGGGGACGTACGTTTATATAAGGCTGATTTGTGTTGATGTATGGCAGAAGCCAACACAATTTATAAAGCGATTGTCTTCCACTTAAAAAGAAATATTAAAAAAACAACAAACACTGTTGGCCAGGATGCTGAGAAAAGGGAAACAGAACTATCATGTTGTTGTCAACGCTGTGGCTAAGTTGTGTCCGACTCTTTGCAAACTCATGGACTGTAACCCACCAGGCTCCAGCGTCCATGGGATTTCTCAGGCAAGAAAACCGGAGTGGGTTATCATTTCCTTCACCAGGGAATCCTCCAGACCCAGGGATCGTTATTGCATCTCTGGTAGGTGCATTCTTTTACCACTGAGCCACCAGGAAAACTAAAAAACTACCATAAGATCCAGCAATTCTTCTCCTGAGTATGTATCTGAAGAAAATGAAAATACTAATTTGAAAAGATACATGTGCCTTAATGCTCACAGCACCAATGTTTCCAATAGCCAAGATATAGCTAACAACCTAAGAATATTAGTCAGTTATAAAAAAGTTATAAACTTTTGTTCAACATGGGTGAAACTGGAGAGTTCACTATGCTTAGAAAAATAAGACAGAGAAAAAGAAATACTTACAATTTTACTTACACGTGGAATCTAAAAAAAAAAAAGTGAATTAATGTAACAAAATAAAAACAGACTCACAGATACAGAGTTAGTGGTTACCAGTGAGGAGAAGGGTAGGGGAGAAGGAGAAGACAAGGGAAATGGATGAAAAGGTACAAACTACTAGGTTTAAAATAAATAAAAACAAGTATATAATGTATGAACCAGGGAACATAACCAATATTTTATAATAAGCTTAAATGGCATAAAATTCATACAAATATCTAATCAGTATTGCATACCTAAAACTAAAGATAACATTATAAATCAAATGACCCTCAATTTCTTTAAAAATTTAAGTACTAAGATGCTGTGAGTCTATGCTCTTCTAAAGTGTTAATATTAAAATGACAAATAAAAGTTTTAGCTAAGACACAATGAAATAGATACCAGATGCCAAACTGTGTTATGAGACAGAGCAACTTACTAAAAACAAAGTGTGCAAAGTACATAACAAAGTGAGTAGAATTGTCCTTTGTTTTCTGAGCATGAAGGGTAAAATTTTTTTCCTTTGTAATGGCACTAGGGGTATCAAGAAGAGTGAGAGATAATACAAAAAAATTAATTAATGTTGATGAAGTTTAACTGCTTGAATGACAATGTTTTACCTATTTTACCATACAGTATGTAGTCACTGATGTCTTTGGCAAGTATATGGATGTAACTGGAATTATACATACGGAGTGCATATCTAATTTTTTTTCGACTTTTGTCCCTTCTGTAGCAGAGGCGTCTTGTTGCTATTTTTGTGGTCAAGCACAGAGGTTTAGAGAAATGATCTTTCCTTGTGCCTTTGTCACTTTTTTTTTTTTTTAAGATCTTTTATATCCTTTGAGGGAACTTGGTTTTTTTGGTGGGGGGGCAGGTTGGGGAGGGAGCGGTGCGGGCGGGTCACTTCTATTTGTCTTTCATTTATCTGTTTTCATCCATCTTTGCTCTTTGGCTCCTGTGGGCCTCCCATCGCGGTGGCCTCTGTTGTTGCAGAGCGCCGGCTCTGGGCGCATGCGCTCCAGAGCTCCAGCAAAATAAGCTTAAACATGGTTTTTTGAAACTGGAGAGTTCACTATGCTTAGAAAAATAAGACAGAGAAAAAGAAATACTTACAATTTTACTTACACGTGGAATCTAAAAAAAAAAAAGTGAATTAATGTAACAAAATAAAAACAGACTCACAGATACAGAGTTAGTGGTTACCAGTGAGGAGAAGGGTAGGGGAGAAGGAGAAGACAAGGGAAATGGATGAAAAGGTACAAACTACTAGGTTTAAAATAAATAAAAACAAGTATATAATGTATGAACCAGGGAACATAACCAATATTTTATAATAAGCTTAAATGGCATAAAATTCATACAAATATCTAATCAGTATTGCATACCTAAAACTAAAGATAACATTATAAATCAAATGACCCTCAATTTCTTTAAAAAATTTAAGTACTAAGATGCTGTGAGTCTATGCTCTTCTAAAGTGTTAATATTAAAATGACAAATAAAAGTTTTAGCTAAGACACAATGAAATAGATACCAGATGCCAAACTGTGTTATGAGACAGAGCAACTTACTAAAAACAAAGTGTGCAAAGTACATAACAAAGTGAGTAGAATTGTCCTTTGTTTTCTGAGCATGAAGGGTAAAATTTTTTTCCTTTGTAATGGCACTAGGGGTATCAAGAAGAGTGAGAGATAATACAAAAAAATTAATTAATGTTGATGAAGTTTAACTGCTTGAATGACAATGTTTTACCTATTTTACCATACAGTATGTAGTCACTGATGTCTTTGGCAAGTATATGGATGTAACTGGAATTATACATACGGAGTGCATATCTAATTTTTTTTCGACTTTTGTCCCTTCTGTAGCAGAGGCGTCTTGTTGCTATTTTTGTGGTCAAGCACAGAGGTTTAGAGAAATGATCTTTCCTTGTGCCTTTGTCACTTTTTTTTTTTTTTAAGATCTTTTATATCCTTTGAGGGAACTTGGTTTTTTTGGTGGGGGGGCAGGTTGGGGAGGGAGCGGTGCGGGCGGGTCACTTCTATTTGTCTTTCATTTATCTGTTTTCATCCATCTTTGCTCTTTGGCCCGTGTGAGCCACCCATTGCAGTGGTCTCTGCTGTCGCAGAGCACCAGCTCTGGGCACGTGTGCTCCAGAGCTCCAGCTCGGTAATTGGACACATCAGTCCAGCTGCTCCGCTACACATGGGATCTTCCCAGGCCAGGGATCGAACCGGCGCCCCTTGCACTGCAAGGCGGCGTCCTTACCCACTTTTTAAGGGGAGTGTTTGCTTGATGCCCAGCAGCACATGCGTCCACGTGCACATGACCCTGTCTGAGAAGTTGTATTCCTACATATGCCAGAAAAGCCTGTGTTTATTTTAATGCTTACACTACACAAATCCAAGATTGGTGTTATAATTAGGGATCCAGTTTAATCCCCTCTCACCATTAAAATTTGCTTTGTGGAATTTTCCTTACCTCGCTTATTTGTTACTCTGCTTCACAGTTTTAGAATTCCAAACAGAATCTATCTAATTCAACTGTGCTGGTATCCATAGGACACACTATCTGTTTACTTACTTCAAGGTTCCAAGGATAATTAAAATACATTTCCTTTAAATTTTATATTGTTTGCCACAATTATATAAAAGAATTGCTGGGTTTCCCAGGTGGTTCAGTGGTAAAGAAACCGCCTGCCAACGCAGGAGGCATGGGTTTGATCTCTGGGTCAGGAAGATCCCTGGAAGAAGGAAATGGCAACCTACTCCAGCATTCTTGCCTGGAAAATTCCATTGACAGAGGAGCCTGGCTGGCTGCCATCCATGGGATCACAAAGAGTCGGACAAAACTGAGTGACTGTGCGTACAGCTGAAGTCAGTCCTACTGCCCAATGTGACATATGCTGTTTCAGCGTTAAGCACACTCCACCCTTGAGAGGTCATATTTCACGAGTGACGAAATTTGTGTGTATAGGGTTGGAGGATGGTGGGCAAAAAGGAGTTTTGGAGGGGGATGTGTAAGCACAGAGGTTTAGAGAAATGATCTTTCCTTGTGCCTTTGTCACTTTTTTTTTTTTTTAAGATCTTTTATATCCTTTGAGGGAACTTGGTTTTTTTGGTGGGGGGGCAGGTTGGGGAGGGAGCGGTGCGGGCGGGTCACTTCTATTTGTCTTTCATTTATCTGTTTTCATCCATCTTTGCTCTTTGGCCCGTGTGAGCCACCCATTGCAGTGGTCTCTGCTGTCGCAGAGCACCAGCTCTGGGTGCATGCCCTCCAGAGCTCTGGCTCGGTAATTGGACACATCAGTCCAGCTGCTCCGCTAAAATGGGATCTTCCCAGGCCAGGGATCGAACCGGCGCCCCTTGCACTGCAAGGCGGCGTCCTTACCCACTTTTTAAGGGGAGTGTTTGCTTGATGCCCAGCAGCACATGCGTCCACGTGCACATGACCCTGTCTGAGAAGTTGTATTCCTACATATGCCAGAAAAGCCTGTGTTTATTTTAATGCTTACACTACACAAATCCAAGATTGGTGTTATAATTAGGGATCCAGTTTAATCCCCTCTCACCATTAAAATTTGCTTTGTGGAATTTTCCTTACCTCGCTTATTTGTTACTCTGCTTCACAGTTTTAGAATTCCAAACAGAATCTATCTAATTCAACTGTGCTGGTATCCATAGGACACACTATCTGTTTACTTACTTCAAGGTTCCAAGGATAATTAAAATACATTTCCTTTAAATTTTATATTGTTTGCCACAATTATATAAAAGAATTGCTGGGTTTCCCAGGTGGTTCAGTGGTAAAGAAACCGCCTGCCAACGCAGGAGGCATGGGTTTGATCTCTGGGTCAGGAAGATCCCTGGAAGAAGGAAATGGCAACCTACTCCAGCATTCTTGCCTGGAAAATTCCATTGACAGAGGAGCCTGGCTGGCTGCCATCCATGGGATCACAAAGAGTCGGACAAAACTGAGTGACTGTGCGTACAGCTGAAGTCAGTCCTACTGCCCAATGTGACATATGCTGTTTCAGCGTTAAGCACACTCCACCCTTGAGAGGTCATATTTCACGAGTGACGAAATTTGTGTGTATAGGGTTGGAGGATGGTGGGGAGGCAAGGAGAAGGAGAGGCTATGTATACATTCATATAAGGAATTGGGGCTTCCTTTGGGTTTAAAACACCGTATAAACACATTATTGTTAGTAAAATTGAAGACCTGGTTAAACTGGAAAACCAGAGGTAAGAAAGAATTTTTGTTTTTAAATATGGAAATAGAAGAAGCCATAACTGAAAATAAAGTGGGGTTCCTGGATAGTCAGCCTCCTGTGTTTTTGGTTGGTGAAAGTCAATGGAATCCTTTCATAGCAAGCAAAAATTGGCTACAAGGGCAGCTGACATTGGAAACACAGCACAGAGCTCATGTTTTGTGGAGTTTATTGACTGCTTCCCAAACAGAAGAAATAAACAGAGAGCTGGGTTTTTAATTTTAGGATCTATTTGCACCCTATTAAATTAGAGAACCCAAATGACGTGTGCTCGGAGAAACTCCTGAATGCATGAACACTTTCTTTCCTAGCCTGACAAAAGATGATTCAGTTCTCAGTAGACACATATCAACTCCTTGTTCAGAAGCATCAGTCACTAGGATGAGACACAAAATATTGCTTTTGCCAAAGTGTTTGTGATAATGTCTTAGCTCTGCCAGCTATGTAATTTTAGTTCAGTTTGAAGAAGTTCTTAAGAAAAACAAGTTATGTGTTGACAATCACTAACCGTGAAGTTTGCTAAACTGAGACTTGAATTGGGAGGCCTACAGCTTCTTCATTAGCATGAGGTCAGTTGATTTCATTATGAAGTTTATTTTTTAAACTTATCGAACACTTTCCATATATATTATTTTCTCCTACCTTAATAATTTACCTACTTTATCAATATATTTATTATATGTCTTCTATCATTTTAAAACTTATCACTTTCCATATATATACTATTTTCCTCTGTTAACAATTAGAATATTTTATCAATATATTTATTCTATATCTTCTATCTTCATAATGAGAGTTCAAAGAGAGCAAGGAGCATTTCTGTATTTGTAGGGACCAGTATGGTACCTATTGCCTAGTAACTACACAATAAATGCTTTCATAAAAGAGTAAAGTCACACAACACACCTACCCCCTTAAGAGAGCTGGTGAGCTTGACTTTAGAAGGATGAATCTTTAGCAGCAGGTTTGCTCTGTATTGCCTTATGCCTTCTATGAAATGGATGAACTATTAATAAAATACAAAACCTGGTATCTGTGAAAAATCAGGAGGCAATTAGGTCTGGATATTTTTTTTTCTTCTCAAAGCAACACATTTATATATGATTTCATGAAGCTTTATAGACTTATAAAAACCTTCCAGATCATTTGAAAGCTGCATTAACTACTAGGTTTACATAACTAGAAATATTAATCAGAAGACAGCTGGATTTCAGAGTTGGAACGTTTCTGTTTAATATAATGTTGAATAGAATAATGATGATATTTCACTATAGTTTCCTTTCACTAAGGTTGCAACATAAAAGTCAATAATTAATAGGCCAGTTTTAAGAGACTTCTTTTTTTGTAATCTCAGAAACGCTACAATTTAGTAAGAAAATGAAATGATTCTTTACTATAATGACTCACAAGTCTTCTTTCTTTTCCAAATTGAGATTTTGTGAACAACTTATGCTTCTAGGAATGTTCTCATGTTGTAGGCCTAGCTATCCATTTAAATTCAAATAACTTATTCTAAAACATAATTCATAAATTCACAATATAGTATATTTAACATAAAAATATGCCATATATGTTCTGTGTTAATGTCTTAGCTCTGCCAGCTAGTAATATCAGTTTGAAGAAGTTCTTAAGAAAAACAAGTTATGTGTTGACAATCACTAACCGTGAAGTTTGCTAAACTGAGACTTGAATTGGGAGGCCTACAGCTTCTTCATTAGCATGAGGTCAGTTGATTTCATTATGAAGTTTATTTTTTAAACTTATCGAACACTTTCCATATATATTATTTTCTCCTACCTTAATAATTTACCTACTTTATCAATATATTTATTATATGTCTTCTATCATTTTAAAACTTATCACTTTCCATATATATACTATTTTCCTCTGTTAACAATTAGAATATTTTATCAATATATTTATTCTATATCTTCTATCTTCATAATGAGAGTTCAAAGAGAGCAAGGAGCATTTCTGTATTTGTAGGGACCAGTATGGTACCTATTGCCTAGTAACTACACAATAAATGCTTTCATAAAAGAGTAAAGTCACACAACACACCTACCCCCTTAAGAGAGCTGGTGAGCTTGACTTTAGAAGGATGAATCTTTAGCAGCAGGTTTGCTCTGTATTGCCTTATGCCTTCTATGAAATGGATGAACTATTAATAAAATACAAAACCTGGTATCTGTGAAAAATCAGGAGGCAATTAGGTCTGGATATTTTTTTTTCTTCTCAAAGCAACACATTTATATATGATTTCATGAAGCTTTATAGACTTATAAAAACCTTCCAGATCATTTGAAAGCTGCATTAACTACTAGGTTTACATAACTAGAAATATTAATCAGAAGACAGCTGGATTTCAGAGTTGGAACGTTTCTGTTTAATATAATGTTGAATAGAATAATGATGATATTTCACTATAGTTTCCTTTCACTAAGGTTGCAACATAAAAGTCAATAATTAATAGGCCAGTTTTAAGAGACTTCTTTTTTTGTAATCTCAGAAACGCTACAATTTAGTAAGAAAATGAAATGATTCTTTACTATAATGACTCACAAGTCTTCTTTCTTTTCCAAATTGAGATTTTGTGAACAACTTATGCTTCTAGGAATGTTCTCATGTTGTAGGCCTAGCTATCCATTTAAATTCAAATAACTTATTCTAAAACATAATTCATAAATTCACAATATAGTATATTTAACATAAAAATATGCCATATATGTTCTGTGTTATATATATTTAACACATATATGTAATACGTGTGTATACGATATGTTATGCCTTTATCTACATATTACCAAAAGCCTGAACAACAAAAGAAAGATTTGACGTACTCAACTAAACGAAATTAAAACTTTTTCTGCATCAAAAGACATCATCAAAAAAGTGAAAAATCAATCTATAGAATGGAAGGTGGTATTTACAAATCATGCATCTGATGAGGGTCTAGCATCCAGAATATATAAAGAACTCTAACCACTCAACACACACAAATCACAAAATGCAAACACAATATGGGCACTGGACTTGAACAAACACTTTTCTAAAGAAGATATATTAACTACCAACAATAAAATGAAATCATGTTCAGCATCACTGGTCATTAGGCAAATGAAATCATAACCACAAAGAGATAACACTTCACACCAGCACAACTATAATTAGAAAAATAAAAAATAGCCAAGAATGGTAAGGAAATGAGAAGCTCATTTCTAGTGAGAATGTATAATGGTTCAGCTACTGTGAAAAATACTTTGGCAGTTCCTCAAAAAGTCAGACACAATAATGACCCAAATCCACTCTTACGTAGAGACTCCCAACGACACTCAAAAAAACAGACACTCAAATGAACACATATATACTATGTTCACAGCAGCACTACCAAAAAATCTGAAAGATGGGAACAGCCCAATTGTCCTTCAATGGCTAAACAGATAAAAAAAAGAAAAAAAGAAAAAAAAAGAAATTGTGACAAATACACAATGGAAAATTACTTAGGCATTTAAAAAAAAGAGAACAACTTACAATCAATCTTTGTGTCATTTTAGTTGAAATGGTTTCCATTACCCTAGACTAAAATAAGATCTGGTATACATACAAATGTCTGGGTTATAGAAAACTCAGATAAAGTATGGTTTTTCCCTATATCTTTATCGGTTTGAAGCAAACAGAAGAGAACAGTCCCAGGATTGAAGACACGAATGGAACTGAATATTCAATAGAATCAGGAATTGAGATTTAGAGAAAAAGGCACAGCAATCTAACAGAAAACACTAAAATAGTGCCCCATCTTTTACAAATATAGAAACAGAATATAATAAGACTTCAGCCAATTTTATTCAATCATCATGTAGATTTAAATGGATGGCTTCAATCAATTTTTTTATTCCAATGGGAAAGATTTTGTAAACCATAAGCAGACATACAGAGGTAAAAAGCATAATGCAGGTACCTTGGTGAAGTTGGACCATCAGGTACCTTGGTACAGTAGGATCATCAATTCTGACACCAGAGAAATAAATGACGAGGCTAGTTGGAAAGTAGAACCTGTTTCATGGAACTGAAAAGCTTTGTATGGATTGAGAAGAAGCAAGAAACACCCCATAGAAATAGAGAGTCTTTGAGCTGTGAGTAGAGAATTGATAGATCAGATCTATGACTTAGCAAAACCACTTGGTCTTTTGAGTAACATACTAAAAACGGAACTGCTATTTAATACAGTTTTAAAAGACCATTCATCAATCAGTATAATAACAGGATTAGCAAACCTCTGGTTATCTAATACCTGAGCAGTTTCATTCAAGATTTTCTTTAGAGGCCTACCATCCTTGCCAGGGTAAAGTACCAAGGAGTGAGAAACTGCTGCCTGGAAAAATGGAAACCCAGATTCAAGTTAAAAAAGACAAAACCACAGAAGGATGACTTTGGTATTTTCTTTTAACTAATGAAAATATGAAAAATTGCTAATACCCACAGTTTTCCAGGAAGAAAGAATTGCTTTGCATGGGAATTTCCTGCCAGTTCTCTTCTCCTTACTTTTAAAAAGAGTCTTTGGGGCTCACTATACCCTATAAATTCAATTTTTGAATAATTACTTGTTTTAGCTTTATAAATTTTGTGTGGACATTGAATTTACTTTGTAAAAATAATGTTACTGTAGCTTGACAACCAAAAAATTAAGATAAATAAAAACATAGTTCCATGTATTGAAAAGAAGATCTTTATAATAAACTAGGGGGAAAGTCATGAACATATAAGAGTACTATGAATAAAATTACACACAGAATCACATAAGATTAATTTCTTAAATTCCCTACCCAAAAGAAAGTTTTTACATCATGTTTCAAGAATTAAAGCAAACAGGAAGAAGAAACAGAATATAATAAGACTTCAGCCAATTTTATTCAATCATCATGTAGATTTAAATGGATGGCTTCAATCAATTTTTTTATTCCAATGGGAAAGATTTTGTAAACCATAAGCAGACATACAGAGGTAAAAAGCATAATGCAGGTACCTTGGTGAAGTTGGACCATCAGGTACCTTGGTACAGTAGGATCATCAATTCTGACACCAGAGAAATAAATGACGAGGCTAGTTGGAAAGTAGAACCTGTTTCATGGAACTGAAAAGCTTTGTATGGATTGAGAAGAAGCAAGAAACACCCCATAGAAATAGAGAGTCTTTGAGCTGTGAGTAGAGAATTGATAGATCAGATCTATGACTTAGCAAAACCACTTGGTCTTTTGAGTAACATACTAAAAACGGAACTGCTATTTAATACAGTTTTAAAAGACCATTCATCAATCAGTATAATAACAGGATTAGCAAACCTCTGGTTATCTAATACCTGAGCAGTTTCATTCAAGATTTTCTTTAGAGGCCTACCATCCTTGCCAGGGTAAAGTACCAAGGAGTGAGAAACTGCTGCCTGGAAAAATGGAAACCCAGATTCAAGTTAAAAAAGACAAAACCACAGAAGGATGACTTTGGTATTTTCTTTTAACTAATGAAAATATGAAAAATTGCTAATACCCACAGTTTTCCAGGAAGAAAGAATTGCTTTGCATGGGAATTTCCTGCCAGTTCTCTTCTCCCTTACTTTTAAAAAGAGTCTTTGGGGCTCACTATACCCTATAAATTCAATTTTTGAATAATTACTTGTTTTAGCTTTATAAATTTTGTGTGGACATTGAATTTACTTTGTAAAAATAATGTTACTGTAGCTTGACAACCAAAAAATTAAGATAAATAAAAACATAGTTCCATGTATTGAAAAGAAGATCTTTATAATAAACTAGGGGGAAAGTCATGAACATATAAGAGTACTATGAATAAAATTACACACAGAATCACATAAGATTAATTTCTTAAATTCCCTACCCAAAAGAAAGTTTTTACATCATGTTTCAAGAATTAAAGCAAACAGGAAGAAGAAATGTCCAATGGCTAAAGAAGATCAAAAAAGAAGGCAGGGGCTTCCCTCGTGGTCCAGTGGGTAAAGACACTGCCTTGCAGTACAAGGGGCGCTGATTCTATCCCTGGCCTGGGAAGGTCCCACATGCCGCAGAGTGGCTGGACCCATGCGTCCAACTACTGAGCTGGAACTCTGGAGCGCATGTGCCCTGAGCTGGTGCTCTGCAACGAGAGAGGCCACTGCAATGGGAGGCCCACACAGGCCAAAGACGGATGAAAACAAATAAATGAAAGACCAATAGAAGTGGCCAAAAAAAAAAAAAAAAAAAAGCAGACCTGCTCAAATATGATTTTCTTTTTATTTCTAAATCAGAGTATAAAAAATTATTAAGAGGAAATTAATTATTCTAATCTATAAACACAGGATATCTTTACATTTATTTATGTCTTCTTCAATTTCTCTCATCAATAACTTAATAGTTTTCAGTGTATAGATCTTCCAGCTTAATGGTTAAACCCATCCCTAAGTATTTGTTGATGCTATGCATTTTTTTCTGAATTGCTTTTTCAGATAGTTCACAGGTAGTATATAGAAACATAAGTAATTTCTGTATGATTTTGTATCCTGCAACTTTACTGAATTTGATACTAGTTCTCACAGTTTTTTGGTGGAGTCTTTAGGGTATTCTATATAAGATGACATGTTAACTGTGGTGCTGGAGTATACTCTTGAGAGTCCCCTGGACAGCAAGGAGATCAAACTAGTCAATCCTAAAGGAAATAAACACCGAATATTCACTGGAAGGACTGATGCTGAAGCTGAAGCTCCAATACTTCAGCCACCTGATATGAAGATACAACTCATTGTAAGACTCTGAATCTGGCAAAGACTGAGCACAGGAGGAGAAGGAGGTGACAGAGGATGAGACAGTTGAATGGGGTCATCAACTCAATGCTCATGATTTTGAGAAAGCTCCAGAAGATAATGAAGGACAGGGAAGCCTGGCGTGAAAAGAATCCAACATGACTTAGCAAATGAACGACAACTGTAAATAAAGACAATTTCACTTCTTCCTTTCTGAATGATTTTAATTTTCTTTCTTGCCTGATTGTTGTGGCCAAGACTTCTAGTACTATATTGAATAGAAGTGGTCAAAGGGGGCATCCTTGTCTTGTTTCTAATTTTAGAGGAAAAGCTTTTAGTTTTTTTACCACTGAGCATGACGTTAACTATAGTCTTATCTCATATGGCTTTATTATATTGCAGCAAATTCCTTCTGTACCTAAGAGTTTTCAGTTCACCACGTTTTTATCATGAACGTGTTGAATTTTGTCAAATGCTTCTTGTGCATCTATTGAGATGATCATACAATCTTTAACCTTCATTACAGCCAACACAATCGTGAGTAAAAAATAACAAAGATGGAGGAATCACACTATCTGACTTTAAAATATACTACAAAGCTATGATAATCAAAACAGCATGGCACTGGCATAAAACAGACCAAGAGAAGAGAATAAAGATCCCAGAAATGTATCCATACCCTTATAGTCAATTTTTGACAATGGTGCCAAGAATATACAATGGGGAAAGGACAGTAACTTCAATGAATGGCAATGAAAAACTGAACATTCATATTCAGAAAAATGAAATTGTACTATTCCACACCATCTATAAAAATCAACTCAGAATATATTAAAGACTTTTAAATGTAAGACCTAAAACTATACTACTGGAAAAAAAAACAGTAAAAATGCCTCAATACTGGCCTTGGTGATAATTTTTGGATATTACCCCAAAAGCACAGCAAAGAGAAATAAAATTAGACAAAATGTCTGCTCTAAACTGTTTTTATACAGCAAAGAAAACAATCAAGAGAGAAAAATGACAACCTAAGGAATGGAAGAAAATATTTGAGAATCATATATCTAATAAGGGGTCAATATCCAAATATATGAGGAAGTCAAAAAACTCAATAGCAAAAATAATGATAGTAATAACCTGATTAAAATATGTGCCAAACCTGAACTATGCATAATCCAAAAGAAGACATACAAATGGCCAACAGGTATATGAAAAGACGCTCAATATTAATAATCATCAGGGAAATGCAGATTAAAACCACAATCAGACATTACCTCATACCAGTGAAAATGTCTATTAACAACAAAAAAAGTGTTGGTGAGGATGTGGAAGAAAAGGAATCCTTGTGCTCTTCATATTTTTAGAGAAATGTATTCAAGGTAGGAGTGTACTTTCATGGAGCAGAGACCTTCCTAGAATCATTCTGCCTCTAAGCAGATTTCTCCTCAAATACCTTCTTCCACAACTTGACCACCTCCTCATCTCTATAAAAATCTGTGGCAGAGTAAAATATGGCAACCATGCTTCATTTACATATTCATTCTTCATTCCTTAGGAAGTAGGGAAGGATACACTTCCCTTGAGCATTTTAGCTCCTGAAAATATTGAGGTTCTACAAACAAATGAGGAAAAAGTACTGGGAAAGATTGAAGGCAGGCGGAGATGGGGATGGCAGAGGATGGGGTGACTGAATGCCATCAGACTCAATCGACATCAGTTTGAGCAGGCTAGGAGATAATGAAGGACACGGAAGGCTGATGTGCCGCAGTCCATGGGTTTGCAAATATTCAGACAGGACTTAGCAACTGAACAACAAAAACAACAATAGTATCCTTTGCCAGAGTATTCATGAAGGATTTCTCAGAACACACAAAGTAAATAGCATGCATTTTTTAATTCTTTTTTTAAAGTTTCATTAAGAAAAATTCAAACATATTAAAAATAAAGTGAATAAATCAAAGAAACCATTCCCAGTACCAATCTATCAGCTTTGATAATTTTCTATATTCTGCCAGTTTTCTTCACCTATACACTCATCTATTTTGTGGGAGTAGTTAAAGGAAATCCAAAATATCAAAAATAATCCTTCCTTAATTATTTGGTTTTTTTATGATTATCAGATGAGGATATTCAAGAAGTCTAACAAGACTTTTAATCACACTAAAATCACATATTAAAAAAAACATACAAATGGCCAACAGGTATATGAAAAGACGCTCAATATTAATAATCATCAGGGAAATGCAGATTAAAACCACAATCAGACATTACCTCATACCAGTGAAAATGTCTATTAACAACAAAAAAAGTGTTGGTGAGGATGTGGAAGAAAAGGAATCCTTGTGCTCTTCATATTTTTAGAGAAATGTATTCAAGGTAGGAGTGTACTTTCATGGAGCAGAGACCTTCCTAGAATCATTCTGCCTCTAAGCAGATTTCTCCTCAAATACCTTCTTCCACAACTTGACCACCTCCTCATCTCTATAAAAATCTGTGGCAGAGTAAAATATGGCAACCATGCTTCATTTACATATTCATTCTTCATTCCTTAGGAAGTAGGGAAGGATACACTTCCCTTGAGCATTTTAGCTCCTGAAAATATTGAGGTTCTACAAACAAATGAGGAAAAGTACGGGGAAAGATTGAAGGCAGGCGGAGATGGGGATGGCAGAGGATGGGGTGACTGAATGCCATCAGACTCAATCGACATCAGTTTGAGCAGGCTAGGAGATAATGAAGGACACGGAAGGCTGATGTGCCGCAGTCCATGGGTTTGCAAATATTCAGACAGGACTTAGCAACTGAACAACAAAAACAACAATAGTATCCTTTGCCAGAGTATTCATGAAGGATTTCTCAGAACACACAAAGTAAATAGCATGCATTTTTTAATTCTTTTTTTAAAGTTTCATTAAGAAAAATTCAAACATATTAAAAATAAAGTGAATAAATCAAAGAAACCATTCCCAGTACCAATCTATCAGCTTTGATAATTTTCTATATTCTGCCAGTTTTCTTCACCTATACACTCATCTATTTTGTGGGAGTAGTTAAAGGAAATCCAAAATATCAAAAATAATCCTTCCTTAATTATTTGGTTTTTTTATGATTATCAGATGAGGATATTCAAGAAGTCTAACAAGACTTTTAATCACACTAAAAATCACATATTAAAAACAAATACATACAATGAATACATGCACCAAGTATCCTAATGGTCACAAAAATACCTATACCTTCTTATATTAAAATAAATTTAGACTTACAGAATGGTTACAAATATAGGACAGAGAAATTACTGTGTAATGATTACTCCTAACGTCTGATTCTTTGAGACCCTTTGTCCATGGGATTTTCCTGGCAAGAACACTGGAATGAGTCACCATTTCCTTCTCCAGGGGATCTTCCCATCCCAGGAATCAAACCCAGATCTCTTGCATTTTACCATCTGAGCCACCAGAGAATCTCATATAATTGCAAATGTAGAAACAACTAAAATGAGGAGTACAAAGCTGAAGAAAATACAGTGATCCACAGGAAAATTGAAGGATCTCCTTGCAAACTACCCTAATGTGTGAAATAACCCCTGTATTAGGATAAGGATTTTGCCTGGCTCTGCTACATTTAAGCTACAAGCTGGAGGATTCTGCTTGGTTGTACTACATTAGGATTCTGCTCTACTACATTTAAACCTCAAGATGGAGGACTTTTGACTCCTAAAATGAAAACAGAGTTTACTAGTTTCCAGTGTCAAAATTCAAAAGTTTAAATCCCAGAGCAATTATTCCCCTTTTTATTTTAATCAATAACTTGAATAGTGAGATGTATTACTGTTCAACATCTGATGCTCCTTCTGGCAGAAAGATTCCATTTTCTTGAATCCTTTAAAAGAAACCTTGGCCAATGGTTCTGCCTAATAAAATTTAAGCAGAAGGAACGTGAGCCACTCCGTACATAGAAACATGTAATGGAGAGACTTTAAGAGTTAAGAGCATCCTGCTACATTCCCCTTTATCTTTAGCAGGCAGCAAGTATGTTCTAGCTACTGCTCCGGTATTTGGGTCCCAGAATGAGGATCACAAAGCCGTAGGAGAATGGATTCATCTCTTCATTGTTTAGGTCTTTGACACACCTTAGCAATATTTTGTGGAGTTTTCAGTGTGAATGTGATTAATAAACTTATCTACTATATCTGCTTTTTATAGAGTCTTTGTAATTTTTTTAAATACAGACTCACAACTCCCGTGAACAGAGATAGTTTTACTTCTACCTTTGACTGCTAAGTATTTTCCCTGCCCTATTTTATTCTGAAACAGCATGTAGAAGAATGAAACTGGATCCTTATTTCACAGTGCATTCAAAAATCAACACAAAATGGATTAAAGACTTTAGCCTAAGATACGAAACTGTAAAACTATTAGAAGAAAACATAGGGGAAATCTTTTTTGCATTGGTCTGGGTGATAACTTTTTAGATATAACCCCAAGAGCATTAAACAGGACAGTGCTTCATGGAAGTGGTAAGAGCAGATATCATTGTCTCATTTATGGCTATAAGGAGAAAGAATGCATTTTTTGCAAATATAATATTAAATTTCTGTATTTTTCTTTACAATTAGTCAGTTGTTGTTTCATGCATTTTGAATCTATGTTATTAGGTGAATACATTTTTAGGATTTCTATATTCCCTTCATGAACTGACCCTTTTATTAGTATGAAATGTCTCTTTCATACTATATGAATAGTAATATTCCTTGTTCTAAAGTTTATTTTGATACTAATATAGTCATTCTGGCCATCTCTGGTTAGCCTTACATGACATATCATTTTCCATTATTTTCCCTTTAATACATTTTATATTTAGACTTATATTTAAAGTGGTTTTCTAGTAGCTTGTTGGAACTTCACAGGTTAAAAAATGGGTTTCCCGAGTAGCTAGCCTGTTTCTGTCACACATAAGAGAGATCTAGCCACACTATGCCCTTGAAGATAGAATTATATTCCCCAGTTTCCATGAGACTAGGAATGCTAAAGGCTGAGCATCCAAGAAATAATGCTTTTCAATTGTGGTGCTGGAGAAGACTCTTGAGAGTCTCTTGGACTGCAAGAAGATAATGCAAGTCAATCCTAGAGAAATTAACCCCAAATATTCATTGGAAGGACTGAGGCTGAAGCTGAAGTTCCAATACTTTGGCCACTTGATGTGAAGAGCCGACTCTCTGGAACAGACCCTGATGCTGGGAAACGCTAAAGGAGAAGGGGCTGGCAGAGAATGAGATGGTTAGAAATCATCACTGAGTCAAAGGACATGAATATGAGCAAACTCTAGGAGACAGTGAAGGAGAGGGGAGTCTGTTCATGGGGCTGCAAAGGGTCAGCCACAAATCAGCAACTGAACAACGACAACAAATCATACAAGGGGTGACCATGTGAGAACATTCAGGCTAATGTGAACAGAGGAAATAGAAAAAATGTCCTCGTTATCATCATCTGAAAGACAGCACTTATTCTCATCCTTGCTATTTCCCATTCAGATAAGCTGAAATGTGTTCATAGCAGTGACACAGATTTAAAAAAAAAGGCCTAAGATACGAAACTGTAAAACTATTAGAAGAAAACATAGGGGAAATCTTTTTTGCATTGGTCTGGGTGATAACTTTTTAGATATAACCCCAAGAGCATTAAACAGGACAGTGCTTCATGGAAGTGGTAAGAGCAGATATCATTGTCTCATTTATGGCTATAAGGAGAAAGAATGCATTTTTTGCAAATATAATATTAAATTTCTGTATTTTTCTTTACAATTAGTCAGTTGTTGTTTCATGCATTTTGAATCTATGTTATTAGGTGAATACATTTTTAGGATTTCTATATTCCCTTCATGAACTGACCCTTTTATTAGTATGAAATGTCTCTTTCATACTATATGAATAGTAATATTCCTTGTTCTAAAGTTTATTTTGATACTAATATAGTCATTCTGGCCATCTCTGGTTAGCCTTACATGACATATCATTTTCCATTATTTTCCCTTTAATACATTTTATATTTAGACTTATATTTAAAGTGGTTTTCTAGTAGCTTGTTGGAACTTCACAGGTTAAAAAATGGGTTTCCCGAGTAGCTAGCCTGTTTCTGTCACACATAAGAGAGATCTAGCCACACTATGCCCTTGAAGATAGAATTATATTCCCCAGTTTCCATGAGACTAGGAATGCTAAAGGCTGAGCATCCAAGAAATAATGCTTTTCAATTGTGGTGCTGGAGAAGACTCTTGAGAGTCTCTTGGACTGCAAGAAGATAATGCAAGTCAATCCTAGAGAAATTAACCCCAAATATTCATTGGAAGGACTGAGGCTGAAGCTGAAGTTCCAATACTTTGGCCACTTGATGTGAAGAGCCGACTCTCTGGAACAGACCCTGATGCTGGGAAACGCTAAAGGAGAAGGGGCTGGCAGAGAATGAGATGGTTAGAAATCATCACTGAGTCAAAGGACATGAATATGAGCAAACTCTAGGAGACAGTGAAGGAGAGGGGAGTCTGTTCATGGGGCTGCAAAGGGTCAGCCACAAATCAGCAACTGAACAACGACAACAAATCATACAAGGGGTGACCATGTGAGAACATTCAGGCTAATGTGAACAGAGGAAATAGAAAAAATGTCCTCGTTATCATCATCTGAAAGACAGCACTTATTCTCATCCTTGCTATTTCCCATTCAGATAAGCTGAAATGTGTTCATAGCAGTGACACAGGTGTAATGGATGGGGGACACACCCAAGAGAGACTAAAGCAACAGGAACACAACCAGAAGTCCAGTTCTTAACTAAAGTAGGGGAACAGCACTGCTTTCCTGCCCTCGACTCTACCCACCTCCACCCTACCAGGGAAAGGGACATCAATATTAATATTATATGAGGCACTATATTTTCCTCTCTCCTTTAAAAACCATATGATTTCTATTTACAGCTACTATAAATGAGATGACCCAAACTCTAAAAACTTCATCTATTCTGTTCACTTATCTTACTTATTGAAACAAAATACACAACCTCCACAGTTTCAGTGTCCCAACTCCAGACAGGGATGGAGTTCCACACATTATTACTGAATCAAAAGAATAACTGAGATCTCTGTGGCCTCTCTTACTTACGGAGACAGTTTCCATATGGTTTAAATTACCTTTGAATTAGTGTTTTTTTCCATCTGAAACCAAGCAACGGGTCATGTCATCACTGATCAGGTCTGTTTTATACTACACACAATATTCTTCTGACAAATATTTAACAATTTTCTATTAAAGCAAAACAAATGAATGCAGCAGCAGTTGCATATCTTATTGACGTGAGGCACAACAGAAAGAGAGGGAAGAAAAAATACAGAAAGAAAGGAGGTGGCAAAATGCACAATGATAACTATGAAAATCAGTTCACAAGTTGTACCAAATTAGGACAATTAACATTCCAACTGTAAATGGGCAAGTAAAAATCTGTCAGGAAGGATGGACAGGTAGGGTCTACTCACAGACTCTAAGTGCCGCCAGACTGCTCTAAGAATAGCTGTGGCACTCAGACTGCAGCAGGAGAGGTCATGTATTATCACTTCCGCCTACACTAGTGATTCTCCAGTTTTCTATATTTTTCCTAGTCTCAAAGGTGTAAATGATACCCAAGTACTGTTAACAGATATTTCACACTTACGACTTAGAGTATGTCTTCATATTTTGTGAGCTTTTTGGATTTCTTCTCTGACAAATTAATCTTTTGCCTCTTTTGTTCACTGGGGCTGTTGGATTTTACATAATTTTAAGGGATTTCTGTAGATTTTAGATCTTGCATGCATGATTAGTAGCCTCAGTTGTGTCCAACTCTGCTATCTTATGGACTATAGCCTGCCAGATTCCTCTGTCCGTGGGATTCTCCAGGCAAGGCAACTGAAGTCGGTTGCCATGCCTTCCTCTAGGGGATCTTCCTGACTCAGGGTTCAAACCTACCTGTCTTATTTCTCCAGCACTGGGAGGCAGGTTATTTACCACTAGCACAACCTGGCTTTAACGCCTTAGCAATTCTAGACATTAAAAATATTTGCTTTACCCTTCAAAAAAGTACAGCATCCATTTATGATAAAAACTCTTCAAAAATTGGGCATAGAAGGAATCTATCTCAACATAGTGAAAGCCATATATGAGAAGCTCACAGCAAACATTATCCTCAATGGTGAAAAACTAAAAGCATTCCGTCTAAGATCAGGAACAAGACAAGGGTGTCCACTTTCACCACTCTTATTCAACATAGTCCTGGAAGTTCTACCAATAGCCACAAGAGAAGGAAAATAAAAGGAATCCAGATTGGAAAAGAAGAAGTAAAACTCTCTGTATTTGCAGATGATATGATATTATACATAGAAAACTCCAAAGACACTATTATAAAACTACTAGTGCTAATCAACAAATTCAGCAAAGTCGCAGGATATAAAATCAATAGACAGAAATCAGTGGCATTCCTATACACAAACAATGAAAAATCAGAAAACAACATCAAAGAGGCAATCCCCTTCACCATTGCAACCAAAAGAATCAAATATCTAGGAATAAACCTACCCAAAGAAATAAAAGAAATGTACACTGAAAATTACAAGACACTCATGAGAGAAATTAAAGAAGACTTAAACAGATGGAGAGATATTCCATGTTACTTGGTCAGAAGAATCAATATTGTGAAAATGACCATACTACCAAATGTCATCTACAGATTCAATGCGATCCCTATCAAACTACCAATGACATTCTTCACAGAACTAGACCAAAGACTAACACAGTTCATATGGAAACACAAAAGACCTCAAATAGCTAAAGCAATCCTGAGGAAGAAGAATGCAGCTGGAGGGATCAGCCTCCCTAACTTCAGACTCTACTACAAAGCAACAGTCCTCAAGACAGTATGCTACTGGCACAAAAACAGAAATATCGACCAATGGAACAAGATAGAAAACCCAGAGATAAACCCATGCACCTATGGGTAGCTTATTTTTGACAAAGGAGGTGAAAATACAAAATAGGACAAAGACAGCCTCTTACAAAAAGGAGGTGAAACTTAGCAATTCTAGGGATTCAAATCCCTTTACCCTTCCAAAAAGTCTTATTTCTCCAGCACTGGGAGGCAGGTTATTTACCACTAGCACAACCTGGCTTTAACGCCTTAGCAATTCTAGACATTAAAAATATTTGCTTTACCCTTCAAAAAAGTACAGCATCCATTTATGATAAAAACTCTTCAAAATATAGGTATAGAAGGAATCTATCTCAACATAGTGAAAGCCATATATGAGAAGCTCACAGCAAACATTATCCTCAATGGTGAAAAACTAAAAGCATTCCGTCTAAGATCAGGAACAAGACAAGGGTGTCCACTTTCACCACTCTTATTCAACATAGTCCTGGAAGTTCTACCAATAGCCACAAGAGAAGGAAAATAAAAGGAATCCAGATTGGAAAAGAAGAAGTAAAACTCTCTGTATTTGCAGATGATATGATATTATACATAGAAAACTCCAAAGACACTATTATAAAACTACTAGTGCTAATCAACAAATTCAGCAAAGTCGCAGGATATAAAATCAATAGACAGAAATCAGTGGCATTCCTATACACAAACAATGAAAAATCAGAAAACAACATCAAAGAGGCAATCCCCTTCACCATTGCAACCAAAAGAATCAAATATCTAGGAATAAACCTACCCAAAGAAATAAAAGAAATGTACACTGAAAATTACAAGACACTCATGAGAGAAATTAAAGAAGACTTAAACAGATGGAGAGATATTCCATGTTACTTGGTCAGAAGAATCAATATTGTGAAAATGACCATACTACCAAATGTCATCTACAGATTCAATGCGATCCCTATCAAACTACCAATGACATTCTTCACAGAACTAGACCAAAGACTAACACAGTTCATATGGAAACACAAAAGACCTCAAATAGCTAAAGCAATCCTGAGGAAGAAGAATGCAGCTGGAGGGATCAGCCTCCCTAACTTCAGACTCTACTACAAAGCAACAGTCCTCAAGACAGTATGCTACTGGCACAAAAACAGAAATATCGACCAATGGAACAAGATAGAAAACCCAGAGATAAACCCATGCACCTATGGGTAGCTTATTTTTGACAAAGGAGGTGAAAATACAAAATAGGACAAAGACAGCCTCTTCAACAAATGGTGTTGGGAAAATTGGACAGCTACATGCTAAAAAATGAAGTTGGAACATTCCCTGACACCATGCACAAAGGTAAACTCCAAATGGATTAGAGACCTAAATGTAAGACCTGAAACCCTAAAACTCTTAGAGGAGAATATAGGCAAAACACTCAAGGACATAAATCAAAGCAAGATCTTCCATGATCCGCCTACTAGAATAGCGGAACTAAAACCAAGAATCAACATGTGGGACCTAATGAAACTTAAAAGCTTTTGTACAGCAAACGAAATCACAAAAAAGCTGAACAGACAGCCCACAGAATGGGAGAAAATCATAGCAAATGAAACTACAAAGAATTAATCTCCAAAATCTACAAGCAACTCAGACAACTCACCATTGGAAAAAATAAACAACCCAATCAAAAAATGGGAAAAGGACCTAAACAGACACCTCCCCAAAGAGGACATACAGATGGCCAAAAAACACATGAAATTATGCTCAACCTCACTTATTATTAGAGAAATGCAAATTAAAACCACAGTGAGATACCACCTCACACCCGTGAGAATGGCCACCATCCACAAATCGACAGACAATAAATGCTGGAGAGGGTGAGGAGAAAATGGAACACTCCTGCATTGCTGGTAGGAATGTAAATTGATACAGCTTCTATGGAAGACAGTATGGAGATTCCTTAAAAAGCTAAAAATAGAAGCACCATATGACCCAGCAATCCCACTCTTATGCTTATACCCTGATGAAATCAAATCTGAAAGAAGCACCTGTACCCTGATGTTCACTGCAGCTCTATATACAATAGCTAGAATATGGAAGCAACCTGGATGTCCATCGACAGATGAATGGATACAAAAGCTCTGGTACATATATACAACGGAATACTACACAGCTGTAAGAAGAAATGCAGAAGACTCAGTCCTAATGAGGTGGCTGGATCTAGAACCTATCATAAAAAGTGAAGTAACTCAAAAGAACGACCTATCATAATAACAAGATAGAAAACCCAGAGATAAACCCATGCACCTATGGGTAGCTTATTTTTGACAAAGGAGGTGAAAATACAAAATAGGACAAAGACAGCCTCTTCAACAAATGGTGTTGGGAAAATTGGACAGCTACATGCTAAAAAATGAAGTTGGAACATTCCCTGACACCATGCACAAAGGTAAACTCCAAATGGATTAGAGACCTAAATGTAAGACCTGAAACCCTAAAACTCTTAGAGGAGAATATAGGCAAAACACTCAAGGACATAAATCAAAGCAAGATCTTCCATGATCCGCCTACTAGAATAGCGGAACTAAAACCAAGAATCAACATGTGGGACCTAATGAAACTTAAAAGCTTTTGTACAGCAAACGAAATCACAAAAAAGCTGAACAGACAGCCCACAGAATGGGAGAAAATCATAGCAAATGAAACTACAAAGAATTAATCTCCAAAATCTACAAGCAACTCAGACAACTCACCATTGGAAAAAATAAACAACCCAATCAAAAAATGGGAAAAGGACCTAAACAGACACCTCCCCAAAGAGGACATACAGATGGCCAAAAAACACATGAAATTATGCTCAACCTCACTTATTATTAGAGAAATGCAAATTAAAACCACAGTGAGATACCACCTCACACCCGTGAGAATGGCCACCATCCACAAATCGACAGACAATAAATGCTGGAGAGGGTGAGGAGAAAATGGAACACTCCTGCATTGCTGGTAGGAATGTAAATTGATACAGCTTCTATGGAAGACAGTATGGAGATTCCTTAAAAAGCTAAAAATAGAAGCACCATATGACCCAGCAATCCCACTCTTATGCTTATACCCTGATGAAATCAAATCTGAAAGAAGCACCTGTACCCTGATGTTCACTGCAGCTCTATATACAATAGCTAGAATATGGAAGCAACCTGGATGTCCATCGACAGATGAATGGATACAAAAGCTCTGGTACATATATACAACGGAATACTACACAGCTGTAAGAAGAAATGCAGAAGACTCAGTCCTAATGAGGTGGCTGGATCTAGAACCTATCATAAAAAGTGAAGTAAGTCAAAAAGAGAACGACAATACAATATACTAACACATATATATGGGAATCTAGTAGGATGGTAATGATAACACACACAGTGAAGCGATGGAAAAACAGACATGGACAGTAGACCTCTGGACATTGTGGGGAATGAACAGTGGGTGGGAGGCGTAAAGGAAGTAGCATGAAAACCTGTAGTATCATATGTGACGAAAATAGCTATAGTCATTGCTCTGCAAGAAAATGGGATCCTGCAGGGGTGCTGTGCGATGGCCTGGAGGGGTGGGATGAAGAGGATATACATATGACTAATCTGGGATAATACATGTTTGTAAACAACAAAACTCTGTAAAAGTTAAAAGTAAAATAAAAATTTTAAAAAAGAGAATATTTGCTTTCAATTTCTTTCCTATGGTATTCTTTGTTAACTAGATAATATTGATTTGCATATTACTAAAATAATCCATTTGGTTTGTGACCTTAGAGTTGTAAGAAGTTGTTTTCCTTTTTAGGTTTCAAAAATATGTTCTCCCCGGGGCTTCCCTGGTGGTCCACTGGGTAAGGACATCACCTTGCAGTGTTAAGGAGTGCCAGTTCGATCCCTGGCCTGGGAGGATCCCACATGCCATGAAGCAGCTGCAACAATGTGTCCAACTATAGAGCCGGAGTTCTGGAGCACATGTGCTGGGAGCCGGTGCTCTGCAGTGAGAGAGGCCACTGTGATGGGAGGCCCATGTAGGCCAAAGAACAAAGATGGATGAAAATAAATAAATGAGATATCCCTGATGAATTTCAGCTTCTATGGAAGACAGTATGGAGATTCCTTAAAAAGCTAAAAATAGAAGCACCATATGACCCAGCAATCCCACTCTTATGCTTATACCCTGATGAAATCAAATCTGAAAGAAGCACCTGTACCCTGATGTTCACTGCAGCTCTATATACAATAGCTAGAATATGGAAGCAACCTGGATGTCCATCGACAGATGAATGGATACAAAAGCTCTGGTACATATATACAACGGAATACTACACAGCTGTAAGAAGAAATGCAGAAGACTCAGTCCTAATGAGGTGGCTGGATCTAGAACCTATCATAAAAAGTGAAGTAAGTCAAAAAGAGAACGACAATACAATATACTAACACATATATATGGGAATCTAGTAGGATGGTAATGATAACACACACAGTGAAGCGATGGAAAAACAGACATGGACAGTAGACCTCTGGACATTGTGGGGAATGAACAGTGGGTGGGAGGCGTAAAGGAAGTAGCATGAAAACCTGTAGTATCATATGTGACGAAAATAGCTATAGTCATTGCTCTGCAAGAAAATGGGATCCTGCAGGGGTGCTGTGCGATGGCCTGGAGGGGTGGGATGAAGAGGATATACATATGACTAATCTGGGATAATACATGTTTGTAAACAACAAAACTCTGTAAAAGTTAAAAGTAAAATAAAAATTTTAAAAAAGAGAATATTTGCTTTCAATTTCTTTCCTATGGTATTCTTTGTTAACTAGATAATATTGATTTGCATATTACTAAAATAATCCATTTGGTTTGTGACCTTAGAGTTGTAAGAAGTTGTTTTCCTTTTTAGGTTTCAAAAATATGTTCTCCCAGGGCTTCCCTGGTGGTCCACTGGGTAAGGACATCACCTTGCAGTGTTAAGGAGTGCCAGTTCGATCCCTGGCCTGGGAGGATCCCACATGCCATGAAGCAGCTGCAACAATGTGTCCAACTATAGAGCCGGAGTTCTGGAGCACATGTGCTGGGAGCCGGTGCTCTGCAGTGAGAGAGGCCACTGTGATGGGAGGCCCATGTAGGCCAAAGAACAAAGATGGATGAAAATAAATAAATGAAAGACCAATAGAAGTGGCCAAAAAAAAACCCCATATATATGCTCTCCCCTTTAGTTTTATTATCTTTAGTATTCTACCTTTTCTATTTAAGACATCCAACATTAATTTACTGAATTTTCATCTGTGAATTCTGGGCTAGGCTAGAATCATTTTTAACCTTCTTCATAGCATAAACTGGTTCTCCCTAAGCTTTCTATTAAACAATACATTTTCTTTTCATTGATTTGTTAGCACTGAATGATATTTGATTGCCTGGATGTATCACAGTTTAATTATATAGTCATTCTTTTGTAGGTCTTTTCATTGTCCCTGAAAAGCATTTAGAGTTCTCCCTTTGACTTTGATATTATAAAAACTCACTAGGTGTGAATTTTCCTCTCAGAATAATTCCAATCTCAAGTCTTTCATATATATTTTTTAATCCTGGGAAATTTTATGTAAATTGTTACTTTAAATATTGTTCTACTTTTCTCTGTTTCTGAAGCTTCTGTATGGATTTATATATTTCCATTTCTGGCCTCACTCTAGCAATTCTCATATGTTTTGTATAACTTTATATGATCTTGCTGCATTTGGGGAGAGTTCCTTTTTTATGGATTTTATGTATTTACTTTTTATTGAAACTTTTCATTTTGTATGGGAAACATCCCAGTAACAAACAATGTTGTGATAGTTTCAAGTGAACAGTGAAGGGACTTAGCCATATATATAATATGTATCCATTTTCCTCCACCTTTTAACTTAAAAGTAAAATAAAAATTTTAAAAAAGAGAATATTTGCTTTCAATTTCTTTCCTATGGTATTCTTTGTTAACTAGATAATATTGATTTGCATATTACTAAAATAATCCATTTGGTTTGTGACCTTAGAGTTGTAAGAAGTTGTTTTCCTTTTTAGGTTTCAAAAATATGTTCTCCCCGGGGCTTCCCTGGTGGTCCACTGGGTAAGGACATCACCTTGCAGTGTTAAGGAGTGCCAGTTCGATCCCTGGCCTGGGAGGATCCCACATGCCATGAAGCAGCTGCAACAATGTGTCCAACTATAGAGCCGGAGTTCTGGAGCACATGTGCTGGGAGCCGGTGCTCTGCAGTGAGAGAGGCCACTGTGATGGGAGGCCCATGTAGGCCAAAGAACAAAGATGGATGAAAATAAATAAATGAAAGACCAATAGAAGTGGCCAAAAAAAAACCCCATATATATGCTCTCCCCTTTAGTTTTATTATCTTTAGTATTCTACCTTTTCTATTTAAGACATCCAACATTAATTTACTGAATTTTCATCTGTGAATTCTGGGCTAGGCTAGAATCATTTTTAACCTTCTTCATAGCATAAACTGGTTCTCCCTAAGCTTTCTATTAAACAATACATTTTCTTTTCATTGATTTGTTAGCACTGAATGATATTTGATTGCCTGGATGTATCACAGTTTAATTATATAGTCATTCTTTTGTAGGTCTTTTCATTGTCCCTGAAAAGCATTTAGAGTTCTCCCTTTGACTTTGATATTATAAAAACTCACTAGGTGTGAATTTTCCTCTCAGAATAATTCCAATCTCAAGTCTTTCATATATATTTTTTAATCCTGGGAAATTTTATGTAAATTGTTACTTTAAATATTGTTCTACTTTTCTCTGTTTCTGAAGCTTCTGTATGGATTTATATATTTCCATTTCTGGCCTCACTCTAGCAATTCTCATATGTTTTGTATAACTTTATATGATCTTGCTGCATTTGGGGAGAGTTCCTTTTTTATGGATTTTATGTATTTACTTTTTATTGAAACTTTTCATTTTGTATGGGAAACATCCCAGTAACAAACAATGTTGTGATAGTTTCAAGTGAACAGTGAAGGGACTTAGCCATATATATAATATGTATCCATTTTCCTCCAACCTCTTGGGGAGAATTTCTTAACTTGATCTCTCAACTCATTTCTTCACCAGTCACATCTTTACTACTAGTAGTGCACAGGGATACATTAATTTTCCAGCTACCCTATCTCAGACCACGATCTTTCACCCTGGATACCCGTTCCATTATTCTCAATGACTTTCTATGTCTCTCCTGCCTTCAACGTAATTCAATCATGTTATGGGCATTCTTGTATTTCACGCCTTATTGTTTTACGATTCTTATATTGTTCTAATTTTTTTATGGAACATTTTGTCTTGCTTTAATTCTTTACGTGACACATCCAGCTCTTTCAAGATATCTAAACTTCTCCTTGAAAAACTGATGCTTATGAAAATGTACATGTCTATCTTCTCCTGTCTAGTATCTTTCTACACAAATCTGATTGACAGATTTTTATTAGCCAGGTTTTTATATATTCTCAATTCATAGATACTTAGTTATCTGTTGATTCTGTTAGACACAGTAGTTGGTTGTTCTCCCCTCACACAAATTCAATTACCTGTGTACATTTTAACTATGTAAGGGTTTTACTTAAAATGGCTACAGGAGGGCTTCCTTGGTGGTCCAGTGGGTAAAGAGTCTGCCATGCAGTGCAAGAGGCACCAATTCAATCCCTGGCACAGGAAGATCCCACGTGCTATACAAGCCAGCACTCTGTACTGCATGCACCCAGTGCTAGTGCTCTGCAACGAGAGAGGGCACAGCAATGGGAGGCCCACACAGGGCAAAGAATAAACATGGATGAAAATGAATGAATTTAAAAAAACAACAAAAGAGGCCAAAAATTTTTTTAAAAATAAAAAATGGCTACAGGACAGGAAGCATGTGGCATTAAGAATCTTAAGGATTTTCATCTGTATTTTTATTTATCTTCAATAATGCTCTTAAAAACATACTTGTCTTCCAAAGACTTAATTATTGGTGCCTGGTCATTACTGTCATCTTTCCAAAATGAAATCTTTTAGGTTTTATCCATTTCGTGATATAAGATATAGAATAAATTACATGTACCTAGAACATGAAACAAAATAAGTATTATAATATTTATGTTGGTTATTGTTATACTCTTAGTAACTCAATTTGCTTTATTTAAAGTTATTAACTTATAATTAAATATTCATAATATTTAAATTATATAAATAATAGTATACTCAACTCATTTCTTCACCAGTCACATCTTTACTACTAGTAGTGCACAGGGATACATTAATTTTCCAGCTACCCTATCTCAGACCACGATCTTTCACCCTGGATACCCGTTCCATTATTCTCAATGACTTTCTATGTCTCTCCTGCCTTCAACGTAATTCAATCATGTTATGGGCATTCTTGTATTTCACGCCTTATTGTTTTACGATTCTTATATTGTTCTAATTTTTTTATGGAACATTTTGTCTTGCTTTAATTCTTTACGTGACACATCCAGCTCTTTCAAGATATCTAAACTTCTCCTTGAAAAACTGATGCTTATGAAAATGTACATGTCTATCTTCTCCTGTCTAGTATCTTTCTACACAAATCTGATTGACAGATTTTTATTAGCCAGGTTTTTATATATTCTCAATTCATAGATACTTAGTTATCTGTTGATTCTGTTAGACACAGTAGTTGGTTGTTCTCCCNCACACAAATTCAATTACCTGTGTACATTTTAACTATGTAAGGGTTTTACTTAAAATGGCTACAGGAGGGCTTCCTTGGTGGTCCAGTGGGTAAAGAGTCTGCCATGCAGTGCAAGAGGCACCAATTCAATCCCTGGCACAGGAAGATCCCACGTGCTATACAAGCCAGCACTCTGTACTGCATGCACCCAG
This sequence comes from Tragulus kanchil, assembly GCA_022376925.1. Lineage (NCBI taxonomy): Eukaryota > Metazoa > Chordata > Mammalia > Artiodactyla > Tragulidae > Tragulus > Tragulus kanchil. The sequence continues at coordinate 84,362,638 of JAIOJX010000002.1, read as the reverse complement.
TGCTAGTGCTCTGCAACGAGAGAGGGCACAGCAATGGGAGGCCCACACAGGGCAAAGAATAAACATGGATGAAAATGAATGAATTTAAAAAAACAACAAAAGAGGCCAAAAATTTTTTTAAAAATAAAAAATGGCTACAGGACAGGAAGCATGTGGCATTAAGAATCTTAAGGATTTTCATCTGTATTTTTATTTATCTTCAATAATGCTCTTAAAAACATACTTGTCTTCCAAAGACTTAATTATTGGTGCCTGGTCATTACTGTCATCTTTCCAAAATGAAATCTTTTAGGTTTTATCCATTTCGTGATATAAGATATAGAATAAATTACATGTACCTAGAACATGAAACAAAATAAGTATTATAATATTTATGTTGGTTATTGTTATACTCTTAGTAACTCAATTTGCTTTATTTAAAGTTATTAACTTATAATTAAATATTCATAATATTTAAATTATATAAATAATAGTATACATGCTAAATTTCAACTAATAAACATTAGAACAGAGACTGTGGTTCCTTGTTTATTATGGTGGCATATTTTCCTGGAAGTAAGCCCTCATTTTGCTCTTGCAAAATTTCTTCTAGTGCAAATTACCTGTAAAAAGTCAATACTGTTGATACTTCTATCTAAACACTTTTTTCATTGTATTGCTTTGCTTTTAAAATCCATGTGAGTAATCACTGTGTAGCTGTGAATTACATAGGAACATTTCTCACTTTGATTCATCATTCTAAAATTTTTCTAGGTTTTATTTTTATGGAAAAGAATTCGCATATCCTTTCTCCTTGTTTTTCCCTGAACTTTTCCATCTCTCCTCTTTCACTCCAGTCCAAGTTTTCACATCTATATCTGTTTCTCCTTTCCAGTCAAGTGCTCCAATAAGAAACGCTGCCAGTGAGCAAAGATTTACTCAGTGTGTGAGGACGTGGAAGAATATTTGGCTGGTGCCTGCCCAGGCTAGTTTTCTCTGGCAGTGCTACACTGAAGGCCACTGTCAAACAGAATTTCGTATTGACCAAAAGAGCTGGGGAAGAGCCATTAGAACCAGCAGAAATTATCTGTGGGTTAGTCTAATTTTTTTTTTTTCACTGTGGAGGAACATTTCTTCTTTCCTTTTGGGATTGTTCTATTTCTTCAGTTGCCATAAGAAAGGTGTTTAAATGATTTTAAAAAGACGGCTCATATAAGAAAGGACATAAAATAGATATCAGCAATTCCTGCTAATAAAGAACATGTGACAAATTCCCTTATTTTCTGATATTCAAGTGTTTGTTGAGTTTCACATTGATTGTATTACACATCAGATGCTGCAATTATCACACTCTGACATCTGTGGTATGGTGAGGGAACAGAGTGCATGCAGATAAAAAGAAAAATGTATATATAGGAAATAAATTATTGGTCTTGTGATCATACAGGAACTATTTTAATAGGCATATACTCTGTGTGTGTATTCCCATATATAAATCAAAAATGTACAAGTATTTATAAACTCTAACCTATGAATAAAAAATTAATGATTATAATATGTAAGTATTCAGTGAAATGCTAATTTATAATGCAACAAATATCTTAAAGGTTGTAATATCAATAATTAAATAAATATTACATTGCAACGGCCTAATATCCTCTTAGATAATTTTAGGTGGGTTCACACTAGATCACCTGCATCACTACTTCTTTTTCACACAAAGCAGGTAGTAGGTCAAGCATTTTGGTTAATATTATTTAAACATGGAAAGATACAGTGATATATTCTCCTGGAGTAACGTACACAAGACACATTAACACACTTAGTGTGGCTACACTGATCCTACACAAGCTTTCAGAGCAGCTGAACCATACATTTTTCTTTGACAGCACAGACAAATAAATCTGTCTAGCCTATTAGTCTTTTCTTCATTATCACTGTGCTTGCATTTCTATTATGTTTATTTTACTTTATCAACGTTAGGTATTCCAGACACTAGCCTAATTCATCAACCACTTAATCTCTCAACACTTTTGATCTTCCAGATCTTGGGTTCCCCCAATGACCTGAACCTATGAAAGCTCTCAACTCTTAACTTGTTGTCAGCAAAACTTGATGACTCATTGACTTTAGAACCTAAGTGCCTGCCTGACTTATGTGACTACAGTTAGCCTCTATTTCAATATGACATGAACCAGATAAATGAAGGTTTATTTCCAAGCACTGATAGATATTTAAAATAGTCTCTAATATATATATCTCTTAACTCTGTGGAAAGAAAAAAAACAGATATAGCAAGGGTCCTTTGTCTTCTAATCATTTATAAAAGTAGCTACTCCTAATTCTCTGCTTTTCTGATTTTTTTCTGAAAATTTATCTTCTGCTTAGTTTTTAATCTACACCATTTCATTTAACCATTTCTGGCTGAAAATTTTCTAAAGATCTTAGTCTAAATGAGAAGCATAAAATAAAACCTGAACTAAGATCCACCATAAATCCTTAAACTACATAATATTTTTTGCTAGATGAGTCAAGACTAGAAGTCTTCTCAAAGACTCAACATGAGTTTCAAAAATTATCTATTAGAAATGTCTCCTTATTAAATTGATAGACATTTCAAATAAAGCAGTACATGACAGAAATATTTAGTTTCCTCTTTTGGAATGTGTAATTTTAATACTTTTCTATGTCTTTGTGATTACTAACATTTTGTTTCTTTAATGTAAAAAATTTAATAGGATTTGGACTGAGAAAAATGTGATATTATTGAAACTCCTGTGATAATAAAATATTCTGATGTAAGTAACAGTTGAAGTAAAATGTGCATGTCATTTTACTGTTTCAATATTTTCACTATTTCAATAAATGCATGGAAAATTTCAGAATCATCTCCATAGATCCTTTTTTTTTTTTTTAAGATTTATTTATTTATTTATTTTGGGTGGGGGTCGGGTTGGGGAGGGAGGGGAGCAGGCGGGCCACTTCTATTGGTCTTTCATTTCTCTATTTTCATCCGTCTTTGTTCTTTGGCTCCTGTGGGCCTCCCATCGCGGTGGCGTCTGTCATTGCAGAGCGCCGTCTCTGGGCGCATGCGCTCCAGAGCTCTGGCTCAGTAATTGGACACATCAGTCCAGCCACTCTGCAGCACATGGGATCTTCCCAGGCCAGGGATCGAACCGGCGCCCCTTGCGCTGCAAGGCGGTGTCCTTACCCACTGGACCACCAGGGGAAGCCCTCCATAGATTCTTAATAACTTTTTAACAAACAAAATTAATAGCAATTATATTTAAAGCAGAAGTGCCTTTTTTATTTTCAAATTATTTTGAAATACACTGTGATTCTAAAACCATTTAATATCTCCACTTTCACTCTTCATTTCATAGTGGTTTTGTTAAACTCAAATTAAATACTACATGTGAAAAAAGCCTGTAAGTTTTAGGACACTATTGGAATTTGAAGAATTATTATGTTACATGTTAACCAAAATCATTCTAACAAAAATCAAATTAAGATTACTTTCATAGTGGTTTTGTTAAACTCAAATTAAATACTACATGTGAAAAAAGCCTGTAAGTTTTAGAACACTATTGGAATTTGAAGAATTATTATGTTACATGTTAACCAAAATCATTCTAATAAAATTCAAATTAAGATTACTTTCCTCTATTGAAATATGTGAAACAAAAATGCAAATATTAAATGAGCTCTATGGTATTTACAGCTTTCATAAAATATAGGTTAGAATTGTAACTTAAAAAATACAAGCTACAAGGTTTTGGAATTTGTGTATAGCCCAGTGCAACGCATATTTACAATAGACAGGAGGATAGGCAGGCACTGAAAGAAAACATTCTGTAAACAATTCTCAATGTTGAAAGATATTTGGTTACTCTTTTTGGTGCTGACTACAGCTTCTTGCCTACTTACATCAATACTTCTTTGTAGCATGTTTTATTCATTCATGTCATCTAAATCCTACTGAGAAGGACTAGAGCTATTTTGTAACAAGACAGAAAATGAAGAGGATGACCTCTACCAGAAGAATCTACTGGGCAGTGAGGATGCACACAGGGAGAGCAGGAAACTCTCCACATAATGGAGCTCCCGTGACATATGACCTCACATCACAGGCTCCGACAGTATCACTGGTCCAGTCTAATGAAAAGTAGAAAATTATGGCAGCAGGAACTGTAATTATAACCAGAAGCATACAGCATCCAATATTAAACCCGTTTCTCATACTGGACTATTTAACAGACCAAAAGGAAAAAAAATGACTTTTAAACTTCTTATGAAAATATAAACATGTGATACTAGCTGGGAAATTTTTTAAGAATATAAGTAGTAAGCCACAACAAACATTAAAATAGATTATAAAACAAATTAATAAAACATTAGTAGTACTGGCTGATAGATACCTAGATCAATAGATCAGAAGACAGAGGCCATAATTATATCAAATATTTATGGAAATTTAGTTCAAATAAGGGAGCATTTTCAAATTTATTTGGGAAAGATGAATTACTCAAATAACAGCATTAGGAAAAATGGATAGCCACTTGGAAAAATATGGTTGGATTTCTCCTTCCTCAGTCCTAATACCAAAATAAATTTTAGATTGATCCAATATTTAAACATAATAAATAAAAACCTTAAAGTGCTGGAAGAAAACGTAGAAGTTTTTTTTTTTTTAATGTATGCTTAAGTTAGAATAGCTCTTTAAGCAATGTGACATCAGAAGTCATTGAGGAAAAGAGTTAATAAATTTAACAACACACAAATACAACTTTAAAAATAAAAAGAAAAATGACTGACAAAAATGTCTTCAATTAATAAGGAAATATTAATTTCTTAGACAGAGTAGCACAGTGGTTAAAGAGTTCACAAGTGCCTGTATGCATAAATCTATAATTACAAACAAAGCCATTATAAATCCGTATGAGGCTTGGTTGAATTTATAAAGGGTAACTGGGTGTTGAGCTAATATACTCTGCATGATATAACTTAAGAATTCTGGAGTTTGTTCTTATTGTTGTCATGGGTTACCTGGCCTCTTCCAAATAAAATACAGCTTATACAAACAAACATTTGTAGTTTTCTGGTTCCAGCCAGAGTAGAACTGCCTGTTTTGGACTAACCTTCCAGCACAGAACAACTCTAAAAGCAGCGGAAAAATCTATAAAGCATGGACATGAAAGTTTTGGAAAGCAGTGAATATAAGCAGAGCTTGAAGGGCTAAAATCCTTGGGCAAAGGGAAGTGTATAGGGAGACAGAGCAGAAGCAGAAAGTGCAAGGCTTAGTGTCCTAAGAAGACTGAGGCCAGATGTTGGTGCTACCATACCAACTGGGATTTAATCGGCAAACACCAGAGGAGAAAAAAACCTCAGAGACAGGGCTTGAAAATTAATATACATCTCCTCTAAATCGTTGGCTGACTTCTACTGTGCAATAAAACATTTTTTTTGAAAAAAACTTAAAGCTGGGAAATTTTAAAGAATATAAGTAGTAAGCCACAACAAACATTAAAATAGATTATAAAACAAATTAATAAAACATTAGTAGTACTGGCTGATAGATACCTAGATCAATAGATCAGAAGACAGAGGCCATAATTATATCAAATATTTATGGAAATTTAGTTCAAATAAGGGAGCATTTTCAAATTTATTTGGGAAAGATGAATTACTCAAATAACAGCATTAGGAAAAATGGATAGCCACTTGGAAAAATATGGTTGGATTTCTCCTTCCTCAGTCCTAATACCAAAATAAATTTTAGATTGATCCAATATTTAAACATAATAAATAAAAACCTTAAAGTGCTGGAAGAAAACGTAGAAGTTTTTTTTTTTAATGTATGCTTAAGTTAGAATAGCTCTTTAAGCAATGTGACATCAGAAGTCATTGAGGAAAAGAGTTAATAAATTTAACAACACACAAATACAACTTTAAAAATAAAAAGAAAAATGACTGACAAAAATGTCTTCAATTAATAAGGAAATATTAATTTCTTAGACAGAGTAGCACAGTGGTTAAAGAGTTCACAAGTGCCTGTATGCATAAATCTATAATTACAAACAAAGCCATTATAAATCCGTATGAGGCTTGGTTGAATTTATAAAGGGTAACTGGGTGTTGAGCTAATATACTCTGCATGATATAACTTAAGAATTCTGGAGTTTGTTCTTATTGTTGTCATGGGTTACCTGGCCTCTTCCAAATAAAATACAGCTTATACAAACAAACATTTGTAGTTTTCTGGTTCCAGCCAGAGTAGAACTGCCTGTTTTGGACTAACCTTCCAGCACAGAACAACTCTAAAAGCAGCGGAAAAATCTATAAAGCATGGACATGAAAGTTTTGGAAAGCAGTGAATATAAGCAGAGCTTGAAGGGCTAAAATCCTTGGGCAAAGGGAAGTGTATAGGGAGACAGAGCAGAAGCAGAAAGTGCAAGGCTTAGTGTCCTAAGAAGACTGAGGCCAGATGTTGGTGCTACCATACCAACTGGGATTTAATCGGCAAACACCAGAGGAGAAAAAAACCTCAGAGACAGGGCTTGAAAATTAATATACACATCTCCTCTAAATCGTTGGCTGACTTCTACTGTGCAGTCACAGAGAAAGACTGAAAAAAAATTTTTTTTAACTTACTAGAAATAGTGTCTGGGAGGTTAAAATGCTCAAACAAAGATGGTAGTAGCCACCTAATTTAGAGAAAGAAGTTGGTGTTCAAACCCTGCCAAGGTTGGGTGGCTTTGGTTACTATCCAATGCTTTAATTCTGAGACCCCAGAAAGTCTATGCTCCAATAGTAAGGGCCTTAGGATTTAAAGCCAAAATAAACTAACTAGCCTTAACAAAGATGAACACCACACCTTAATAGGACAAAGGTGATCCAACAGCGCTGGTTACTTCTCAAAAGAAAATTGAGCCCTCCTAGAGGAAGATAACCTCACTTAGAATTTCTACTATATTCCTCCGATACAAGCATATAAAGTATGCAAAAAGAAAATAAACAAATGATCCCAAATCTCAGAAAAATAAGAAAGGAAAAAAGAAATCTACAGATGACTTAGGTATTTTAGTTACCAGATAGTTATTAGTTTGATTGCCAAAAACCAATAATAATAAGTATAAAGAGAAAATTTTAAGAGCAGCCAAAGAAAAACACATTTTGCGTATAAAGGAACAAAAATAAAACTCAAAGCTTAATGGACACCATTACTATGGAAGGCAGAAGACAATGGAATACACTTAAAGTGATCAAAAAGAAATAAGGCAAGTTATCTAGAAATTTCTCTCTAGCAAATATGTCCTCCAAAAGCGAAGATGAAGTAAAGACATGTCAGATAAACAAAAACCTGAGCAAATACACAAGTAGTCAGCTTACACTACAGGATATAATGTTTCATATTAAACAAATATGACCATATATGGCAACACAGAACTCCTGAGGTAAAAACAAATACTGGAGAAATTAAATATAAACACTGATGATGTCGATGAATAACAGTAATGTCTTGTAAGACAGATCACAAATGCAGAAGTAGAAGTTATGACAACATGAGCACAAAAGGCAGGACTGCTGGCAACTGGCATGAAACTGTTTGAAGGCACTTGCCTTTAAAAGCGACAAATGTGCTCATTTAAGGTAGAGAATAATATAATAAAAAATGCGTATGACAGCCCCTAATGCCATTAACATTATGAGAAAAAGCTCAATAGGCTATGGAAAAGGAAAAATGGAATAATTGTACACTCAACTCATCCAAAAGAAGACAAGAAAGGAGGACTAAAGGAATAAAACAACGGATAGCCAAATGGAAGGTATCTATCAAGTGTAGGGCACTTCAGAGCCGATCAAGGAACAAGAAATAACCACAAGGTGGCAGGAGCACACACAGAGGTTACCAGAGCAAAGCCGGGACAGGTTTTCATGGGGTGGGGGACCTCCTCTCAAGAGGCTGATGAGAGAGTATAAACTAAATTAAAAACTAAAAACAGGAAACTTGTCTAGCTGATGTCTGTCACAGCCTGGTGCAGAGCTTCCTGGCCTGGTTATTGAAGAGTCCTCGACAGTAGATGACTTTTCAGAGCATTTGCTTAGGACAAAAATATCTTCAGGCTTTGTAGCCATTCTGAAAAGTATATTTGCACAAAAAGATTAGACTGTCTATACATCTAATAAAAGATGCTGGTTAGGGCTTCCCTGGTGGCCCAGTGGGTAAGGACAGCGCCTCGCAGTGCAAGGGGCGCTGGTTCGATCTCTGGCCTGGGAAGATCCCATGTGCCACGGAGTGGCTGGACCGATGTGTTGAACTACGGAGGCCGGAGCTCTGGAGCACATGTGCCCAGAGCTGGTGCCTTGCAACGAGAGACGCCACTGCGATGGGAGGCCCATATGGGCCAAAGAGCAAAGATGGAAATAAATGAAAGACCAATAGAAGTGGCCAAAAAAAAAAAAAAAGAAAATGCTGGCTGAAGATAAGAAATAACTAATGAGAGTACAGAATGTACAGAATCTAGAGCCCTATTTTAGGACATCAGATTCTGGCTCCAGTATTTATTTTCTGGGTGATTTTTAAGGAAGTTACATAACTCTTACCAATCAGTAAAATGAACATGATATAACGGCCCTCTTCTCACCGGACTGTCATATGCACCCTGTGAGTTTATGTATAAACTATTGAGGACACTACCTGGCACAAAATGAACACTCCATGAAAACGGATATTACTAGTACAATTCATAAAAGCATTAGGTAGGCCTCTTAGTAGTTCACAAATCAATACTAGCCGTCTGGTAGCTTTTTCATGTCTGAGACTAAGTGTATATGTTGTACATTTTTCTTTTTTACTCTCTAAAAAATATATTCTGATACAACAAATGAATATGTTTCTAAACTGACAAATGAAACCAATTAGGTTTATTTATTATTAGTGTGGTGCTCACCCTTCCAGGTAGAGTGCTTGTATAAAATAACCATTAACTTGATACTTTGTGAAGTCTGCAAGGGTGTATTCAAAGTATTACGCATCCGGACTCTTAACACTGGGTTTGTGTGCTTATTTCTGGCTTTATCTCAGGGAAGGACATTGAGACAATGACTGGAAATCTGAAGATATTTCAAATCAAAAATTCAGACTTGGGCCAAAGCAGTGCATATTCAATTTTTCCACCTGTTAACTGAAAGGATGAATGGTAGATGAACATTTATCCAACAAACCATCAATGTATGAAAAATGTAAGTGTATATATGTATATACACACACATAAATTCATACACAACAGAGACAGGGGCGGTTAAACTACAGGTTCGCAAGGAGGTTCTCAAAGGAACCTAAGGTTTGCTGTTGCTTTTTCTGATTAAAACGTAATCCAAGTTAGCGAATCATTTCCAGCTCATCTGTTCCAGATAATATTATAATTATTTCCTTCCATCTCAGCAGCGCCAAAGCAAGGAGCCAAGCAGGAGTAAAAGTTTTATTATTAAGAAGTGACAACAGTCCCTAATTCTTTTCTTCTCTGATGTTTGATAACTTCAGTCACTTCTGGTGGAATTTTTAAGTTCAAAAAGGCGCCTGGCGGGCTACAGTCCCGGGCGCTCATAAAGAGTGGGGACTCGACTTAAGCAGCTCAACAACACCCACGGTTAATTGTATTTAACAGCTACAGATAAGCACGCCCTTCCAGGTTAAGTGAAAACACAATATCTGGTCTATGTTGATGGCTGCAGGGTCCCGTGAACCAAGCTCCTGCCCGCTGCTCCACTCTGCGCAGTGGCGGGAAAGTCCAGGCCTCGGGCTGGGGCTTCTATGGGAAAACGCTGCCAAGATCCAGCCCGCCCCCAAAACAGACATGCCCCGATGCCTACCTCGGGAGAACACCGCTGTTGTGCTGTCCGGGGGAACGTGGGAAAGAGTCCTCTGCTGCTGAGAGGCCTGATTCCCGTAGGCCGCCCTGTGTATTTTCTGGGCACCAGGCCTTAGGTGTCCAGCGCCAAGCGCCTTCCCTTCTCCGTGTCAGACCGGAGGGACCGCTGGTTCAAGGAAGATGGGCTAGAGGCTGGCCAGGCTCTGTCCACACAGGCCTAGAGTTCCTAGATACCCGAGAGCAGCCACTGCACATGGGCGGGGAGGCTGCAGCGTGCAGGGAGGCGGCGCGTGAGATGGAGGTTGTGCGTGGGCTGGAGGTTGCGCAAGTGCAGGGAGGTGACGTGTGGGCGGGAGGCTGCGAGTGGGCATGAAATGCCGACCTGCGCATGCGCTTCCTGCTGACTCAGTATCATTGTTCCCGGGGAATCAGTCCCATGTCCATACATACCTTTTAAGGATGGGTTAGGCCATAGTCAGGGGCTTCTGGCCAAGTCTCCAGGGAACTCTTTTGGTCTTGCCATCCCAGGCAGCACCAGAAGTCGACTAATGAGAAATACCTGGGAACCCTGACTCATGCAAGCTCCTTGTAGTTTCATAGCACAGAGCCTTGGTCTGACTGCAAAGACCTCCCTGGCTTCTCTTCCAGGGTGCATTTGGGGTACCAGAGGCCTTAGGAAGACAACCTAAGGCAGGACTGGCCCACACATTTTCATGGAGCCCTCTGGAGTGTTGCCTGACTCAGAAGGAGCCATGAGGGAAGAATAAATGAAACCATTTTCACATTGCTCCAGCACCCAGGAAACAAGCTCTCATCAACCAGAGTGGCTGTTCCTTGCCTATCAGTGGGAGCACTTAATAGATTATCCCCCCAAAATCAGACCTTAGTGACTAAACGATCTTCACAAAAAGCAAAAAAAATCTTAAAACCTGCCAAAGGAAAACAAACCACTATGCAGACAGATACAAATAGAATGGTCGCAGAAATCTCGTCAGAATGTAAAAGCCAGAAGTGGTCTACGACATGACATCTTTAAAATGATAAAAGCAAACAATCATGAACATAGAATTTCATATCCAGTGAAAATAGTTTTCAAAAATTAAGGCAAAATAAGGCCGTTTTTTTTCTCAAGATGTTCTTATCTGTAATAAAACACAGAAACTGAAAGAGTAAGTTGGACCCCATCAAATGTATATTTTCCGCTTTCCGTAAAACACCATTTAAAATCTAATAGATTTATGTGTGTGCATACACATACATATAGTTTAAGATATATTGCCTTTTATGCATATGACAAAAGCCTTGTATCCAGGATATATAAAACACTTACTATATATAATTCAAAATTTCAAAAATGGGTATAAGTTTTGAATAGGCACTTCAGAGATAGATAAATGGCACATGAAAAAAATCCTCAACAGTATTATTCATCAGGTAAATGCAAAATAAAACCACAATAAATGAGAGAGGATTACAGGTGAGTTGAACACATGAAATGAGAAAGATTAAATGTAATCATGTTTGTCAAATAAAGTGGAGCAAACAAGAGCCCTCCTACATTCATTACTTGTGGACCTAGAGAATGGTATAACCACTTTGAAAAAAATTTGAGCAGAAATCGTTTAAACACATATTTGTTATATAACTCAGCAATTATTCTACCTATGTATTTAAAGGAAATGAAAATGTGTGTATAGGCACAGACTTGTACATGCATATTCATACCAGCTTTATTCTTTACCTAAAACATGGAACATTCATCTGCAGTAGATGAATGCATAAATAAATTGATAGATATGCATACAATAGAGTACTATTCAATGATTTAAAAAGTTACTGATAAATGTACCAACATGAATGAATCTTAAAACCATTATGCAGATCAAAAGAAGCCAGACACAAAGTGGTACATACAACGTAGATAATTACATTCATACAGAACCCTAGAAAATAAAGCTAATGCTGATAAAAAGCACAACAGTGATTAACAAATCTGGGGGCATTTGGTAGATTGACTGAGAATAAGTACCGTCAACTCTCGTAATCAAGTTATGTCCTCCAAAGACTTTTATTTCCTCCAAAAATATGTTTTTATTTCTGTATGTGGTACCTCAGAATATGACCCTTATTTGGAAATGAAGTCATTGCTGATATAATCAGCTAAGATGAGGTTATTCTTGATGACTTCTGTGCTCATAAAAAGGGATATTTGGACATATGCACACATACAATGAGGATTCCATGTGTATAAGGGTTTATACCAAGGGAATACACAATAATGTCAACAAACCATCAGAAGACATAAGTGAGACATGGAACGCATCAGTCCCTGGAGCATTCAGAGGGAGCGTGGCCCTGCTAGCATCTTGATCTGGGATTTCTAGCCTCCAGAACTAAGTTTCAACAATAAATTCCTATTGCTTCAACCACTCATTTGGTGATACTTCATTAGAGCAGGACTAGGAAACTGCTACAACTCATCAAAGTATATAAGAAACACATACATTTGATTGAATATAAATGATGGCTCAATAAATTTGATTTAAAATTATTTAATCTAGTTCATTAGTATCTGAAATAAAGTGCATGTAACTTCTGAGAGTTCACATGGAGCTAAGTTATATAATCTTTTGGAATCTTCATTCTAATACATAAATTTGGGAAAATACACTTGCCTCATAAGTTTGTTGTGAGAATCAAATAATATATATGAAATGGAAATCAGTATTTCTAACATACTGTTGGTGCTCAGTACATATTATTCCTTCCTCCAGAATGAATGAAAGCAGAAAACTTTGTAAGGGGGAGGTGCTATTAACCTGTTCATTTGTTTCTGTTTTTCATTGTGTTGTTACTAACCAAATCATTCTAAAATGGCTCTAATTTTTTTCCTTTAGCACAAGTAACCCTAGATATGAAATTAAAAGATGCTTGCTCCTTGGAGGAAACGTCGTGACAAACCTTGACAGTTTATTAAAAAGCAGAGACTTTACTCTGCTCACAAAAGTCTATATGGTCAGAACTATGTGTTTTCCAGTAGTCATGTACAGATGTGAGAGCTGGACAGGAAAGAAGGCTTAGTGCCAGTAAATTGATGTTTCTATTTATTTTTTCAATTGTGGTGCTGGAGAAGACTCTTGAGAGACCCTTGGCCTGCAAGGAGATCAAACCAGTCAATCCTAAAGGAGATCAACCATGAATATTCATTGGAAGGACTGATGCTTTGTACTTTAGCCACCTAATGTGAAGACCTTACTCTTGGAAAAGACCCTGATGCTGGGAAGGATTGAGGAAGAAGAGAAGGGGGCAGCAGAGCACAAGATGGTCAGATAGCATTACCCACTCAATGGACAAGAATTTGAGCAAACTCCTGGAGATTAGTAGAGGTCAGAGGAGTCTGGCATGCTGTAGTTCATGGAATTGCAAAGAGTAGCACAGGGCTTAGCAACTGCACAACAGAAGAGCTTAGTCAAGCTGGGGTTTAACATTACTAAAAGTTATCTGAAGTCAACCAATACAGGTTAAAATATTTTGCCCTGATTTCTGTTTCATTTTACATACATGTCCCTTTTAAAAAGTGAGCTTACCAGGTGCAGTCTTGTGTAAGCCCTCTGTTTTCATCTTCATCAGCATAGTCATAAATATAGTTGACAATTAGAGTTTCAATTAGAATATACTTTTAGCAATTGTTGAAACTTAATTTTCACAATTTAATGAACTAGTTAAAAGAAAGATGCTTATCAGCATTGTTTCCCACTCTATTTTGCAGAATATAATAGGGACTGGAGAAGAAGAGAGTATCTATCTGCTAAGCATAATAGTAGAGTTCTAAAAAGTTTGTCTTTTAAGAACCTCGAATGTAAAATTTAGCCTTTAATTCCAAGAAATTAGTGAAAGGGGTTCAGATAATTTCACTAAAGTATTTCTTCAGCTCCTAAATATATAGCTGTTCCTCTTTGTAAGGGGGAGGTGCTATTAACCTGTTCATTTGTTTCTGTTTTTCATTGTGTTGTTACTAACCAAATCATTCTAAAATGGCTCTAATTTTTTTCCTTTAGCACAAGTAACCCTAGATATGAAATTAAAAGATGCTTGCTCCTTGGAGGAAACGTCGTGACAAACCTTGACAGTTTATTAAAAAGCAGAGACTTTACTCTGCTCACAAAAGTCTATATGGTCAGAACTATGTGTTTTCCAGTAGTCATGTACAGATGTGAGAGCTGGACAGGAAAGAAGGCTTAGTGCCAGTAAATTGATGTTTCTATTTATTTTTTCAATTGTGGTGCTGGAGAAGACTCTTGAGAGACCCTTGGCCTGCAAGGAGATCAAACCAGTCAATCCTAAAGGAGATCAACCATGAATATTCATTGGAAGGACTGATGCTTTGTACTTTAGCCACCTAATGTGAAGACCTTACTCTTGGAAAAGACCCTGATGCTGGGAAGGATTGAGGAAGAAGAGAAGGGGGCAGCAGAGCACAAGATGGTCAGATAGCATTACCCACTCAATGGACAAGAATTTGAGCAAACTCCTGGAGATTAGTAGAGGTCAGAGGAGTCTGGCATGCTGTAGTTCATGGAATTGCAAAGAGTAGCACAGGGCTTAGCAACTGCACAACAGAAGAGCTTAGTCAAGCTGGGGTTTAACATTACTAAAAGTTATCTGAAGTCAACCAATACAGGTTAAAATATTTTGCCCTGATTTCTGTTTCATTTTACATACATGTCCCTTTTAAAAAGTGAGCTTACCAGGTGCAGTCTTGTGTAAGCCCTCTGTTTTCATCTTCATCAGCATAGTCATAAATATAGTTGACAATTAGAGTTTCAATTAGAATATACTTTTAGCAATTGTTGAAACTTAATTTTCACAATTTAATGAACTAGTTAAAAGAAAGATGCTTATCAGCATTGTTTCCCACTCTATTTTGCAGAATATAATAGGGACTGGAGAAGAAGAGAGTATCTATCTGCTAAGCATAATAGTAGAGTTCTAAAAAGTTTGTCTTTTAAGAACCTCGAATGTAAAATTTAGCCTTTAATTCCAAGAAATTAGTGAAAGGGGTTCAGATAATTTCACTAAAGTATTTCTTCAGCTCCTAAATATATAGTGCCGTTGTTGAAATACCATCTCAGATAAGGGTTTTAAACCAACCTAAGCAATGTCATTCTTTGTGCAATAAATTAGCTGAAACACCACATCTGAAGTTTGGCATATTTGCAAAAATCATAGCTGTGTCTCTTTGTTTAGCTCACCATGTTCTTCAGAAGAGTTTACATGTCTTCTAAGAACATTTTAGAAATGCAAAGTCAAGGCTTCAAATTATAATAGCGAATAGAAAAATAGACCATATAATTTATCAACAGATTTAGGAGAGAAAAAAGTTTGACTACTCTGCTTTGCTTGAAATGCACAGATTTTTTGTATTAGATATAGAACATTAAAATAATAGTTAACATGTGGTCTGGTAAGCTTTGAAAGCTAAAATGAGAATATTGAGACTGATGTATAACCACTAACCTCTGTTTTAAGTCCACATTAGAATGTCTACCAATAAACTATTTTACTTAGCTATCTTTGCTGTTGTGCTAATATGAACCATGTTTACTTGTGCCGTCAAGAATAAAATTAAGAATTGTTAGAATATTCACTCAACAATACTAACTCATTATTTATAGAGGATACATACAGTTTCTCTAGTAGAGAGACAGATAAAGAGTATCACCTTTCTCAAGGAGTCTATCCTAAAATTTAAAGAACTGAATACAAAGTCAGATTTTAAAATTAATATGGTTAAATTTAAAAGGCATATTAGAGAGAAATATTTTAGTTTTACCAGGTGAGTTGCAGAAAAATACCTAGAGGATTTCACATCTATTAATAGTTAAGTGCTAAAGGATCTGTATTGTATTATAACAGATGCATAGCTTCTCCAAGGCAAATAACAACAAAAATTATTATAAAGATAGTAGTAATACAACATATATTGACCTCATATTGTGTTTAATGTTCTTTTAGGTAAGTTATATACGATATCTCAATTAATTCTTAGAGTAATCCCTATGAGGTATTATTTGGCCCATTTTTCAGATGAGGCAATTGAAGCATAAAATTAACACATATATATGGAATCTAGTAGGATGGTCATGATGGCACACACAGTGGAGCGACGGAAAGACAGACATAGACAGTGGACATATGGACATTGTGGGGAAGGAACAGAGGGTGGGAGGCGTAAAGGAAGCAGCATGAAGGCCTGTACTATCATAAGTGAAGAAAATAGCTCTAGTCATTGCTCTGTGAGAAAAGGAGATGCTTCAGGGGTGCTGTGTGATGGTCAGGAGGGGTGGGAACGGGGGGATATACATATAACTAATCTGGGAACATACATATCTGTAAACAACAAAACTCTGTAATATTTAAAAGTAAAATAAAAGCTTAAAAAAATTGTATAGGGGGCTTCCCTGGTGGTCCAGTGGGTAAAGAGTCCACCTTGCAGTGCAAGGGGTGCCCATTCGATCCCTGGCACGGGAGGATCCCACGTGCCATGGAGCGGCCTGACTGGTTATGGGCCAGTGCTCTGGAGTACATGTGCCCAGAGCCAGTGCTCCGCGACGAGAGAGGCCACTGCGATGGGAGGTTCACACAGATCAAAAGAATTAAGATGGATGAAAATAAATAAATAAAAAAACAATAAAAGAGGCCAAAAATTTTTTTAAAAAATTGTGTAATTTACTGTAGGACACACACTATATAGAAGAGCACAGATATGGAACAAGACTGTGAAGGGGCTTAACTGCCTTTATATGATGATTCGTTTGCTTAAATAATGGAGCCTTATAAAGGAGAGAAATTACAGTAAAAAAATTAATACTGTGCTGAAAAATAATGGAGAGGAACAAAATGAAAAGGCTCTTCTTGGAGATATTCCAATGTTCCAAAAAACTGATGATGAATAACTATTAACTAGAGACAATATAACAATCCTCACACTGACAGGATGGATGGAGGAAGGAAGAAGTGAGGAACAGATGAATCTGACTAAAGTTGACATTTTAATCACAGTATTTAAGAAGGTGTATATGTCTTTCACAGTAAAGTTGATCCCACAAAATTTGTTCTAAGTATAGAATTCTTAATACATAAATGATTACTTTCTGATTACCTATATTTTGAACCAATTCACAGCCAGTTCTTGGTAACTGACCATGATGATATCTTCTTCATCTTTGACTCTTCAGCAGTTGTTTATGCGAGGCCCTCTTTTATTTCCATTTTTGTTATTATTCACCTCTCCTGCTTTCTCTGATCCCCGTATGTAATTTATCTCTCTTTATCTGTTTTATCATTTCCTTTCTAAGAATATTTGAAGTCATTGCTCTGTGAGAAAAGGAGATGCTTCAGGGGTGCTGTGTGATGGTCAGGAGGGGTGGGAACGGGGGGATATACATATAACTAATCTGGGAACATACATATCTGTAAACAACAAAACTCTGTAATATTTAAAAGTAAAATAAAAGCTTAAAAAAATTGTATAGGGGGCTTCCCTGGTGGTCCAGTGGGTAAAGAGTCCACCTTGCAGTGCAAGGGGTGCCCATTCGATCCCTGGCACGGGAGGATCCCACGTGCCATGGAGCGGCCTGACTGGTTATGGGCCAGTGCTCTGGAGTACATGTGCCCAGAGCCAGTGCTCCGCGACGAGAGAGGCCACTGCGATGGGAGGTTCACACAGATCAAAAGAATTAAGATGGATGAAAATAAATAAATAAAAAAACAATAAAAGAGGCCAAAAATTTTTTTAAAAAATTGTGTAATTTACTGTAGGACACACACTATATAGAAGAGCACAGATATGGAACAAGACTGTGAAGGGGCTTAACTGCCTTTATATGATGATTCGTTTGCTTAAATAATGGAGCCTTATAAAGGAGAGAAATTACAGTAAAAAAATTAATACTGTGCTGAAAAATAATGGAGAGGAACAAAATGAAAAGGCTCTTCTTGGAGATATTCCAATGTTCCAAAAAACTGATGATGAATAACTATTAACTAGAGACAATATAACAATCCTCACACTGACAGGATGGATGGAGGAAGGAAGAAGTGAGGAACAGATGAATCTGACTAAAGTTGACATTTTAATCACAGTATTTAAGAAGGTGTATATGTCTTTCACAGTAAAGTTGATCCCACAAAATTTGTTCTAAGTATAGAATTCTTAATACATAAATGATTACTTTCTGATTACCTATATTTTGAACCAATTCACAGCCAGTTCTTGGTAACTGACCATGATGATATCTTCTTCATCTTTGACTCTTCAGCAGTTGTTTATGCGAGGCCCTCTTTTATTTCCATTTTTGTTATTATTCACCTCTCCTGCTTTCTCTGATCCCCGTATGTAATTTATCTCTCTTTTATCTGTTTTATCATTTCCTTTCTAAGAATATTTGAAGTATATGTTGTCAGTTATTTATAAACACTTTGTATCTTTCAGATTCTATTCTTCTGGGTTACAATTCCTTTTTCTTTTTTTCAAAATTTTCCTATGATATAATGCTTTAGTTCTAAATATATGACCCTCTGTCTTCTCATTCCCAAATACCTAACTACTTACGGTGACTGCCAACAGCTGGTATGAAGGGTGCTGTTTAGATTAATGTCATTAGCCAAAATTTTAAAAAAGACTTACACCATGATTTTGTGAACTAAAAACAATTTCTAACTCAAAATAAGGATACAAAGGGGGCTGAAAAAATACTTTGAAACATGATTAATTTTAATATGTTTACAGGGGACGAGTAAATTCACCAGTGGGGGGGTGGGGAAGTCATCAAAATGAACATTTTACAGTATTTTTTTTTAGTCTTAAAGCACATTTTTCATACAAATAAGTATATCACCATTATAGACACCATAATACGGCAACATTTATACACAAGGCCATTTGCCATTAAAAAAAAATCAGCGGCAATGGTAATGCAATATGGTAGTTCATCTTTGTTCACCTTTTTGCTATTATACTTCCTGGCCTGCAGGAGTATTTGCCAGGATAACAATACAAATGTGTGACCTCAGTTTGAACAACAGATACAAAGCTCTGGCTGCCCATGCTTAATCCTAATTTATTATATGATCCCTAGAAATATACCAAGACTCTGACGTAATTCCATTTACTCCTAAAGCCATTCCCAAGGAAACATTTTTACAGATTCACTTAGATATGAAGAAATTATTTTATACAAAATAAGTGCAATGTCAGGACTTAATATTCTACATGCCTAAACTTAATGGAAGAGAAACACTATACAGGCGTTTCATGGGAAATAATTTGATATTATATGGAATAGATAATCATAGCACTGAACCTGGGAAAATATAATTTTTTTCATCTTTACTACTTTTATTATTGTTTTTAAAGGCACCAGCTGATTCTCTGAGGACCATTCACATTCAATGTTTAGTTTCATTTTACTAGTGGCATATACAAAGCACCATATAATATATGAAATGTAGAACCATTATGACTATGTAATACTGTAGAAATAACTGCTAAGAAAATATAGCAATATTTAACACAGGATTTCTAAAACCATTACATATTCATTACTTTTCCCATGGCTAACAATGTCCCATGTTTTATTTTACAGATGTAGTCTATCAAGATTTATATGCATTTTGGCACTTTGGGGGGACTGGAAATAGTTGATATCTTCTGTACAATAATGTTACAGTTTTATACAAACTTCAGAAACATGGTATTTGGAATAGTCTTTACGATCCTCTTCCAAGTGTTTCATTTCACACGACAGCAAATACTCTGAATGCCTTTCCTCCTGGAGGATTCTGTAAGCTGCAAAAAGTACACAGGGTATACTGAGGTCATCTCCATACATAATCCTTCAAACAAGTCATGCTTTATGATAGTCAAGAAAGCAGCTCTGTAAGCCCAGATGGTCAACTTTCTTCAACTATTATAATTTATGGTTCTTGGCAGGCCTGAGTGAGGATGACATAATTCTTTAAGTCATATACTGGCTACATGTTTACTCAAGAAAGTTACAGGAAGGGAGGGAGCTTCTCTGGTGGTCCATTGGATAAGGAGTTCGCCTTGCAGTGCAAGGGGCACCGGTTCGATCCCTGGCCCAGGAAGATCCCATGTGCCGAAGAGTGGCTGAGCTGGTGTGTCCAGTTACGAGCCAGTGCTGTCGAGCGCATATGCCCAGAGCTGGTGCTCTGCAGTGAGACAGGCCACTATGATGGGAGGCCCACATAGGCCAAAGAGTAAAAATGGATGAAATAAATCCATTTACTCCTAAAGCCATTCCAAAGGAAACATTTTTACAGATTCACTTAGATATGAAGAAATTATTTTATACAAAATAAGTGCAATGTCAGGACTTAATATTCTACATGCCTAAACTTAATGGAAGAGAAACACTATACAGGCGTTTCATGGGAAATAATTTGATATTATATGGAATAGATAATCATAGCACTGAACCTGGGAAAATATAATTTTTTTCATCTTTACTACTTTTATTATTGTTTTTAAAGGCACCAGCTGATTCTCTGAGGACCATTCACATTCAATGTTTAGTTTCATTTTACTAGTGGCATATACAAAGCACCATATAATATATGAAATGTAGAACCATTATGACTATGTAATACTGTAGAAATAACTGCTAAGAAAATATAGCAATATTTAACACAGGATTTCTAAAACCATTACATATTCATTACTTTTCCCATGGCTAACAATGTCCCATGTTTTATTTTACAGATGTAGTCTATCAAGATTTATATGCATTTTGGCACTTTGGGGGGACTGGAAATAGTTGATATCTTCTGTACAATAATGTTACAGTTTTATACAAACTTCAGAAACATGGTATTTGGAATAGTCTTTACGATCCTCTTCCAAGTGTTTCATTTCACACGACAGCAAATACTCTGAATGCCTTTCCTCCTGGAGGATTCTGTAAGCTGCAAAAAGTACACAGGGTATACTGAGGTCATCTCCATACATAATCCTTCAAACAAGTCATGCTTTATGATAGTCAAGAAAGCAGCTCTGTAAGCCCAGATGGTCAACTTTCTTCAACTATTATAATTTATGGTTCTTGGCAGGCCTGAGTGAGGATGACATAATTCTTTAAGTCATATACTGGCTACATGTTTACTCAAGAAAGTTACAGGAAGGGAGGGAGCTTCTCTGGTGGTCCATTGGATAAGGAGTTCGCCTTGCAGTGCAAGGGGCACCGGTTCGATCCCTGGCCCAGGAAGATCCCATGTGCCGAAGAGTGGCTGAGCTGGTGTGTCCAGTTACGAGCCAGTGCTGTCGAGCGCATATGCCCAGAGCTGGTGCTCTGCAGTGAGACAGGCCACTATGATGGGAGGCCCACATAGGCCAAAGAGTAAAAATGGATGAAAATAAATGGATAAAAAATCTATAAACGTGGCCAAAATTTAAAAAAAAAGAAAAACAAGAAACTTATGGGGCACAGAGGTACTTTATATAAATTCAGAGATTCCAGTTCATGTTTTCACAGACAACCACCTTTCAATCCAATAAAGTAGAGTCAAGGCCATTTTTACTGGGAACATGCTGTGACCTTGGTTTACAACTGACCGACATGGTTAAAAGTTTGTAGTGTTGGTGCTCAGCCACTCAGTTGTGTCTGACTCTTGGTGACCCCATGGACTATAGCCTGCCAGGCTCCTCTGTCATGGGATTTCCCAGGCAAGAAAACTGGAGTGGGTTGCCATTTCCTACTCAAAGGGATCTTCCAAACCCAGGGATTCTTCCAGACCCAAGGATCAAACCCGTGTCTCCTGAATTGGCAGGCAGATGCTTTACCACTGAGCCACCTGGGAAGCCTTGGTTAAAAGCTAATAACTACAGATTTAAAAAGACAATGATACATAAGTAAATCACTAGAGTACTAACTTATTATTTTCAAAGTCTGACAAAATTTATATACTTAGCACTGTGTAGTGCTCATGCTTAGTCGCTTAGTCACATCTGACCCTTTGCTACCCATCATCTAAATACATGATATATACAGTAGAGAGAGGGGGAAAGATGGGGAAAGGTGTGCATGAGCTCTCTGTGCTTGTTTACATTTCATCGAGGAAATTCTTAGGTTCTTCCAGGTTTTACCATTAAATATCCTCACTAATTTTTTGGTCAACTTTCTTCAACTATTATAATTTATGGTTCTTGGCAGGCCTGAGTGAGGATGACATAATTCTTTAAGTCATATACTGGCTACATGTTTACTCAAGAAAGTTACAGGAAGGGAGGGAGCTTCTCTGGTGGTCCATTGGATAAGGAGTTCGCCTTGCAGTGCAAGGGGCACCGGTTCGACCCCTGGCCCAGGAAGATCCCATGTGCCAAGAGTGGCTGAGCTGGTGTGTCCAGTTACGAGCCAGTGCTGTCGAGCGCATATGCCCAGAGCTGGTGCTCTGCAGTGAGACAGGCCACTATGATGGGAGGCCCACATAGGCCAAAGAGTAAAAATGGATGAAAATAAATGGATAAAAAATCTATAAACGTGGCCAAAATTTAAAAAAAAAGAAAAACAAGAAACTTATGGGGCACAGAGGTACTTTATATAAATTCAGAGATTCCAGTTCATGTTTTCACAGACAACCACCTTTCAATCCAATAAAGTAGAGTCAAGGCCATTTTTACTGGGAACATGCTGTGACCTTGGTTTACAACTGACCGACATGGTTAAAAGTTTGTAGTGTTGGTGCTCAGCCACTCAGTTGTGTCTGACTCTTGGTGACCCCATGGACTATAGCCTGCCAGGCTCCTCTGTCATGGGATTTCCCAGGCAAGAAAACTGGAGTGGGTTGCCATTTCCTACTCAAAGGGATCTTCCAAACCCAGGGATTCTTCCAGACCCAAGGATCAAACCCGTGTCTCCTGAATTGGCAGGCAGATGCTTTACCACTGAGCCACCTGGGAAGCCTTGGTTAAAAGCTAATAACTACAGATTTAAAAAGACAATGATACATAAGTAAATCACTAGAGTACTAACTTATTATTTTCAAAGTCTGACAAAATTTATATACTTAGCACTGTGTAGTGCTCATGCTTAGTCGCTTAGTCACATCTGACCCTTTGCTACCCATCATCTAAATACATGATATATACAGTAGAGAGAGGGGGAAAGATGGGGAAAGGTGTGCATGAGCTCTCTGTGCTTGTTTACATTTCATCGAGGAAATTCTTAGGTTCTTCCAGGTTTTACCATTAAATATCCTCACTAATTTTTTTCATGAAACCATAAATGTTAAAAAATATTAATGAGTATGATGACAACATAATGTAAATTTTGTTCAACTTAAGAAACAGTAAGTTAGGACTCTAGGGCATTGCTGTGAGTCAAATAAGCCAGGCTGTCAAGAAGTCAATTTCTTAACAACGGCCTTCGGATGATATAGTCCCATCAGAAACTAGATGCTAAACACAAAGCTGTTATCTCATGAAGAATGGCTCCCAGATGCTTACCTGGAAGGCAATCGAGATAACCTGCATGGTGCACCATTTGTGTCCTTTAGAGAAAGTTTATCATACATGCAAACAAACCCTCGAAGCACCAAGTAAATGTTTACGTATCAGGGATTTTTCTGTGTATCTACAAAACATATGGACTTAATAATACTTCCACAAGGACCGAGGATTTGAAAAATCACTATAGGGTGTTTTCTTTTTCTCTTAACTTTTATTATTATTTGATAAAGCAAGTCACATGCATTTTTCTCAAACTACTAAAATACGTAATACTAAGGAGCCAAATATAAGATGCCCTGAAAGAGTTCCATTTATACCATACGAGGCATCCAACTACCAATCAGAGAATCTGGTTCCGGGGAAAATCGGACTCATTGTTTTCATCAAATACTTTGTCAGATAACTGGATTAGAGAAATATTCAGTGCCTTGCTCACCTAGAAAGAATTACATATAAAAACTAATCTAGAAAATCCAAAAGAGGATGAAAGAAATTTCCTTATTATAAGACCCATTAACAAAAGAATGGTTCTGACTCATAATCCGATTTTCATGTTGATTTTATAAGCCTGTGGGAGACAGGCACCTCTGGTACTACAGCTTCTCCCATCCCTGGAAGACCGACTGACTATTCTACAGTGTGCAAGGGAAGCACACTGGCTCAGTCACGAAACCTCAAAGTCACAGGGGTTGGTTGGAAAGCCAGCACAAAGGAAAGGATGACATCTAAGTGTGTGTGTATGTGTGTGTGTGTGTGTGTGTGTGTGTTTGTAAATATATATGTACAAACATTTTTTTTTTTTTTTTACCTTTCTGAGAAGATTCCATTCTGAAAAGAAGCTGTGTAAGTCTTTCTTTTGTCCACAGGCATCACGTCAACATAACCCCCATGGTTTCGAACCACGCCAGCATGTACTGCAGCCCTGCAGATACTGGAAAGCTGAGGAAGCAAGGAAGAACCCAACATCATTAGGAAAGGTCTGCTGAACTTTCCCAGACATCTATTTGATTGGACACAAGGTAGCCGACATCCATCTCTATGGATACCCAGTGAGCAGCAACAGGATGATGTTTTGTGCAGTTTCAAAAGTCACAAAGTTAAAGCCAATTCTGACCTAAGACTTTCTGTATTTTTATAAATAGCTTGTGATGTATGCCTTGACCCATATGTAAATAATTAGAGCCTCATTTCTTCAAGACTTATTTGAGTTGTGGGTTTGGGGTTTTGTTTATTTGTTTTGGTAGAGGGTAAAAGGAGAGGAGGTATTTTGTACTTTGATAATCCAGATGGATTTGGAACCAACTCTGAATATTCACTGGAGGAACTGATGCTGAAGCTGAGGTTCCAATACTTTGGCTACCTGATGAGAAGAGCTGACTCACTGGAAAAGAACCTGATGCTGCAAAAGACTGACGGTAGGAGAAGAGGCGGGCAACATAGGGTAAAATAGTTGGATGGCATCACCAACTCAATGAACATGAATCTGAGCAAACTCAGGGAGATAGTGGTAAAGGTCAAGGAAGGCTGGTGTGCTACAGTCCATGGCATGGCAAAGGGCTGTCACAAATTAGCAACTGAGTAGGACTAGGGGATCTCAAACTGGCTCTGTGGCGACCTGGGGGGGTGGGATGGGGAGGGTGGCAGTGGGGGTTGGGAGGCACATATGAAAAAAAAGTTAGCAACTGAACAACAACAAATCTAGATGAGGATATCTTGCGGTTTAAAGCAAATGTCCCACTGAAAACAAAATAAATATCAACAAAATTATTTCAGGTTAAAACAGAAAATAAAAATATCAATGTTGAACAAGTGAAATCTGAAGGCAGATCTTTAAGGTAGATGCATGGATAAGATCCTTTCACCAGCTAACTGTCCAAACAGAAAACTTGTACTACTGTCTTCCCTGATGACTTTTACTATTACCTTCACCAGCAGGTAAAGAATCTGCCTGCAATGCAGGAGACACAAAAGACGTGGGTGGGTCAGCCAGACATGATCCCTGGGTCAGGCAGATCCCGTATGCCTCAAGGCAACTAAGCCCGGGCTCTACAACTACTGAGTCCCTGTCACAACTGGAGAATCCGTGCACTGCAGAGGAGTCCCACATGCTGCAACCAGGACCCAATGCAGCCAAATAAATAAATACATTATTTTTTTAAAAAACTGAGTCTTTCCTGTTCACCATTCCAGTCACTCTGACCAAAGGTTCCTAGGCTGGGCTATTTGCACCCCATTTATATTTGATTTTGACTTTAAACAACTCAAATACAGTCATGAATATCTCTACAGTCCCTTTTCCAAAATAGAGGCATGTATTAAAAATGGGGTGGCTTTTCCTACTAGATAATAAAATTGACACGGCAAAAACCTGCCCCCAAAATAACCCCAACAAGAAAAATATGAAGAACATAGTGTCTACCTAAATATGCAATGTCTGTCACTCTGCTTTGAACATTCTGAAATGAAGTATCAAGGAAGTCCTATTTTTGCATTCCATGAGTTACATAATCTGAATTCAATGGGATTTCTATAAAGGAGAATACTGTTTCAGGTCCAACAAACACTTTCCCCTTTTTTTACACAACTTAGTTCTAGAAGTCAACACTTTTCTTTTGGCCAATTAAAGTCTTCTGCACATTTTAGTATTTGCTTTCATCCAAATGTTCTACCAAAATGTGTCCATAGCTGCGAATCGCCTGAGGAAATCCCACAAAAAAATGAAACACTTGAATTGTTTTAGCATAAAGCAATCTACACCACAGCCCCTTGGGTCTTTTCTAAACCCACTGGTGTGTTCTTTTCTTATCTCTTTGCACATATGAGTGACTTAATGTGCTTTTTTCCATAAATGTAAGTTCACATAGCATAGGTTAAAACAGAAAATAAAAATATCAATGTTGAACAAGTGAAATCTGAAGGCAGATCTTTAAGGTAGATGCATGGATAAGATCCTTTCACCAGCTAACTGTCCAAACAGAAAACTTGTACTACTGTCTTCCCTGATGACTTTTACTATTACCTTCACCAGCAGGTAAAGAATCTGCCTGCAATGCAGGAGACACAAAAGACGTGGGTGGGTCAGCCAGACATGATCCCTGGGTCAGGCAGATCCCGTATGCCTCAAGGCAACTAAGCCCGGGCTCTACAACTACTGAGTCCCTGTCACAACTGGAGAATCCGTGCACTGCAGAGGAGTCCCACATGCTGCAACCAGGACCCAATGCAGCCAAATAAATAAATACATTATTTTTTTAAAAAACTGAGTCTTTCCTGTTCACCATTCCAGTCACTCTGACCAAAGGTTCCTAGGCTGGGCTATTTGCACCCCATTTATATTTGATTTTGACTTTAAACAACTCAAATACAGTCATGAATATCTCTACAGTCCCTTTTCCAAAATAGAGGCATGTATTAAAAATGGGGTGGCTTTTCCTACTAGATAATAAAATTGACACGGCAAAAACCTGCCCCCAAAATAACCCCAACAAGAAAAATATGAAGAACATAGTGTCTACCTAAATATGCAATGTCTGTCACTCTGCTTTGAACATTCTGAAATGAAGTATCAAGGAAGTCCTATTTTTGCATTCCATGAGTTACATAATCTGAATTCAATGGGATTTCTATAAAGGAGAATACTGTTTCAGGTCCAACAAACACTTTCCCCTTTTTTTACACAACTTAGTTCTAGAAGTCAACACTTTTCTTTTGGCCAATTAAAGTCTTCTGCACATTTTAGTATTTGCTTTCATCCAAATGTTCTACCAAAATGTGTCCATAGCTGCGAATCGCCTGAGGAAATCCCACAAAAAAATGAAACACTTGAATTGTTTTAGCATAAAGCAATCTACACCACAGCCCCTTGGGTCTTTTCTAAACCCACTGGTGTGTTCTTTTCTTATCTCTTTGCACATATGAGTGACTTAATGTGCTTTTTTAAGTTCACATAAGCATGTGCATCTTATGTGACCTTGCTTTATTACTGTGCTCTGAACTCTACGGCATCAGTCAGTACTTATTAGATCAGAAAGACCGAATGCCAAGCTGTTTAATCCTGTTCGTGTTTTTGCTATACCACAAAACACCATACATCTAAAACCTTGAATCCTTACTCTGAGGAATCATTTTATTCACCATTTAAACTCCCTCACTGAATTAATATTTATGTCCAATAGGGTTCATAACAGATGGAATTAAAAGTCACTCTGTACACATTTCGGAATTTATCCTGTTCTGTTAAAAGGGTATTATCAGCATTTTTCCCAAGGCAATAAAAGTGCTTAGATATAACATTCACTAAATCCAAGCACTTAATATGGTTTGAAACTATTGTTTTGCCCATAACTCTGCAGTCAGCAGGCATTCCGATTTGAGTTCAAAGGTCAGAAGAGATTTTCCTTTCCTGGTCACACTTTATAAGAACTAATATATCACAAAAAGAAGAAAAATTATCTGTGGCAACAGTGGAACATTTTTAATGAGTGCAGAAATTCACTTCATCTATAATAAATGAGAAATAAAGGCTCAAAGCAAGAGATTGTAAGAAATGTAACTGTATAAATGGAGAGAGAGATAAGGATGGAGGAGGAGAGAGGTTGGTAGACTGTTTCTCATTTTTCCATATCCTGTTATTTTTAAAGGGACAATATATTTTGTAGGGAGTAGGAAGATTACTAATGGCCGATTCTGTACTTAGCACAGAAAAAAAATGTTTATACTTCTAGCTTATTCTACATAGAAATACAATTTTATTTCCTTTTCCCAAATTTCCTTTTACACAACTTAGTTCTAGAAGTCAACACTTTTCTTTTGGCCAATTAAAGTCTTCTGCACATTTTAGTATTTGCTTTCATCCAAATGTTCTACCAAAATGTGTCCATAGCTGCGAATCGCCTGAGGAAATCCCACAAAAAAATGAAACACTTGAATTGTTTTAGCATAAAGCAATCTACACCACAGCCCCTTGGGTCTTTTCTAAACCCACTGGTGTGTTCTTTTCTTATCTCTTTGCACATATGAGTGACTTAATGTGCTTTTTTAAGTTCACATAAGCATGTGCATCTTATGTGACCTTGCTTTATTACTGTGCTCTGAACTCTACGGCATCAGTCAGTACTTATTAGATCAGAAAGACCGAATGCCAAGCTGTTTAATCCTGTTCGTGTTTTTGCTATACCACAAAACACCATACATCTAAAACCTTGAATCCTTACTCTGAGGAATCATTTTATTCACCATTTAAACTCCCTCACTGAATTAATATTTATGTCCAATAGGGTTCATAACAGATGGAATTAAAAGTCACTCTGTACACATTTCGGAATTTATCCTGTTCTGTTAAAAGGGTATTATCAGCATTTTTCCCAAGGCAATAAAAGTGCTTAGATATAACATTCACTAAATCCAAGCACTTAATATGGTTTGAAACTATTGTTTTGCCCATAACTCTGCAGTCAGCAGGCATTCCGATTTGAGTTCAAAGGTCAGAAGAGATTTTCCTTTCCTGGTCACACTTTATAAGAACTAATATATCACAAAAAGAAGAAAAATTATCTGTGGCAACAGTGGAACATTTTTAATGAGTGCAGAAATTCACTTCATCTATAATAAATGAGAAATAAAGGCTCAAAGCAAGAGATTGTAAGAAATGTAACTGTATAAATGGAGAGAGAGATAAGGATGGAGGAGGGAGAGAGGTTGGTAGACTGTTTCTCATTTTTCCATATCCTGTTATTTTTAAAGGGACAATATATTTTGTAGGGAGTAGGAAGATTACTAATGGCCGATTCTGTACTTAGCACAGAAAAAAAATGTTTATACTTCTAGCTTATTCTACATAGAAATACATAATTTCCTACCCATTTCACTGAAATAAAAAGATAAAATGATCTCAAGTTAACAAAACCTTAACTCCGGCTAAGAAATGCCTTATAGGTATAGAACTATAAAGGATACTTTCAAAGATTTTCATAAGACGTGAATAAAATTCAAAGTTTTTTTATTTAAAGAAGTTTTTTTATTTAAAGGGGAAGTTCGGGAAGAATGGTTTCTTTGGAAATGTCTGATAACTTTATATTTGTCCATTCATATATATTTTATTAATTCATTTTTTTAACAAAGTTTTCTGTGTAAACTGCTGAATCACTGAGTATTCTAAGTTCCGTTAAAGCAAGTAATAGGAGCCAAAGGTTTGATCCCTGGGTCGGGAAAACCCTCTGGAGAAGGAAATGGCAACCCACTTCAGTATTCTTGCCTGGGAAATCCCATGGACAGAGGAACCTGGTAGGCTGCAGTCCATGGGGTCACAAAAGAGTCAGACATGACTTAGCAACTAAACAACAACAATAAAGCTTAGCACACATAAAATTGTTGATGAAAAAAATGATGCATAATTTGCCCAGCTGCTGCCCACAAGGAATTCATAATGCCTACTAGAATCTGTTAAGTGCTAAATAAAAGGAAAAAAAAAAAAAACAATTAATAAGGTTAATGAAAAACAATACGGGTTAAGAGAATCAGCAATACTCTTCACAGAGAAAGTGGCAGTAACTTAGGATATAAAGAATGACCACGATTTTGACAGAAAAATCAGATAAAGGAGGTTTTTCAAACAGAGACAAGAAGAAAAGAACAAACTGTGAGGACCACCAAACTAAGATACCAGCAGTATTAAAGTCACAGACACCAAGACTTACAACTCGGAGATGGAGAGACACTTCAATTTGGAGAATAATGCTAGGGGTGAATCTGAACTAGGAAAGAACAAACAAACAAACCTGAATCTAAGTAAATTCATGAGGAGGCATGAGTGGTAATGCACACACTTCAGGCCTCTTTTCACATCGTGTTTCCATAGTATTCTATTTGAATAAGTCCATCAACTACATACTTCTTACATCTGTTTTTGTTAGTCTCTGGATTAGATACTGGTAGTGGTCTTCAAATGTCTGCCACATAAAATCTCAATTTACCAGCATGGATTAATATTTAGATTCTCCAATTACACGTTTCAAGAGCTGGATCTCCCCCTCCATCCCTCACACTAAATTGGCCACAGGCCCCTTTTAGCTCTAATTCTCACCAGCTCAAATATAAGCAAACCTGTCTGCCCACTTGGGATTTTGCTATGCCCACATAATTTGACGTGTGCCAAGCTGTGAATAAGACAGGCTATGTTGTTGTTGTTTAGTCACTAAGTCGTGTCCAGCTCTTGTGACCCCATGGTCTGCAGGCCACAAGCTCCTCTGTCCATAGGATTTCCCAGGCAACGAGCTATGCCCACTCTCGGCTCACTTGCCCTCCTCTCCATTATCTCTACAGATGCCTTTTCCCCACCGAGAAGTCCTCACGTCCTCTTTGCCCAACTTGACCGGTCGGAAAATGGAAATCCCATTCAGTATTCTTGCCTGGTCACAAAAGAGTCAGAAAAAATGACTTAGCAACTAAACAACAACAATAAAGCTTAGCACACATAAAATTGTTGATGAAAAAAATGATGCATAATTTGCCCAGCTGCTGCCCACAAGGAATTCATAATGCCTACTAGAATCTGTTAAGTGCTAAATAAAAGGAAAAAAAAAAAAAACAATTAATAAGGTTAATGAAAACAATACGGGTTAAGAGAATCAGCAATACTCTTCACAGAGAAAGTGGCAGTAACTTAGGATATAAAGAATGACCACGATTTTGACAGAAAAATCAGATAAAGGAGGTTTTTCAAACAGAGACAAGAAGAAAAGAACAAACTGTGAGGACCACCAAACTAAGATACCAGCAGTATTAAAGTCACAGACACCAAGACTTACAACTCGGAGATGGAGAGACACTTCAATTTGGAGAATAATGCTAGGGGTGAATCTGAACTAGGAAAGAACAAACAAACAAACCTGAATCTAAGTAAATTCATGAGGAGGCATGAGTGGTAATGCACACACTTCAGGCCTCTTTTCACATCGTGTTTCCATAGTATTCTATTTGAATAAGTCCATCAACTACATACTTCTTACATCTGTTTTTGTTAGTCTCTGGATTAGATACTGGTAGTGGTCTTCAAATGTCTGCCACATAAAATCTCAATTTACCAGCATGGATTAATATTTAGATTCTCCAATTACACGTTTCAAGAGCTGGATCTCCCCCTCCATCCCTCACACTAAATTGGCCACAGGCCCCTTTTAGCTCTAATTCTCACCAGCTCAAATATAAGCAAACCTGTCTGCCCACTTGGGATTTTGCTATGCCCACATAATTTGACGTGTGCCAAGCTGTGAATAAGACAGGCTATGTTGTTGTTGTTTAGTCACTAAGTCGTGTCCAGCTCTTGTGACCCCATGGTCTGCAGGCCACAAGCTCCTCTGTCCATAGGATTTCCCAGGCAACGAGCTATGCCCACTCTCGGCTCACTTGCCCTCCTCTCCATTATCTCTACAGATGCCTTTTCCCCACCGAGAAGTTCTCAAGTCCTCTTTACCAGCCCAACTTGAAACCTGGGTTGGAAAGCACATATCCACTGCGAAGCCATCACAACTGCTCCTCCTAGCCGCCTCAATGCCAGCATCCATTACGACACACCCTCATCTGGTCTCCTTTTGTTTGTATCTTAATAATTATGTGGCTTTGGTTCTATGCTACATTTTAAACGCTCGTTTGGCAGTGAAGACATTGTTCATAAACTTGACAAACTCTTTCAGCTTACATTTCAAATAGGAAGAGCCGAAAGCAAAGTCAAAGAAAATAAAATGTTTAATCCTCCTCAAGGATGCATCCAATCTATTTCATTTAGTGTCTGATATACGCTATCTGGAT
This sequence comes from Tragulus kanchil, assembly GCA_022376925.1. Lineage (NCBI taxonomy): Eukaryota > Metazoa > Chordata > Mammalia > Artiodactyla > Tragulidae > Tragulus > Tragulus kanchil. Next base: position 84,330,457 of record JAIOJX010000002.1, on the reverse strand, counting down.
AGGATATGCAGAAATATTTGATCAAAATAAAGGACTATGCATGCATATTTGCATATGGATATTTATTTTTTATTATTATTGATGACTGATTCTTTTTTGAGAATATATCAACACAGCGCTTCTTCCTTTTTCTGTATATAAATGCAAATATACACATTTAAATATAAGTGTGAACATATTTAGAAAGACAGATAAGTCAGTGCCTGCGTGCTCATTCATATCTCTTTGAGACCGTATATGGGAATGGTGGCTGACCAAGCTCCTCTTTCCATGGAAGTTTCCAGGCAAAAATACTGAAGTGGGTTACTGTTTCCTCCTTCAGGACACCTTCCCAACTGGGGATTGACTCTGCATCTCTTGTGTCTCTTGCACTGGCATCTTTACCACCATGCCAACTGGGAAGCCCAGACAAATAAAAACCATGAGTTATATAAATTAGGATACTTACATCCGAATAAATTCGAGTTCCAATTACACGAGCATAATGTGGATTCGCCTGCATACAGTTACGAGGACAGTATATTTGACGTGTGCCAAGCTGTGAATAAGACAGGCTATGTTGTTGTTGTTTAGTCACTAAGTCGTGTCCAGCTCTTGTGACCCCATGGTCTGCAGGCCACAAGCTCCTCTGTCCATAGGATTTCCCAGGCAACGAGCTATGCCCACTCTCGGCTCACTTGCCCTCCTCTCCATTATCTCTACAGATGCCTTTTCCCCACCGAGAAGTTCTCAAGTCCTCTTTACCAGCCCAACTTGAAACCTGGGTTGGAAAGCACATATCCACTGCGAAGCCATCACAACTGCTCCTCCTAGCCGCCTCAATGCCAGCATCCATTACGACACACCCTCATCTGGTCTCCTTTTGTTTGTATCTTAATAATTATGTGGCTTTGGTTCTATGCTACATTTTAAACGCTCGTTTGGCAGTGAAGACATTGTTCATAAACTTGACAAACTCTTTCAGCTTACATTTCAAATAGGAAGAGCCGAAAGCAAAGTCAAAGAAAATAAAATGTTTAATCCTCCTCAAGGATGCATCCAATCTATTTCATTTAGTGTCTGATATACGCTATCTGGATAGGATATGCAGAAATATTTGATCAAAATAAAGGACTATGCATGCATATTTGCATATGGATATTTATTTTTTATTATTATTGATGACTGATTCTTTTTTGAGAATATATCAACACAGCGCTTCTTCCTTTTTCTGTATATAAATGCAAATATACACATTTAAATATAAGTGTGAACATATTTAGAAAGACAGATAAGTCAGTGCCTGCGTGCTCATTCATATCTCTTTGAGACCGTATATGGGAATGGTGGCTGACCAAGCTCCTCTTTCCATGGAAGTTTCCAGGCAAAAATACTGAAGTGGGTTACTGTTTCCTCCTTCAGGACACCTTCCCAACTGGGGATTGACTCTGCATCTCTTGTGTCTCTTGCACTGGCATCTTTACCACCATGCCAACTGGGAAGCCCAGACAAATAAAAACCATGAGTTATATAAATTAGGATACTTACATCCGAATAAATTCGAGTTCCAATTACACGAGCATAATGTGGATTCGCCTGCATACAGTTACGAGGACAGTATACTCTGAAAAATAAATACATATTCACAAAGACTGAGTAGCTGGTTATTTTAGTCTTTCTTGCTAGTAAAACCAGAGATATGCATACAGAAGAGTAAATTCGGCATTCTAAACCCAACTCCTTTTTATTGAAGCACAGCTGGTGTACAATCTTACATAAGCTATAGGTATATAATACAGTGATTCACATATTTTAGAGGTTGCATCTATTCATAGGTATTATAAAATATTGGTTATATTCCTGTCAGTACATTCTTGCAGCTTATTTTTTTTTTTAAACCTTTATTTTACTTTTAACTTTTACAGAGTTTTGTTGTTTACAGATATGTATGTTCTCAGATTAGTCATATGTATATCCCCCCCTTCCCTCCCCTCCCGACCATCACACAGCACCCCTGAAGGATCCCCTTTTCTCACAGAGCAATGCAGCCTATTTTATACATAATAGTTTGTACCTCTTAATCCTCTACTTCTATATTACCTCACCTCTTCCTTCTCTCCAACAGTAACCACTAGTTTGTTCTCTGTATCTATGAGTCTGTTTCTCTTTTTTTTTGCTATATTCACTGGTTTATTATGTTTTTTAAATTCCACATATAAGTGACATCGTACTATATCTATCTTTCTCTGTATGACTTATTTAACTTAGCATAATACCCTCCAGGGTCCATTCATGTTGTTGCAAATGGCAAAATTTTATTCTTTTTGAAGGCTAAATAGTGTTATGTATACTTCATGTATATAAATGTGTGTACATATACATATATATACACACACACATATATATATACATACCCACACTTTTTTTTCTTCTCAAATAGGTCAATTGTACAAGCCAGGCAGTAGATACAATTGTTCCTGCTTACTTTATCCAATCCCATATTTTGACACACATGTGTTTCTTTTCCTTTTCTGCCTCTTTTTGCCTTTTTTTTTTTTTTTTTGCTCACAAAACAAGAGATATTGTTGGAAAAAGCGCCCTGGCGAGAGCACTAGGGTAAGGGGACCCTGCAGATCTCCTCTCTCTATTTTTTTAAATTTAGAAAGAACCTTTCTATCTGACAATTCAAAGCAGAAAGAAACATCAGGAAGCAACTTTCTCTAGTATCTGAGAATTTGGTACCTAGTGTGGCTCCAGAAATTAGTAAACATATAACTTGGAAAAACTGCCCACTGTCTGCCACATGCATCTCATAGTTTCTTTTCTCTATGATCATATCTTTGCTACCTTATCCAATTTCATGATTTCAGTTATCATCTATAAACTGCTGATTTCCAAACTGACATCTCTAGCTGGGATCTCATCTCTTAATTCTAAATCTGTATCAATATGCCCTACTGCTTACTCAATATCTTTTCTTAGGCCTAACACACATCTCAAATTAACCATGTTTGAAACCAAATTCCCAATCTCCTCCAGTCCCCAAATACCTTCTTTCTTTAGGCTTCCTACAGTAAATGTCAACTCCATTATTCAGTTGCTGAGGTCAAAAACCTTTATTCTATCCTTGATCCTTCTCCTTGTTGTTGTTCAGCCACCTAGTCGTGTCTGACACTTTGCAACCCCATGGACTTCAGCACGCCAGGCTTCCCCGTCTTTCACCATCTCCCAGCATTTGCCCACGTCAATGTCCACTGCATTGGTGATGCAGTGCTCAAAGAAATGTCTTTTTTTTCAGAATGACTGAGTGCTCATTAGGTACAATAAGGAGACAAGAAATAACCATCGCACTCTGTTATATGAACCATTTTTAATTCCTGAAAGCATTTTTCATTGTGTGCGAGTCTGTTTTCCATTGTCAGTGACCACAGTAGAGCAAGGGTCACTGACCTCAACCTTATATTCAGCCCACCAGCAATTTCTATTGGTTGTACACTGAAATCCAATCAGAGCATCCTGAAGCACCATGATCACTGTAACTCTGGACCTTTGTCTGACACCCAGCTTACCTCAATGGGCTCTCCTATGCTCTCCCTGCGTCCAAGTTTGCCCTCTCCAATCTACTTTCCCACACATTTATACTGAAAAATATAAATCCAACCATATTGTTTCTCTGTTCCAAATATTCTAGGGTCTGGCCACCTAATTCACACTACATAACAAGGTCCTTGATATGGCCAAGAAGCCCTGAATGCTGTCTTCCCATTACCTCTCTGACATTATATCTATCTACGTCTCTGCCACCTTCTCACTTGGCTCCAGGCACACTGGCCTAATGGTTATTCTTCAAACACACAGATTAATCCCACCTAGTGTGGCTCCAGAAATTAGTAAACATATAACTTGGAAAAACTGCCCACTGTCTGCCACATGCATCTCATAGTTTCTTTTCTCTATGATCATATCTTTGCTACCTTATCCAATTTCATGATTTCAGTTATCATCTATAAACTGCTGATTTCCAAACTGACATCTCTAGCTGGGATCTCATCTCTTAATTCTAAATCTGTATCAATATGCCCTACTGCTTACTCAATATCTTTTCTTAGGCCTAACACACATCTCAAATTAACCATGTTTGAAACCAAATTCCCAATCTCCTCCAGTCCCCAAATACCTTCTTTCTTTAGGCTTCCTACAGTAAATGTCAACTCCATTATTCAGTTGCTGAGGTCAAAAACCTTTATTCTATCCTTGATCCTTCTCCTTGTTGTTGTTCAGCCACCTAGTCGTGTCTGACACTTTGCAACCCCATGGACTTCAGCACGCCAGGCTTCCCCGTCTTTCACCATCTCCCAGCATTTGCCCACGTCAATGTCCACTGCATTGGTGATGCAGTGCTCAAAGAAATGTCTTTTTCAGAATGACTGAGTGCTCATTAGGTACAATAAGGAGACAAGAAATAACCATCGCACTCTGTTATATGAACCATTTTTAATTCCTGAAAGCATTTTTCATTGTGTGCGAGTCTGTTTTCCATTGTCAGTGACCACAGTAGAGCAAGGGTCACTGACCTAAACCCTTTATATTCAGCCCACCAGCAATTTCTATTGGTTGTACACTGAAATCCAATCAGAGCATCCTGAAGCACCATGATCACTGTAACTCTGGACCTTTGTCTGACACCCAGCTTACCTCAATGGGCTCTCCTATGCTCTCCCTGCGTCCAAGTTTGCCCTCTCCAATCTACTTTCCCACACATTTATACTGAAAAATATAAATCCAACCATATTGTTTCTCTGTTCCAAATATTCTAGGGTCTGGCCACCTAATTCACACTACATAACAAGGTCCTTGATATGGCCAAGAAGCCCTGAATGCTGTCTTCCCATTACCTCTCTGACATTATATCTATCTACGTCTCTGCCACCTTCTCACTTGGCTCCAGGCACACTGGCCTAATGGTTATTCTTCAAACACACAGATTAATCCCATCCCCTGGGTTTGTGCACTTATCTTTCCCCCTGTATACAATGTTCTTTCTCCAGATAGCCTACCCACTTACTGATACCTTAACTCATTTTTTTCAAAGTTTCCAAAAGGTTCTTTTTTAAACACAGAGTCCAGTTATGAGTACTTAATCAGTCACATGGTATTTAATAAAATCCACCCCCAGAAATTAAGAAATGGTCAAGTGACACTTTTTAAAACTGAATTGGCTCTTCAGAATGCACACACATACACAGACACAAAGACACACACACTCATAAGCTAAAAGGAAATCAGAGCTAAGATTGAAAAATCTGCATGCATGCAAGCTGAGTCCTATCAGTCATGTCTGATTCTTTGTGACCCTATGGACTGTAGCCCGCCAGGCTCCTCTGCCCATGGGATTCTCCAGGTAAGAATACTGGAGTGGGCTGCCATGCCCTTCTCCAGGGCTCAACAAAATGACCATATGAAAATCATTATTTGATGAAAGCATCAATTACTTTCCTCAGAGTATTCTAATAAACATTCAATTGCAACTATTTTTACCAATTGAAGCAGGTCTTCTGCAAGACAGTTTTTAAGAAATGACCACATTTCTTACTTAAATTTCATGTTCCTAAAATCTGTGTCATACGGTATAGACCATACTGTATATATTTCCTATAGTATCTAACCAGAGCTGTTTAAATATAAGTAATAAATGAATCTGATGCTTATAACTTTGATTTGAAGAATTCAATTTGATGAAAGACACCTCTGTTGGAGGAAGGGTATCCCCATTGACAATAACATTGCTTTTGTATTTGAAAACTGTTGGGTGTTCACTGCCCACTCTACAGTGGCAAAACCATCTGTTCTGCCCTTAGGATCATGCCATGCAGGCTCCCCCTTGACCATATTTAGCACAGGGCTTGTGCAAGACCAAGGTCAAAGACAGTTCAAACTGAGGTAGTTTCCACTTAGGTAAGTTCAGGTCAAAGAAACAATGCAGGGGCTTTCTGCTTGTTTGTGTTCCAATCTCTGGTTTTGACACCTTGTTCTTATATACACTTGTGAAAATGTAGATAATGATCTGGTGATCCATTGTGTCTTTCCTGCAACTACCACCTGCTTTAAGCTTTTAATAAAAAATGCTGACCCATTTGAACAGTACCTGCTTTTCCATCTAATCTTAGGGAATGGTGCTTGCCCTGGTGTGATCTGAGTCAGTGAAAAAGTGAAACAAGGACCTGAAAATAGACTGATGTGTGTAACTTGTCACTGCCTGGGTGGCCAAGTGTTGTGAAGCTGAGGGAATGAACATATGGGTCTTTCTTTTCAATGCTAAAACAAACATTTTTCATAGAGACAAAAACAAAAACTAAAAAAACCTATGTTTTGGGGAAATAAGGCATTAGGAGGAATGCCCGGAGTGCACGCAGTGTGTGGCATCCTTGTTCCCAATGGCTGGAGGTTCAAAACCACACCCCTTTGAGTCTTAGAGATGCTAGGATCTCAGACAAAGCAGGTGTCCAGGGTAAAAGCCCCCCATTCACTGGTTAAACATAAAAGAGCCCATTTAAAAAAACAGTACCTCGGGCAATGCGAAGCCGGCTTATGGAAAGGACAGAGCTGTTCCACAGTAGTTTCACAAGTGACAGCCTGAACTGAAGAATTCAAACAGAAAACAATATGCAAATCCTTTAGAAACAATAACATGCAACAGAGTGGTAAGAAAATAAGAGGAAAAAGCAATGCTAACCTGTTACTTTAGAGACGGTGAAGGAATTTGCAGACTGGTATTTGCTGAAGACATAAATACAAAATTTCAATCATCGACATCTTAACATACATCAACATAAATTTTTACATTTTTAAGTTTTTTTTTTGTGGAAACACTTAAACATTCTTAGAAAACTGTTGGGTGTTCACTGCCCACTCTACAGTGGCAAAACCATCTGTTCTGCCCTTAGGATCATGCCATGCAGGCTCCCCCTTGACCATATTTAGCACAGGGCTTGTGCAAGACCAAGGTCAAAGACAGTTCAAACTGAGGTAGTTTCCACTTAGGTAAGTTCAGGTCAAAGAAACAATGCAGGGGCTTTCTGCTTGTTTGTGTTCCAATCTCTGGTTTTGACACCTTGTTCTTATATACACTTGTGAAAATGTAGATAATGATCTGGTGATCCATTGTGTCTTTCCTGCAACTACCACCTGCTTTAAGCTTTTAATAAAAAATGCTGACCCATTTGAACAGTACCTGCTTTTCCATCTAATCTTAGGGAATGGTGCTTGCCCTGGTGTGATCTGAGTCAGTGAAAAAGTGAAACAAGGACCTGAAAATAGACTGATGTGTGTAACTTGTCACTGCCTGGGTGGCCAAGTGTTGTGAAGCTGAGGGAATGAACATATGGGTCTTTCTTTTCAATGCTAAAACAAACATTTTTCATAGAGACAAAAACAAAAACTAAAAAAACCTATGTTTTGGGGAAATAAGGCATTAGGAGGAATGCCCGGAGTGCACGCAGTGTGTGGCATCCTTGCTCCCAATGGCTGGAGGTTCAAAACCACACCCCTTTGAGTCTTAGAGATGCTAGGATCTCAGACAAAGCAGGTGTCCAGGGTAAAAGCCCCCCATTCACTGGTTAAACATAAAAGAGCCCATTTAAAAAAACAGTACCTCGGGCAATGCGAAGCCGGCTTATGGAAAGGACAGAGCTGTTCCACAGTAGTTTCACAAGTGACAGCCTGAACTGAAGAATTCAAACAGAAAACAATATGCAAATCCTTTAGAAACAATAACATGCAACAGAGTGGTAAGAAAATAAGAGGAAAAAGCAATGCTAACCTGTTACTTTAGAGACGGTGAAGGAATTTGCAGACTGGTATTTGCTGAAGACATAAATACAAAATTTCAATCATCGACATCTTAACATACATCAACATAAATTTTTACATTTTTTAAGTCTGTGGAATTTGATGTCATCTTAAACATTCTTATTTAAATATCTAGACATGGAGTAGCAGTATAAGAATTAATCATCTATTTCATGCTAAACACATATTTACCTTCAAGTATGAACCAAGTCAATTCCGTTCTTGATAACAGAGAATAATCGCTTTTCATTATCAGTCTCAAAAACTTAAAGGCAACAGTATGAAATAATACACATTTGTACCTATATATTTGTTTCCTATTAAAATTAAAACTCTCAGAATACTCATGCTCTGTCACCAAAGAACCAAACAATTCAATCTTTCAAAGCAGTCAATACAGGCATGTAAAAAGACCACTAAATAATAAATACCTTAAAGGAATGTACATCATTCATTTTTTGTTCTCCCTAGTATCTAGTGAAATGCCAACAATAAATGAGTGAATTCTTCCTTATATGTATTATTAAAACAGGAATAAAAGAAAAGGCATATCATTATATATGAAAATTGGTTTATCTATACCAGATTTACAGAAAAACATCTAGAGAAAGATATAGTTTATATTATGATAGTACTTTAACATGACACACTCTGCAAGTTTCAAGAGAGTTTTTAAATCAGTAATAAAAAACAATTTAAGGGAAAAAGCAAATAATCCAGTAAATGTTCTTTAATGCAACACCTGGAGTTTGCCTTTTTCTAAGTGAATATCTAATATTTACTACTTACTGAAGGCAATTAATAAATATTGGCAGAGTAAGTTAATAAATGTTTCTATAAAAATTTTATTCAAAGGCAGTATTTTCTAATGGCTGAAAACCATACATCAAACTTGAAAAAAACTATATATATAGAACATCATTCCACCAATTTGTAAGGATTTTCAACAAATTCTTTCTTATTATGAATTCCCTACTGTGGAGTTTTGTGCAATTGTATAGTTACAATGAAAGTGAGCAAGAAAAGGCATTCCAATATGAGGTTCCATAATGTTTATTATTTTACATAGGAGAAAGAGAAACTACAAAGGCACTTCAAAAGCCTACATTTTTCCTTTTGTAGAGAGCATATATAAAAATATAAAAATATCTTGTATTAGAATAATATATTTAGCATGTTTAATATGACAAACATTTCAGAAGTCAATCAATGCTTTTATGCTGGGTCAAATTACATTTTAACGAGGAAAAGAAAGGTAATGATATATTACATACTTAGAGACTTTCCAAAATGCTCTTTTACCTAATAATTAATTTATCTTATTGACTAAGTTACTGTTGCATGAAATTAATAATTCTCTCTAAACAAGGCAGGAAGTATGTGCAAATCAATTAGCCTTCTCCAGCATTTTCTATCATAACTAAAAAATGTATTGCTTCACAATGGGAAAACCTGTAAATCTGTAAATTCTTAATGAATTGTATAGTTTTAGCCTGACCTTTGTAAGCAAAAGGGTTCAAAATAATTTAGAATTCAGATATTTTTCCTTCTTTTTGCCTATGGAAACTATGTAGTTGAAATGAACCTTGAAAATTACTTTCTCTTTTTATAAATTAAATGTTCTATGTTTTACTCTAAAAGAATGTTAACTCATGGTTACAAATTAAAATCTCTGGTCCAGAAGATTGGTACTTACCCAATTGTTTGAACACCATTCCTATTGGATTTGATGAAATAATGTTTCCTTCCTTGCCTAGTGATATCCACCCAACCACCATCTTTGTCTATTATACCATAATGAATTACAGAAAAACATCTAGAGAAAGATATAGTTTATATTATGATAGACTTTAACATGACACACTCTGCAAGTTTCAAGAGAGTTTTAAATCAGTAATAAAACAATTTAAGGGAAAAAGCAAATAATCCAGTAAATGTTCTTTAATGCAACACCTGGAGTTTGCCTTTTTCTAAGTGAATATCTAATATTTACTACTTACTGAAGGCAATTAATAAATATTGGCAGAGTAAGTTAATAAATGTTTCTATAAAAATTTTATTCAAAGGCAGTATTTTCTAATGGCTGAAAACCATACATCAAACTTGAAAAAAACTATATATATAGAACATCATTCCACCAATTTGTAAGGATTTTCAACAAATTCTTTCTTATTATGAATTCCCTACTGTGGAGTTTTGTGCAATTGTATAGTTACAATGAAAGTGAGCAAGAAAAGGCATTCCAATATGAGGTTCCATAATGTTTATTATTTTACATAGGAGAAAGAGAAACTACAAAGGCACTTCAAAAGCCTACATTTTTCCTTTTGTAGAGAGCATATATAAAAATATAAAAATATCTTGTATTAGAATAATATATTTAGCATGTTTAATATGACAAACATTTCAGAAGTCAATCAATGCTTTTATGCTGGGTCAAATTACATTTTAACGAGGAAAAGAAAGGTAATGATATATTACATACTTAGAGACTTTCCAAAATGCTCTTTTACCTAATAATTAATTTATCTTATTGACTAAGTTACTGTTGCATGAAATTAATAATTCTCTCTAAACAAGGCAGGAAGTATGTGCAAATCAATTAGCCTTCTCCAGCATTTTCTATCATAACTAAAAAATGTATTGCTTCACAATGGGAAAACCTGTAAATCTGTAAATTCTTAATGAATTGTATAGTTTTAGCCTGACCTTTGTAAGCAAAAGGGTTCAAAATAATTTAGAATTCAGATATTTTTCCTTCTTTTTGCCTATGGAAACTATGTAGTTGAAATGAACCTTGAAAATTACTTTCTCTTTTTATAAATTAAATGTTCTATGTTTTACTCTAAAAGAATGTTAACTCATGGTTACAAATTAAAATCTCTGGTCCAGAAGATTGGTACTTACCCAATTGTTTGAACACCATTCCTATTGGATTTGATGAAATAATGTTTCCTTCCTTGCCTAGTGATATCCACCCAACCACCATCATTGTCTATTATACCATAATGAATTGCAGCTCTACAGATGCTCGATTGCTGGGAGAAATGAAAGGGAGAAAAGGACGTTAAAATAATAAGACTTCTGCCTAGGATTCAATTCGTTACTATTGATGGCTTTAAACATTTCTGAGTCAAGTATCTATATGTATATAAATTATTTTTCTCATTAGAAAGCAAATATTATATGAAAGGATACTATTCTCAAATAATTATATTTACTGTGCTGCTGTTCAGTCCCTAAGCCATGTCTGACTCTTCATGAGCACATGAACTGCAGCATACCAGCCTTCCCTGTTCTTCACCATCTCCTGGATTTTGCTCAAACTCATGTCTGTTGAGTCAGCGGTGCCATCCAACCATCTCATCCTCTATCACCCTCTTCTGTTCTTGCCTTCAGTCTTTCCCAGCATCAGGATCTTTTCTAATGAGGAAGTGGGGCAAAGTGTTAGAGCTTCAGCTTTCCAGCATCAGTCCTTCCAATGAATATTCAGGGTTGATTTCCTTTAGGATTAAGTGGTTTGATCTCCTTGCTGTCCAAGGGACTCTGAAAAGTCTTTTCCAACACCACAGTTTGGAAGCATCAATTCTTCAGTATTTAGCCTGCTTTATGGTCCAGTTCTCACATCCATACATGATTAATGGAAAAACCATTGATTTTACTATATGGACATTTGTCAACAAAGTGCTATCTCTGCTTTTGAATGTGCTGTCTAGGTTGGTCATGCTTTTCTTCCAAAGAGAAGTGTCTTTTAATTTCCTGTGTGAAGTTCCCATATGCAACAATTTTGGCATCCAAGAAAATAAAACCTGTCACTATTTCTACTTTTTCCCCATTTCCTAATTTGCCATGAAGTGAAATTCACAAGAGTCAGTTTTAGCTTTTATAAATTAATGTTCTATGTTTTACTCTAAAAGAATGTTAACTCATGGTTACAAATTAAAATCTCTGGTCCAGAAGATTGGTACTTACCCAATTGTTTGAACACCATTCCTATTGGATTTGATGAAATAATGTTTCCTTCCTTGCCTAGTGATATCCACCCAACCACCATCATTGTCTATTATACCATAATGAATTGCAGCTCTACAGATGCTCGATTGCTGGGAGAAATGAAAGGGAGAAAAGGACGTTAAAATAATAAGACTTCTGCCTAGGATTCAATTCGTTACTATTGATGGCTTTAAACATTTCTGAGTCAAGTATCTATATGTATATAAATTATTTTTCTCATTAGAAAGCAAATATTATATGAAAGGATACTATTCTCAAATAATTATATTTACTGTGCTGCTGTTCAGTCCCTAAGCCATGTCTGACTCTTCATGAGCACATGAACTGCAGCATACCAGCCTTCCCTGTTCTTCACCATCTCCTGGATTTTGCTCAAACTCATGTCTGTTGAGTCAGCGGTGCCATCCAACCATCTCATCCTCTATCACCCTCTTCTGTTCTTGCCTTCAGTCTTTCCCAGCATCAGGATCTTTTCTAATGAGGAAGTGGGGCAAAGTGTTAGAGCTTCAGCTTTCCAGCATCAGTCCTTCCAATGAATATTCAGGGTTGATTTCCTTTAGGATTAAGTGGTTTGATCTCCTTGCTGTCCAAGGGACTCTGAAAAGTCTTTTCCAACACCACAGTTTGGAAGCATCAATTCTTCAGTATTTAGCCTGCTTTATGGTCCAGTTCTCACATCCATACATGATTAATGGAAAAACCATTGATTTTACTATATGGACATTTGTCAACAAAGTGCTATCTCTGCTTTTGAATGTGCTGTCTAGGTTGGTCATGCTTTTCTTCCAAAGAGAAGTGTCTTTTAATTTCCTGTGTGAAGTTCCCATATGCAACAATTTTGGCATCCAAGAAAATAAAACCTGTCACTATTTCTACTTTTTCCCATCTATTTGCCATGAAGTGATTCCACAGCATGAATGTTCAGTGTTAAGTGAGCTTTTTCACTCTCCTCTATTAGCATCATAAGAGGCTCTTTAGTTCCTCTTTGCTTTTTGCCATTAGAGTGGTATCATGTACATATCTGAGATTGTTGATATTTCTCCTGGAAATCTTGATTCCAGCTGTGAGTCATCCAACCCAGCATTTCACATGATGTACTCTGTATATAAGTTAAATAAGCAGGGTGACAATATACAACCTTGACATACTCCTTTCCCAATTTGGCAGCAGCCAGTTGTCCCATGTCCAGTTCTAACAGTTGCTTCCTTATCCCGCATACAGGTTTCTCAGGAGACAGGTAAGGCAGTCTAGTATTCCCATCTCTAAGAATTTTCCAGTTTGGGGTGATCCACACAAGGCTTTAGCATAATCAACGAAGCAGAAATAGATGTCTTTTTGGAAATCCCTTTCTTTTTTTCTGTGACCCACTGGATGTTGACAATTTGATCTTTAGTTCCTCTGTCTTTTCTAAATCAAACTTGTACGTCTGGAATCTCTCAGTTTACGGGTTTCTGAAGCCTAACTTGAAGGATTTTTGACCATCACTTTAACAGCATGTGAAATGAGTGCAACTGTGAAGCAGACTGAACATTCTTTGACACTGCCTTGCTGGTACTGGAATGAAAACTGCCCTTTTCCAGTCTTAAGGCCACTGCTGAGTTTTCCAGATTTGCTGGCATACTGAGTGCAACACTTTAACAGCACATCTTTTAGTAGATTAAATAGTTCAGCTGGAATTTCATCACCTCTGCTCTGTTCATAGTAATGCTTTTTAGGGCGCTCTTGACTTAGCACTCTGCTATGTCTGGTTCTACGTAAATGACCACACCATCATGGTCATCTGGGTCATTAAGACTATTTTTGTACAGTTCTTCCATGTATTCTTGCCAGATGTTCTTAATCTCTTCTGTTTCTGTTAGGTCCTTGCAGTTTCTGTCCTTTACTGTGCCCATCTTTGCATGAATGTTCCCTTGGTATCTCCAATTTTCTTAAAGAGATCTCTAGTCTTTCCCATTCTAATTTCCCCTCTATTTCTTTGCATTATTCATTTACGAAGTCATTCTCATCTCTCCTTGCTATTCTTTGGAACTCTGGATTAAGCTGAGTATATCTTTCCCTTTTTCCTTTGCTTTTCATTTATAAACATATTTGTAATACTTACCATTTCATAATGTACACTGCCAATAACTTTAGCTTTACTATCCAAACAGCCAGCAGGGCATTCATATCTAAATGAAAGAAATGGGGAACAAAATTTACCTTGTCTGAATGCCTGTATAAAATGAAAGTATTTTTTTATATCAATTAATTTTGAGAGTAATAATAAATATTACCTATTGCAGGTTGTTCCTTTGCACTGATCTCTTAGTCTTACTTCACAAGAAACAATCTGAGCTAAAATTTTAAAAATATAATAATTCAGATGATGTAACAACTTCTCTAATTCATCCAATACAGTCAAATGTGAGGTTTTTGCTACTCTAAAAATGTTCAGATTAATACAATATAGTGGAAAATGCCAGAAATGTAAACTTTAAAATTAGTACAAACAACACAGAGGTCTTACACATTTGCTGTGTGCTTATGACTTCATTTCTGTTACTGTCATCTGCTATTGTCCGGATGTGGGTGTCATGGACTTCTGATTGTTGCCGTTCAATTTCATTTGTTTCTTCTTCTCCATGAGGATAGTAGCTATTTGATCCTTCTGTTGGAGAGAATGAATTTAAGAAATATGAATCCATCTTAAATGTGCACAAATTATCAATAAAGCTACTACTAGAAAAAATCTACACTATATACTGGCACAGGTTTTGGCTTAACAAGGTCATCTTACATACTGCATTGGATAAAATAAAACAGGTGAATAAATTGTGAGTCCTTGATTCATTTATGTTACCATTTGGCTAATATTAAATGGAATTGTTTCTAAGTTTTGCTTGCATTTTAAAGTGAAATCAATGACTGGCTTTCATAATGACACTATGAAATCTACACAGTGATCTAAATGAAGTCAAAGTGGGACTTCCCTGGTGGTCCAGTGGTTAAGATTCTGTGTTCCCAATGCAGGGTGCCTGGGTTCAATCCCTGGTCAGGGAACTAGATCCCACATGCTACAACTAAGATCCAATGGAGCTAAATGAATAAATAATAATTAAAAAAAAAACAAGTGTTAAAAAATAAATAAATAAATAAATAAATAAATGAAGTCAAGGCTCAGTGGACTGAAATTTGTTTTCTCAAATGAAGTCATATTTTCAGGAAAATAACATTTCAAATTTTCAAAAGGATCACATTTAAAAATTTCCTGAAAGATGGGCTTCCCTGGTAGTCCAGTGGGTAAGGACACCGCCTTGCAGTGCAAGGGGCGCCGGTTCGATCCCTGGCCTGGAAAGATCCCATGTGCCGCGGAGCGGCTGGACCCATGCGTCCAATTACCGAGCCGGAGCTCTGGGCGCATGGGGGCCCAGAGCCGGATGGGGGCCACATGGGCCAAAGAACAAAGATGAATGAAAACAGACAAATGTCTTACTTCACAAGAAACAATCTGAGCTAAAATTTTAAAAATATAATAATTCAGATGATGTAACAACTTCTCTAATTCATCCAATACAGTCAAATGTGAGGTTTTGCTACTCTAAAATGTTCAGATTAATACAATATAGTGGAAAATGCCAGAAATGTAAACTTTAAAATTAGTACAAACAACACAGAGGTCTTACACATTTGCTGTGTGCTTATGACTTCATTTCTGTTACTGTCATCTGCTATTGTCCGGATGTGGGTGTCATGGACTTCTGATTGTTGCCGTTCAATTTCATTTGTTTCTTCTTCTCCATGAGGATAGTAGCTATTTGATCCTTCTGTTGGAGAGAATGAATTTAAGAAATATGAATCCATCTTAAATGTGCACAAATTATCAATAAAGCTACTACTAGAAAAAATCTACACTATATACTGGCACAGGTTTTGGCTTAACAAGGTCATCTTACATACTGCATTGGATAAAATAAAACAGGTGAATAAATTGTGAGTCCTTGATTCATTTATGTTACCATTTGGCTAATATTAAATGGAATTGTTTCTAAGTTTTGCTTGCATTTTAAAGTGAAATCAATGACTGGCTTTCATAATGACACTATGAAATCTACACAGTGATCTAAATGAAGTCAAAGTGGGACTTCCCTGGTGGTCCAGTGGTTAAGATTCTGTGTTCCCAATGCAGGGTGCCTGGGTTCAATCCCTGGTCAGGGAACTAGATCCCACATGCTACAACTAAGATCCAATGGAGCTAAATGAATAAATAATAATTAAAAAAAAAACAAGTGTTAAAAAATAAATAAATAAATAAATAAATAAATGAAGTCAAGGCTCAGTGGACTGAAATTTGTTTTCTCAAATGAAGTCATATTTTCAGGAAAATAACATTTCAAATTTTCAAAAGGATCACATTTAAAAATTTCCTGAAAGATGGGCTTCCCTGGTAGTCCAGTGGGTAAGGACACCGCCTTGCAGTGCAAGGGGCGCCGGTTCGATCCCTGGCCTGGAAAGATCCCATGTGCCGCGGAGCGGCTGGACCCATGCGTCCAATTACCGAGCCGGAGCTCTGGAGCGCATGCGCCCAGAGCCGGTGCTCTGCGACGACAGAGGCCACGGCGATGGGAGGTCCACATGGGCCAAAGAACAAAGATGAATGAAAACAGACAAATGAAAGTCCAATAGAAGTGGTCTGCCTGCTCCCCTCCCTCCCCATCCCACCCCCTCCAAAAATAAATAAATAAATCTTTTAAAAAATTCAAAATATAAAATTTTCCTGAAAGGAAGTTCAGCCTAAAGTAAGAATGACATGCTCTTGTTATTTATCACAATACCAGTTTCCATGAAAAGGTTTCTATTGTAGAAGGAAATTCAATGTGCAGAAATTTAAACTTAACAATGGAAAATATGCAAACACTGAATTTAATATTTTTTTCCAGGCTGGCTTACACCAAGGGCTTGACAGGGACACATTTTGAAAATGTGGTATTTTCATGCATGTCCAAGAATTTAGAACCTAGAAAAGGGAAGTCTGAATGTCAGCTTTAGTAAAACACTGTGGTCACTGACAGTGGAGCAAGCAAGTTGGAGGTCTTGGATAGAGTGAATGGAAAACAGACATGCACACAATGAAAAATGCTTTCAGGATTTAAAAATGGCTCAGACAACACAGTATAATATATTGCTACTTCTTGTCTACTTATTATACTTAATAGCACTCAATTATTAAGAAAAAGAAGGTATCTGAGTTCTGAAATGTGGCTTCATTTACACATATTTTCTAACACACTCGGTCTGCGCTAATCTTCATTTAGTCATCATTAAGAATAAAACAGTACAAGAGAGTGAAAATGTTCACTTGGATGCCCAATAAGAGCATGACCTTCACAAAGCTTTGTCAGGGAAGTTTTATCTTCATGTGCTGCAAACAGAATACTATATAAATATTTACTTTTGAAGGCATTCAATGCATTTGAGACTTTTTATAAGAGTTTTATAATATTATTATATATATGTATATATATGTGTGTGTGTATATGATACATGCATATATATATCATATACACACACACATATACTGTTATTTTGCCATGAGACATACACTCTGCAGTAAGAAGCAGAGAATTAGCATAATTAACTTGGCATGGTTCAATAAGAGTCATGGATAGGTATTTAGGCAAAAATTGTTAAAGTGCTTAAC
Source organism: Tragulus kanchil (assembly GCA_022376925.1). Classification (NCBI taxonomy): domain Eukaryota; kingdom Metazoa; phylum Chordata; class Mammalia; order Artiodactyla; family Tragulidae; genus Tragulus; species Tragulus kanchil. Next base: position 84,312,939 of record JAIOJX010000002.1, on the reverse strand, counting down.
ATAAATTGTGTTAAATTACTAAATTCTTCAAGAAAGAAAATGACCTTCATGGAAATAATTCTACCTAACACTATATCAAGATCGCTTTTAAGACTGTAAATCTACTTGTCACTCTGGGATCATTTCAAAGTAGAAATCAAGCGGTTATCTGAAATAAACATGAAACTTTCCTTTAAGTTCATGCTAGTATAATAGATGTACTAATGCTAAAAATATTCTTAAAATATTTTAAATGATTTCTTGAAAATATCTGAAATAGAGTTCTGGAAATTTGTCACGTAATAATTAAATGTGCTTTTGTCTTTCTAAAAACAAATTAATGTGGAAGTTGGGTTCAAATATAAATCAAACTGATTATTACAACACAACAGTCCATACCTTTGTAGCATAGATTCTCTCTACAGCCTCCTCCAAAACTCGGTGGGCAAGCGGAACAGGGCCGGCCATGTTTGTAGGGGGCGTGGCCCCACCAGTTTCCCCTGAGAAAGATAATACACTCCATTAAATGGTAGTTTTTCATTTTTTTGGAGAAACCTCTATACTGTTATCATGATTGGCTGCACTAATTTACACTCCCAGCAATATCGTACTTGGGCTTCCTTTTCTCCACATCCTCACGAACATTTGGTATTTGTGGGGGTTTTGGCCTCTACTTATTTATTTCCATCCATCTTTATTCTTTGGCCTGTGTGGGTCTCCAATTACATTGGCCCCTCTTGTTGCAGAGCTCCAGCTCCGGGTGCAGGCTGTCCAGAGTGCTGGTTGGTAATTGGACACACCAGTCCAGCCACTGTGCACCACGTGGGATCTTCCAGGGCCAGAGATCTAACAGGTGCCCCTTGCACTGCCAGGTGGACTCTTTACCCACTGGATCACCAGGCAAGCCCTGTATTCTTTTAATGATAGCATTTCTGACCCATGTAAAATGACACCTCATTGTTACTAAGTTTACACATACACTGCTCCCTCATTCTTTTGAAAATATTCTAAACAATGTGCTATGTATATTGTTAAAAATTACAAAACCAAATTTTGGTAAAACACAAACCTCTGCTAGAGGATATTCACCTCGCTTCCATTTGTTTTAATAAAAAAGATTTTCAACTTACACTGGACCCAAGTTAACTGTACAATATTTTCAATGTAATTATTTGAAAGAAAATGACCTTCATGGAAATAATTCTACCTAACACTATATCAAGATCGCTTTTAAGACTGTAAATCTACTTGTCACTCTGGGATCATTTCAAAGTAGAAATCAAGCGGTTATCTGAAATAAACATGAAACTTTCCTTTAAGTTCATGCTAGTATAATAGATGTACTAATGCTAAAAATATTCTTAAAATATTTTAAATGATTTCTTGAAAATATCTGAAATAGAGTTCTGGAAATTTGTCACGTAATAATTAAATGTGCTTTTGTCTTTCTAAAAACAAATTAATGTGGAAGTTGGGTTCAAATATAAATCAAACTGATTATTACAACACAACAGTCCATACCTTTGTAGCATAGATTCTCTCTACAGCCTCCTCCAAAACTCGGTGGGCAAGCGGAACAGGGCCGGCCATGTTTGTAGGGGGCGTGGCCCCACCAGTTTCCCCTGAGAAAGATAATACACTCCATTAAATGGTAGTTTTTCATTTTTTTGGAGAAACCTCTATACTGTTATCATGATTGGCTGCACTAATTTACACTCCCAGCAATATCGTACTTGGGCTTCCTTTTCTCCACATCCTCACGAACATTTGGTATTTGTGGGGGTTTTGGCCTCTACTTATTTATTTCCATCCATCTTTATTCTTTGGCCTGTGTGGGTCTCCAATTACATTGGCCCCTCTTGTTGCAGAGCTCCAGCTCCGGGTGCAGGCTGTCCAGAGTGCTGGTTGGTAATTGGACACACCAGTCCAGCCACTGTGCACCACGTGGGATCTTCCAGGGCCAGAGATCTAACAGGTGCCCCTTGCACTGCCAGGTGGACTCTTTACCCACTGGATCACCAGGCAAGCCCTGTATTCTTTTTAATGATAGCATTTCTGACCCATGTAAAATGACACCTCATTGTTACTAAGTTTACACATACACTGCTCCCTCATTCTTTTGAAAATATTCTAAACAATGTGCTATGTATATTGTTAAAAATTACAAAACCAAATTTTGGTAAAACACAAACCTCTGCTAGAGGATATTCACCTCGCTTCCATTTGTTTTAATAAAAAAGATTTTCAACTTACACTGGACCCAAGTTAACTGTACAATATTTTCAATGTAATTATTTGAAAGGTCTTTACAAAGGTGAAATATATTTCTCAGCCTATAGTTTCTCATCTCTAATAAATCCAAATTATTAAATATTTACACAATACAATAGCACAATAAATAACACGGAAGGCCTAAAACTATGATTCTTATCTTTACAAACGTCATGTTTTCAACTTTCACATTCCTCTGAAGCACCAATTTTACACATTAGGCAACCATAACGGTTGATATATTAAGCGAACTGAGTCAAAGCAGTGTATTTTACTCAATAACACACACAGAGAATATGAAAAAAATCAAGAATATAAAATTATATTTATGTTGCTAAGAAACATTTACATATAAAAGTTGTGTTTTGTCTACTCACTTTGGGGAATAGTTGCACACCAGGTAGATAGCTCTGGGCCATATCTGTCCCCAGATGTTCATGTTATGGCACAAATTAATAGCACAACCTATTCTGCTACTTGTTGCCCACACCACCTACATCAGAGGAAAAACAGACTCAGAAAATGTAGGCCAAAATGAAGACCACAACATATCTAAGATAAAAATGCATAAAAGTGAATTTGAGAAATGTTACCATTCAAAATGAAATGAGGAATATCAAAAAGGATATTTTTCCTGAGATTTGGGGAAGTGCTTAATTTAACTTAAAAAAAGAGAGACAGATACACAAGGAATAACTCTGAAAGTGCAAGTGTTAGCTGCTTAGGAGTGCAACTCTTTGTGACCCTATGACTGTAGCCTGCCAGACTCCTCTGTCCATGGAATTCTCTAGGCAAGAATATGGGAGTGGGTAGCCATTCCCTTCTCTAATATCCATACATAAAATATAAAAATCTTATTTATTGCTAAATAATTCAAATGTTACAGACTTTCAAAAGCCTAAATGTCCCATTAATTTTCCTATGAAGAAGCTTACCTAACAAACCAACAGAATTTCTTATTTTAAAACAGAAAGTACTGGATCAAAAGTTTAGGTGTTCAAATATCTGACGTCCTATTGTGCCACTGGCTATTAGGGGAGAACCATGCTATTCTTAATCTTAGCACAGGCAAATGCAAAAGGAAGCATTTGTTTGCTTTATATTCACTAATAATTGGTCACAGAAATTCTAGAAACTCAGATCTATGGTGAGTTTTATCTAGTCACATCTGCCATTAATTGTTTGCTTTAGTAGTTTAGGACATATCCAATACCCCATATGAACACTGGAAATTTTTAAATAAAGATAAATGCAGCATACATGTAAATATATTGAATATCATCATAAATAAAACCATATTTTTTTCCTTTGGAAAATAAAAAAAATAATGACATCTACACACAAAGATGGTAAATTTCCTCCTATTTGCATTTATTGGGGCAATATGAAAGCATTTTATATGTAAAATCATTGAAATAATATTTTTAAGGAAATTATACATTTTTCTGATAATTAGTTCATAAAATTTATAAGCCTATTCTATATAAATCAATACATTTATAAGTTCCATAAAGAAGACAAATGTTCATTACCCTATGTTCTCCCACAAACACAAAAAATTTTGTTAGTTCACATGAACTCAGAGGAATGAAGTATTATATACCCCACACATACCTGTGTATAATGAGTACATACAGGACCAGAACATCTGAATGGACAATACGGGTTGCATTCATGTTCATATGGGTAGCTAAAATCTCTTACTTCATCATACCATGCTTGTACATGAAATGTTGGAGGCCTATACCTATTTGAAAGAAAATAATCACAAAGATCAAGTAAGGCTAGAGAAAACATAAAATCAAACAGTGCTAAAAAGACTGACTAACTCTCTAACTTTGGTAGAGAGGCAGTTGTGTGTGACTTCTTAAGATAAAATACTTTTGCCCATGACATCACTAGTATATCAATTACTTGAAACAAAAGCATGTTTAGAAAACTACTGACCGTTCTGGTATGATATTTATTTTTTCTTATTTGTCTTGGTGAGACTGCTTGTTTTGCTTTTAGGCACTAAGCCTTTGCAAACTTACAATGTTGAATTAGGACATTCTTAAACTTTTGTTTAAAATTTGTATCCCAAAAAAAAAATATTTAAAACAAAAAGTACTGGATCAAAAGTTTAGGTGTTCAAATATCTGACGTCCTATTGTGCCACTGGCTATTAGGGGAGAACCATGCTATTCTTAATCTTAGCACAGGCAAATGCAAAAGGAAGCATTTGTTTGCTTTATATTCACTAATAATTGGTCACAGAAATTCTAGAAACTCAGATCTATGGTGAGTTTTATCTAGTCACATCTGCCATTAATTGTTTGCTTTAGTAGTTTAGGACATATCCAATACCCCATATGAACACTGGAAATTTTTAAATAAAGATAAATGCAGCATACATGTAAATATATTGAATATCATCATAAATAAAACCATATTTTTTTCCTTTGGAAAATAAAAAAAATAATGACATCTACACACAAAGATGGTAAATTTCCTCCTATTTGCATTTATTGGGGCAATATGAAAGCATTTTATATGTAAAATCATTGAAATAATATTTTTAAGGAAATTATACATTTTTCTGATAATTAGTTCATAAAAATTTATAAGCCTATTCTATATAAATCAATACATTTATAAGTTCCATAAAGAAGACAAATGTTCATTACCCTATGTTCTCCCACAAACACAAAAAATTTTGTTAGTTCACATGAACTCAGAGGAATGAAGTATTATATACCCCACACATACCTGTGTATAATGAGTACATACAGGACCAGAACATCTGAATGGACAATACGGGTTGCATTCATGTTCATATGGGTAGCTAAAATCTCTTACTTCATCATACCATGCTTGTACATGAAATGTTGGAGGCCTATACCTATTTGAAAGAAAATAATCACAAAGATCAAGTAAGGCTAGAGAAAACATAAAATCAAACAGTGCTAAAAAGACTGACTAACTCTCTAACTTTGGTAGAGAGGCAGTTGTGTGTGACTTCTTAAGATAAAATACTTTTGCCCATGACATCACTAGTATATCAATTACTTGAAACAAAAGCATGTTTAGAAAACTACTGACCGTTCTGGTATGATATTTATTTTTTCTTATTTGTCTTGGTGAGACTGCTTGTTTTGCTTTTAGGCACTAAGCCTTTGCAAACTTACAATGATGAATTAGGAACTATTTCATTTCAAACTCTTTTGTTTTCAGAAACAAAAAGTTGTATCTTAAGCTACCTTCCCCAGTGGGCTCCCAAATTCTGTCCAATTGACGGAAGCAAGCTTGCAGGTCCATGTTCCCACAAACAAGTTTCAGCCCACGACGCTGCAGATCTTTCCAGCTCTACATCCCATGTCTATAATTCAAAAGAAAAACAAAATATAGATATGAAAAGATAATGTATATATAGAGTTTGAATATTTCTCTAGTGTCAGTCAGTTCTTCTGTTTTCTCCCTTCTTAGTTCTTTGCAAAATAAGCATTTCAATCTGCGTTCTCTCCATCTCTCACATAGATTTTGCATTAACCTCCTAATTAATCTCTTTTCATCCATCTGTCACACCTCCAATCTGCTCTGCAAGTGTTGAGAACTGCCTACGTGGATACGAATACACTTAAGTGATTCCTCTAACTCATTTAACAAATTCCTGTGTACACAAAGTCTAAAACCTCAGTCCCATTGTTCCCTATGGTAAAACCTGTTCTTTCTTGCTTTTGTTGGCATTTTTTTCTCTGCCTAACACATCCTTGTCCCAATTATTTGTCAGACAGGCTCTACTCTTATCACAATCTAGCTTTATATTATACATTCTTGACACATTTTCAGTTTTCTTAGATGTAAGCGATTTCCTCCTTTGGACTCTTAAAGCTTTGTTATACTCCTTTATTTAGAAGATATTACACTGCGATGTTAGCATTCATCTGTACGTTTTTTTCATGGGGCTCAGAGTTCCTCCAGGGCAGTGATTTAACTTATGTTGGTGCCTTCAGCTTACTATCTGTGTCTGCCATATGGCAAGGTGGTCAATCAATGTTTGCTGAATACAGGAATGGCTAATGAATCTGAAGCCTATCAAATATAAATGCATTTTTGTGTGCAAAATTCAACAAAAGTCATTAATTCATACTTTAAAAATAATGGATAGGGCTTCCTTGGTGGTCCAAGGCTCTGCCTTGCAGTGCAGGGAGCACCGGTTCAATCCCTGGCCTAGGAAATCCCACATGCCATGGACCAGCTGGACCAGTGTGTCTAATTACAAGCCAGCGCTGTGGAGTGCACACTCCCAGAGCCAGTGTTCTGCAGCAAGAGAGGCCACTGCAATGTGAGGCCCACACAGGTCAAAGAACAAAGATGGAAGAAAATAAATAAATGAAGGACCAATAAATGACACCAAAATTTTTTTTAAAAATGGATAAAAAACACTTAAAGTTGCAAAATTATTACTGAAATAATTTCATATGTCCTGAATTTAATATTCAATTTGTTAATTTGAAAATCAGGCTGTCTAGAGAATGTGGGGGGTGAACACATACAACTGGGTCAAACTGGGTTCATTACAGGCACAATTAAAGGATTATGGGCCTGTTAAGCAGACTGAAAAGTAGGCCTGGAACCAGAAAGTAAGGACACAATCTAAGGTGATAGCAGTGAAAATGGAGAAAAGCAGATAGGCTGAAATAATGCTTAGGAACTTAAATTCCTAAAAGCTGATGGATGACTGAAGGCAGGCGGTGAGGGAAAGGCCAAAAAAATAAAAATAAATAAGGTGAAGAAGGACGAGTTTACCAAACTGTGAGAAAGAAAAACAGAAAGGGAAATGGATTGTTGAAATGGAAGTGTATGTCTCTGCATTCCAATGCGTATTTCAAGGCTGATGGGTGAGGTGTCTGTGGTAAATGCAGTACATATGTTAAGTGAGAGTAGAAATACATGACTGGAGTCCTGGGGAAAGAAATATACTCTCAAGATAAAAAATTTTCAAGTTATTCACTCAAAGATGAATGACATCAGAAAGATGACACAAAAAAAAAGGAAAAAAGCAATGTTTGCATGTTTTCTTAGATACCTTTGGACTCTTAAAGCTTTGTTATACTCCTTTATTTAGAAGATATTACACTGCGATGTTAGCATTCATCTGTACGTTTTCATGGGGCTCAGAGTTCCTCCAGGGCAGTGATTTAACTTATGTTGGTGCCTTCAGCTTACTATCTGTGTCTGCCATATGGCAAGGTGGTCAATCAATGTTTGCTGAATACAGGAATGGCTAATGAATCTGAAGCCTATCAAATATAAATGCATTTTTGTGTGCAAAATTCAACAAAAGTCATTAATTCATACTTTAAAAATAATGGATAGGGCTTCCTTGGTGGTCCAAGGCTCTGCCTTGCAGTGCAGGGAGCACCGGTTCAATCCCTGGCCTAGGAAATCCCACATGCCATGGACCAGCTGGACCAGTGTGTCTAATTACAAGCCAGCGCTGTGGAGTGCACACTCCCAGAGCCAGTGTTCTGCAGCAAGAGAGGCCACTGCAATGTGAGGCCCACACAGGTCAAAGAACAAAGATGGAAGAAAATAAATAAATGAAGGACCAATAAATGACACCAAAATTTTTTTTAAAAATGGATAAAAAACACTTAAAGTTGCAAAATTATTACTGAAATAATTTCATATGTCCTGAATTTAATATTCAATTTGTTAATTTGAAAATCAGGCTGTCTAGAGAATGTGGGGGGTGAACACATACAACTGGGTCAAACTGGGTTCATTACAGGCACAATTAAAGGATTATGGGCCTGTTAAGCAGACTGAAAAGTAGGCCTGGAACCAGAAAGTAAGGACACAATCTAAGGTGATAGCAGTGAAAATGGAGAAAAGCAGATAGGCTGAAATAATGCTTAGGAACTTAAATTCCTAAAAGCTGATGGATGACTGAAGGCAGGCGGTGAGGGAAAGGCCAAAAAAATAAAAATAAATAAGGTGAAGAAGGACGAGTTTACCAAACTGTGAGAAAGAAAAACAGAAAGGGAAATGGATTGTTGAAATGGAAGTGTATGTCTCTGCATTCCAATGCGTATTTCAAGGCTGATGGGTGAGGTGTCTGTGGTAAATGCAGTACATATGTTAAGTGGAGAGTAGAAATACATGACTGGAGTCCTGGGGAAAGAAATATACTCTCAAGATAAAAAATTTTCAAGTTATTCACTCAAAGATGAATGACATCAGAAAGATGACACAGAATGAGAAAAAAAATTGTAAAGAAAATTCTGGGATTATCAAAATTGAAGAAGAAGAAAAAAAGGTGTAAGTGAAATGAATTAGGAAAAGTAGAATCAGAAAGACTTAAGGGAAAATCGAAAGAGAATTAAATTATAAAAGCCACAGGACAAGAGATTCCAGGGGTAGACAGTGAGCAACTAAGCTCAAATGTTAGAGAAGTCAAGAAAGATGAGGTCTGCTAGGTACTAATTCATGATGAAGAGCAATCTGAGGTACTTCCCTGCTGGCCCAGTGGTTAATAGTCTACCTTACAATGCAGGGGACATGGGTTTGATCCCTGGCTAGGGAGCTAAGAACTCACATGAAAGTGTTAGTCACTCGGTTGTGTCCAACTCTTTACTATCCCCCTAGACTGTAGCCTGCCAGGCTTCTCTGTCCATGGAATTCTCCAGGTAAGAATACTGGAGGAGACTGTCATTCCCTTCTCCAGGGGATCTTCCCCACCCAGGGACTGAACCCAGCCTCCTGCATTGCAGGCAGATTCTTTACCTTCTGAGTCACCACGAAAGTCCTTTTGAAAGATGAAAGAAACCTAACCATGACTATAGGTCAAAACGACAAGATACTAGAAAAAAAGACCAAAAAAACAAAAAAGTATGAATGGAGAAGCAAAGTTTCTTCATTCTTCTTAGTGTTCATAAAATCTTATAATAAAGATACTTTCCAATTCAACTGTAGATCTAAAATACATAAAATCATGCTTTCAAAGCCAAAAAAATATACACAAAATAAGGATAAGTACATTTTTGTTATAATACATCTTATTACCTAACAAAAACACAGAAAAAGTATATTTAATACTACTAAAATATTAAGAGCACAAAAGTATCTGGATTTCATAAATACTTGAATTTCACTTTGAATTAATAACAAATGTTCAAGATGACTGGTTTTGTGATACAGACATCAGGGCACTGCTGATGTTATCAATAAATATATATCAGGTAAGCAATTTGCCAAATGTGAACATATAATTAATTAAATTGATTACTTAAACTAGACCTAATTTTATAATTACATATTCTGTAAGATGCAAAGGCATAATTCCAATTGCCATCATTATTTATCCAAATAATTACATATTCTGTAAGATGCAAAGGCATAATTCCAATTGCCATCATTATTTATCCAAACAAATTAGGTAAGAGAAAAAGAATTTGGCTGAAGTACCAGAAAATGAACAGAATGCTGATTTCCTTTTGTAGATAGAAGGTTGGAGAGATGGTCATTTCTCAAAAACAAGCACATTCCTAGGAAGAGTTCCCTGGAAAGTTAAGTTGTCCTTAAGAGACAAACAAGTTTTTGCCTCTAATCTTGGAAATCAGGTTCCTGAGTAATACTGATAATCTTATTAACGTAGGAGACTTGGGTTTGATCCCTGGGTTGGGAAGATCCTCTGGAGAAGGAAATGGCAACCCATTTCAGTATTCTTGCCTAGGAAATTCCATGGACAGAGAAGCCTGGCAGGCAACAGTCCACAGGGTCACCAAAGAGTCAGACACAACTTAGTGACAAAACAGCATAGTGAAACCATCCCCATCCATAGATTTCTAATCTAGCAATGAAGCAACCTCACAATCAAAGTGCAGCCAGGCACCAGAAGAAAAACATAAACCTTCCTAGATGGGGAAAAATAAAGATCTTGAAACCACTGGAATGGTTTTAAAACACTTTTCCCACAAAGGGCGGAGTTGAATTCCCTCCCCTTCCCTTCAAATTGAGTTAGATAGTAGCTCCCTTCTAACAAACAGAATAGCACTGTGAGAGTTCCCCAGCTAGGTTAGGAAATGCAGCCTCTATCTGATTCTTTCTCTTTTAAGACGTACATCTTTAGTCAACAAACTAGGATTTCAGGTACCCAGAAGAGGTAGCTAAAAAAAAAAAAGATGGAGAGACCACACAGCAACAGAGAAAAGAGAAATTCCCACTGCTTGCGTTTTCTTAGCACAGACATGAGACTGGTAAGTTTGCCTGTCTAGGTCACTGCATACAAGTGAGAGACCCTGAGCAAGAATCACCCAGCTAAGGGAATTCTCAAGGCCCCTATTCAAGGTCAATTTGCTCCTATTTTACACAGTTCTACAATTTAGATACCAGTTTTTCCTACGAAATTGATGGATCCCTTCTAGAGAGGATAACACAAACAGTTCCAAAGTCACAAATATGTTGTATTTCCAAACTTTGTTTATCTATCTGTTGTTTAGAAGCTGGAATAAAATTCAAGACATCATTCCAATGCTTCAGGCTATGCCTTTTTATTTATTTGCAAAATGTTGTCAGTTGGCATAAGAAAACTCAGGTACCCTTGAGAACCAAAATTCAATGATTGATTACATATTATGAATAAGCTGTTTCTATAGCATGATTTCTCTTCTATCTAATCCATTAAAAATGAGGGCTGGGGGATATCCCCAGTGGTCTAGTAGTTAAGATTCCACCTTCCAATGCAGGGGTTGGGGGTGTGTTTGATCCCTGGTTGGGGAACTAAGACTCCGCATGCTGCAGGCTGTGGCTAAAAATTAAAAATAAATAAAAATTGTTAATAATAATAAAAACAGAGAGTGGGAGAATATCAAATTAACTATGATAATGCTAAAATAGGGACATACATTATTTTTTGTTGTTATCTTTTTTTTTCTTTTGCCTTTAAGCCATCACTTATTTTTGTCCGTCTTTATTCTTTGGCACATGTGGGCTTCCCATTGCAGTGGCCTCTTTCATTGCAGAGCACCCGCTCTGGGCACATGTGCTCCAGAGCATTGACCTGTAATCAGCTACAGGGCCAGCGACTCAGTGGCATGTAGAATCTTACCAGGCCAGGGGTTGGTCGAACCAGTGCCCCTTATACTGCAAGGCATATTCTTTACCCCCTGGACCACCAGGGAAGTCTGAGACAAACATTAGTTTCATGCAAGAACTGAGGCAACAGGCAAGCAACTAAAATTTGCTATCAACATTTAATAGTCACCATTTTGAAAGTAATTATTTGAAAAATCTAAAAAAGCAGCAGTGTTTAGGATAAGTTCAACAATACAAATCAAGAACATCCTTTAAAAGGAAATCACTGAAAATATAGTTTTCCTGGAAGAAATAGTATCATATAACATGACAACAGCATGGAATGTATAGTTTTAATGCTACAACATAATATTTCTGGTTTTAAGATGGGCAATAATTCATAACCTTTGCAAGGCCCCTATTCAAGGTCAATTTGCTCCTATTTTACACAGTTCTACAATTTAGATACCAGGTTTTCCTACGAAATTGATGGATCCCTTCTAGAGAGGATAACACAAACAGTTCCAAAGTCACAAATATGTTGTATTTCCAAACTTTGTTTATCTATCTGTTGTTTAGAAGCTGGAATAAAATTCAAGACATCATTCCAATGCTTCAGGCTATGCCTTTTTATTTATTTGCAAAATGTTGTCAGTTGGCATAAGAAAACTCAGGTACCCTTGAGAACCAAAATTCAATGATTGATTACATATTATGAATAAGCTGTTTCTATAGCATGATTTCTCTTCTATCTAATCCATTAAAAATGAGGGCTGGGGGATATCCCCAGTGGTCTAGTAGTTAAGATTCCACCTTCCAATGCAGGGGTTGGGGGTGTGTTTGATCCCTGGTTGGGGAACTAAGACTCCGCATGCTGCAGGCTGTGGCTAAAAATTAAAAATAAATAAAAATTGTTAATAATAATAAAAACAGAGAGTGGGAGAATATCAAATTAACTATGATAATGCTAAAATAGGGACATACATTATTTTTTGTTGTTATCTTTTTTTCTTTTGCCTTTAAGCCATCACTTATTTTTGTCCGTCTTTATTCTTTGGCACATGTGGGCTTCCCATTGCAGTGGCCTCTTTCATTGCAGAGCACCCGCTCTGGGCACATGTGCTCCAGAGCATTGACCTGTAATCAGCTACAGGGCCAGCGACTCAGTGGCATGTAGAATCTTACCAGGCCAGGGGTTGGTCGAACCAGTGCCCCTTATACTGCAAGGCATATTCTTTACCCCCTGGACCACCAGGGAAGTCTGAGACAAACATTAGTTTCATGCAAGAACTGAGGCAACAGGCAAGCAACTAAAATTTGCTATCAACATTTAATAGTCACCATTTTGAAAGTAATTATTTGAAAAATCTAAAAAAGCAGCAGTGTTTAGGATAAGTTCAACAATACAAATCAAGAACATCCTTTAAAAGGAAATCACTGAAAATATAGTTTTCCTGGAAGAAATAGTATCATATAACATGACAACAGCATGGAATGTATAGTTTTAATGCTACAACATAATATTTCTGGTTTTAAGATGGGCAATAATTCATACCCAACCCATTTAAATGCAAGTTACTCTCTATACATTTCTATTTAAATTCAGGATTGTAAATTAAATCAAGATGGCCTAACCAGCTTCATTTTTTTCTCTGAACTATTCACCCAGGACTAATTTAAAGCCAAGCCACACTCAAAACTATCATTTCTTTATAGAATGGGTACTTGAGGTGTGCAGAAATAAAAACCACCCTATTTTCCAAAGACATGAGTAAGCTGTTCCTTCTGAGAATATAGTAAAATCTTTAACTGAAGTTTTATTACTGAAAGAAACATTTAGAATTGTGTAACATATTTTGTCTCCCGTGACATTTTCAACCAGTTCAAAATAGGGGCTCTATCATTTCCCTTGTGTGTGTGTGTGTGTGTGTGTGTGTGTGTGTGTGTATGAGAAACCTTGACAGGACTTTCAAAAGTAAACCCTGAAATTTCTAGTAGTTTTAGCACTAAAATAATGTGTTTATAAAAAGCAAACATTATCGTAGCTATATAGACACATACGGAAAATTCCATTGACTGCTCTCCTTTGTGAAATGTGGTGAGCAGTACACAATCCATACTCCTACCAGAATGCAAGGCATTTCTGTTTTAATAGCCAATGACAGTTGCAAATCATTCAGGACTGTGGTTTTTAATAGAGTTAATATTGCTAGTTTACCAGAGGTTATATCCCTATCCATGAGGCAGGAACAGTCATTAGAAACATAACTCTTTCTCTTTGATACCGAGAATAGCTTCTCTCTTAAAAAAGGATTATTTCCAAATATATTTTATTGACTATTGCACATTTATAGATTTGCTGTTGTTTAGTCACTAAGCTGTGTCCAACTTTTGCAACCCCATGGCCTTCAGCCCACCAGGTTCCTCTTGTCCATGTGATTTTCCAGGCAAGAACTGAGGCAACAGGCAAGCAACTAAAATTTGCTATCAACATTTAATAGTCACCATTTTGAAAGTAATTATTTGAAAAATCTAAAAAAGCAGCAGTGTTTAGGATAAGTTCAACAATACAAATCAAGAACATCCTTTAAAAGGAAATCACTGAAAATATAGTTTTCCTGGAAGAAATAGTATCATATAACATGACAACAGCATGGAATGTATAGTTTTAATGCTACAACATAATATTTCTGGTTTTAAGATGGGCAATAATTCATACCCAACCCATTTAAATGCAAGTTACTCTCTATACATTTCTATTTAAATTCAGGATTGTAAATTAAATCAAGATGGCCTAACCAGCTTCATTTTTTTCTCTGAACTATTCACCCAGGACTAATTTAAAGCCAAGCCACACTCAAAACTATCATTTCTTTATAGAATGGGTACTTGAGGTGTGCAGAAATAAAAACCACCCTATTTTCCAAAGACATGAGTAAGCTGTTCCTTCTGAGAATATAGTAAAATCTTTAACTGAAGTTTTATTACTGAAAGAAACATTTAGAATTGTGTAACATATTTTGTCTCCCGTGACATTTTCAACCAGTTCAAAATAGGGGCTCTATCATTTCCCTTGTGTGTGTGTGTGTGTGTGTGTGTGTGTGTGTGTGTATGAGAAACCTTGACAGGACTTTCAAAAGTAAACCCTGAAATTTCTAGTAGTTTTAGCACTAAAATAATGTGTTTATAAAAAGCAAACATTATCGTAGCTATATAGACACATACGGAAAATTCCATTGACTGCTCTCCTTTGTGAAATGTGGTGAGCAGTACACAATCCATACTCCTACCAGAATGCAAGGCATTTCTGTTTTAATAGCCAATGACAGTTGCAAATCATTCAGGACTGTGGTTTTTAATAGAGTTAATATTGCTAGTTTACCAGAGGTTATATCCCTATCCATGAGGCAGGAACAGTCATTAGAAACATAACTCTTTCTCTTTGATACCGAGAATAGCTTCTCTCTTAAAAAAGGATTATTTCCAAATATATTTTATTGACTATTGCACATTTATAGATTTGCTGTTGTTTAGTCACTAAGCTGTGTCCAACTTTTGCAACCCCATGGCCTTCAGCCCACCAGGTTCCTCTTGTCCATGTGATTTTCCAGGCAAGAATTCTGGAGTGGGTTGCCATTTCCTTTTCCAAGGGATTCTCCTGACCCAGAGATGGGAGCTCAGGTCTCCTGCATTGACAGGTGGATTCTTTACCACTGAGCCACCTGGGAAGCCTATTTACATAACTTTACAATTCACATCCAGGATATCACAGACTCTTTATAGTGTCAAAATTAGTGTTGCAGTACATTGAACCAGAGTTGAAAGCCAATGTTAGTCACTAGGAATTTGTCTGAAGAGCATTTTCTTATAATTGAGGCTTCAAAATTATTAGTACAAGAGACTAAAGTGAACAGTAGATTATTTTTCAAATAAAAGCCAAACATTAATTTGAACTTTTTAGTTAATTATTAGTATTTTAGATTGTATTAAGGCACCTAGAAGAAAGTTTTGTGATATTATCTGTTTGATGCAAATTTGTGTATTTAGACTCCTCATACATAAATTCTCAAAGACCAGTGGTAAGGATGGAGATGACTGAAGTCTTTTTATCTACAAAGATACTGATACTTGCTGGTGAAGGTCTCATGATAATTTGTCTACCAAAGGAAATACTCTAAGTGACACTGACATTGTAAAGAAGTCTTGTGCATATATTGGGTTGGCCAAAAAGTTCGTTCATGTTTCCATGTTACAGAAAAACCCAAAAACTTTTTGGCCAATCTCACAGATTCACCAGTGAAAATAATACATGAGTATGCTGGAGAGGTTGTGAAAAAAAGGGAACCTCTTGTGTTGTTGGTGGGAATGTAAATTGATATAACCACTGTGGAAGACAGTACAGAGATGTCTCAAAAAGCTAAGAACAGAAGCACCATACGACCCAGAAACCCCCCACTATTGGGCTTCTACCCTGATAAAATCAAAATTGGAAAAGAAACCTGTACCCCAATGTTCATTGCATAGCTGGATTATGGAGATAACCTAGATGTCCATTGACAAATGAATGGATAAGAAGCTCTGGTACATATATACAAGGGTATACTTCTCAACTGCAAAAAAGAAATGCAGAAGATTCAGTCCTCATGAGGTGGATGAATCTAGAACATATTATACAGAGTGAAGTAAGTCAAAAAGAGAGGGAGAAATACAGTATATTAACACACATATATATATATGAAATCTAGTAAGTTCGTACTGATAAATACACATGCAGAGCATCAATGGAAAAACAGTCATTGAGAACAGACGTGTGGACATTGGGGAGAGGAAAAGTGGGTGAGAGATATGGAAAGAGCAACAAGGAACCCTATACTATCTTATGTAAAAGAGAAAACTATTGTCAATGCACCGTGGGACTAAAGGATCATACATAGGGTCTATGTGACAGCCTGGAGGGGTGGGATGGGGGAGAATGGGATATACATATGACTAAGATGGAATTATACATATCTGTAAACAAAAAAACTGTAAAATCAAAAAGTAAAATAAAAAATCTTGTGATTGTGAAAAAAATTAAAAAATAACTCCGCCCCCACCCCGAAAAAATACATGAGTAAACAAAGACATTTTAATAGGAAACCAACTAGCATAATCTGACACTGTTAAATGCACACTGAAATGTTCTACTGACTAGAAACTCTCACATAACTTAGTAACTGTTCAATGTCATTCTAGGTGGGGAGAAATAGGATTACAACATTTTCTCTCATTCTAGAAAACCACACAGCTGAAGCTATGAGGTTAAGTCTTTTAGAAGACATGTTGTGAAAAATATCTTTGAGTACTTAAGACAAATTTTTTATCCAAAAAAGGCGTTTAACAATAAGTAATGCTGTAATTTTCTAACTCATCAAAAGAGTATCTAAACAATCTAGAAATAATGTTTTAATTACAACTTTTACAAAATTGATATAACTTGACTGGCTTGTCAAGATTCATGCAAAAAATGGCCCTTGACTATCTCACTATCAGGTATCTTAATTAAATGGCAATTAACATTA
The DNA here is from genome assembly GCA_022376925.1 of Tragulus kanchil. NCBI lineage: Eukaryota > Metazoa > Chordata > Mammalia > Artiodactyla > Tragulidae > Tragulus > Tragulus kanchil. The sequence continues at coordinate 84,296,071 of JAIOJX010000002.1, read as the reverse complement.
GCCCATGATACAACCTGAAATTTAATATAGACTTTTCAAATATGCATTGCTGACCGACAAAGTAACAGCATCAAAGTACAGTAGTGTTGAAAATGCAGTTACAAGGGATGCGTAGATCTAGGCTGAAACCTCTGGTTTTACATTCCTACTGAAAACTATAAATAACCATGAAGTTACTTTAAAAAAAAAAAAACTATACAGACATTTGCAATAAAATTTGAAAATGAGTTCCACAAACGTGTCTTTTTTAGACATAAATATCCACATATAGAAAACTACCCTCTTATCTCTAAGCCTACCTCAGTTCTGGATTAGAAAATGACAACCCACTCCAGCATTCTTGCCTGGAAAATTCATGGATGGGGGAGCCTGGTGGGCTACAGTTCATGGGATCTCAAAGAGTCAGACAAGTCTGAGCACGTATGTATGCAAGCACACACGTGTTCTGAGCAGTCATAGGCTGTCAGAAGTATTGATAGCATTCTAGCTTTATATATATATATTGAAAATATCTTTGAGTACTGAAAACATTCTTTCCCTAGTGTATATCTTCCAGTCATACACAAATGAGGTCGTTGGTGATATGTTCCTTTCCATTTCTTATACAGACAGAGATAAAACGAAGCTTGCACTTGTTGTAATTACTCAAACTATCATTAAAATTATAAAACACGGTACACCCTGGGAGAGTCTTCTTCCCCACTTAAATTGTGTACTTTCAAATTTATCTCTGATTATGTCAAGTTTGGCTTCTGTTTTCTTGTCTGTGACATTAGTCAGCTGGAGGCATCTCTTCAATACTTTCAGCTTTAACATTCTATTGTTTTGTACTTTAAGTCTGTTCTACAGTGCTCCATATTGCTTATAGAATCTCATAAAAACTTCCAAATATAAAATAGTATTTCTGATGACAATGAGGTTATTTCTCAACTAAGAAGCAAAAGTTGACCTGTGATTTTCAAGACTGCAAAATCAGTGTTACTTGCTCTGTCATGTCCAACTCTTTGTGACCCACAGCTTATCAGTCTCCTCTGTCCATGAAATTCTCCAGGCAAGAATTGTGGGAATGAGTTGCTATGGTCCTTTCCAGGGGATCTTCCCAACTCAGGAATTGAACCTGGGTCTCCCACATTGTAGGCAGATTCTTTACCATTTGAGCCACCAGAGAAGTTTAATTATGGTTCTAGTACCTGTCTGTTCATATTTCTCCATTGGAGAAAGCTTTAATATTGAGCCAGAGAGAGAAATACAACTTAAAACCTTCAGTAAAACTTCCCAGTAAATCTTCAACGTAACTGAATAGACAAGAAATTATTCTCAATGAAAAATTACAACCAGGTATCTCTTCAGCCTAGTCCTGAAAAACCAATGGTAAAATCTGTGAAGTAAGGCACAGAGTTTCACGTGTGATTTTTCTACTCAGCTAAAAGGAAGATCAGGATTTTCTAGCCAGTTCATGAATGTTGAAGCAGTTAAAGTAAATCAAAGATACACAGAGTTATCTCTTTCTAAACACCAACTTTAAAAGATAATTCTTGTCCTGCTATCCCTTCTGGAAAAACTGGTTTGTAAGTATCTATCATTTATCAAAACTTAAATCCTTCTCATTTCACTGTTGTGTTATCTATTTAAATCAGAAAACACAATCCCCAAACCTGATGTAATAGACTGTCAATGTGATCTCAAGAGCAATTAACTTGAGCTCTAGCAAACAATTTGGTTGTAATTACTCAAACTATCATTAAAATTATAAAACACGGTACACCCTGGGAGAGTCTTCTTCCCCACTTAAATTGTGTACTTTCAAATTTATCTCTGATTATGTCAAGTTTGGCTTCTGTTTTCTTGTCTGTGACATTAGTCAGCTGGAGGCATCTCTTCAATACTTTCAGCTTTAACATTCTATTGTTTTGTACTTTAAGTCTGTTCTACAGTGCTCCATATTGCTTATAGAATCTCATAAAAACTTCCAAATATAAAATAGTATTTCTGATGACAATGAGGTTATTTCTCAACTAAGAAGCAAAAGTTGACCTGTGATTTTCAAGACTGCAAAATCAGTGTTACTTGCTCTGTCATGTCCAACTCTTTGTGACCCACAGCTTATCAGTCTCCTCTGTCCATGAAATTCTCCAGGCAAGAATTGTGGGAATGAGTTGCTATGGTCCTTTCCAGGGGATCTTCCCAACTCAGGAATTGAACCTGGGTCTCCCACATTGTAGGCAGATTCTTTACCATTTGAGCCACCAGAGAAGTTTAATTATGGTTCTAGTACCTGTCTGTTCATATTTCTCCATTGGAGAAAGCTTTAATATTGAGCCAGAGAGAGAAATACAACTTAAAACCTTCAGTAAAACTTCCCAGTAAATCTTCAACGTAACTGAATAGACAAGAAATTATTCTCAATGAAAAATTACAACCAGGTATCTCTTCAGCCTAGTCCTGAAAAACCAATGGTAAAATCTGTGAAGTAAGGCACAGAGTTTCACGTGTGATTTTTCTACTCAGCTAAAAGGAAGATCAGGATTTTCTAGCCAGTTCATGAATGTTGAAGCAGTTAAAGTAAATCAAAGATACACAGAGTTATCTCTTTCTAAACACCAACTTTAAAAGATAATTCTTGTCCTGCTATCCCTTCTGGAAAAACTGGTTTGTAAGTATCTATCATTTATCAAAACTTAAATCCTTCTCATTTCACTGTTGTGTTATCTATTTAAATCAGAAAACACAATCCCCAAACCTGATGTAATAGACTGTCAATGTGATCTCAAGAGCAATTAACTTGAGCTCTAGGAAACAATTTGGTTTTCTATGGAAGTAACACATTTGACAGTTCACAATGCTTCAAATTCAAATTCCAAAATAAACCCTCATTATAAAATCTTAGCTACCTTCTTTTCTACCCAATGGTGGTATTATCAGAACTATAATAAAGAAATAGACATCAATGAGATCAAGCCATCAATCTTTCAGTCTAACCCTAAAAGAGCCTATAAGGTTTTGGGGGCAAAGTCATCAGGTACAAAAACACTATGGGAAACAATACATTCCTTACAATTGCCTCAGGTGTTTTAATTCCTGGGCTTCACTTGCTTTGGAAAGACTTTGTTGTTATAGGGAAAATGCATGAGGCTCATATTTCAAAGGGAACACCTGCAGTTTCTGGACAGAGAGGCTTTGCCAGGTACTAAGAAATTTATCAGCATTACCTCAGGGCAAGGCACAAATGAGGGTCTTCAGGAAATGACAAAAGATGGGAGGCAGACTTGGCAGTGTTTTATCTAAAATCTACTTCAAAACAAAGCCTTGGAAGGTTTAGCAAAGTAGTGACTTTTTAGGAAACTGCCTCTTCATTTTACTAAAATTAAAATAACTTTTGGAATGGAAATTTCATGTGTGGATAAACTCACAAAATCATTTTAGTTACACCCATTGTTTTGATTTTATACAGACAGACTGAAGGCATTGTGTAGAGCAGGTTGTCCATGTCACACAGCAGAATTCAACAAAAGCCTTACCTTTCTCCAGAATGTCTGCTGATTCAAATCTCATCTCCCTGACAGGCCCTTCCAAGTCTGGTCAACTTACCTACTTCACTTATCATCCATCCCTTTTTAACATGGGCTCTCTATTGCTGACTCTCTGGAACATTAAAGTGCTTGTATATCATTAGCAGATCTTTTTAAAATTCACATTCTGATTTGATGGATCAGGAGTGAAATCCAAGTTAAGACATTTCTAACACTTGGTGCCAGAACCATATACTGAATAACCATGCTTCAAGAAGCAAGGTTCTAGTACCTGTCTGTTCATATTTCTCAGCCATTGAACCCATCAGAAAATTTCCCCTACCAGATTGTTCTTTCTCTTCTCCCTTCCTTAGTTACTTAAACTTTTTTCTTTGACCAAAGTCCTCCTCACAGTCTCTCTCCTCTTGGAAGTTATTCCAACCACATACACAATTTACCCTTCCCTGAATCTTCTTAAAAGAGGACATAATTTACCAATTACTATATGTTCTCTTAGATCTGCTTCTGCTGCTATGGGTTTTAATTTTCAAACTAGAATGTTAAATCAAAAACTGTCTCATATTTTTTCTGTTTTTTCCATGTAACCTAATATAAAACTTGGCATACAATACATTGCCAACATGTAGCAGAGATTATCTCCAGGCTCAGTTGGCCTAGCCTGGGCAATAACCTGGATCACAGATACAGGAACCGAAATACCCTGCCCTCAAATAAAATTCTGGACAGAGAGGCTTTGCCAGGTACTTTTCAAAAGGGCAAGGCACAAATGAGGGTCTTCAGGAAATGACAAAAGATGGGAGGCAGACTTGGCAGTGTTTTATCTAAAATCTACTTCAAAACAAAGCCTTGGAAGGTTTAGCAAAGTAGTGACTTTTTAGGAAACTGCCTCTTCATTTTACTAAAATTAAAATAACTTTTGGAATGGAAATTTCATGTGTGGATAAACTCACAAAATCATTTTAGTTACACCCATTGTTTTGATTTTATACAGACAGACTGAAGGCATTGTGTAGAGCAGGTTGTCCATGTCACACAGCAGAATTCAACAAAAGCCTTACCTTTCTCCAGAATGTCTGCTGATTCAAATCTCATCTCCCTGACAGGCCCTTCCAAGTCTGGTCAACTTACCTACTTCACTTATCATCCATCCCTTTTTAACATGGGCTCTCTATTGCTGACTCTCTGGAACATTAAAGTGCTTGTATATCATTAGCAGATCTTTTTAAAATTCACATTCTGATTTGATGGATCAGGAGTGAAATCCAAGTTAAGACATTTCTAACACTTGGTGCCAGAACCATATACTGAATAACCATGCTTCAAGAAGCAAGGTTCTAGTACCTGTCTGTTCATATTTCTCAGCCATTGAACCCATCAGAAAATTTCCCCTACCAGATTGTTCTTTCTCTTCTCCCTTCCTTAGTTACTTAAACTTTTTTCTTTGACCAAAGTCCTCCTCACAGTCTCTCTCCTCTTGGAAGTTATTCCAACCACATACACAATTTACCCTTCCCTGAATCTTCTTAAAAGAGGACATAATTTACCAATTACTATATGTTCTCTTAGATCTGCTTCTGCTGCTATGGGTTTTAATTTTCAAACTAGAATGTTAAATCAAAAACTGTCTCATATTTTTTCTGTTTTTTCCATGTAACCTAATATAAAACTTGGCATACAATACATTGCCAACATGTACGCAGAGATTATCTCCAGGCTCAGTTGGCCTAGCCTGGGCAATAACCTGGATCACAGATACAGGAACCGAAATACCCTGCATCAAATAAATTCATGTGCTATAAACTTAGGTGAAAGGATATTCATGATGTTGTTGTTTATTGTTCAGTTGCTAATACATGTCTAACTCTTCACAGTCTCCTAGACTGGAGCCTACCAGGCTCCTCTGTCCATAGGATTTCCCAGGCGAGAATACTGGAGTGGGCTGCCCTTTCCTTTTCCAGGGGATCTTCCCGATCCAGGAGATCTTCTCAAACTTGCATCTCTTGTATTGGTGGGTAGATTCTTTACCACTGAGCCACCAGGGAAGCCCAATTCATAATGTACCTAAACTAGGCTAAATAAAAGGTAAATTCTTAAATAGTTAAGCGTGGATTATTATTTTTATAAAGGCCATATCTTTGTAATGACTTTGTGATAAATTCAACGCTATAAAGCTTTCACTGTTTTTGGTGCCCTTTAGCAGAGAAATTGTTAATCTTTTAAGACTATATTCTGAATGTTTAAGGAGACCGCAGCATTTAAGGAAATCCTTTACTAACTGAGAAAATGCAATAACCATCTATCAGTTCTCTAAGTATACTTTTTTCTAAGTCTTGATCTATGAATATTGGGTCAATTTATAAAAATGAGCAACAATGTTTTAGTTTATTTATAGTTCATAAATTTAGATAAATACATGACCATTCCAAAGTGAAGCCTAAAATATGCATGCCAGGAAAGATAAACTTGTATAATAAATCACCCTGCATATATCAGTTTATTTATTTAAATATCAAAATAAAAGTAACAAGTTTTGAAAGTAAGTAAAATATCAATTACTTTTATTTTTGTACTTGGTATGTCTTTTAAATCTTCAATAAGGAAAAAAAGATAGGTTAACAAATGAAAACTTCTTTTTGGAGAAGTTAGTAAAAAGACAAAGTATGTGGACAAACTGAAACTGAAGCCTCTAATATAGCACAACTTCATTTTTAACCAAAAGCTAATATAATAATATAAGAGCATTTAAAGCATTTAAAGACATTTAAAGACATGGGCTTACATATTGTTTTTTTTTTTTTAAGATTTATTTATTTATTTATTTATTTATTTATTTATTTTATTTATTTATTTATTTTATTTATTTTTGGGGCGGGGCTCAGGTTGGGGAGGGAGGGGAGCGGGCGGGTCACTTCTATTGGTCTTTCATTTCTCTATGTTCATCCGTCTTTGTTCTTTGGCTCCTGTGGGCCTCCCATCACTGTGGCATCTGTCGTCGCAGAGTGCCAGCTCTAGGCGCATGCACTCCAGAGCTCTGGCTCAGTAATTGGACACATCAGTCCAGCCGCTCCGCGGCACGTGGGATCTTCCCAGGCCAGGGCTCGAACCAGCGCCCCTTACACTGTAAGGCGGTGTCCTTACCCACTGGACCACCAGGGGAAGCCCTACATATTGTTAATGAAGCTGCTGTATGAAGCTGTTCATTGTTCCTACATTGAGAATTCTGTGTTTTCACTAATAATTCCTGCTTCAAGAACAGTAAATTATTATGTTTCCAATTACTAAAACCTATGTATTAGCTTGGGGCAAAAGTAATTGCAGTTTTGCATTGTTGAACTCTGCCATTTGATACTGGAATACATTCTTACATAAACGTGGTTATGTTATACATCGCTTTAATGCACATTCCTCACTTTATTTTTTTTTTTTTGCTTATTACTTATTACATGCTGTTTGTTTTATATTTATTTTAGAATAGAGAAAAGATGTCAGACAAAAGCAATTATTTTATTGGAGTTCAAAATGGGCTTTAAAGCAGCAGAGACCACTTAAGGCATCAACAAGGCAATTGGCCCAGCAACTGCTAATGAATGTAAAGAGCAGTGAGGGTTCAAGAAGTTATACAAACTCGAAAAGACCCTTGAAGCTGAGGAGTGCAGTGGCCTGCCATGGGAAATTGATAACTACCAACTGAGAACATCTTGAAGCTCATCCCCTTATGACTATATGAGAAGTTGCTAAAGAACTCAACATAGACCATTCTATGGTCATTAGGCATTTAAAGCAAACTGGGAAGGTGAAAAAGCTCAATAAATAGGTGCCTCATGAGCTGAGTGGAAATTTTAAAAATCCTTATTTTGAAGTGTCTTCTCTTACTCTATGCAACAACAATGAACTATTTCTCAATCAGAGTGTGATGTGCCACCAAAAAGTGAATTTTATACAACAACTGGCAATGATCAGCTCAGTGGCTGGACTGAGAAGCTCCAAAGCACTTCCCAAGGTCAAACTTGAGCTAAAAAAAATCACGGGTCCTGATGGTCTCCTGCCCGTCTGAGTCACTACGGCCTTCTGAATCCCACTGAAGCCATTATATCTGAGAAGTATGCTCAGCAAATCAATGAGATGTACTGAAAACTGCAAGGCCTGCAGCTGGTACTGGTCAAAAGAATGGGCCCAATTCTTCTCCATGACAACACCCAATCACCTGTTGTACAGCCACTGCTTCAAAATTTGAATGAACTCAGCTACAAAGTTTTGCCTCATCTACCATATTCACCTGACCTCTTGCCAAATGATTATCACTGCTTCAAGCATCCTGACAACTTTTTGCAGGGAAAACGTTTCTATAACTAACAGGAGGTAGAAACATGCTTACCAAGAGTTCTTCAAATCACAAGGCACAGATATTTATGCAACAGGAATAAACAAAGTTATTTCTCATTGGCAAAAATACATTGACTGTAATGTGTCCTCTTCTATTTTGATTAATAGTGATGTGCCTGAGCCGAGTTACGACAATTTAAAATTCATGGTCTGAAACTGTAAATACACTTGCACCAAGTTAATATACCAGATGCCCTTGGGTTTTCCTTGGCTGCTAAGAAACTCAAAGTTGGTTTAGTGAGAACCTGCTTATTCATTTGTCTTTAAAAACTAAACAATGATAAAGATGATGAAAAAATAATTTTATTGGAGTTCAAAATGGGCTTTAAAGCAGCAGAGACCACTTAAGGCATCAACAAGGCAATTGGCCCAGCAACTGCTAATGAATGTAAAGAGCAGTGAGGGTTCAAGAAGTTATACAAACTCGAAAAGACCCTTGAAGCTGAGGAGTGCAGTGGCCTGCCATGGGAAATTGATAACTACCAACTGAGAACATCTTGAAGCTCATCCCCTTATGACTATATGAGAAGTTGCTAAAGAACTCAACATAGACCATTCTATGGTCATTAGGCATTTAAAGCAAACTGGGAAGGTGAAAAAGCTCAATAAATAGGTGCCTCATGAGCTGAGTGGAAATTTTAAAAATCCTTATTTTGAAGTGTCTTCTCTTACTCTATGCAACAACAATGAACTATTTCTCAATCAGAGTGTGATGTGCCACCAAAAAGTGAATTTTATACAACAACTGGCAATGATCAGCTCAGTGGCTGGACTGAGAAGCTCCAAAGCACTTCCCAAGGTCAAACTTGAGCTAAAAAAAATCACGGGTCCTGATGGTCTCCTGCCCGTCTGAGTCACTACGGCCTTCTGAATCCCACTGAAGCCATTATATCTGAGAAGTATGCTCAGCAAATCAATGAGATGTACTGAAAACTGCAAGGCCTGCAGCTGGTACTGGTCAAAAGAATGGGCCCAATTCTTCTCCATGACAACACCCAATCACCTGTTGTACAGCCACTGCTTCAAAATTTGAATGAACTCAGCTACAAAGTTTTGCCTCATCTACCATATTCACCTGACCTCTTGCCAAATGATTATCACTGCTTCAAGCATCCTGACAACTTTTTGCAGGGAAAACGTTTCTATAACTAACAGGAGGTAGAAACATGCTTACCAAGAGTTCTTCAAATCACAAGGCACAGATATTTATGCAACAGGAATAAACAAAGTTATTTCTCATTGGCAAAAATACATTGACTGTAATGTGTCCTCTTCTATTTTGATTAATAGTGATGTGCCTGAGCCGAGTTACGACAATTTAAAATTCATGGTCTGAAACTGTAAATACACTTGCACCAAGTTAATATACCAGATGCCCTTGGGTTTTCCTTGGCTGCTAAGAAACTCAAAGTTGGTTTAGTGAGAACCTGCTTATTCATTTGTCTTTAAAAACTAAACAATGATAAAGATGATGATATAAAAAATATAGATTCCCAGAGTATTTCTGTGAATATGTGAGAAACAATATTAGATGAAAGACTCATTTTTCCCACACAGTCATGCTATACCACTTGCTGCCATGCTCTGTGTTCTAGAAGGCTTGACGCTACATCTTGAGTTACTTCAGGTTTTCTTTGCTCTTGGGTTCTAGCTTAATTTGGTCAATGGAAGACAGGGACAGGAAGTCAGAGAGTGAAAGCTGAATTTAAATATGTATTATTCATCTGTGTATGTGCTTAGTCCAGTCCAACTCTTTGCAGTCTCACAGACTTTAGCCTGCCAGGCTCCTCTGTCCGAAAGATTTTCCAAGCAAGAATACTGGAATGGGTTGCCATTTCCTCCTCCAGGGGATCTTCCTAACCCAAGAATTGAACCTGCATCTTCTCCCTTCAACCTTACTCCTCCCTGAGTACTCTGCCTCATGATGATAGCACTGGTGTCCTTTCATACAGCCCTACTGCCAGGTTCTAGCTCTCAACACGCTGTGGCACCACCATTCATGCCTGGGTGTCTCCCATCCCCTGTGGCTCACCAAAGCCCTGCCCAGAATTCTGAGTAGAGACTATTCGCTATTTTTTTTTTTTCTGGTAAAGACTTTTTATTGGCATTATTTTCCTGATAAGAAATAATACCTGAAAATAAAAACATCTCACAGAATTTGTATGAGTAAACTGTCTAACATCGAATGTATACCTCACTTCCTCTAGACTGCCTAAAGCTTTCTACTCAGTTTCATTCCCAGATAGCAGCTGCCAGATCACCTGGGAGCTTGTTAGGAATGCAGAAAACTGGGGGCCACCCAGACCTACTGAATCATAATCTGCATGTTAACAAGATTCCCAGAGAATTCATATGTAAAGTTTGAGAGACACTGAACTAAAGCACCCTTATCTCTATTCCCCAAATCACACCTAGCTGCTTGTCCATAAAAAAAAAAAAAAAATTTTTACTTGATTACAACAGTTAAAATATAAAGCAGAGATAACCTATTAAATAGATTATGTTCATCTTCATGTTTTGCCTTTGAAGTTGTTGAGCTCCTGATAAAGAAAATCTGTTGCTCCTTTTTTTAGGAAACTATATGTAAGCAGCTGACTTAATGGCACCTTACTGATTCTGTTAACTAATTAAAAGAAAAAAAGAAAGTGAGCTTCACTGGATCATAGTTTCAGGTGCTTATATTTGGTGAGTTTAATAACACACTAATCCAAGTCACGTATTTGGATCATTCTCCTTATTTTTAAAGTTCCCATACAACTATCTGTATTTGACCTCCCATCTGCAATTTGAACCAAAACACATTATGCAGTCTGTAACTACTTGATTTGTGTTATGTATAATATCTGAATACTTTAAAAATCAACGCCTTTTCCCCTAACGTGACTAGCTAACGTGACTTTAATCTTTTTCAAGTCTGCAGGAGTTATCTAGTCAAATGTCCTCAGGGGTCAAGCAGGTGACAGAACATGACAGTCAACCAGAGAAATCATTATTTTAAATCTTCCTGCTTTGTGAAAATACTTTACTACCACATATGACAGCAATACATACTGTAGTAAACCTCTTCCCTGTCAGATTTTGTAACTTAAAGTACAGTGAATGAAATGAACTTAAAATACCTCAAAGCATCCCATGCATTTGACACCACAGAGATCTTTATGTAGTAATCCCCCAAAATACCATTTCATAATATCCTATCCTCCCACGACTCCATTCCTGCCCTCAATCTCGGCTGAAAATCCTATTCCATATTTCACTGGGAAAAACAGAAGCATTTGCATGAAAACTCTCTTTTTTCATTCAATACACCAAACTACCTCCTAGTGTAACTACAGCCTCCACTTTCTACTCAGTTTCATTCCCAGATAGCAGCTGCCAGATCACCTGGGAGCTTGTTAGGAATGCAGAAAACTGGGGGCCACCCAGACCTACTGAATCATAATCTGCATGTTAACAAGATTCCCAGAGAATTCATATGTAAAGTTTGAGAGACACTGAACTAAAGCACCCTTATCTCTATTCCCCAAATCACACCTAGCTGCTTGTCCATAAAAAAAAAAAAAAAAATTTTTACTTGATTACAACAGTTAAAATATAAAGCAGAGATAACCTATTAAATAGATTATGTTCATCTTCATGTTTTGCCTTTGAAGTTGTTGAGCTCCTGATAAAGAAAATCTGTTGCTCCTTTTTTTAGGAAACTATATGTAAGCAGCTGACTTAATGGCACCTTACTGATTCTGTTAACTAATTAAAAGAAAAAAAGAAAGTGAGCTTCACTGGATCATAGTTTCAGGTGCTTATATTTGGTGAGTTTAATAACACACTAATCCAAGTCACGTATTTGGATCATTCTCCTTATTTTTAAAGTTCCCATACAACTATCTGTATTTGACCTCCCATCTGCAATTTGAACCAAAACACATTATGCAGTCTGTAACTACTTGATTTGTGTTATGTATAATATCTGAATACTTTAAAAATCAATGCCTTTTCCCCTAACGTGACTAGCTAACGTGACTTTAATCTTTTTCAAGTCTGCAGGAGTTATCTAGTCAAATGTCCTCAGGGGTCAAGCAGGTGACAGAACATGACAGTCAACCAGAGAAATCATTATTTTAAATCTTCCTGCTTTGTGAAAATACTTTACTACCACATATGACAGCAATACATACTGTAGTAAACCTCTTCCCTGTCAGATTTTGTAACTTAAAGTACAGTGAATGAAATGAACTTAAAATACCTCAAAGCATCCCATGCATTTGACACCACAGAGATCTTTATGTAGTAATCCCCCAAAATACCATTTCATAATATCCTATCCTCCCACGACTCCATTCCTGCCCTCAATCTCGGCTGAAAATCCTATTCCATATTTCACTGGGAAAAACAGAAGCATTTGCATGAAAACTCTCTTTTTTCATTCAATACACCAAACTACCTCCTAGTGTAACTACAGCCTCCACCTTTCCTGTTAGAAGAAATGAAATGACTTTGCAGTCACATTTTCTCCCTCTCACGCCCTGTGCTTTTTACAACTTGTGCATTTCTGTCAGCCTCCAAGCACGCTCTTTAAAAAACAAACCCCAAAACACCGCTATACACCCATGTGCTCAGTCGCTCAGTCATGTCTGACCCTTTGTGACCTCATGGACTGTAGCCCACCAGGCTCCCCTGTCCATGGAATTTTCCAGGCAAGAGTACTGGAGTGGGTTGCCATTCCCTTCTCCAAATTACCTGTGTAGTGCTGGTTGGTTACATTTCTCAGATCTCCTCAGTATCCTAAGGATTTTATTCTTAACATCCTCATGTCTCATTCTCTTCTTCCCACTGGAAGTCATGTTCCACCCCTGAAATGACTCTTATCAAAGTCACCAACAGTCTCCACATTCACAAAACCATTGTTGGCTTTTCTTCATCTCACTCTGCTTCTCAGGAGTACGGAAGCTGTTGAACACTCCTCTCTTGGCTTCTGGGACACCAGTCTACCCCATCTTTTCCTCTGACTTCACTGACTGCCTATTCTCCACTTCCTTTGCTGGTTTTTCCTTTCTACTCAACCTCTGTATATTGCTGGACCATGGCTCAATTCAAAGCATTCAACCTTTGTCCCTAAAGATCTTCTCCTTGGATGGTGTTCAGTTAAGATGGTTTCTAACAGCATCTACGTCATTGCCACATTTTTATCTCAAGTCCCACCTCTCCACTGTCCATTCAACTCAGCTGAGGAAGACATGGCATTGCAAAACAAGCTTTGCCAAAGGGAACTCCTAATTTCATCCTTACTTTCTCTGGTTTCTCCACCTGTCTCCATAAATATTTTAACTATCCATCAATGTTCCTGAGTAAAAATGTCCTCCTATCTGTCACCCTTTATAGTAAAGTTATCAAAAATCCATTAGCAATGCTATTTAAACATGCCCTGTAACTACTCACCTCTCTCCATCTTTATCACTCTCACCCTGACCCCAGCCACCATCGTCTCTCACTCACAATTTACCAATGGCTTCCTAAGTATCACTGTGTTTTCAGCTGTGACCCTACTGCAACCCACTCTCCATGACACGGAGTAATTGTATGAAACCAGAAATAAGCCCAGGTGTCAATCCCTTACCAAGATTTTCCAATGGCTTGTCATTTCCCTTAACTTAAGGTTGAAATTTCTCTTCACCAAAAGGTTTCTGGCCCCTGCTTATATATCTACTTCATTTTCTTTCTCTCTTTTTTTTTTAATTTTTGGCCTCTTTTATTGGTTTTATATTTATTTATTTACATCCATCTTTACTCTTTGGCGCATGTGGGCCTCCCATTGCAGTGGCCTCTCGTTGCCAAGCACCAGCTCTGGGCACATGCACTCCAGAGTACTGGCTCATAAGACACACCGGTTCAGCCACTTTGCAGCACATGGGATCTTCCCAGGCCAGGGATTGAACCAGTGCCCCCTGCACTGCAAGGCGGACTCTTTACCCACTGGACCACCAGGGAAGCCCTACCTTCTAACATTTCCATTACTGAATAAAATTCAGCCATCGTATCTTTCTTTGTGGTTCCTGAAGACTTCCACCTCATTCCCTACTTATAGACCTTTTTGCTTGATATTTCTTCTGCCTCGATCTCATAGCTCTTTTTAGCTGACTCCTTGTTTCAATTCAGCTCTCAGCTCAATTCAAAGCATTCAACCTTTGTCCCTAAAGATCTTCTCCTTGGATGGTGTTCAGTTAAGATGGTTTCTAACAGCATCTACGTCATTGCCACATTTTTATCTCAAGTCCCACCTCTCCACTGTCCATTCAACTCAGCTGAGGAAGACATGGCATTGCAAAACAAGCTTTGCCAAAGGGAACTCCTAATTTCATCCTTACTTTCTCTGGTTTCTCCACCTGTCTCCATAAATATTTTAACTATCCATCAATGTTCCTGAGTAAAAATGTCCTCCTATCTGTCACCCTTTATAGTAAAGTTATCAAAAATCCATTAGCAATGCTATTTAAACATGCCCTGTAACTACTCACCTCTCTCCATCTTTATCACTCTCACCCTGACCCCAGCCACCATCGTCTCTCACTCACAATTTACCAATGGCTTCCTAAGTATCACTGTGTTTTCAGCTGTGACCCTACTGCAACCCACTCTCCATGACACGGAGTAATTGTATGAAACCAGAAATAAGCCCAGGTGTCAATCCCTTACCAAGATTTTCCAATGGCTTGTCATTTCCCTTAACTTAAGGTTGAAATTTCTCTTCACCAAAAGGTTTCTGGCCCCTGCTTATATATCTACTTCATTTTCTTTCTCTCTTTTTTTTTTAATTTTTGGCCTCTTTTATTGGTTTTATATTTATTTATTTACATCCATCTTTACTCTTTGGCGCATGTGGGCCTCCCATTGCAGTGGCCTCTCTCGTTGCCAAGCACCAGCTCTGGGCACATGCACTCCAGAGTACTGGCTCATAAGACACACCGGTTCAGCCACTTTGCAGCACATGGGATCTTCCCAGGCCAGGGATTGAACCAGTGCCCCCTGCACTGCAAGGCGGACTCTTTACCCACTGGACCACCAGGGAAGCCCTACCTTCTAACATTTCCATTACTGAATAAAATTCAGCCATCGTATCTTTCTTTGTGGTTCCTGAAGACTTCCACCTCATTCCCTACTTATAGACCTTTTTGCTTGATATTTCTTCTGCCTCGATCTCATAGCTCTTTTTAGCTGACTCCTTGTTTCAATTCAGCTCTCAGCTCAAAAGCCACTAACATAAAGAACTCTCCCCCACCTACTCAGTACGTTAATTCCACCACTATCGTGTTCCATCATCTCACTTTGCTTATTTTCATTGACTTGGTTGAACTTTTTATACACAAATGTATTCTTTGGCATCAAAAACAGTGCCTGGTACAAAAATGCTCAATCACTACTTGACAAATTAAATGCTTTGTAAATCACAAATGTATAAATGAGAATAAAAAACTGTTTAATTACAAATACCTTTCTATAACTTCTTAAAATTATGACGGCAACAAATACTTAGGAAAATAAACAAAGGGTTAATTAAACATACTTACTGTAGCACCTTTACCAGACAGTTCATTATCACTTGAATTTTCACATTTTCTTCCAATGAACTAATATTTTTTGTTACATATGTATATATTATACAACAACATATAAAACTAGCATCAATCTATACTACTTTTATAAATTTTAATTCAATTAGTAAAAAACCATTACAAATATAAGAATTTAAATTTTAAGCCATGTATAATTATTTGGTTGCATGAATTCCTGAAAGAAGTATGTGAGAGAACACAGCTGAACAATAGCAAAGACTGTTCCTGAATTACATTCTTCATTGTGATTATAAATGATTATAAATGACTACGTTGCTTTTAATGAAGGCATCCAGTAAAGGTAACTATGAAACAATTAGGCAAAGAAACTGCATTTCCCTAATTATGTAATTATAAATTTGGGATATAATTTTTCAAACTGACCTACCTCTTCTAAAACGTGCCTCTCGTGCAAGCACCATGGCACCTCCAGAGTACTGGCTCATAAGACACACCGGTTCAGCCACTTTGCAGCACATGGGATCTTCCCAGGCCAGGGATTGAACCAGTGCCCCCTGCACTGCAAGGCGGACTCTTTACCCACTGGACCACCAGGGAAGCCCTACCTTCTAACATTTCCATTACTGAATAAAATTCAGCCATCGTATCTTTCTTTGTGGTTCCTGAAGACTTCCACCTCATTCCCTACTTATAGACCTTTTTGCTTGATATTTCTTCTGCCTCGATCTCATAGCTCTTTTTAGCTGACTCCTTGTTTCAATTCAGCTCTCAGCTCAAAAGCCACTAACATAAAGAACTCTCCCCCACCTACTCAGTACGTTAATTCCACCACTATCGTGTTCCATCATCTCACTTTGCTTATTTTCATTGACTTGGTTGAACTTTTTATACACAAATGTATTCTTTGGCATCAAAAACAGTGCCTGGTACAAAAATGCTCAATCACTACTTGACAAATTAAATGCTTTGTAAATCACAAATGTATAAATGAGAATAAAAAACTGTTTAATTACAAATACCTTTCTATAACTTCTTAAAATTATGACGGCAACAAATACTTAGGAAAATAAACAAAGGGTTAATTAAACATACTTACTGTAGCACCTTTACCAGACAGTTCATTATCACTTGAATTTTCACATTTTCTTCCAATGAACTAATATTTTTTGTTACATATGTATATATTATACAACAACATATAAAACTAGCATCAATCTATACTACTTTTATAAATTTTAATTCAATTAGTAAAAAACCATTACAAATATAAGAATTTAAATTTTAAGCCATGTATAATTATTTGGTTGCATGAATTCCTGAAAGAAGTATGTGAGAGAACACAGCTGAACAATAGCAAAGACTGTTCCTGAATTACATTCTTCATTGTGATTATAAATGATTATAAATGACTACGTTGCTTTTAATGAAGGCATCCAGTAAAGGTAACTATGAAACAATTAGGCAAAGAAACTGCATTTCCCTAATTATGTAATTATAAATTTGGGATATAATTTTTCAAACTGACCTACCTCTTCTAAAACTAATTTGGAAATTTTGGGTCAGAAGAGAGTTAAGGCTGAAGATTTCACTTGGCCCAGAGAAGATGGTTCACGTTTAATGAATGAGTGAAGAAGCTTGCTCATTTCTCCCATCCATTCTTCCCTCAACCATCTACAACTACACTGAAGCTACCTAAATTGCTTTATCTGACCTCCAGTGTAGCCTCCATATCTCAAAATTCAAGGTTTCTCATTTTACTGGATCTTTATAAGCAACATTTAATAGAGGTGATCATCCTTTTTGTCTTTCTTCATTTGATTTCAAGACATCTTACTTCCCTGGTTTTCTTTCTAATTCTCAACTCTCTTCGCTGCTCCTCCTTCCCTTCACTACCTCTATACTGTTAAGTATGTCGAGTGCTCACTCTGTGAACGTTTCTTCCTTCTACACGTGTTCCCCTGATGAACTCATCTGTCCTTGTGGCATTAAACGTCATCTGAATTCTGATGGATCCTAACTTTATGGTCCAGATTAGACCGCATACATTGATGACAAATTCACATGGGTATTTAAGGGAATCCTTAAACTGATCCAAAATTAAGCTCCAGCTTTCTCTACCAAAAGCTGGTCGAGCCACATTCTTCCCTATCTGAAAAAATGGTAACTCCAGAACTGCCCAGTTTCTTAGGCAAAATCTGTACAGCCACATCCTGCATCCAAAACATATCTATGTTACCACCAAGATGGACTCAAATCCCAGTGACACAGCCCATGATGGTGCAACTGGTGCTTAATAAACAGGAACTAGGGCACTGTCTCATCCTGCTAAAGTTCTCATCTCCTCTTGTGAATTTTTGTTGAAAACACACATTAAGTGGTGGGAGTTGGAACCCATGATGTGGATAGGGAATAACCTGCTGTATAGAAAAAAATCTGCACATAAGAAAAATCAACTGATTTCTAGTTTTAAGCATGGCCATATAGAGAATATAAATGACAAACTGGAATTAAGCCATTGTTTGCATCAATATGTGCCACGAACTGCAAGTAACACTGGCTGTTGGCTTAGAGCCTCTGGCTGCCCAATGGAAGAAAAGGTACTTGGATGTGTTTTGTTCTACATTTGGAAACGAGACTGCAAAGGTTCTGCCCCCAGGATTACATGTGAAGAGCAAGCAGGTACAGCCATCAACCCTCTCAGCAGAGTATCTGTTAATAGTTCTCTGAAAGACATGGAAAAAGCTATAATAGCGGCAAACGGCTTGTATAATTGGCATTGTTTAGAATCCATCAGCCAATGCTGGAGACACAAGAGATGCGAGTTCGATCCCTGGTTCAGGAAGATCCCTTAGGGTAGGAAATGTCAACCCATTCCAGTAGTCTTGCCTGGAGAAGCCCATGGACTTAGGAGTCTGGGGTGCTATAGTCCATGAGGTTGCGAAGAGTTGGACACGACTGAGCAGTACAAAGCTAAATGACACATATGTCATTTTAGGTAACGTGTCCTAATGTTGCCAAGTACATTCTAGACTTAGATACACTTTCTATCACAGTGAGCTATTTCAGATTTTAGCCAATCTATAAGTTTTAGAGGCTCTATTAAAAAAAGTTATGACAAGATAAATGCACATTAATTTATAATTTAAATTCCAGAGCATTTGACTATCTTTACTACTATTTCAGTAGCTCTATGTTATAGGACAATTTTTAGTATACCATGAATATTCTTTAAAAATAGAAAAAGTAATCCTGAATTATTCGAAGAATTTATTCCTTTATCTCTGGTATTTCCAATTTATCTCTGCTGTTCAAACAAAGTTCCTACCATACAGAACTTTTACTATTTTAATTCCTCTTTCTTATCTGTCCTTTCTATTTATATCATAGATGATTTTACCTATTCTCCATCCATCCCTTTATTCAACACATATTTATTGAATATGCAACAGTATTCAATCAACAAATATTAATATCTACTGAGTACACCTACGCATCAGACACAGGGTTATAAAAGTAATTACATCCTTACCCTTCTAGGAATTCAGTCTTAGAAAGGAAAATGGACATGTATATATTTAATGGCAATAAAACTTCAATACTATAAAGAAGCTTGAATAAAATACTTTGGCTTCCCAAGTGGTGCTAGTGGTAAATAATCAACCTGCTAATGTAGGAGATATCAAATAGGGGCTGGATCCCTATACTGGGAAGATTCCCTAGAGGAGGGCATGGCAACCCACTCCAGTGTTCTTGCATGGAGAATCCCATGGACAGAGGAGCCTGGTGGGCTACAGTCCATGGGGTCACAAAGAGGCAGATGTGACTGAAGTGACTTAACCAGCTATAGCTAAAATATTTCAGTTGCACAAAAGGAGTGGGGAAGAGGCCTACGTGCATCAGAGAAAGCCTGAAGACAGAGTCTGAGCACAATTTTGAGTTTCAAGAGATCAGTTCCACAGGTATTTGGGGAACAGAGTAAACTGAACTATCAAAGAAAGAAGCATGAGGAACACAATCATTTTAAGGAACAGCGTATAGTTTGTTGTTGCTTTTAAAAAAGGTAATCTGTTTGTAAAACATATATTCAGTCAACCTTAGAAACGCATTCCAATATATAGTAGGTGCAAGACAAATATTGTTTGATTCTTCTTATAGAGGTGCCTAGAATAGTCAAATTCAGAGTCAGAAAGGACACGAGTAGATGCCAGTGGGGGAAGCGCATAAGGTGCTTAGTGTTTAATAGGACAGAGTTTCGGTTTAGGAAAATGAAAAAGTTGGGAGATGAATGATGGTGACAGGTGCACAACAATGGGAATATACTCAGCGCCACTGAACCACACCATCAAATATGGTTAAAATAGTATGCTTTATATTATGTGACTTTTACCACAAAAACAAAACAAAACAAAACAGGACTTTCCTGGTGGTCCAGTGGCTAAAATAGGGTACACAAGTTTGAGTTTGATCCCTGATCTAGGAAGATCCCACATGATACAGAGAAACTAAGCCCATGATCTCCAACAAGAGAAGTCACCTCAGTAAGAATTCCCACGAGCACAACTAGAGAACAGTCCCCAGTCACCACAACTACAGAGAACCTACACACAGCAAGGAAGACCAGCACTGCCAAATGAATTTTAAAAAAATAAAAAAGAAAGAACAGGGTGTAGTTCAATGTGAACACAGATTCAACTATATGGAAAAGAGCTGAACTTTAGCACTGTGGTGTCAGAGATGACTCTTGAGAGTCTCTTGCACTGCAAGGAGATCAAATTAGGCAATCCTAAAGGAAATCAACCCTAAATATTCATTGGAAGGACTGATGCTAAAGCTGAAGCTCTAATACATTGGTCATCTGATGCAAAGAGATGACTCATTGGAAAAGACCCTAATGCTGGGAAAGATTGAGGGCAGGAGGAAAAGATGGCAACAAAGGATGAGAGGGTTGGATGGCATTGTCAACTCAATGGACATGAGTCCAAGCAAACTCCGGGAGATAGCGAAGGACAGGGAAGCCTGGCATGCTGCAGTCCACGGGGTCACAAAGAATCGGACGGGACTTTGTAGCTGAACAACAAAAAAAGGAGTTGAGGGCTATGGGACTTACTGGACGAGACTTGCCTCCTTTTCTAAGTTATTCAAGGGGGGCTTTAACTTGTGAATAGCCAGAAGTTAACAGAAGCTTTGGGCAGCTGAGTATCCACCAGAGATTTGTTTGAAGGAAAAGACAGACTGAGTAGCAGTGAGGAAGGCAACTAATCTAGAAATGAAACAAGACTAGAGGATTTAGACTTCTGCAGGGGAAGCTGCGGTGCCCATCTCAAGGAGACAATGAGCACAGGTTTGGATGAAACAAGAGATGGATTCAAAAGACATTTCTGAGACTGAATCTAGAGAATTTGGTGAATAACTGTGTATTTGTGTTTGTGTTTACGTATTATAGGGAAATAGACAGAGAGAATGAAAGCTAGCCCAGAGATGAGGATGTCCCCAATTTTCTGTCCTTTGTGTTTGGAGAGGACTTAGCAGAGGTCTATGACATTCACTGAGAAATCATCTAGGAAGGGAAGGAGAACCATAGTCAAGAGTGGAACAAAACCAGCTCATTTTATTTTTAAACTTCTTAAATTTGAAGTAGTATCAGAGGAATGGCCCAGTGAGCAGCAGGAAAGTTGAAAACTGTGCTCAAAGAAGACTGTCGGATGGTGCATCGACCACGGAGCCGTCAATACACAGAAGGTATTGAAAGACAAAAGAGCAGATGAAGTCCCATAAGAAGGGAGAAGGTCAAAAGTAAAACCATGGGGGCCAAAAACAAAGTTTTAAGAGATGAGCAAGATCCTTGGAAAAGACCCCGATGCTGGGAAACATTAAAGGCAAAAGGAGAAGAGGGCAGCAGAGGATGAGACGATTGGATGGCATCACCGACACAATGGACATGAACTTAAGCAAACTCTGGGAGACAGTGGAGGACAGGGAAGCCCGGTGTGCTGCAGTCCATGGGTTGTAAAGAGTCAGGTATGACTTAGTGATTGAACAACAAGAACATGCTGAAGACACAATCAAAAAAAAAAAAAAAAGTGATAGGGCTAACACACATGGAAAGGAAAGACTTGAAGAAAAGTAACAGTATGCTCAATAGGATCAAATCTCAAATCTCACTGCAGCCTGTGGGCTCTATATTTCTACGCAATCTTCCTTCACATTCCTATACCAACTCTACCAGTGAGAAAAAGAATGTCCAGAACGGTTTCTGACGTCAAACTTCACATACCAGCATGCAGCAGAAACAACGCAAGAACCTAGGTCCAAAGGCTCGTTTCTTCCTCAAAAATCCATTGCCTCTTCAGTAACAGCTTCAGCTGATGACATAAAGGCTTCAGTTTTTCCATGTATTCTGAATTAATCTCTCTGCTTAGGTTCACTGGTTTCTGTGATTAAGAATTCATTTCTCTTCTCCTTGATCCTGCCACAAGGCTTTCCTTTCATCAGTCTACTACTCTGCTTCTGGTTTCCTGCAACAAGCCTGCCACTCCATGTTTGCTGGTTCCTCTTTTTTTTTTTAAAACTTTTTAAAATTGAGTACAGCCAATTAACAATGTTTCAAAAGTTTCAGGGGACAGCAAAGGGACTCAGTCATACATATACATGTAACCATTCTTCCCAGCCCTCCCCTCCCATCCAGGCTGCCCCATCAACACTGAGCAGAGTTTCCTGTGCAACACAGTAAGACCTTGTTGGTTATTCAATTTAAATATAGCAGCGTGTACATGACCTTCCCACACTCCTTCAACTAGCCCTTCCCCACATCCTAACACACTGGCAACCAAAAGATAGTTCCTAGGTATATGAGTCTGTTTCTGTTTTGTAAATAAATTCATTTCCATCATTTTAGATTCTGCATGTTGGTTCCTCATCCAGTTGAACCATGCCCTCCACTCTCGGCCACAGTTCGTGGTCCTGACCATCTGCCAGGAACAACACAGACCTCATCTTCCCCGCTGATCAACCCTCTCCATGAGGAATATGCTATTAATCCTTGCTTCTCTGGCATTAGTCATACCCGTAAATGAAGAAGTCTGGGTCTTTGCCTACTTGAAAATTTTCAAATGTGTCTATTCTTTCTTCTCAATCAGCCTATAAGCTCTTCCAGGGAAGAGGTCACATTCTGGAGGCCATTTTTAACCCATTTAATTAATGAGTCTTAGAGTATGGGTAGGATTGTGATGTTAATAAAAGTGGGTGTAGCTTGACTGTTATAGGTTCAAACGCAAAAAATGACTAAAATAAGCACCAAATGTAAATAAGGTAGCTGGCTATTAAAACTTTAAACATAGTATAACAGAGTATAGAGCTTCCCTGGTGACTCGGCCAATAAAGAGTTAGGAGGCCTGGGTTTGATCCCTGGTTTGGGAAAAGCCCCTGAAGGAGGGTAGTATAAGTGGTCAGTATGTAAGTAAATAAGTAAATAAATAAAGTATAAGGTAAACAAATAAAGTATAAGGTAGCACAATATTTACTTGGTTGCACCAGGATTCTTGCCTGGAGAATCCCATGGCCAGAGGAGTCTGTTGGGCTACCATCCAGGGGGAGTCACAAAAAGTGGAACATGACTGAGTGACTAACACACTATTTGCTCACAGCATGTGGGATCCTTAGTAGCGGCATGTGAAATACTAGCCACTGGATCATCAGTGGCTGGAAGATGGCCCCCATCAGGGGACCATCAAGTCCCCTGAAAGATTAAAAAAAAATAAAAAAACTTCTTATTTTGCATTGGAGCTTGGCCAATTAACAAACAATGCTGTGATAGTTTCAGGTAAACAGCAAAGGGATGCGCGCATCCACAGACGTGGATCCATTCTCCCTCCATATACCTGAACTATTTGAACCAATCTGCTTTTCATGGGTTGATCAACATCTGTAGTCACATTATTATTATATAAGGTATAAATCAGCTATGCCTCAAATAAAACAGTGTTTTTCTTTTAGATTTCTCCTTTAGATGTGTATTCTAGAAAATGTCCTGGTGTCACAGTTGGGAAATAAACTCCTCTGCAGTACAGTTATTAGCCAAGACGTAGTTCCAGAGTTAATAGTATCTAAGGGCAACACAACAGAACCTGGCTGGTGTCTGAATCTATATTTCAAGGGTAGAAGGAAAGCGCTGAGCTGAAAAGAAACTCACAGAAACATCCTAGACCAGGCATCATACAATAGGCACTTCTTTTCTTTGGAAGTTACCCATAAAAACGAATCACAGAACTGTTCTTTCATTATTTCCATATTCCTTAAAACACACACAAATACTCTCACATTCCTTTTTGTGGGTTCAACCTCCCACATTCTTCATTATTTTGAATAAAAAGGCAACTGAATACCTATCCACATGGAATAAGCATATGGTGACCTACTTGGAAAAGCTCCATAATTAATCGGCTCTTTCTGTTTGAAAGTTCACCCATGAAGAAGTCGGAGAATTTTGCTCTTTGAACAAACACTTTAAAATACTCAAAAATGTGAGACATTACTGATGTCGTATTGTGGCACAGAATTTTGCAAAGAGCAAACAATTTCCTCAGATGATCTATTTAAACGGTATTAAGGAGACTAATATTGGTTATATGATTTAATCACATTTACAGGGACCTTATAATTGCAACACAGCTGATAATAAGCTCTCTAACGTAGTCCTCACACCAACCCTCTGGGGGGAATTTATGATTTGCAATGCATGCACAAAAGTGGAACATACTATCTTATTTGCTCACAGCATGTGGGATCCTTAGTAGCGGCATGTGAAATACTAGCCACTGGATCATCAGTGGCTGGAAGATGGCCCATCAGGGGACCATCAAGTCCCCTGAAAGATTAAAAAATAAAAACTTCTTATTTTGCATTGGAGCTTGGCCAATTAACAAACAATGCTGTGATAGTTTCAGGTAAACAGCAAAGGGATGCGCGCATCCACAGACGTGGATCCATTCTCCCTCCATATACCTGAACTATTTGAACCAATCTGCTTTTCATGGGTTGATCAACATCTGTAGTCACATTATTATTATATAAGGTATAAATCAGCTATGCCTCAAATAAAACAGTGTTTTTCTTTTAGATTTCTCCTTTAGATGTGTATTCTAGAAAATGTCCTGGTGTCACAGTTGGGAAATAAACTCCTCTGCAGTACAGTTATTAGCCAAGACGTAGTTCCAGAGTTAATAGTATCTAAGGGCAACACAACAGAACCTGGCTGGTGTCTGAATCTATATTTCAAGGGTAGAAGGAAAGCGCTGAGCTGAAAAGAAACTCACAGAAACATCCTAGACCAGGCATCATACAATAGGCACTTCTTTTCTTTGGAAGTTACCCATAAAAACGAATCACAGAACTGTTCTTTCATTATTTCCATATTCCTTAAAACACACACAAATACTCTCACATTCCTTTTTGTGGGTTCAACCTCCCACATTCTTCATTATTTTGAATAAAAAGGCAACTGAATACCTATCCACATGGAATAAGCATATGGTGACCTACTTGGAAAAGCTCCATAATTAATCGGCTCTTTCTGTTTGAAAGTTCACCCATGAAGAAGTCGGAGAATTTTGCTCTTTGAACAAACACTTTAAAATACTCAAAAATGTGAGACATTACTGATGTCGTATTGTGGCACAGAATTTTGCAAAGAGCAAACAATTTCCTCAGATGATCTATTTAAACGGTATTAAGGAGACTAATATTGGTTATATGATTTAATCACATTTACAGGGACCTTATAATTGCAACACAGCTGATAATAAGCTCTCTAACGTAGTCCTCACACAACCCTCTGAGGTGAATGCATGCACTAGACATGAGGGAAGCAGAGAGAAATTTATGATTTGCCCAAAGTCACACAGCTCCTGGATATCAGTGCTAGAATTTAAAGCCCAACAGATCGATGGCTGGACCCTGATTCTTTATCTCGGATGAGTTCTCTTGAGTGCTTCCTACTTTTCTTTAGGGTAAAATATTTTTCTCGTAAAAGTTAAAATAATATAAGGAAATACTTTGTAATGTATAATGTGAATATTTAGGATATGATTTTATGACTAGTGAGTCTTTCAAAAGTAATATCTACATAGTCTTTAAAAAGTAATTTTCTTTCCCAAACTTGTTCATGTATTCTCAGAATGCATATAGGTTTTTAAGACTATCACATATTTTTGTTGAATCCTTTTCCCAAGCTTATTTTCACACTTCAAAGTTCACAACCAGTAGGAAGAAAAAGTCATGGCCACAGTATTTCTTTACATAGAGCAACCACAGAAACGTATCCTTTACAACATGCTGTCGACATGCTTCTAAGAAACAGGGGTGCATTGGAAATTATATATAAGTATTCTTGCCTGGAGAAGCCCTATGGACAGAGGAGGCTGGCAGACTACAGTCTATGAGGTGGCAAAGGGTTGGATACAACTGAAGTGACTATAAAACCATGAATGTGCATTTGTGCTCAGTCGTGTCTAACTCTTTCTGACCCCATGAACTATAGCCCCATGAGGCTCCTCTGCTCATGGAATTCTCAAGGAAGAATACTGACGTGGGTTGCCATTTCCTACTCTAAGGGATCTTCCTGACTCAGGGACTGAACCTGGGACTCCTGCATTTCCTACATTAGCAGGCAGATTCTCTACCACTGTGCCACCTGAGAGGCCGGATACCTATTTGTCTATTATCTATCTGTGTGTGTGTGTGTGTGTGTGTGTGTGTGTGTGTGTGTGTGTGTGTGCGTGTGTGTGTATCAGCCATCTGGAAAGTGTCTTTAAATTATTTCTCCTTGATTTTTTTTTTTTTATGTCCACCATTTATAAAAAGATTCCAGCAGTTAGGAATTGGGAAATAATTATTCTACTGAGTCATTTAAAAGCAAATACAGCAGCATTTTCAGGATGGGATTCCTTCTCCTAAGAGTAGAATTAAAACACTTAGCTGAAACATTAGGGTGTAAAGGTTATTTAATTCTACTCTGAAATTCAAAGAGCTCTTAAAATGAAAGGAATACTAACCAAAGAATATGCAGAAGAATATACAGGACTTAGGAATTCCCTGGCTGTCCAGGGATTAGGACACTGTGCCTGGATTTAATCCCTGGTCAGGGAACTAAGATCCCACAAGCGTCAAAAAAGAAAAAAAGAATATACAGAACTTGGCCACTGCTTATGTGTAGTAATGAGATTGGACAATTGAAAAGATGAATTTTAATCAAAGATGGATAAAAATTGGTGGTGCCAGGGAACTCTAAGCAATACTCTGCCGTGACCTATATGGGGAAAGCATCTAAACAAGAGTGGCTATCTAAACTGATTCAATCCACTTTACAACAGAAACCAACACAACACTGTAAGCAATTACACTCCAATAAAACTTTACAAAAATGAAAAGAATATGCAGAAGGTGCTACTTTTGAAAAAAATCGTTTGTTTTTTTAAATTTTATACAGAACAAACAGTAAGAGATTAAACACTAGCACGATGGAATTTAACCATGGACGCTAAGAGCATCATCAAACATTTCTCTGCACAAAGCGTTTGAAGAATGTCCTTACCATATACTCCATATTCGACGCTGTCGGATACACCTGACTCCGTAACTTATTATGAAGGTCCAAGATGCTCTGCATGTCGTCGTCTGTGATGGCCCTTTTCCCCCTTTGCTTGGCTATCCACCACGCACCATCCTCATCCATGTACTTCTCCAAAAGTTTATCCAATAAAGTGGCATTCGGAACCACCATAGCTGGAATCGCTTGGGCCAGGAGGAGCACCGTGGTTACGCTGAACCACTCCCGCCCTGTGCACTGCATAATGAATGCTCTCAGGATTTCCCCGGGAAAATCTCCAACACCGGCTCTTCCACTCCTTTTGGCTATAAGGACATGCAATGTAATTAGGGTGAAAAACCCGGCAGATAACTCATTTTCTAATAACAAATCATAATACAACAGTTACAAAGGGATCCAGCCACGTGGATTTGTTTCCATAATGCCAGCAAACAGACCTGCACTCTGGAATAAATTTTCTCCATTCCGTTTTTCCTCCAGAGGACTCCTCACAAGGCACCTTTTCCACAAAACAGAAAACTGTATTTTCCAAGATAATGTACGTGATGCCAAAAAATAAATGGCAAAAGTAACCCAGAAGAGAAAAGCTTGAAAGTAATTTCTGAATCTCAAAGCTTCAAGTGTGGACATAAGACACACAACCTGCCAAGGGTCCTAGAATGTTTTAAGCCTAGAAGGTTTATCAGTTAGTCCAGAGGTCCATGTTTCTCTTGAAATAGAATTCTTGGCCACGGCTTATGTGTAGTAATGAGATTGGACAATTGAAAAGATGAATTTTAATCAAAGATGGATAAAAATTGGTGGTGCCAGGGAACTCTAAGCAATACTCTGCCGTGACCTATATGGGGAAAGCATCTAAACAAGAGTGGCTATCTAAACTGATTCAATCCACTTTACAACAGAAACCAACACAACACTGTAAGCAATTACACTCCAATAAAACTTTACAAAAATGAAAAGAATATGCAGAAGGTGCTACTTTTGAAAAAAATCGTTTGTTTTTTTAAATTTTATACAGAACAAACAGTAAGAGATTAAACACTAGCACGATGGAATTTAACCATGGACGCTAAGAGCATCATCAAACATTTCTCTGCACAAAGCGTTTGAAGAATGTCCTTACCATATACTCCATATTCGACGCTGTCGGATACACCTGACTCCGTAACTTATTATGAAGGTCCAAGATGCTCTGCATGTCGTCGTCTGTGATGGCCCTTTTCCCCCTTTGCTTGGCTATCCACCACGCACCATCCTCATCCATGTACTTCTCCAAAAGTTTATCCAATAAAGTGGCATTCGGAACCACCATAGCTGGAATCGCTTGGGCCAGGAGGAGCACCGTGGTTACGCTGAACCACTCCCGCCCTGTGCACTGCATAATGAATGCTCTCAGGATTTCCCCGGGAAAATCTCCAACACCGGCTCTTCCACTCCTTTTGGCTATAAGGACATGCAATGTAATTAGGGTGAAAAACCCGGCAGATAACTCATTTTCTAATAACAAATCATAATACAACAGTTACAAAGGGATCCAGCCACGTGGATTTGTTTCCATAATGCCAGCAAACAGACCTGCACTCTGGAATAAATTTTCTCCATTCCGTTTTTCCTCCAGAGGACTCCTCACAAGGCACCTTTTCCACAAAACAGAAAACTGTATTTTCCAAGATAATGTACGTGATGCCAAAAAATAAATGGCAAAAGTAACCCAGAAGAGAAAAAGCTTGAAAGTAATTTCTGAATCTCAAAGCTTCAAGTGTGGACATAAGACACACAACCTGCCAAGGGTCCTAGAATGTTTTAAGCCTAGAAGGTTTATCAGTTAGTCCAGAGGTCCATGTTTCTCTCTGTGTAAAACATATTTCAGTCCCCCAACTGTGTTTCAAACATTCAGAATGCTTACAAAGTTACGAAATGGAGGGTGAAGGATTTAAATTAAGTACAAAGTGTTACACATACATATATCCATGGGTACTTCTAGAGGGGACCAGTGAATTCATGCAAGTGAAGAGTTAAGGTCACTCGGGGAAGTCTCTTGATAGGCACAGGTCAAGAGGAAAATCATTATTTCCTAGAAAGTGTATGCCTAACCTGCGACCCGCACCCGATGAAGACAAGTCCACGGGCCAGAGCCTCTCTGGCTACACGCCGCAGGGGCACACTGCTCTCTCCATCCAAATGAAAAGAGGTGAAACTCACAAACTCTTCTTAGAAGCACGAGTGCCCAGAGGTCTCCATAGTCGCTGTTTTCCTAATACCCACCCACCCTTCCGTGATCAACCCTTTTCGGCAAATGGAGTTTTCTTTTCTTTTTTTTTAAGTAGAGTTTAAGGACACACACACAAAAAGAAGATAGAAGAGGGTGGGAGCTTGACGATTCGGCGCTGCGCGTTTTAGAAATACCCTTACCTCTCCAGGGTGAAGTTCCCTAAGAGAGCTCAACCGAACCAGACGGCCGGCCTCCTGCAGCCGCCCGCAGCCTGCACACAGACGGCCCGGTTCGGGCAGGACCCGAGCACTGCGCGTCCTCGGGCGTCGACTGCAGAGGGAGACGATGCCCGGCCTCCGCGGCTGCCCTCGGACCTGGAAGCAGGAACTGGCAAAGAACGCCCCGAAGTTGAGAGCCCGAGGCTGGGGCAGAAAGGCAGCGGCCTGGTTAGCTCTGCAGGGTGGGCGCCCGGGAGTCTCGGTGCAGAAACTGCAGGGACGAGGGGCGGGGACACGGGCCGGGTTGGGCGGCGAGGGCTGCAGGCGACCCCGCGCTCCCGCTCCGTGCAGCCGCCGTCGCGCGCAGAGCCAGGCGCCGCCGAGCGCTTCCGCCGCTCCCCGGAGCGCCCCGGCATTTATTGCGGTCCCCGCGCTCGCGCACGTGACGTGTGCGCCCCTTCTCGCCCACCCCCACCGCTGCCGGGCCCTGGACGCGCGCCCGCGGCGGGAGCGAGGAGAAGCCGCCCTGCTCCTCCCCACCCCCTTCACCCCCGGCCCAGCGCCGCCTGGAAGCCCGACCTTTGTGGCTGCGCCGTGGGCTTCAGGGATGGCGGGGAGTGGGAGTGGAAGGTCTGGACGCCCCGTGGGAGGCGTTTGCAAGGAGAATCAAACTCCCACCGCCCCTCGCAGCTCTCCCAGCTTTCCAGATCCCTCTCCTGGTTCCTTCCAGACTCCATGCTAATCAAGGAGCTGCGGCCGCAGAGTGCGCGGTGGGAGAGGAGGTGGGGTTAACAACACCTTGGATTTGGGAGGCTCCGAAGAAGTACTGGGGCAAGGAAGCTTAGGCTGGAGGAGCAGAAGGCTTCTCCTTTTATTTTCTCCAGGGAGTCACTTCCACTACCAAGACCCATTGTCTAGAATGAAAGAGCTGTTCTTTTTGGCAGCGTTACAACCTTTTTGATGATGGTCAAATGGAACCAGGAGTTCCATAGAGTGATGGATGATCTGTGACTCAGCGTTGCCTGACAGTTGAGAACTCCTCGTCATTCCTAAAATATGTTGCATTTGTTTCCTTGGGTGGCCGCAGCACTTTTTTTTTTTCTTCTAAAGATGTAAACATTTATGGAATTGATATAAAGGGTAGACTCAGTTTATCAGCGCTACCTTGCCAGGAATTCAAAACACAAACCTAGAAGTAACAGTGAAATGAGCCAGTCTCCTCATTGTTCATGCTATGATTCAAAGTAGGAAAATTACTCATTTTAATTTCATAAAGACTCATCCTAATTAATGGGGTGCTACTGCTACAGATATTTTTTTAAATTATTAAACATTTATTTAACTTATTTACCTTTGCTTTCCTTCTGTGGGCTTCCCTGGTGGCTCACATAGATGGTAGGGAATCTGTCTGTAATACCAGAGACCCAGCTTCAGTCCCTGAGTTGGGAAGATCCCCTGGAGAAGGGAATGGTAACCCACTCCAGTATTCTTGCCTGGAGAATCTCATGAACAGAGAAGCCTAGTGGGCCACAGTCCAGGGGGTCCACAAAGAGTCCAACACAACTGGGTGATTAACCACTTTCATTCGTTCCTCTTCATAATGAGCCATGAACTCTATTTTATTTTCTCTAAATTGTCACATATACTAGTGTCTATAGCATATGATCAAATAAAGCAAAACTCTCTGAGAGTAATTCCAATATCATCCTAAGTTGCTACCTGACTCCTTTCACCACCCAATTGCTTTATCAAATCAAAATATTCCAATCTAAGCCTTTGGTGAACGTGACATCTTGCTTCCTCACAAATACAAAAAAGAAACAAAAGGGAAATGTGACCTATCAGAAGGGCACAGAGATGAAAAGTTTTGGTGCACATAACCACTTTCGTAGAAGGTGTACTTTTTAGCAGCTTATTACATTTGCACTTTTCAAATATTTATAACCCTTGGTTTTCCCCACTGGAAACTGATGAAAGACCTCAAAGTATGTGACACAAGAATTTTCATTTGTCACATCAGATGAAGA
Organism: Tragulus kanchil; assembly: GCA_022376925.1. Taxonomy (NCBI): domain Eukaryota; kingdom Metazoa; phylum Chordata; class Mammalia; order Artiodactyla; family Tragulidae; genus Tragulus; species Tragulus kanchil. Next base: position 84,264,531 of record JAIOJX010000002.1, on the reverse strand, counting down.
ACATGTTTGTATACTGCACTTTTAATGTTCTGAAAGTTATGTGTGTGTATGTGTCCAGTCACTCAGTAGTATTCAACTTTTTGCGACCCTATGGACTGTAGCCCACTAGGCTCTTCTGTCTATAGAATTTCCCAGGCAAGATTACTGGAGTGGGTTGCAGTTTCCTCCTCCAGGGGATCTTCCCGAGCCAGGGATGGAACCTGTGTCTCCTGTGTCTCCTGCATTCGCTGGCTGATTCTTTATCACTTGAGGGACCTGGAAAGCCCTGTTGAAAAGTATACATTGTATCAAATAAAAATAAATTAGGAGTAATAATATTACTTGAAACATTTTCAAGGAGAATTCAAGTTGGGAAGAAGAGAATTAAGATGCTAAAAAATGAAATTAAATGCATTGATTCTTGAATATTTCCATTATAAACCTTTTCACAAAATACACAAATCACACACCTAAAGGCTTGCATTAAAGAAAATTAGGTTTGGGTTTAAGATTTTAATTCCAAAACTTGTTCCAGGCAAAAAAAGTTTGTATTCCTTGTCTTAGTGTTTCTGTTCACTTCCAATTTGCTACTGCAGATAACTTTTTATATAAAAGAATGATTTAAAGATTCACAATATTAAGCATTAACACTTTGGTAATAGGATATGTCCTATCTGATTTAATATATATGTTGGAAATGACATTTTAAAGAGTAATCAAACACAATATTCTGAAATACGCTGAAATGATACTGATCACTGTTTAGTTTTTTGTTGGGAAACCTGTGTGGAGACAGAAGAAAATGCCACAGAGTCCATGCATAAGGGGCACTCTGGTTTTTGGCTGAGTCTGGTACTTGTAAAACCACGGTTGTTTTTAATATTACTGTTTTCTTGTGGCAGGCACTACTGCTTGTCTAACCCCAAACCAGCCTTCCACCCCTTTTCTTCCAAGCCCATTGCTGCCAGTTTACTGGGGGTGTTCACTTGCTCACATCCTGTCCAACTAGCATCTTCAGAAGGTGAATGTTGGTTGATTAAAGGCAGTCATCACTGTCTACCAGTAATTGACTTAGCCTGCACATGGCTTGCAACCCTAGCTCCTAAAAGGAAGGAAGAAATCTGCTCGAGAGTGAAGAGAAGGGTTAGCAAGGAATTTCTCTTGTGATAAAAAAGAGATGCAAAAAGAGAAAATGTCCCTTAAGTGTTGATGTATGAGTCTGCAAAATTTAAAGTTGCACCTGTTATTGAACAAAGAAGGAAATGCCTGAAGACAGGCTTATCATCTTGGCTGAGGAGAAAGATAGTGTCCAAGTCTGTCTGCCACTGAGTAGTCATTGACCACCTAGCCTCCATTTGTCTAAGAGACAGGACATGTGTTGTTTAAGTCACACTGACTTGGGAATTCATTTACTTGCAGTTCAGAGCATTCTAATAGATACATCTATACAAAGAGGATACCTTCCTTTGGCAATGTCATATTTTCTCTTTGCTACTGGTATTATGTTCTGATCACCAGTATACTTCAGAATTATCTATAAGTATATTCTCACATGGTTTTTCTATCCTTATGTTACAAAATCAGATATATGTTCATCTCTAGGTATTTCACCCATAGCACAGTTTCATGGTCCCAAATATCAATCTTAATGAGGCATACTGGCTATTCTATCACCATATTGTTAGTAAGTCCATTCTCCACTGGGGAGATGTAAGAATAGAATTTGTGTTTTGTTTTAGGAGATGGAATCAATGTAGTGCAATGTTTTAAAGCACCTAATTTTAAAGCGGACATCTCCGGGTACTCAGATTGTTAAGAGTCTTCCTGCAGTGCGGAGACCTGGGTTCTATCCCTGCATTGGGAAGATCCTCTGGAGAAGGGAATGGCTACCCACTTCAGTATTCTTGCCTGAAGAATTCCATGGACTGATGAGCCTGGCAAACTAATGTCTATAGGGTCGTAAAGAGTCAGACATGACTGAGCAACTAACACACATAATTTTAAATGAAGATGTCTGAGTGGGTTCCATGACATGTCACTGATCCTTGGATCTTAGATATGCTCCTTAGTCTCTACCAGCCATGGATCCTTTACCCTTTAAAGAAAACAATAACAGTAGCTATCTCAGTTTGTCATTCTGTATTAAGATGAGTTAATAAATGGAAGCATTAAAACAGATAATAAAAAGTACTCAATAAGAGTTAAATATTATTTATGAACGGGAAAGTTATTTTTTTTCAGTGATCTGCTCGAGAGTGAAGAGAAGGGTTAGCAAGGAATTTCTCTTGTGATAAAAAGAGATGCAAGAGAAAAAGTCCCTTAAGTGTTGATGTATGAGTCTGCAAAATTTAAAGTTGCACCTGTTATTGAACAAAGAAGGAAATGCCTGAAGACAGGCTTATCATCTTGGCTGAGGAGAAAGATAGTGTCCAAGTCTGTCTGCCACTGAGTAGTCATTGACCACCTAGCCTCCATTTGTCTAAGAGACAGGACATGTGTTGTTTAAGTCACACTGACTTGGGAATTCATTTACTTGCAGTTCAGAGCATTCTAATAGATACATCTATACAAAGAGGATACCTTCCTTTGGCAATGTCATATTTTCTCTTTGCTACTGGTATTATGTTCTGATCACCAGTATACTTCAGAATTATCTATAAGTATATTCTCACATGGTTTTTCTATCCTTATGTTACAAAATCAGATATATGTTCATCTCTAGGTATTTCACCCATAGCACAGTTTCATGGTCCCAAATATCAATCTTAATGAGGCATACTGGCTATTCTATCACCATATTGTTAGTAAGTCCATTCTCCACTGGGGAGATGTAAGAATAGAATTTGTGTTTTGTTTTAGGAGATGGAATCAATGTAGTGCAATGTTTTAAAGCACCTAATTTTAAAGCGGACATCTCCGGGTACTCAGATTGTTAAGAGTCTTCCTGCAGTGCGGAGACCTGGGTTCTATCCCTGCATTGGGAAGATCCTCTGGAGAAGGGAATGGCTACCCACTTCAGTATTCTTGCCTGAAGAATTCCATGGACTGATGAGCCTGGCAAACTAATGTCTATAGGGTCGTAAAGAGTCAGACATGACTGAGCAACTAACACACATAATTTTAAATGAAGATGTCTGAGTGGGTTCCATGACATGTCACTGATCCTTGGATCTTAGATATGCTCCTTAGTCTCTACCAGCCATGGATCCTTTACCCTTTAAAGAAAACAATAACAGTAGCTATCTCAGTTTGTCATTCTGTATTAAGATGAGTTAATAAATGGAAGCATTAAAACAGATAATAAAAAGTACTCAATAAGAGTTAAATATTATTTTTATAAGAACTAAAGTAGAGGAATTTTTTTCTTTTTGATCACTTCTTTTGGTCTTTCATTTCCATCTTTTTTCTTTGGCCAGTGTGGGCCTCCCATCGCAGTCATTTTGGTCGCTGCAGAGCACCGGCTCTGGGTGCATGCTCTGCAGAGCTCTGGCTTGGTAGTTGGACACATTGGTCCAGCTGCTTCGCGGCACATGCAATCTTCCCAGGCCAGGGATAGAACCAGCGCCCCTTGCACTGCAAGGCAGTGTCCTTACCCACTGGACCACTAGGCAGCCCTAAAGTAGAGGATTTATAGTCTCTGTTTTATAAACTCGATGGGCTCTAATCAAAGTATTGTACAGTGTAGGGGTTTAATTTTGAAGTAGAAGAATGAAATAACTGGTTTTCATACATATGATAAAAGCAATCTGTAATGTTTCTGGCAATGCTTAGGGCATTTTCTTCTCACAGCTGACAACCTATCCACCTCTGTTTATGACAGGACACCATTCCCATTTTTACCCAGAACAGCCATGTGTCTCCCCCACAAGATATCCACACATATGTCTTTCTACTCTAACTACAAATGTGAAGTCAATTATGAAAACTATTTTTGAAATTAATATATGTGCATTTAAGTGCAAAAGTCTTAGATGTACAACTCAGTGAAATTTTCCAAAGTTAACACACCATGTGAAAGCCATTCAGATCCAAAAACAATTTCCTAGAAGTTTTTTGTTGTGCCTGCTTCCTGGTGGATTCTCCCCAGAGGTAAGTAATATTCTAATTTCTTTTCCACAATTCATTTTTCCTGTTTATAATATTCTAATTTCTTACCCAAAATTAGTTTTGCCTGTTTCTTCATCTTTATGTGCATGGAATCATATGCTAGGCCTGTCTTCTTTTTTGTCTTGTTTCCTTTATTCAGTGCGTCTGCAAGATTTAATCATATTGTTCTATGTAGGAACACTTCGTTCTTTTTTTTTTTTTCCGATGAGCATTCTATATTTTTTTAAGCCCATTTTACTGTTGAATGTTAGTAGTCAGATTTAGACTATTAAAAATAATTCTGATAAAGACATTCCCATATGTGCCTTTTTTGTACACAAAATCACACATTTTTATTGGCTATATAGCTCAGAGCAGAACTTCTGGGTCCTAACTGTACCTATGTACAACTTGAGTAGATACATTGAGTGTATATCCTTTTCTTACTGATTTGTAGGAATCTTTTGTAAGTGTTATGAGTGTGTCCTTTTTAAAATATATTTAATTTCTTAATCCTTTCACTTTTTTGCCTTTTCACACTCTTAATCATGTCTCTTGATGAATAGAATGTCCTAAGCTTAATGAAGTCCAATTTTGCAATCTTTTCCTTTATGGTTAACGATAAATAAATAAATATTTTCTTATCCCAAAGTGATGAAGAAAAATCTCCTATATTATCTTCTAGGTGTATTATTTTACACTTTAAAATCAGGTCTTTGATCCATCTGGAATGGATCTTGTCATGACAAGAGAGTAATTGAATTTTTAAAGAAACATTCCAATGATTAAATCAACAACCTGCATATCTTATAAGCATCTCTATAAAACACTTCATGAATTTGTTCTGGAAAGAATGTAAATGTCAGAATTAAGAGATAGAAAAGTGTCTTTGTTCTTTAATCTATGTGCATTTAAGTGCAAAAGTCTTAGATGTACAACTCAGTGAAATTTTCCAAAGTTAACACACCATGTGAAAGCCATTCAGATCCAAAAACAATTTCCTAGAAGTTTTTTGTTGTGCCTGCTTCCTGGTGGATTCTCCCCAGAGGTAAGTAATATTCTAATTTCTTTTCCACAATTCATTTTTCCTGTTTATAATATTCTAATTTCTTACCCAAAATTAGTTTTGCCTGTTTCTTCATCTTTATGTGCATGGAATCATATGCTAGGCCTGTCTTCTTTTTTGTCTTGTTTCCTTTATTCAGTGCGTCTGCAAGATTTAATCATATTGTTCTATGTAGGAACACTTCGTTCTTTTTTTTTTTTTTCCGATGAGCATTCTATATTTTTTTAAGCCCATTTTACTGTTGAATGTTAGTAGTCAGATTTAGACTATTAAAAATAATTCTGATAAAGACATTCCCATATGTGCCTTTTTTGTACACAAAATCACACATTTTTATTGGCTATATAGCTCAGAGCAGAACTTCTGGGTCCTAACTGTACTTATGTACAACTTGAGTAGATACATTGAGTGTATATCCTTTTCTTACTGATTTGTAGGAATCTTTTGTAAGTGTTATGAGTGTGTCCTTTTTAAAATATATTTAATTTCTTAATCCTTTCACTTTTTTGCCTTTTCACACTCTTAATCATGTCTCTTGATGAATAGAATGTCCTAAGCTTAATGAAGTCCAATTTTGCAATCTTTTCCTTTATGGTTAACGATAAATAAATAAATATTTTCTTATCCCAAAGTGATGAAGAAAAATCTCCTATATTATCTTCTAGGTGTATTATTTTACACTTTAAAATCAGGTCTTTGATCCATCTGGAATGGATCTTGTCATGACAAGAGAGTAATTGAATTTTTAAAGAAACATTCCAATGATTAAATCAACAACCTGCATATCTTATAAGCATCTCTATAAAACACTTCATGAATTTGTTCTGGAAAGAATGTAAATGTCAGAATTAAGAGATAGAAAAGTGTCTTTGTTCTTTAATCTAGCATTATGATGCTTTAATCAGATTATTTAGAAATACAAATGCTGAGATCCAGGTTGATGCTATAACATGAAAACTCCATAATCTGTTTCCTGATGTACAGGAAAGTAATTACTTTAAGCTTCTTTTTAGATTTGCAGAGGACCTATTTTTTGTCATCCATTTAAAGTTTGATCTGCAGTGACTAAACACAACCATTCATTTTGAAGCTGTACACTGTCACCAATATTGCCTCCATGCATCTGAGAAAAATGCTTGGTAGCTTCTGTATATGCTTTAGTACCTTTCTTGGCAGGGTTCTCACATGAAAGTCTCTCCCATTCATTCTTTTCTGAATATTCACACTCTAAGCATTCTTCACAAAGATTTTCACTAATGCAGTCAATCATTTTCTCTCTGATATTTTCCTCTCAATTGTATCCATTTCTATTACATATAAATGATAGCTATTCATGTATTTCCTTATCTCTTCAACAATGCTTAAAGCTCCTTGAGAAAAGAGATCATGTTTGTGTGACTTTTATATTACTTATACTAACATTTACATATGATATATAAATATAACATATGGTAATGTATGTTAAATGAACAACTGAATTTGCATTTTTAGAATATTCTGTGTTGCCCAGAAAAGTACACATGTTCCTGGATGTATAAACTTGTGAACAAGAGCATAAAAATTCACAAAATTAACAAAACTCCACATCATGCCAGAGGTGAATTTCACCTAGAAAAAAATTTTTTTGAGGGAAAGCAACTTATATTGAAAAAAACATTTGCCATTTATGTCATAAATGATCTGTAAAGCAGATAGGCAATTCAGATTAATTTTAAAATGAAAAGCAGACATGGCATAACTATTTTATATAATATCTCCAGACTCATTACCATGAATGACTCTTCAATGTAAAATTTGTACAGGCCTACACCATTTATTGGCAAAGTTTTTGTCGGTAAACTGTTTTTTAAAGGAATACAATCCACTTCTAAACCATTTATTCTTTTCAACTTATCATTTTTAAAGTCATAGGAAAATGACATTTCCTAAAGTAAAGAGAAGTTATCAAACAGGGTATTTCAGAACATTTCTGTATTTGATTCCTGTTCTCCTCTGTCACTTTCATTTATATTCCATTTAATTTACTTATATTCCATAGCCTTTTTATATAAAGATCTGTCACGTGTTATTGTTAGTGTCTGCAACTTGTAGGTCAGAGAAGGAACTATAGATGCAAAAATGAAAAGAGCTATTCATTGATATAAAACCATCCATCCTGGTTGAAACTCTGTATTTTAATTTCTTTAAATCAGAATAGACACAACAGTTTGTTGTTGTTAGTCACTAAGTTGTATCCTACTCTTTTGAGACCCCCATGGACTGTAGCCCACTAGGTTCCTCTGTCCACAGAATTTCCCAGACAAGACTACTGGAATCAGTTAGCATTTCTTTCTCCGGGGGATCTTCCCAACCAGGAACTGAACCTGTGTCTTCTGCATTCTTCCCACAAAACCCAAGATTTTCACTTTAATGCAGTCAATCATTTTCTCTCTGATATTTTCCTCTCAATTGTATCCATTTCTATTACATATAAATGATAGCTATTCATGTATTTCCTTATCTCTTCAACAATGCTTAAAGCTCCTTGAGAAAAGAGATCATGTTTGTGTGACTTTTATATTACTTATACTAACATTTACATATGATATATAAATATAACATATGGTAATGTATGTTAAATGAACAACTGAATTTGCATTTTTAGAATATTCTGTGTTGCCCAGAAAAGTACACATGTTCCTGGATGTATAAACTTGTGAACAAGAGCATAAAAATTCACAAAATTAACAAAACTCCACATCATGCCAGAGGTGAATTTCACCTAGAAAAAAATTTTTTTGAGGGAAAGCAACTTATATTGAAAAAAACATTTGCCATTTATGTCATAAATGATCTGTAAAGCAGATAGGCAATTCAGATTAATTTTAAAATGAAAAGCAGACATGGCATAACTATTTTATATAATATCTCCAGACTCATTACCATGAATGACTCTTCAATGTAAAATTTGTACAGGCCTACACCATTTATTGGCAAAGTTTTTGTCGGTAAACTGTTTTTTAAAGGAATACAATCCACTTCTAAACCATTTATTCTTTTCAACTTATCATTTTTAAAGTCATAGGAAAATGACATTTCCTAAAGTAAAGAGAAGTTATCAAACAGGGTATTTCAGAACATTTCTGTATTTGATTCCTGTTCTCCTCTGTCACTTTCATTTATATTCCATTTAATTTACTTATATTCCATAGCCTTTTTATATAAAGATCTGTCACGTGTTATTGTTAGTGTCTGCAACTTGTAGGTCAGAGAAGGAACTATAGATGCAAAAATGAAAAGAGCTATTCATTGATATAAAACCATCCATCCTGGTTGAAACTCTGTATTTTAATTTCTTTAAATCAGAATAGACACAACAGTTTGTTGTTGTTAGTCACTAAGTTGTATCCTACTCTTTTGAGACCCCCATGGACTGTAGCCCACTAGGTTCCTCTGTCCACAGAATTTCCCAGACAAGACTACTGGAATCAGTTAGCATTTCTTTCTCCGGGGGATCTTCCCAACCAGGAACTGAACCTGTGTCTTCTGCATTGGCAGGTGAATTCTGTTACCACTGAGCCACCAGTAGGTAATTCTAAAAACTTTTTAAATTGAAGAAGTATCTCTGAACTACATTCAGGGTGACATGAGAACTCTGGCTGCAGCTTCATCTTTTGATGATCAGTTTTCTCTCTAGATCTGTAGAAGTGCTTCACAATGTGTCTAGGTTAGAGGTTGCCTGTCAGGTTTACCAGGAAGGGCTGCTGAAGGTAAGCATTGTAAATGGAAAAATATACACTCTTTCATCTACAGAATTAATGTCAAAGACAGGCTTTTCATCCTAATAAAAGGAAGATGGAGGGCTTCTCTGGTGGTCCAGTGGATACAGAGTCCATTTTGCAGTGCAAGGGGCAACAGTTCAATCCCTGGCCCAAGAAGATCCCACATGCCATGGAGCGGCTGGACGGGTGTGTCCAACTACTGAGCCAGAACTCTGGAGCGCATGCGCCCAGAGCGGGTGCTCTGCAAGGAGAGAGGTCACCGCAATGGGAGGCCCACACAGGCCAAAGAACAAAGATGGATGAAAATAGATAAATGAAGGACCAATAAAAGAGGTCAAATACTGAAAAAAAAAAAAAAAGGACGATGGAACCTTTTTCAACTAACATTACCTTGCTCATAGAAATAGTAAGCAAAAGCCTCACAGTCCACTTTTAATGGCAATTTTAAAGAAAAATATGTAACAAGTGAAAAAATGAAAATCCCTGTTGTTTTCCTGAAAATTTATATCACCTACAATGAAATTATTTTATATAATTATAAAATATAAAAATGGTATACATGGGGCTTCCCTGGTGGTCCAGTGGGTAAGGACACCGCCTTGCAGTGCAAGGGATGCCAGTTCTATCCGTGGCCTGGGAAGATCCCACGTGCTGCGGAGCGGCTGGACCAATGTGTCCAACTACCGAGCCGGAGGTCTGGAGTGCATGCGCCCAGAGCTGGTGCTCTGTGACGAGAGAGGCCACTTCAATGGGAGGCCCACACGGGCTAAAGAACAAAGATAAATAAATGAGAGATCAATGGAAGTGGCCAAAAAAAAAAAGGTATACATGTGTATGTATAAGTAGTAATTGAATATTAAACAGTATTTCACTAGATAGAGAGATTAAGAAATTTTACCTATAATTAGATAAAGTATAGGGAAATACCCTGCAATAATGGAAGAAAAAGTGCTACTTTTTACTTGTTATAGGTTGCCTCTTAAGTATTCTCCCAGAATAAGCACAGGATTTAATAGAGATTTTATAAACTCTCTGGAATTAAAAGAAAATAAAATGAATTAACTACTAAATAATGGCTTTTGTAAATAATAACTTCATAAATAATTAACAAGTGAAACTATTTCAGTGTTGTTTCTGAGGCTCTGAAGAGCTCCATGACCAAAGACCTTTATGTCTCAATGCTGAAAGAATTCAGTGAGAGGCAAAGTGATAGGTAAGAAGTGATTTATCAGAATAGGATTCTTATGAGACTTACAAGAGGCAAGCCATGACCTGAGAACTCACTGGGCTACAGTTTTATAATCAAAAGAAAAGTGAGGAAGGAGAAGAACTTCTTTGCCTTTCATGCTTCCAACAGCACCTCCTCCTCCAGGTAGGGCAGGAGATCTTCCAGACCCATGGATGGAACCTGAGTCTCCTGCAGTTGTTGCATTGCAGGCAGGCAGCTTCTTTACGGTGGAGCCATCAGAGAAGCTGTAAAGTAGATAACTAATGAGAACCTACTCTGTAGCACAGGGAATTCTGGTCAGTGCTCTGTGGTGACCTAATTGGGAAGGAACCCCCCAAAAAAGGGGAAAATATGTATACATATATCAGATTTTCTTTGTTGTGCATCAGAAACTAACACAGCACTGTAAAGCAACTATACTCCAATAAAAAAAAAATTTTAAAGAAAATATACTTAAACAAATTTCACACACAGATCTAAAACATTCATAGCCTCAATAATGTATAGCTGTATTATTCATAGAGATGCCTTTTGCTTCTGCTCCTGTCTTCCCTCATGCTGTTTGCTTGACTAGGGTAGCCATTCTTGACATCTTACTGCCTCCTAAACATTCCTGTCTTTGTGCCTTTTGCCTAAAGTCTTCCCCAAATTACATTATCCTTTATTGCTGCATGTATCTTTCTGCCACTTCCTTTCAAGATTTTGTCTCACATCCCAACTCTTTCATGACATTTTTCTAATTGTCCTTATGTGACAGTGATCTTTCCTGGTGGTTCAACATTAAAGACCCCACCTGCCAATGCAGGAGACATGGGTTTGATCCCTGATTTGGGAAGATCCCCTGGAGAAGGAAATGGCAAATCCACTCCAGTATTCTTGCCTGGTAAATCCATGGACAGAGGAGCCTTGTGGGTTACAGTCCATCGTCACGAAGACCCATTAAAAAGAAAAAAAAACTACTAAATAATGGCTTTTGTAAATAATAACTTCATAAATAATTAACAAGTGAAACTATTTCAGTGTTGTTTCTGAGGCTCTGAAGAGCTCCATGACCAAAGACCTTTATGTCTCAATGCTGAAAGAATTCAGTGAGAGGCAAAGTGATAGGTAAGAAGTGATTTATCAGAATAGGATTCTTATGAGACTTACAAGAGGCAAGCCATGACCTGAGAACTCACTGGGCTACAGTTTTATAATCAAAAGAAAAGTGAGGAAGGAGAAGAACTTCTTTGCCTTTCATGCTTCCAACAGCACCTCCTCCTCCAGGTAGGGCAGGAGATCTTCCAGACCCATGGATGGAACCTGAGTCTCCTGCAGTTGTTGCATTGCAGGCAGGCAGCTTCTTTACGGTGGAGCCATCAGAGAAGCTGTAAAGTAGATAACTAATGAGAACCTACTCTGTAGCACAGGGAATTCTGGTCAGTGCTCTGTGGTGACCTAATTGGGAAGGGAACCCCCAAAAGAGGGAATATATGTATACATATATCAGATTTTCTTTGTTGTGCATCAGAAACTAACACAGCACTGTAAAGCAACTATACTCCAATAAAAAAAAAATTTTAAAGAAAATATACTTAAACAAATTTCACACACAGATCTAAAACATTCATAGCCTCAATAATGTATAGCTGTATTATTCATAGAGATGCCTTTTGCTTCTGCTCCTGTCTTCCCTCATGCTGTTTGCTTGACTAGGGTAGCCATTCTTGACATCTTACTGCCTCCTAAACATTCCTGTCTTTGTGCCTTTTGCCTAAAGTCTTCCCCAAATTACATTATCCTTTATTGCTGCATGTATCTTTCTGCCACTTCCTTTCAAGATTTTGTCTCACATCCCAACTCTTTCATGACATTTTTCTAATTGTCCTTATGTGACAGTGATCTTTCCTGGTGGTTCAACATTAAAGACCCCACCTGCCAATGCAGGAGACATGGGTTTGATCCCTGATTTGGGAAGATCCCCTGGAGAAGGAAATGGCAAATCCACTCCAGTATTCTTGCCTGGTAAATCCCATGGACAGAGGAGCCTTGTGGGTTACAGTCCATCGCGTCACAGAAGACCCAGATACAACTTAGCAACTAAACAACAAGGGAAATGATCTTGCCACACTCTTAGATTTTCATAAACCCTAAGATATGGAAAGTAAGTCAAGGTTGAAAGTAAGAAGATGTAGAAAGGATGCTATTCTTAAAGTAGAAGGGTTAATACACTGGTAGTGAAGGTATTTAGATCTTTTAAACACAAACTCTTATATAAAAGAAATATATAACAAACTATATTCAGAAGAAGCTTATAATAAGCTGAATTAAATTTAATATATACTTTCTAGAGTGTAGATGTAAAAATGGAAGTGGGTTTTCATTATTTTTAAAGTATTTGTTGAAAAACACACATATTCTGGCTAATGTTAGACTGAATTATACTTGACCATGAACAGCATGTATTTCAACTGTGCGGGTCCACTTATACATGGAATATTTTCTTCAATAAATAAGTACTACAGTATCACACAATGGGAGTTGGTTGAATTGTGAGTGGGAAGGACTGACTGAAAAGTTACACAAGGATTTTTGACTGTGTAAACTGGGGTTGGGGGGTCTTAACCTCCAAGTTCTTCAACTGTATTTGCTCACAAATCTTTCTCTTGCTGCTGACTTTGGCCTTGGCCATGTGACTTGTTTTGCTCAAAAGAATACGGGTGAAACCTAAGAATTTTGGAGACATCTTCTTGAAGTTTCTGCCTTTTGTCATGAGGAGAGCGTGCCTGGGTGACTACTGCTTTTTGAGCTTAGTTAGATCTGAACCAATCTAAAACCCTGAGGTCCTGCCTAGTCTAGCCAAGGCCAGCCAAGACCAGATTCAACTTGTTAGATCTCTGAATACCCAATAAATATTTCTATAACCCCCAAGATTTAAATATTGAATGCTTTACAAAACTATCCCAACAAGAGACTGACTGATACATACTTACATATGTAACATATCAACATTATAACAATGCTGCAAAATATGGATTATTGAACAGTATTTGATGGTAAATCTTTTCCTCCAAGCTACTGTGCTCACCATGGCATTTGTCTGCCTATAGCACTCCTTCCCCCCGCCTCCCAGCCCCTCCTCTGCTCCTTTCTCTTTCTGGTGTGGGTAAAGAATCTTTAGAAAATACAAAATTTAGAAGTAGGGAACAGGAGTTCAGAAGTAGCAAACTAATAGAGAACCTTTGTGCCAAGAATTTTGTTTTGAAGTTTCTGAATCTTGCTCATTTATGACTTTTAATATTTTTGAACATTTTTGTGAGTCTGGAAAAACTGCTGATTTCCGTATCTTAATAAAATAACAAATATGTAGAAGTAGTGGTGTCTGTATGACCTAACCAACAAGAGTAAACAAGGTTGAAAAGTTGTATCATGATATTCTACAATTATCTAGAATGAAAGATGGCTCCTTCTTTGAAGAATCATATACCTTTTCTGAATAATTTCTTGACTGCAAAACTTGCTCGGTAAATTTCTGTCCTAGTCAACTCCTGGATAATGTTCAATTTCAAGAAATAATGTTCTATGTTTTTAAAATATCATGGTTTTGTCCATGATAGAAAAACAGCCTTGAAAGACTGGTTCCATCCTGAGTGGGATTCTTGAGTTCGGAAAGGTCTGATGGTGGAAAAAACTATATTCACTTGAATGAAGACATGAACAACAGGAAATATATAGGCTCAAATCCAAAGTAAGGCATATTTCTTGATCCTGGAAAAGGGAAAATGAAATACAAAGGCTTTCTGCCCTCAACAATATTATATAAAGCAAGTTATGCTCTGAAAAGTAGAGTCATGCTTGTGCCAGGAAGGAAGAAGTAGGTGTGCATGTTTTGAGATGTGAAGAATGGCTGTTCTCCAGATGGCAGGCAAGACGGCTGAAAAAGGAATCAGAAGAATTCAAGACACGTTTCTCATTTTGCCAAAGCAGAAGTCTCTCCAAGTTTATTCAAGATTTAATACTTTAAATGTGAGGTGAAACTACAACTTTAATTATACATTCTGAATATTTGAAAATTAAGATCGTCTGTAGTAATAAGAAGAACATCTGGAAAGGAATATGTAAGAAAAACCATTACTCCTGCAAATCCCATAAGACAGATTCAATTTCTGTTTTAAATTAATAGCTTATCTGTTAGTAACAATTCAGCTCACAGACCATCTATTAACAAAATGAAGCCCTGCTCCCACATGTTGAACAAATTGCCTTTGCTTTATCAAACCAGCTTTCCTGTCCCACTTTTGGCTTTTCACACTTTAAGTCTGACCTTGGCTTGCTTTTTTAAACCAAAGGAATAGAATTAAAGGAATGCAAACACGAAGAAAAATAATTCAAAATTATACAATATACCCTTTCTTTCAGCATGTTCTTTTTTGTGATTCTAGCCACTATTCTATTTTTTATTCTCTCTTATAAAAAGACAACTTTTGTGAAGTCTCATTTTACTGTTAATATGAATGTGTTTATATCTTAAACATGCATTGAACTAAGAATCATTTTTTGGAATCCTTTTTAGCTATTTAATTTTGTAAAATATACCTTGCTATTGATCCTCAGTTTGTGGCATAACCCTGGCGTCACTGTACTACTGTGGCTGTCTAAGGGAGAATATAATATCCTTGAACAGAAGTAGCTCTGTCTTAGCATTTCATGAATACTCAGTAATTATGACTTACTGATTCATAAGTCTGCATGACTTTGGTTGCTTTCCGTTGGTAATCAGCGCCATGAAAATATCTACAGAGAGCATTAACAAACTTCTGAAAGTATTTATTTACTCAAATCCAAAGTAAGGCAACTTGATCCTGGAAAGTGAAATACAAAGGCTTTCTGCCCTCAACAATATTATATAAAGCAAGTTATGCTCTGAAAAGTAGAGTCATGCTTGTGCCAGGAAGGAAGAAGTAGGTGTGCATGTTTTGAGATGTGAAGAATGGCTGTTCTCCAGATGGCAGGCAAGACGGCTGAAAAAGGAATCAGAAGAATTCAAGACACGTTTCTCATTTTGCCAAAGCAGAAGTCTCTCCAAGTTTATTCAAGATTTAATACTTTAAATGTGAGGTGAAACTACAACTTTAATTATACATTCTGAATATTTGAAAATTAAGATCGTCTGTAGTAATAAGAAGAACATCTGGAAAGGAATATGTAAGAAAAACCATTACTCCTGCAAATCCCATAAGACAGATTCAATTTCTGTTTTAAATTAATAGCTTATCTGTTAGTAACAATTCAGCTCACAGACCATCTATTAACAAAATGAAGCCCTGCTCCCACATGTTGAACAAATTGCCTTTGCTTTATCAAACCAGCTTTCCTGTCCCACTTTTGGCTTTTCACACTTTAAGTCTGACCTTGGCTTGCTTTTTTAAACCAAAGGAATAGAATTAAAGGAATGCAAACACGAAGAAAAATAATTCAAAATTATACAATATACCCTTTCTTTCAGCATGTTCTTTTTTGTGATTCTAGCCACTATTCTATTTTTTATTCTCTCTTATAAAAAGACAACTTTTGTGAAGTCTCATTTTACTGTTAATATGAATGTGTTTATATCTTAAACATGCATTGAACTAAGAATCATTTTTTGGAATCCTTTTTAGCTATTTAATTTTGTAAAATATACCTTGCTATTGATCCTCAGTTTGTGGCATAACCCTGGCGTCACTGTACTACTGTGGCTGTCTAAGGGAGAATATAATATCCTTGAACAGAAGTAGCTCTGTCTTAGCATTTCATGAATACTCAGTAATTATGACTTACTGATTCATAAGTCTGCATGACTTTGGTTGCTTTCCGTTGGTAATCAGCGCCATGAAAATATCTACAGAGAGCATTAACAAACTTCTGGAAATGTATTTTATTCACTAGTTTGGTTTTCACTTACTCATCCTTTTTGTAATAACATGGTGAATACCTTTGCTAATTATATAAATGAGTAACTTCAAATTATTATTGCCATCATAATATATTAAAAAGCATATTAAAAATAATTTTCTTTACTCACACTTTTTGAAAAGTACAAGAAACAACCATTCACTATTTTTTATGCATATACATGTACTAAACCAAATTATTGGCAAAATATTGTCCATGTTTAAACATTAAAATACACTTACTTAGAAGGTTTTTTTTTTTTTTTCCTGCCAGGAAAATGCCATAACTTGGTTTGACTTGGTCTGTCCTCAAATGTAAGAATCATGTCTTTCATGATTATGAGAAAATAGCAGATGCCAAAGGTCATTCTAGGCTTGAGGTTGAACCACTGGAGATAATATATCTCCAAACTAAAAGGGTTCAAGGTATTATTTTTTTATTAGGGCATTTAATTAAATATGGCAAATGCAGAGGCCATCATGCCTGCTAAGGACAACTCATAATACTGGTTCTGTATTCTGAGATAATATTTCCACCTATTTTGTCAACTTCAGTATTTTCTTTTTAGTTCATAGCTATTTCTAGGTTTCTAGTACAAGAAATAAGCTTTGCTTCTGGATTTAAGTCTGCTAGAATCATAGTTTAATTGATGTGTAAGAACATATTAAAAAAAAAATGAAGGACTCCACACACGTGGACATTTTCTATACTTTTTCTTACTTTTTTTTTAAAAAAATTTTGTTTATTTATTTTTAACTATTCTGGTTTTCACTGCTGCTGCAGGCTCTTCTCTAGTTGCAGGGAGTGGCAGCTACTCTCTAGTTCAGGTGAGCAGGCTTCTTGTTGTGGTGACTTCTCTTGTGGAACTCAGACCTTATGGCTCATGGGCTTCAGAAGTTGTGGCACGTGGGCTCAATAGTTGTGGCTCTGAGGCTCTGGAGTGCAGGCTCCGTAGTTGTGGCTCATGGGCTTAGTTGTTCCACAGCATCTGGGATCTTTCTGCATCAGGAATAGAACCCGTGTCTCCTGCATTGGCAGGCAACTCTTTACCACTGAGCCACCAAGGAAGCCTTACTTTTTTTTATAGCTGAAGTGGCCCTTTTTTAAAGAGAGGAATTCCTTTACAAATAAAATCCAATCATCAGTGGTGTTTTTATTCTGTGTAAAAGTTGAATGACTAGAACGCTAAAAATCCATGTACCTTCCACATGATTGACCTTTTTTTTTTTTTTTGGCCTCTTTTTATTGATTTTTTCCCATCCATCTTTATTCTTCTGTCTGTGTGGGCCTCCCATCACAGTGGCCTCTCTTGCTGCAGAGCACCAGATCTGGTGCATGTGCTCCAGAGCGCTGGCTCACAGTTGGACACACTGGTCCAGTCTTCGCAACACGTGGGATTTTCCTGGGCCAGGGATTGAACCAGTGCCCCTTGTACTGCAAGGCAGACTCACCACCCACTGGACCACCAGGGAAGCCCTTGATTGAACTTCTAATGGAATTATTACACTGATTGGATGCAACCTTAGAATTAGCCCTTGAAGTTGCATCAGATGAGAGTCTAAGGCAGGCCTGGGCAGTGACGGCCTTTTGAACATTATCAAGACCAGACACCTCACCTATCACAGGTGCTCACAGAATAAAGGGAAGGCAGGGGAACCTCACTGGAGAAATACAGTTTTTAGTAAGATTTATGGTTGAACTGTCAGTATAAGCCTACAGCCTGTGGATGCCATGCCATTACTCTATCTAGGTGGAATGTTTTCAGATTCATTCTGTTATCTTTTGATTATTATTTTTTTTACTTTTTGACCACATCTTTCAGCAGGTGGGATCTTAGTTCCCTCACCAGGAATCAAACTCATGCCCCCTGCCTTGGAAGTGTGGAGTTTTAATCACAGGACCACAAGGCAAGTCCTTATACTGAACCTAGTTTATCGGGGTGAATATTTCTTGAATGTATGAAGACTTCAATTGTTCCCATAAAACAAAGTCATTTTTTCAACTTCTGAGCCCAAAGCATGGTACAGACACTCACTCTCCCAAACAAACTAACAAATCTTAAAGTATTAGAAGAAGCCATGCTTACTACCACTTGTCGAAGTAGAATGGTTGGCAAAGCTTGGTGGAATTGTCTTAAAAAGGAACATTTCCAGTAGATTTTCTACAATCCTATCTCTTCAGATTCATCTTTTCTTTTTCATTCAAGGATCACATCCATAAGTGTGCGCCAGGTTTAGTAATGTGGACGCTCAGCTGGATCCTTGTCATGGATCTTTTTAAAAAGAAATTATTAATAAATATCCATGAGAGTGGTCAGCAAGAAGTCATTCACTAAGTTGACAAGGAGCTGATTTTTGTAAATAGCAATCCATGATGATTTCTGAACAATGGAAGTGAGGTGGCTAAAAATCTCAAAGGGTAATCTGAATATCCACAATAAAACCACACCTTTCTGGAAACTTTATATTGGAGTGGGTTGCCATTTCCTCCTCCAAGGCATCTTACCGACCCAGGGATTGAATCCATGTCTCTTGCATCTCCTGCATTAGCAGGCAGATTTCTTACCACTGAGCCACTTAGGAAAGCCATTTGGAAACTGGTATATAGCAAATGTGATATTATATATAAAGAAGTGTGACTGGATCATTTAATAAATTGCATTGTGAAAAATGGTTTTCATTGTGGAAAAATGAAATTCTATACATATTTCATATCACAAACAAAACAATATCAGTTTTATTAAAGATATGGGAGACTTGAAACTTGTAGAATAGATACAGGTGAAATAGCTTTTTAATACCAGGTGAGTAAAGAATTCTTAAATGAGACAGAAAACCACAGTACCCATATATGAAATCAATTTATCTTAATCTTGGATCCTACAACCTTGTTACAATTCCTATCTCCTTCCAGGACTTTGTACATCAATATGTTTGGACTTTTCTAAATGGACAATTATGTCAGCTACAAACAAAGAGAGTTTTATTTCTTCCTAAAAAAAATAAAAAATAAAAACAACAACAACAACAACAACAAATACACATACAGCACCCCAAAGAAAACTTTATGTATTTAAGTATGATAATAACTAATAACTTAAGTATGATGAAATTGTTCCCATAAAACAAAGTCAACTTCTGAGCCCAAAGCATGGTACAGACACTCACTCTCCCAAACAAACTAACAAATCTTAAAGTATTAGAAGAAGCCATGCTTACTACCACTTGTCGAAGTAGAATGGTTGGCAAAGCTTGGTGGAATTGTCTTAAAAAGGAACATTTCCAGTAGATTTTCTACAATCCTATCTCTTCAGATTCATCTTTTCTTTTTCATTCAAGGATCACATCCATAAGTGTGCGCCAGGTTTAGTAATGTGGACGCTCAGCTGGATCCTTGTCATGGATCTTTTTAAAAAGAAATTATTAATAAATATCCATGAGAGTGGTCAGCAAGAAGTCATTCACTAAGTTGACAAGGAGCTGATTTTTGTAAATAGCAATCCATGATGATTTCTGAACAATGGAAGTGAGGTGGCTAAAAATCTCAAAGGGTAATCTGAATATCCACAATAAAACCACACCTTTCTGGAAACTTTATATTGGAGTGGGTTGCCATTTCCTCCTCCAAGGCATCTTACCGACCCAGGGATTGAATCCATGTCTCTTGCATCTCCTGCATTAGCAGGCAGATTTCTTACCACTGAGCCACTTAGGAAAGCCATTTGGAAACTGGTATATAGCAAATGTGATATTATATATAAAGAAGTGTGACTGGATCATTTAATAAATTGCATTGTGAAAAATGGTTTTCATTGTGGAAAAATGAAATTCTATACATATTTCATATCACAAACAAAACAATATCAGTTTTATTAAAGATATGGGAGACTTGAAACTTGTAGAATAGATACAGGTGAAATAGCTTTTTAATACCAGGTGAGTAAAGAATTCTTAAATGAGACAGAAAACCACAGTACCCATATATGAAATCAATTTATCTTAATCTTGGATCCTACAACCTTGTTACAATTCCTATCTCCTTCCAGGACTTTGTACATCAATATGTTTGGACTTTTCTAAATGGACAATTATGTCAGCTACAAACAAAGAGAGTTTTATTTCTTCCTAAAAAAAATAAAAAATAAAAACAACAACAACAACAACAACAAATACACATACAGCACCCCAAAGAAAACTTTATGTATTTAAGTATGATAATAACTAATAACTTAAGTATGATGAAAGAATCATCAAAAAATTAAAAACAAATCATAGTTTCAAAGGAGGCAATTGTAACTTTTATAACTGACAGCTATGTACTCAGAATAAACAAAGTAAACTATCAATAAAAACATAAACCACCCATTCAGGGAAAATGACCAAAGAACAGAATAAGAAATTTGAGTGGCTAATAATCATATGAATTTTATTAATAGTAGGGATCAGTCACTCAGTCGTGTTCAAGTCTTCATGACCCCACGTTCTTCTGTCTATGGGATTATCCAGGCAAGAATACTGGAGCAGAATGCCATTTCCTCCATCAGAGGATCTTCCCAACACAGAGATCAAGCCTGTCTCCTGCATCTTCTACATTGCAGGAGGATTCTTTACCGCTGAGCCACCAGGCTTCCCTGTACTTCACTATCTCCTGGAGCTTGCTCAAACTCATGTCTGTTGAGCCATCCAATCATCTCATCCTCTGTCGCCAGCTTCTCCTCCTGCCTTCAATCTTTCTCAGCATCAGGATCTTTTCCAGTGAGTGGGCTCTTTACATCAGGTGGCCTAAGTATTGGAGGTTCAGCTTCACCATCAGGCCTTCCAATGAATATTCAGCATTGATTTCCTTTAGGATTGACTGGTTTCATCTACTTGCAGTCCAAGGGATTCTAAAGAATCTTCTCCCGTACCACAGTTGAAAGTATCAATTCTTTAGCACTTAGCCTTATTTATGGTCCAACTCTCACATCTGTATACAACTAACAGAAAAAACATAGCTTTGTCTATATGAACGTTTGTCAGAGAAGTGATCATTTCTTTAACCATATTTAAATTTGTATCAGTAATGGTATAAGTCATGAGTCAAATTCAGAGAATACAGTATCAAAGAAGGTTTGTCTGCATCCCATCTGTTACTTTTTAAATTGCAAGAGAGAGACAGAGATCGGAGTCAAGTCTAATCTAATTGTTAGATGGTGTGATTTCTGCAGCCTCCTCACCTAAGCTTTAGCAGTCATAACCCCTCAGTTGTGCTTTTAGTATCTATAAATGCTCACAGCAAGTTGACATAATTATTATTCTACTTAATGTACAATAAATAGAAACAGAGAGATGGTCAGTGACTTATACTATAGTGAATAATTGAGGGAGCCATTTTTGACAAGACATATCACCAACTAACAGGAAGTCAGGGGACACACGTAGCAATGTCCATGGCATAGCTGGAAGGCATGGTGTGAATTCCAGATAGAAGGTCCAGTCCAAGGTCTGCCATTTCTAAACGTTTTAGTTATTTGTTCTTGGTTGCTCTGAGTCTCTCTCTTTAGTTGTGGCTAGTGGACGCCTACTCTTCTGATGTTTCTAGTGACAGGTCTCTGCAAGAATACTGGAGCAGAATGCCATTTCCTCCATCAGAGGATCTTCCCAACACAGAGATCAAGCCTGTCTCCTGCATCTTCTACATTGCAGGAGGATTCTTTACCGCTGAGCCACCAGGCTTCCCTGTACTTCACTATCTCCTGGAGCTTGCTCAAACTCATGTCTGTTGAGCCATCCAATCATCTCATCCTCTGTCGCCAGCTTCTCCTCCTGCCTTCAATCTTTCTCAGCATCAGGATCTTTTCCAGTGAGTGGGCTCTTTACATCAGGTGGCCTAAGTATTGGAGGTTCAGCTTCACCATCAGGCCTTCCAATGAATATTCAGCATTGATTTCCTTTAGGATTGACTGGTTTCATCTACTTGCAGTCCAAGGGATTCTAAAGAATCTTCTCCCGTACCACAGTTGAAAGTATCAATTCTTTAGCACTTAGCCTTATTTATGGTCCAACTCTCACATCTGTATACAACTAACAGAAAAAACATAGCTTTGTCTATATGAACGTTTGTCAGAGAAGTGATCATTTCTTTAACCATATTTAAATTTGTATCAGTAATGGTATAAGTCATGAGTCAAATTCAGAGAATACAGTATCAAAGAAGGTTTGTCTGCATCCCATCTGTTACTTTTTAAATTGCAAGAGAGAGACAGAGATCGGAGTCAAGTCTAATCTAATTGTTAGATGGTGTGATTTCTGCAGCCTCCTCACCTAAGCTTTAGCAGTCATAACCCCTCAGTTGTGCTTTTAGTATCTATAAATGCTCACAGCAAGTTGACATAATTATTATTCTACTTAATGTACAATAAATAGAAACAGAGAGATGGTCAGTGACTTATACTATAGTGAATAATTGAGGGAGCCATTTTTGACAAGACATATCACCAACTAACAGGAAGTCAGGGGACACACGTAGCAATGTCCATGGCATAGCTGGAAGGCATGGTGTGAATTCCAGATAGAAGGTCCAGTCCAAGGTCTGCCATTTCTAAACATTTTATTTATTTGTTTTTGGTTGCTCTGAGTTTCTTTCTTTAGTTGTGGCTAGTGGACGCTACTCTTCGATGCAGTGCACAGGCTTCTCATTGCAGTGGTTTCTATTGTTGTGGAACACAGGCTCTGGGCACACAACTTCAGTAGCTGGGCCTTATGGGTTTAGTTGCTCCATAGCATGTGGAATTTTCCTGGACCAAGGATCAAACCCGTGTCTTCTTCACTGGCAGGCAGATTAGTATCTACTGGACCACCAGGGAAGTTCCAACTTCTGCCACTTATGAACAGCATGAACCCAGAAAAGTTACAGAAGCTCCCTGAAATTCTCTGAATCTTAAATGCATCCTTCTTAGAAAAAGATCCACCTATTACAAAGAGCTGTGAGGGTCAGAGGTGATGCTGAATATAATGAAATTCATCAGTACAAAGAGGGAGACAATTTCTTTTCAAAAAAGAAATACTTTCTGATTAGGAATTAGCAATTCCCATATCCTCACGGCCTAGCACAGGTACATATATGGTTAGCATTTAATAAATGCTTGTTAATGGGAACGTTGGCTAGTCCACCCAGGAAACTAGATGTCAACCAGAAGTGGCAGAGCTTCACGGACATCCCTATAAATGCATTACCCTAGAAGAGTAAAGGATCCCAGACTGACATATACGGATTTGTTATTACTAGTAATTCTAGTGTAAAGGAAGTAGAAGCTCACTAGCAAGTGTTGCAGGAAGACTCTTACAGTCCCAGAGAGAGAGACAGAAGAGAAAGAGACAGAGAGAGAGAGAGAGAGAGAGAGAGAGAGAACAGGACCAGGAGAGCATGCATGTCATGCACTTACTTTATTTCTTGCCTACTTCTGCTTGGAGAAAATGCAGTCTGTGAAGATGTAGGCAGGAAACAATGACCTAGCTATGAAAAGGTGCTTGGTACAAGGTATCCAGGTTCTGACAGGAACAGTTGGCTTATCAAGTATGGTCAGCAGTCAACTTGTACTCAAAGTCAGAGCCCATGTCAGCCTCTGTGACAAATGCGTTGGCTTAGACAAATATCAGTTCCCTCTTTAAATGAAATTATGGAACAAAATCATTCCATGTTACATATTTTTTTAATGAGAAAAAAAGTTAGAAGATACTATGAAATGCAGCTTTAAAAAAGTGTATACTAATATCACAACATCTAGAAATTATAAAATTTTTATCAATTACTACACAGAACACTTCAATAATATGTCATCTTTTAATCATTAACTTCATAGTCTTGATTACCTCTTTTCCTGACAACTTCAGTAGCTGGGCCTTATGGGTTTAGTTGCTCCATAGCATGTGGAATTTTCCTGGACCAAGGATCAAACCCGTGTCTTCTTCACTGGCAGGCAGATTAGTATCTACTGGACCACCAGGGAAGTTCCAACTTCTGCCACTTATGAACAGCATGAACCCAGAAAAGTTACAGAAGCTCCCTGAAATTCTCTGAATCTTAAATGCATCCTTCTTAGAAAAAGATCCACCTATTACAAAGAGCTGTGAGGGTCAGAGGTGATGCTGAATATAATGAAATTCATCAGTACAAAGAGGGAGACAATTTCTTTTCAAAAAAGAAATACTTTCTGATTAGGAATTAGCAATTCCCATATCCTCACGGCCTAGCACAGGTACATATATGGTTAGCATTTAATAAATGCTTGTTAATGGGAACGTTGGCTAGTCCACCCAGGAAACTAGATGTCAACCAGAAGTGGCAGAGCTTCACGGACATCCCTATAAATGCATTACCCTAGAAGAGTAAAGGATCCCAGACTGACATATACGGATTTGTTATTACTAGTAATTCTAGTGTAAAGGAAGTAGAAGCTCACTAGCAAGTGTTGCAGGAAGACTCTTACAGTCCCAGAGAGAGAGACAGAAGAGAAAGAGACAGAGAGAGAGAGAGAGAGAGAGAACAGGACCAGGAGAGCATGCATGTCATGCACTTACTTTATTTCTTGCCTACTTCTGCTTGGAGAAAATGCAGTCTGTGAAGATGTAGGCAGGAAACAATGACCTAGCTATGAAAAGGTGCTTGGTACAAGGTATCCAGGTTCTGACAGGAACAGTTGGCTTATCAAGTATGGTCAGCAGTCAACTTGTACTCAAAGTCAGAGCCCATGTCAGCCTCTGTGACAAATGCGTTGGCTTAGACAAATATCAGTTCCCTCTTTAAATGAAATTATGGAACAAAATCATTCCATGTTACATATTTTTTTAATGAGAAAAAAAGTTAGAAGATACTATGAAATGCAGCTTTAAAAAAGTGTATACTAATATCACAACATCTAGAAATTATAAAATTTTTATCAATTACTACACAGAACACTTCAATAATATGTCATCTTTTAATCATTAACTTCATAGTCTTGATTACCTCTTTTCCTGACAACAATCTTGTGATATTTCCTATAGATAATAGAAAGATATTAAGTCTTTCTTGCAATGTGATTGATCAAAGAAGCCATTTCTAAATCAAACCTTTAGCAATGACAATTGTACCTGAAAGAGATCCTGAGCTATGTAAATATACTGTGGCTATTCTAAACTAGCTTGATGACTGCTCAACTCAACTTTTACTTACCCCACACTCATTGGGGCCATTTCAACACCCTGTAAGAGACAAAAGTGTGATGGAGCTCTTAATTGGTCAAAATACAAGATTTTGCAAATTTTACAAAAACACAACACCCTGTGAACATATTGCTAGAGACTTTTCAGAGGTCCTGCAAAGGCACGTGTAGATGATGGATCCTGAGGCTTGACCTTCATCCCCTTCAGCTAATCTGCCTCTACTCAGCTTGTTCTTCACCCACTAAAGGGGTTTAAAGTTAGGAAGTTGGTAATAAAGAGTTGGGGAGAGGAGGTGCTTTCCTGCCTATTGACATTGTAATAATCTTAGTTGTCCAGCCTCCCTGAAAATCAGCCTGAAATTCAAGTCTCCTCTTTAGTGTAAATTGTAGAAAAGAACATCACCTTCCCGCCAAAGCTCATGCTCTTCCACTGGTAAAGAAATTAGACTCCAAATGCCATTTCATTGATGTCTAAAAGTAACTTTAGCCTGACAAAATTACTTTGTTATCTTTGGAGAGAATTTCATGTCTCCACAGTAACGCATGAAGAAGAAGCTTCAGCACTGAGACTAGAAAGGTCTCACTGGCACCATGAGAGCTCTGTGTCACTAAATTGCACACTAAACAGGTGACACGAATATAACATGCGTGAATTTGATTGACTGTTGGGTCACCCATAGTGTTTCTTTCTATGGACTCCCTGGGACCCTGGCAGTTTAAAGGATTCTTGCTTCCTGGAGTGGCACAACATATATGTTGTTATAACCAGGGGTCGTATTTAGCCTAGGAGAAAATACGGCTTAATGTGAAATTCAGCTTATTGCCTTTCCATCTAGGCCACAAGGAAGAGGGAACTGGAGGTTCAAATGGGGACAACTTCACAAGGCAACTAAAAAAATAAAATAAAAAGTCCTTAAAACCAAACCACAACCATGCTCACACTAACCTGGCCCTGTAGAGCCCTAATTCCAGTAACACCCTTGGATTGCATCCATTCTTACCAAGGCTCTCTCCCAAGACTGAATGAGCTGAGGAGTGCCTTTTTTGCTCAAAAGAGACACTGAAGAACAGATTCAGCAATATGGCAAAACCCTTGGTCCTTGTGGGCAGAAGGAGCCCTGTGCATGGCTACAAAGGACAGATTGATTCTTCCTGACTCATGAGTCTTAGGTTGATAGTTTATCCATGATACCTAGTTACTAAAATTCACCTTTCCTCAAGCGAATCTCTTAAAGGCCACTTCCATATTGAAATATAACAGGTGCATTTTATGTTACATGTGTGTATTTATGATTTTATATTCCATATGTTTTCTATAACTCTAATGCATGATGCAGCCAGGAAATTCATTTTACTAAGGACATAAACAGACATCTAATCTCAAAAGCATCTAATTGGCCAGGGAAAACAGTCTAGGTATGAAACAAGCCATCTGAAAGAAATATATTCCTCACTATTTAAGTTGAAAAATGTGTTTGTTGACACATACACATCTTTGGACAAGGTCATCTAAGATAAAGTGTTGGATATTATATGTGGCAATGAAAAGTGACAAAATAAGGGAAAACATATGTAATATCATCCCTTTTTTCTGGTTTTTGAGTGGCTAGTCAAAAATAATTTTATGCCAGCCATTAATGCATTATATTTTTGTTGTATTTTAAAGATATTGTAAAAACAAGCAGTAAATAGCAAAAACATTGTCGAACATTGCTTAATCTGTTCATGATTAAGTGATAAAATTTGCATCAGGTCAGTGGAAAAAGGCAATAATGAGCCACAAATGCTTTAAAGTCAATAAACTATCTTTTAGCATGCTCTTTCTTCTATAGTTCCATTTTAATTGTAATAATAACTTCTTTAGTTTCTTCACAAAAAGGAGGTAATTGAAAAGTGATTTGTTCTCAGCATGTACTGTGGTTTCTTAATACAATTTAGAAACTCTATTTTTTCTTACCTTTTATTTAAATACTGGATAAAATATAAAAAACCAAAACACATTCATGTAAAATTGTGGCGGGTTTTCAAAGCTTTCATGTGCA
Source organism: Tragulus kanchil (assembly GCA_022376925.1). Classification (NCBI taxonomy): domain Eukaryota; kingdom Metazoa; phylum Chordata; class Mammalia; order Artiodactyla; family Tragulidae; genus Tragulus; species Tragulus kanchil. The sequence continues at coordinate 84,237,275 of JAIOJX010000002.1, read as the reverse complement.
TACAAATTACAGAATAATAATAATTAAAAAAGATAAGTATATAGAGATTAGATAGATCGCGCCCTCTTCTGGTAAATCAGTATATTTCAAATGTGGAATATGTGGTATTTGATTTAGCTTTAATCTTCCATAGAAATAAATTTTACTATAAAATATTTTAAATAGATTAAAATTAATTAGAAGAGTTCTCAAGCTGAATCTGACATGGCAACTTTAAAATAGGATCTCTGTTTTTTTTCTTTTTTGACCTTTGGTAAGTAGTGAAATTGTTTTTACTCTAAAACCACTTCAACTATTCCCTGCATGTCTTGCATATAATTACAATTCAGGTTGCAATTTGAGATGTTTGGGGTGAAGCGTTATATTTGGGTGCAGTGAGGAACATATTGAAGCAGAAATATGCTTTTCAACTACTTTATAAAGAAGTCCAAAAGAAGACACTTTGAAGATTCACTTTCTGGAGAAACATGTTCTATGTGATAAATTTTGAAAAAAAAAAGCCATCCTGAAAAGAAAAATATATTCCTCACTATTTAAGTTGAAAAATGTGTTTGTTGACACATACACATCTTTGGACAAGGTCATCTAAGATAAAGTGTTGGATATTATATGTGGCAATGAAAAGTGACAAAATAAGGGAAAACATATGTAATATCATCCCTTTTTTCTGGTTTTTGAGTGGCTAGTCAAAAATAATTTTATGCCAGCCATTAATGCATTATATTTTTGTTGTATTTTAAAGATATTGTAAAAACAAGCAGTAAATAGCAAAAACATTGTCGAACATTGCTTAATCTGTTCATGATTAAGTGATAAAATTTGCATCAGGTCAGTGGAAAAAGGCAATAATGAGCCACAAATGCTTTAAAGTCAATAAACTATCTTTTAGCATGCTCTTTCTTCTATAGTTCCATTTTAATTGTAATAATAACTTCTTTAGTTTCTTCACAAAAAGGAGGTAATTGAAAAGTGATTTGTTCTCAGCATGTACTGTGGTTTCTTAATACAATTTAGAAACTCTATTTTTTCTTACCTTTTATTTAAATACTGGATAAAATATAAAAAACCAAAACACATTCATGTAAAATTGTGGCGGGTTTTCAAAGCTTTCATGTGCATACAAATTACAGAATAATAATAATTAAAAAAAAGATAAGTATATAGAGATTAGATAGATCGCGCCCTCTTCTGGTAAATCAGTATATTTCAAATGTGGAATATGTGGTATTTGATTTAGCTTTAATCTTCCATAGAAATAAATTTTACTATAAAATATTTTAAATAGATTAAAATTAATTAGAAGAGTTCTCAAGCTGAATCTGACATGGCAACTTTAAAATAGGATCTCTGTTTTTTTTTTCTTTTTTGACCTTTGGTAAGTAGTGAAATTGTTTTTACTCTAAAACCACTTCAACTATTCCCTGCATGTCTTGCATATAATTACAATTCAGGTTGCAATTTGAGATGTTTGGGGTGAAGCGTTATATTTGGGTGCAGTGAGGAACATATTGAAGCAGAAATATGCTTTTCAACTACTTTATAAAGAAGTCCAAAAGAAGACACTTTGAAGATTCACTTTCTGCTGAGATTTTTGATTAATTTTTCCTCTTATTTAGCTGGGCAGATGCATGAGTGGAGAATTACACGACAGAACATGTTACAATCTAAGGAAAACATACACTTTAGTACAAATGATGAAAATCGACAAATTTTTTTCTTCTGTCTTATTTCACTTGGTCATTACTTAGAGTCATTGATTTATGAATGGATTGTGTTTAAAGTCAATTTATAAATCATTGATTTGGAATTAAGTCCCCCCTGACCCTGAGAGAATCAAGGATGTCAAAGGTGGTTAGTCTCTTTACTAGTTAATTAAAAAGTCTAAAAAAGATGTAATGTAGGAGAAAGGGTAGACTGCTACTTGATTACCTAGTATAAGAGAGAAGAGTCATCCAGGAATACCTTAGGAGGCTCCTTGGAAGGAGGAAAGGCTATAGTTCCGAGGATATAGTTTGCAGAGAAGCTCCAGATTGAAAGTGTGCTATGTGTTGAGAAATTAAGAGAAAGTCCAGGCACTGTCACAGAAGACCAGAACTTTGGAGAAAATGTAATCCAAGTGACCATCCCAGAGTCAGCCAGAGAACTGCTGAAAAAGCTCTGCCTTCTGTAAACTCTTGTCTTCTGCCCCCTTGCTCAAGTAGTGGGAAGGCTAGTGCCCTCTAGAGGTTCATTCTCAAAATTTATTTTGTGTCTGAGGAATTATTTAGTTTCATAATTTGTTTAGAGGAGGAAATGGCAATCCACTCCACTGTTCTTACTTGGAAGATCCCATGGACAGAGGAGCCTGGTGGGTTATAGTCAATGGGGTCACAAAAGAGTTGAAAACAATGCAGCAACTAAACAACAACAACAAGAGTTTAACTGAGGCGTGGGGAAAATGCTCTTGGCCTGGTGTGGCCTGTGGCCAGCAATAATAGACAACCATGAACCTCACTATTCAAAGTGGGATCTCAAAGTGTTTTTCTAAACAAAATATGTCTCTCCTTCCAAGTGCTACATTAAGGATCTCTTTAATCATCTGTATTTGCTGTATATACATGTTAATTAGTATTTTAAGCCTGGATTGAGAAGCTTACCATTATTTCTGGCCTTGTTTCTTCAGGAAAAAAAAAATGAGAGAGAAGGAGAAGGGAAACCAGAAGCATAGGAATAGGAGGAGGAGGGGAAGGGGGAGGGAAGCGAGAGGAAAGGGAAGGGGGAAGAGGACAAAAATAAAGGAATACAAATTTCACATGTTTGTGCGTGTGTGTGCATCTGTGTACTCAGTCGCTCAGTTGTGTCCAACTCTAAGCAGGCAACTCCATGGATGTAGTCTTCCAGGTTCCTCTGTTCATGGAATTTTCCAGGCAAAAATATTGGAGTTGGTTGCCATTTCCTACTCCAAGGGATCTTCCTTACCCAGGAATTGAACAGACGTCTCTTGCATCTCCAGCATTGGCAGACAAATTCTTTACCACTGAGCTACTGGGGAAGACCATATGTATGTACGCATACACATATGTTTTTAACCATTATTTATTTGCAAATATCAAATGTAAAACTATGACTAAGAAAACACTCAATGGAATATCCATGCATAAAATTAGTTCACAAATGAAACATAAAGTGTGCCTACTCTGTCAATACATTTTTCTTCTGATGAAATGAAGAGAACTGTCAAAATTAAATAAACATCCTATAAAGAAACTGTTTTAACATTGGCAAAAGTATACAACACTTGTAAGATTTTAATGAAAAGTTTGAAAATTTTAAACACAGTACTTAGAATATTAAAAAGAAATTCATTAAAAAAATAAAGTTCTAGGGCTTCCCTGGTGGTCCACAGTGTAAAGAGTCCTCTTTTCAGTGCAAGGGACACTGGTTCGATCCCTGGTGGGGGAAGATCCCACATACTGGCTGGACTGGTGTGTCCAATTACCAGCCAGTGCTCTGGAGCGCATGTGCCCAGAGCAGGTGCTTTGCAGCGAGAGAGGCCACTGTATTGGGAGGTCCACACCGGCGAAAGAATTAAGATAGATGAAAATAAGTAAATGAAAGACCAATAAAAGTGACCAAAAAAAAAAAGTTCTAGTTAATAATACATATAACACTTGTTATATGTATTATTACATACATATAACATTTGGAGGCTATTAAATAAACATACTGTTTGGACTTAAAAATCCATATGAACTTAAAATTGGAGATTGGTATATTAATTAATTTGAAATAAAGACGGAATGCACTAGCCAACTTTTGAAGAAAAAATTAATTGAAAATAAAAGATGGTCTTGAGAACAATGCTGAATAACCAAACATTTGAATTCAGTGAAGGTATAAACATTTGAATTCAGTGAAGGCATTCGTACTTATTTTTTTGGAAAAAAAATTATTATTACGGCTTTTATCAATTGAACAGTAGCTGGCATCTTTCACTGACTAGTACATTTATACCAAAAGTAATGAAACTGACTATGTATCATAGAGGGGATTTCAGACTCCTTTCTTTACGTGAATGAAATTTTATCAGAGACATGGGAAATGCAAAGACTTCATGAAATTTCATTAATAAAGTTAATAATTGTTTGAAAATACCATAGTATTGTCATAAACTAATAAATAAGCCATATTTATTATAGAACAGTGGTGCGGTGGTGGTTTAGTTGCTAAATTGTGTCTTATTTATTGTTTTTAAATCATCTGATATAGTCTGCAGAGCCCTGAGATGGCATGTTGATATAGAATCCTTTATTAGTTCACCTTTATTCCAATCTGATATCTGTTTTTTTATCAGAAATTAAAGGTAGAGTTCTCAGGGTATTTTTCTTTTTTAAATTTTGGCCTCTTTTATTGGGATTTCATTTATTTATTTTCATCCAGCTTTGTTCTTTGGCCTGTGTGGGACTCCCCATTGCAGTGGCCTCTCTCGCTGCAGAGCACCGGCTCCAGGCGCATGCTCTCCAGAGCGCTTGCTCATAATTGGACACACCGGTCCAGTCGCTGCACAGTATGTGGGATCTTCCCGGGCCAGAAATCGAACCAGTGCCCCTTGCACTGCAAGGCAAACTCTTTACCCACTGTACCACCAAGAAAGTCGAGTTCTCAGGTTATTTTTAAGAACTAGAGGCTTACTGGTTGTGTTGAGGTACAATGTGATTCTAGGTAGGAATAAAACATTTTCTGCTATATTTACAAAAATCTGTGTGTATAACAAACACTTCTTTTGAAATGACAAAGGTTTCTAACATAATATCAAGAGTTAGTTTGGTGCTACGTTTAAAAATAAAGCTCAGTTTATTTATGAGATTAATCATGTTTCCTTAAACAGTTAGTAATTGTTCTTGGTACAATATCCTTACTTGAATTAAGGTTATTCCTAACTTTCTCTTATTACATACAAATGACTCATTGATATGTTATTATTTGCCCCAATACTTTCCTATTTTGCCTGATTATCTTTATTTTATTCAAGAGTTTTATTATATGTTCAATAATCATCAGATTACTTCATTTTGTCTTCCAAGGTATCCAGTTCAGAGAATTTTTAGATAGAAATACATAATCACATTATAAATTATTTTCCTTTTATTTCTCATTGCTGTTAGAAGAATATCACATTTATTTTTTAATCATTAAGTTTTCAAGTTATTCTTAAATGATACAGGAAACTCACCAGTGATAAAAAGAAACAAGCTATCAATTCACACAAAAACATGGCAAAAAAGATAAATCTTTCCTAAATTCTGATCAAAACCTCCCCTCATTTTATATAGTTTGTCACATTCTTGGAAAATTCAGTGTATGCTAAAACTGTACAGAAATAGTCTATGTTTTATCTAAGAGGAAGGTTTTAGTTCGCATAACTATAAATTGATTTTTCACCTATGTGAAAATCTAGCAAGACGTTTGAAAGACACATATAACCAGAAAAATATTCTTTAAACTGAAGATTGTCCTAAAAATTGGGCTAGTGACTTGCTAGATTATATCAAATTTCTTTTCCACTTTTTAAAGTAATTTTATCACTATTTTATTTAAATTGTCAGTGACTATATATGATGTGATTATGATACAACTTGTATAAATTTTTATTTACTTCAAAACTAAAAAACTCTACAATTTTGTAAAACAAAGATACCATAATTTTTAAAAATCAAAGAAAAGTAAACAAAATTAATTTTGTCTAGGTTTACCCACTGTACCACCAAGAAAGTCGAGTTCTCAGGTTATTTTTAAGAACTAGAGGCTTACTGGTTGTGTTGAGGTACAATGTGATTCTAGGTAGGAATAAAACATTTTCTGCTATATTTACAAAAATCTGTGTGTATAACAAACACTTCTTTTGAAATGACAAAGGTTTCTAACATAATATCAAGAGTTAGTTTGGTGCTACGTTTAAAAATAAAGCTCAGTTTATTTATGAGATTAATCATGTTTCCTTAAACAGTTAGTAATTGTTCTTGGTACAATATCCTTACTTGAATTAAGGTTATTCCTAACTTTCTCTTATTACATACAAATGACTCATTGATATGTTATTATTTGCCCCAATACTTTCCTATTTTGCCTGATTATCTTTATTTTATTCAAGAGTTTTATTATATGTTCAATAATCATCAGATTACTTCATTTTGTCTTCCAAGGTATCCAGTTCAGAGAATTTTTAGATAGAAATACATAATCACATTATAAATTATTTTCCTTTTATTTCTCATTGCTGTTAGAAGAATATCACATTTATTTTTTAATCATTAAGTTTTCAAGTTATTCTTAAATGATACAGGAAACTCACCAGTGATAAAAAGAAACAAGCTATCAATTCACACAAAAACATGGCAAAAAAAAGATAAATCTTTCCTAAATTCTGATCAAAACCTCCCCTCATTTTATATAGTTTGTCACATTCTTGGAAAATTCAGTGTATGCTAAAACTGTACAGAAATAGTCTATGTTTTATCTAAGAGGAAGGTTTTAGTTCGCATAACTATAAATTGATTTTTCACCTATGTGAAAATCTAGCAAGACGTTTGAAAGACACATATAACCAGAAAAATATTCTTTAAACTGAAGATTGTCCTAAAAATTGGGCTAGTGACTTGCTAGATTATATCAAATTTCTTTTCCACTTTTTAAAGTAATTTTATCACTATTTTATTTAAATTGTCAGTGACTATATATGATGTGATTATGATACAACTTGTATAAATTTTTATTTACTTCAAAACTAAAAAACTCTACAATTTTGTAAAACAAAGATACCATAATTTTTAAAAAATCAAAGAAAAGCTAAAAATTACCAAGATATTAATTTGATTTTTGTACAAAGAAATTTATAAAACCCAATTAAATGAATATTCTTTTCATACTGAGCCTTGAAATATGTCTCACATAGTTAGGGAATCTGAACATGTACAGGGCAAGCTGGCCTTTATTTACTCATCATAAAGATACCAGTCATGTTTTTAGGATTAACATTATATGTAAAATATTTACCACAGTGCCTGATTTATAGACACAGTTTAGGATCTAGGAATAGAAAAAGGAGAATAGGTAAAAACTCAGAAAATCAGACTTAAGTATAGATTGTAATTATTAATAATGTATCTGTATTTGTTCATTAATTGCAAGAAATTCACAAATATCAGATGTTTATGTGAGAAATCGATTATGAGGTATACAGGAACATTTGTACCATCATCACAATTCTTATTGAGATATAGTTGATGTATATTATATAAATTACAAGTATATATGAAAAAACTGTTCTTAAAATAGATGTTTAAGAAATGTCTTAAATCATAGATTTTTTTTTCTCTAAATAACATAATCGAATGAAAAGTACTAGGAGTTTTTAGAGAAATGATGAATCAAAGACTGGTCCACAATAAATGTAAGATAAACTTGGAATATTTGTTTTTCCATAAAGTAGGAAAGCATTCCCCTCCAAGAACTCCATAACAATAGCAACAAGATATAGATGAGAACCTGTCAGGAGGAAACAGGAGTCAATGTGAAAATGCTTCCAAATGTCAGAAATGTGATCATTTGAACAAACCCATAAATCATGATACAACTGAGTTATAACCCAGAGAATAAAATAAATATCCCCAATCCCACAATGTTATAAACAAATCACTGAATAAACAAATAAATGGACCCTTACTGAAGAAGTCCAAGAAAAATATTTAGATAGGCTCACCTCCAGGAAAAGAATTCTCAAAGGAAAGTGGAGCTTAATGCCTCTCATCAGAGTTTGAGCTTATATTGGTGACTTGCTTCTAAAGAATCAAGCATGTAAAGGGGAAAGTAGTATTAGTAACTTCGCAGAAAAACCTGGCAGACATCACTTTCACCTAGTGATAAAATCAAACCAGTGGAGACTCATCATGTTGATACCAGGTAAATCCTGATAATACATAAGGACACCTTAGCCTCTGGTATTTGTTCCCCAAACCCATGAAAGCACTTACTCACGAGAAAATATCAGACAAACACAGATCTGGAGACAACCTAAACAGTACATGTCAAAAACTCTCAACTTACAAAAAAAGAAGAAAAGATTGTTAATTGTCAGAGTTCAGAGGAGTGTAAGGAGGCATGATGAGCAAATGCAGTTGGTGTCCTGGGTAAGATCCTGGAACAGAAAGAAGATAATAGAGAAAAACTGGTGAAATGTTAATGAGGGCTGTAGTTTCCTTAGTAGTAGACATCAGTGGTAGTTTCTTAGTTTTGACAAGTGTGTCCTGGTTATGTAAAATTGTCACCATTATAGGAAGCTGAGTGAAGAGTACGTGGTGTGTGTGCTCAGTTGCTCAGTTACGTCTGACTCTCTTCGGTCTCATGGTCTGTAGCCCCCCACGCTCCTCTGTCTGTGGAATTTTCCAGACAGATATACTGGAGAAGGCTGCCATTTCCTACTCCAGGGGATCTTCCTGACCCTGGGGTCAAACCAGAGTCTCTTGTGCCTCCTACATGTTTAGGCAAATTTTGTACCACTGTGCCACCTCAAATCAGATAAAGGTAATTCCCAAGTAATTCCCAATTTTTTTTGCAACAGACATGACAAACCACTTGTTTTGAATTCTTGTAAACATTTATGAATTCAGTGAGTCCCTTACAGAGATTTTATAGTCTGAAAATTACAGGACATTTATTCAGTAGCATAGGTATACAAACAACGTTTATGCCAGTGTTATTTTCTTCGCCTGAAATTTTATGAGTTCCAGCTTCAACTTTAAATGGCAGGAGGGTATACATGACTCATAACATTTTTTTTAACTTCATTTAGTAGTTATTGTCTTAAACAGAAACTCAAGTTTTCATAGTCAATGCTGAAATCCTAGGAAATCAGTTTTCTGTTTTGAAGAATTTTACAAGAAAGAACTGTTCTAAATGATCACATTGACAGACAGAAAGAGACAGAAAGATATTGAGAGTGGAATACAGTTCTTTCATTTCCCTACTACCAAAAATCCTCCCTTGGCTTTTGGTGCTTTCCCCACCTGCCTTCACAGAAATGTGTTTATTATAATCACGTGATGAATGTGTTCTGTAAAGAGGTTTCCATGACACAGCAAGCTAATTAAAAAGAGCAATATGCTGTTATTCTTATGGGTCATGCCCTGTTGATGCCTTCAGTAAGAGAAACAAGAAGGTTCAGCCCACAGGAAAAATTAGAACCAGATGGTTAATAAAGACCCTATTCTGACACATAGGCATGGAGTTATGAGATTGACAAATAGATTTATTTTCTAAATAGACTCTTTTCTCCAAACAAGCGGGGTATTCTCTATCTCTACCTATTTTCACAGATCCCTGCTTAGAGTTTATCTTGAACCTTCAGGGACCTATCACTTATGACAGTGTTTTCAGAGTCTCTCCATTTTCTCGCATCTGCCAGCTGTTTTTCTCCACCTCAGCCACAGCTGGTCTATTCATCTGCTTTTTGCTCAAGTTATTGAAAGACCTGACCTTAGTTTGCCTTGTGAGATTTCTCATTAACAGTGAAAGTGTGCTTTTGCCATGCATTTCACGGTTTACTCTTTTCCAGTGAGAAAAAGAAAACGGCTTTCACGATGCAATTAAAACAGGTTTTTATTAAAATAGTAATTACCATTTTCTTCCTTTTTAATGGGATTTTATCTTTTTTAATGTGGTGACACAGGTTCATAACAGTATATATTTCCTCATGGGCGATAATACATTCGTACTTTTAAATACATTCTAGTGCACAAAACTTTTGCAGAATTCTTTTTTCAGCCTCACAACTCTGTGCCTTGCCTCTGTTCCTCAGGCAACCACAATTCGAACACATGTCCCTGGAATCCATGACGTTTGTCATTTATACAGTTATAGATCTAAATATAACATGCAGTGTTATTTCATCACATAAACTTTCCATAGTTAGTAGTACACTGTACATATTTTTGAGCAACCAACTTTTTAATTTCACATATATATTCTTAACATCTCCCTACGCAGATGCCTGTAGCGCTAGTTGATTTGATTTAATGGTTATATTGTTTCCCATTACAGGAATGGGAAATTATTGTATCAGGAATAAACATATTGCACAGTTTTCCTTTTTCTAGTCATTGGCGTTTAGAATGTTTCCTGATCCGTGAAGAATAGAGCAATGGCCGGTCTTTTACAGGTCTTCTGGGCACAGACATGGCTTTTTTTTCAGGATATACTCTTAGAGGTGGAACTGCTAGATTGATCAATCTATCTAAATTGCATTATATACATCTATATACAATTTTAAAAATAGAGATAGAATTCAGGTAATACAATCACCATTTAAAATTTTTTTCTTTTAATTATGAAAGTATGATAATACATTTATAGGAGACTTGGAAAACACAGAACAAATTGCATATATTACAATTATTTTTTTCAAGTAGGTAAATTAAGTTTTTATTGGAGTTTTAATATCAAACTCTCAACACTTGATAGAATGAGTAGAAAGAAAAGTAATACAGAGTAGGCCTGAGAAACACTATGAACCAATTCAACATATTTAAGATCCATGTAATTTTCACACAGTAGAAGCATACAAGTTCTATTGACGTTCCCATACATTATAAACCGAAAAACACTGGGAGGTATTCAAGGACATAAAACAAGATTCAACAATATCATGGTCTAAAGGTATTGAAATCATACAGTGTATGTTCTCTTATCATTGTGGAATTATGTTAAAAATCAATACCAAAATATATTTGAGAATAACCCACCTGTTTTCAAGTGCAATGTTGTATTTACCAAATTAGATGTTTGACTTAGTCATTAAACGGCTTAATAAAATTAAAAGACTGAAAAATGGGTGATTGCAGAGAAGAAAATTAATATCTCATTTTAATATTAATTTCTCATGTAAATGAGAGATGAGTAAGTGAAAAACTAGTATCAAAATGACATATTAATAACAAAGATACATTTTAAACCCCATATTTTTGGAAAAATGTCCACTTTTAAATGATGGATAATATTCACCATTCTAATGTGATTTACACTAATATTTTGAGCCCCAAATAGTTAGTAGTACACTGTACATATTTTGAGCAACCAACTTTTTAATTTCACATATATATTCTTAACATCTCCCTACGCAGATGCCTGTAGCGCTAGTTGATTTGATTTAATGGTTATATTGTTTCCCATTACAGGAATGGGAAATTATTGTATCAGGAATAAACATATTGCACAGTTTTCCTTTTTCTAGTCATTGGCGTTTAGAATGTTTCCTGATCCGTGAAGAATAGAGCAATGGCCGGTCTTTTACAGGTCTTCTGGGCACAGACATGGCTTTTTTTTCAGGATATACTCTTAGAGGTGGAACTGCTAGATTGATCAATCTATCTAAATTGCATTATATACATCTATATACAATTTTAAAAATAGAGATAGAATTCAGGTAATACAATCACCATTTAAAATTTTTTTCTTTTAATTATGAAAGTATGATAATACATTTATAGGAGACTTGGAAAACACAGAACAAATTGCATATATTACAATTATTTTTTTCAAGTAGGTAAATTAAGTTTTTATTGGAGTTTTAATATCAAACTCTCAACACTTGATAGAATGAGTAGAAAGAAAAGTAATACAGAGTAGGCCTGAGAAACACTATGAACCAATTCAACATATTTAAGATCCATGTAATTTTCACACAGTAGAAGCATACAAGTTCTATTGACGTTCCCATACATTATAAACCGAAAAACACTGGGAGGTATTCAAGGACATAAAACAAGATTCAACAATATCATGGTCTAAAGGTATTGAAATCATACAGTGTATGTTCTCTTATCATTGTGGAATTATGTTAAAAATCAATACCAAAATATATTTGAGAATAACCCACCTGTTTTCAAGTGCAATGTTGTATTTACCAAATTAGATGTTTGACTTAGTCATTAAACGGCTTAATAAAATTAAAAGACTGAAAAAATGGGTGATTGCAGAGAAGAAAATTAATATCTCATTTTAATATTAATTTCTCATGTAAATGAGAGATGAGTAAGTGAAAAACTAGTATCAAAATGACATATTAATAACAAAGATACATTTTAAACCCCATATTTTTGGAAAAAAATGTCCACTTTTAAATGATGGATAATATTCACCATTCTAATGTATGCAATTCAGTGATTTTTAGGATTTACACTATTGTGCACCCATCATTATTATTTGATTCCAGAACATTTCATCACCCCAGAAAGAAATTCATAACTGTTCATAATCATTCCTAATTTCCCCTTCCTCCTATCCACTGACAATCACTAGTATATTTTCTGACCCTTTAGACTTGCCTATTTGGGGCATTTCATTTGAATGAAATCATATACTGTGTGGTCTTTTCTGTCTGGCTCTTTCACTTGGCTTAATGTTTTCAAAGTTCATCCATGCCATAGCAAATATAAGTACTTCATTCATTTTTATGCATAAATAACACTTTATGGTACAGATATCCTATATTTTACTTATCCATTTACCAGCTTCAGGACATTTGGGTTGTTTTCAATTTTCTGGATATTGTGAATAATGCTGCAATGAACACTTAAGTACAAGATTGTATGTGGGTACATGTCCTACCAGAATCACGTCCAAAACACTAACAACACTGAATGTTGGCAAAGGTACAGAGTAATAGAACCTCTCATTCATTGCTAGCTGAAATGAAAAATAATTCAGCCACTTTGGAAGACAGATCATCAGTTTTCTACAAAATTAATTATGCTCATACTATATGAATTAGAAATTGCACTTTCAGGTATTTACTCAACTTATTTGAAAATATGCTCACCCCCAAACCTACATGTGAATGTTTAGAGTGGATTTATTCAAAATCACCAAAAACCATGAAGTAACCAAGATGTCTTTTAACAGGTATGTGGATAAATCATGGCAGCCCTATAGTGGAACACTTTTAAGTGATATTAAAAAATGAGCTTGCACTGGTGAAAAGACATTATGGAAACAAATGCATATTGCAAAACGAAAGAAAGCAGTGTAGAAGCTTACATACTGTGTGAATCCAGTGATATTGTATTCTGGAAAAGAAAAACTACAGAAATAGGGAAAGTATTAATGGTTGCTAAGGTTTGGAAGAAGGAGGGAATGGTTGAATTAGAGAAATAAAAATACACATTTAGGGCTTCCTTGGTGATCCAGTGGGTAAAGAGTCCACCTTGTAGTGAAGGGGCACCAGTTCGATCCCTAGCCGGGAGGATCCCAAGTGCTGCGGAGCAGCTGGACTGGGTGTGTCCAATTACGAGCCAGCGCTCTGGAGGCATGTGCTCAGAGCTGGTGCTCTGCAGCGAGAGAGGTCACTGTGATGGGAGGCTCACATAAGCCACAGAATAAAGATGGATGAAAATACCTGGATAAAAAATAAATAGAAGGGGCCAAAATTTAAAAAAACACATATTTAGGGTGGTAAAACGATTTTCTATGATACAATTAATGAAACAAAACCCAACGGGTTTAACGGGCACAAATAATGAACTTTAATGTTTTCAAAGTTCATCCATGCCATAGCAAATATAAGTACTTCATTCATTTTTATGCATAAATAACACTTTATGGTACAGATATCCTATATTTTACTTATCCATTTACCAGCTTCAGGACATTTGGGTTGTTTTCAATTTTCTGGATATTGTGAATAATGCTGCAATGAACACTTAAGTACAAGATTGTATGTGGGTACATGTCCTACCAGAATCACGTCCAAAACACTAACAACACTGAATGTTGGCAAAGGTACAGAGTAATAGAACCTCTCATTCATTGCTAGCTGAAATGAAAAATAATTCAGCCACTTTGGAAGACAGATCATCAGTTTTCTACAAAATTAATTATGCTCATACTATATGAATTAGAAATTGCACTTTCAGGTATTTACTCAACTTATTTGAAAATATGCTCACCCCCAAACCTACATGTGAATGTTTAGAGTGGATTTATTCAAAATCACCAAAAACCATGAAGTAACCAAGATGTCTTTTAACAGGTATGTGGATAAATCATGGCAGCCCTATAGTGGAACACTTTTAAGTGATATTAAAAAATGAGCTTGCACTGGTGAAAAGACATTATGGAAACAAATGCATATTGCAAAACGAAAGAAAGCAGTGTAGAAGCTTACATACTGTGTGAATCCAGTGATATTGTATTCTGGAAAAGAAAAACTACAGAAATAGGGAAAGTATTAATGGTTGCTAAGGTTTGGAAGAAGGAGGGAATGGTTGAATTAGAGAAATAAAAATACACATTTAGGGCTTCCTTGGTGATCCAGTGGGTAAAGAGTCCACCTTGTAGTGAAGGGGCACCAGTTCGATCCCTAGCCGGGAGGATCCCAAGTGCTGCGGAGCAGCTGGACTGGGTGTGTCCAATTACGAGCCAGCGCTCTGGAGGCATGTGCTCAGAGCTGGTGCTCTGCAGCGAGAGAGGTCACTGTGATGGGAGGCTCACATAAGCCACAGAATAAAGATGGATGAAAATACCTGGATAAAAAATAAATAGAAGGGGCCAAAATTTAAAAAAACACATATTTAGGGTGGTAAAACGATTTTCTATGATACAATTAATGAATCAAAACCCAAAGGGTTTAACAGGCACAAATAATGAACTTTAATGTACACAAGTTTAAGAAAATAATTTCTGAGGTATTTTGAAAGTGAAAGACTTTCAGACTGTGAATCTAATTTATTATTTGTGTATGGAAAAAGCCTATTGGAAGGATAAGGGGAAACTGGTAACCTAAGTAACTTGGAGATAATTGGATTCTGTAAGTGTTAATCACTCAGTCCTGTTAGACTCTTTTTGAACCTATGGACCATAGCCCTCAAGGCTCCTCTATCCATGGAATTCTCAAGGCAAGAATTTGAGTGGGTTGGCATTTCCGTGTCCAGGGATTGAACCGGGGTCTCCCATATTGCTGACAGATTCTTTATTGTCTGAGCCACCAGATTCTGTAAGACTAAAGACAAAAAGAACTGCACATAGACACTCAGAACTCGTAAGCACTCTAGTTCATGAAGTTATCTCCCATGGGAGTATAGGTTAACAATTCCAACACTGTTGTAGTACGTGCTTAATTACTCAGTTGTGTCTGACTCTTTGAGACTCCTTGGATTGTAATCTACTAGGCTCCTCTGTCCATGGGATTTTTTGGGCAAGAACACTAGAGTGGGTTGGCATTTCCTTCTCCAGGGGGTCTTCCTAACTCAAGACTGAACCTGCATCTCCTATGTCTCCTGCATTGCAAGCGGATTTTTTACCCACTGAGCCATCAGGGAAGCCCATTTAGAACTGAAAAATCAGCTCATTGGTAGATTGTGGGAGCCAGATTTTCTCACTGTTGGAGGAGGACATTACAAATAAGCAAAGAGAGGAGGCTGGATAACACCAACACGTGGGACTGGATAACAATTACAGACCTCAGTGTAAACTCAGGTTTAGTTTAACACAGACATAGATAGCTACATATGTGAGTATTTCTACATGTGTTTATGTAAACAAGTTAGTATATAAACACATATATTTCTTTGCTTCATTTGCTGCAAGAGTCTAAAGTCAACAACTGCCCAGTCACAATGATCATATTCAATACATAGCTCTTGGTTTCTATTACAAAGAAAGGAATCAGGGCACCAAAGAAAAGGGGGTGCTTCTACCACTGAAACAGAAAATATACAAGCTGAGCTGGAGCTTTTATATTATGACTCATAATGCCATAAAATGAGAAGGTGATAACAAGAGATACATGGATTATATCCATAGGGATTATATGGATTATAACCCCAAACAAAACATGAATATTCATGAACACATACTTATATGAATACATAATTTAAGAAATTAATAAGCAGAGGAGAAATGACAAATCTCCTATGCAGAGTCAAAGTAGTTTATCTAGATAGTCACCACACTTTTTTTTAAGATTGTCACCATTTTCATTGATTATAATCAAGTCCATATGTCTCTGGATACATGAACTTAGAATGGTCATAGCAAAAAAATAAAATAAAATAAAAATGATAGATCTCACCCAAAATTTAAAATTTCTGCTCATCAGAAAAATTATTGAGAAAATAAATAAGTAATTTGGCAGAGGAAATATATAACAAAGAACTAAATCAAATACGTGTGCTCAGTAGCTCAGTCAAGTCTGACCATTTACAACTGGGCCTGTCAGGCTCCGCTGTCCACAGGATTCTTCAGACGAGAATACTGGAGGGGGCTGTCATTTCCTCCAGGGGATATTCCCACAGGGATTGACCTGCGACTCTTGCAACTCCTGCATTGGAAGGCAGATTTTTTACCACTAACACCACATATCAAATACATATGTATTTAAAATATCTAGCACTTAATAATAAACAAATTACTGAAAATGAGTGAAGGATTAGACCACACTTCACAAAAGAATATATATGATTAGCAACAAAATTTTAAGTGGTCAGTAGAACTAAACATTAAGTAAACTAAAGCTAAAACCTCAAGAAAACATTTCACACCAACCAGAGGGCTAAAATTTAACACTGATAATACCAAATGTTGACAATGTTTTTAGAGTTCTGGAACTCTCCCACACTGTTGGTACGCATATAAGGCGACATCACCACTTTAGGGAAATCTTGCAGTTTCTAATAAAACTAACATTACTTCTTCTTAAAGCCCAGCACTTTTACTCCTAGACATTTACTCAAGAAAAATGAAATCATATTTTTCGCAAAAGTTTTGTAGAAGTATGCTCTTATCAGCTCTAGTCAAGAAACCCCAAATAGAAAATGACCAGTGTCCACAGTCATTCAATGGAATGGCATTCAGTAAGAAAAGGAAATGAAATAGTGATACACAGCAACATAAATTAGTTTCCAAACCATGCTGGGTGAAATAAGTAGTATAGAAAAGAGCCCATGCCAAGTGTCTCTGTATGACATTTCGACCAGGTATAAGTGGCAATTCACTCTACCTGCAGAATCCCCATGGACAGAGGAGCCTGGGGATTACAGTCCATAACGTTGCACAGAGTTGGACACAACTGAAGTGACTTAGCACACCTGCACTACTTATATTTGGAGCTTCCCTGGTGACTCAGATGGTAAAGAATCTACCTGCAGTGCAGGATACCCGGGTTCAATCCCTGGGTTGTGAAGATCCCCTGCAGAAGGAAATGGCAGCTCATTCCAGTATTCTAGCCTGGAGAATCCCATGGACAGAGCACTCATATCTGCATCAATAAAATGAGAAAAAATGAGATATATTAATGATGGGCAAAGAGATGAATATATGTTTAAGATATATAGCAAAATTTTAATAGCTATATCTAGGTTATGAATAAATGTTCACTCTAAAAAATGTCTTTCAATTATGTTTGAATTTTTTCATAAAATACTTGGAAAAGTTGCCCCTGAATAGTAGCTACAATACATCTTCAGTTAAGAATATGTTCTCTGTTCTCAGAGTATATCAGAATTTGAAGAAATTGTGCATCAAGAAAATAAAAAAGAATTTGCTGTGGTTTGTCTTCTGACAGAGCTCTCAGATTATCACTGCATGATGTTCTCAATTGGTTTAAGCTGGTTATTGAAATACACTCACTAGCACACATGAAAATTTGTTCTTAATGTTTTTAAAAAATAATTTATCAAGATTTTGGTTCTCACCAATTGTCATTTTTCTTGATTCCTGTGCACATCTTCCCCCTCTCAATAAAAATCTATGTACCAATATTGGCAAATCTGCCTATTATTAATAACAAAATATATGAATCCTCACTCACACGTGTAATTTCAGTCTTGACCTGGAAGATTTTTGGCTGGTATTTTTTAAATTTTCATAATACTATCATTTTGGTCTTAGTTCTTCATGGTGAATGAAGTAAATACATAGTAAGAATTGAATTCCCTAGATATATTTCCTGAATAGAATATTAAGTCATTCCAATAAGCTTTTTCTCAGATAACAAAACAAGGAAATCTCAGTTTACTCAGAAAGGCACATATTTGCATCTCTGAGGTACACAGGACTGTTTAATGTGAATTGATCAGTTTGTGAGAAACCTAAACATTTTGGATGCAGCTGAAATCCAACAGATGGCAGTGAAATACAAAACAAATTTCACTAACTTGAATTCTTGATTGTTTTCAGTGGTAAGATGCTTACCAATTAAAAACTCATAAATTATAGAATCTCTTCAAAATCCTATTATGCTTGCAAAATATGGTGAGTTATTGGATGAGAAAGAGATCTAAATTTACTGGGACCACGAGGATGCTGTGGCTTTGTGGGATTAAAGGATTGTTTGAGGTTACATAAGCAAGTTGTGGTGAACTCAAGTGTAGAATCAACCTAATTCAATAGTCCCGGTGTAAATCCTGGTGTAAATTATCTCACAGCTGGACGCCTCTGGAAGAATGGATGCTGTATTTAATTAATACTAGTAATCCATGGATAGCAAAGAGGTGCAGGATGAGTCTGGAAATGGGCAGGGGCTAAGTCATGAAGGGCCGATAGTTACTACTAAGGATTAGGAATCTTATCATAAGTGCAAAGCATAATGCAATGGAATTTAGTTTTACATTTTTATAATCATTTGTGGAATTAAAAAACAATAGCCTATTTCTCCATAGATTCTCCTCCCCCAGAGATACTAATTCAGTTTTTCTGGGTATGGATCTGGGAACTGGCAGAAAAGCTTTCCCAAATGATTCCAATATGCAGCCAGGATTGAGAACCTATTACATAGTGGATCCAAGTATGGTGAACTTTAGAGTCAAGATAGATGGGATTTACTCTGAGTGCTACCCACTTCTGGGTTCTCCAGGTGGCTCAGTAGGTAAAAGAATCCATTTAAAATGCAGGAGACATACAAGACACGTGTTTGATCCTTGGGTTAGGAAGATGCCCTGGAGGAGGGAATGCCAACCCACTCCAGTGTTCTTGCCTGGAGAATCCCATGGATGGAGAAGCCTGGAAGACTATATATACTCACAAGAAGTTGCACACCACTGAAGCGACGGAGCATACATGCAACCCACTCCTAAACTCAGTGAACTCTTATACATTATTTAATTCCTATAATCCTTGGTTGACTCTTATGTACAATGGATGATGATAGTTTTTAGAATTACATGTAGATCACTGCATTTCTAATCTTTTACTTTAAATAGTTTATAAATTCAATGCATTGAATATTGTCTTTGATTCTTAAACTGTGGAACTGCATTTTACTTTTATCATCACTGTGGCATTTTATCTTGACATTGATTCATGAATTTCCAGTTGGCAATCACATTATTCATTCAAAGACTTTCATAATGACACAAATCCAGCCAGGTTAGTCTCATTAAATTCAAAAGTCAGTACTAGTGAATTAAATGGTATTTGTCTGAATCAGGTCAACACAAAACTATTTTTTTACAAGTATAAGAACTGCTATGTATAAAGTAATTAATCCTTATATCAGTTAGATATAGGGCTTCCTAGGGGGTGATATTGTCACGGACACTATGTAGTTACTTATCTCTGATTAATAGATGCAAGGAAACGCTCAATTACCTCTATACTATTTTCAGAGAACTTCAACCTACACAATGTAACTCCCTCTAATTTAAGAGAATAGAACTTTAACAGTAATGAGGCGTGGAGTTCAAATCAAGGGCCGATAGTTACTACTAAGGATTAGGAATCTTATCATAAGTGCAAAGCATAATGCAATGGAATTTAGTTTTACATTTTTATAATCATTTGTGGAATTAAAAAACAATAGCCTATTTCTCCATAGATTCTCCTCCCCCAGAGATACTAATTCAGTTTTTCTGGGTATGGATCTGGGAACTGGCAGAAAAGCTTTCCCAAATGATTCCAATATGCAGCCAGGATTGAGAACCTATTACATAGTGGATCCAAGTATGGTGAACTTTAGAGTCAAGATAGATGGGATTTACTCTGAGTGCTACCCACTTCTGGGTTCTCCAGGTGGCTCAGTAGGTAAAAGAATCCATTTAAAATGCAGGAGACATACAAGACACGTGTTTGATCCTTGGGTTAGGAAGATGCCCTGGAGGAGGGAATGCCAACCCACTCCAGTGTTCTTGCCTGGAGAATCCCATGGATGGAGAAGCCTGGAAGACTATATATACTCACAAGAAGTTGCACACCACTGAAGCGACGGAGCATACATGCAACCCACTCCTAAACTCAGTGAACTCTTATACATTATTTAATTCCTATAATCCTTGGTTGACTCTTATGTACAATGGATGATGATAGTTTTTAGAATTACATGTAGATCACTGCATTTCTAATCTTTTACTTTAAATAGTTTATAAATTCAATGCATTGAATATTGTCTTTGATTCTTAAACTGTGGAACTGCATTTTACTTTTATCATCACTGTGGCATTTTATCTTGACATTGATTCATGAATTTCCAGTTGGCAATCACATTATTCATTCAAAGACTTTCATAATGACACAAATCCAGCCAGGTTAGTCTCATTAAATTCAAAAGTCAGTACTAGTGAATTAAATGGTATTTGTCTGAATCAGGTCAACACAAAACTATTTTTTTACAAGTATAAGAACTGCTATGTATAAAGTAATTAATCCTTATATCAGTTAGATATAGGGCTTCCTAGGGGGTGATATTGTCACGGACACTATGTAGTTACTTATCTCTGATTAATAGATGCAAGGAAACGCTCAATTACCTCTATACTATTTTCAGAGAACTTCAACCTACACAATGTAACTCCCTCTAATTTAAGAGAATAGAACTTTAACAGTAATGAGGCGTGGAGTTCAAATCAAGATCAAATTTATTAACATAAAGAACATTAAGTCAGTAGCCATATATTTCATTGATTAGTATCAGTACATTGCATCAAAGTTCAGAACTGAAATAGCAACAATTCAAGGCTTTTAAAATTATTTTAGAATTCAATCAACAAAATAACAGAAAGAGCTTACTCCAGAGCTGGAGAGCTTCAGTCTCACCTCAGGCACAGCTAAGTTCTGTGAGTGAGTTCCCATACAATCTACTCTCCCCTTTTTATAATGAAAATTTTCCTATTTCCTCCGACTTTCTTAGCGATTCTGAATTGACCTTTCTTCTTTTTCTTAGCATTATTGAATTTCTTAGGGTTTCAGAATTCCCTATTCCTACTATCTTAGCGTTAGAGAATCCTTTCTGCTTCATTCTTATCTCTCATCTAACCATTATATTTCTTTAAGTATTATGTGGATTAGAACTCAAAAGAAAGAAACAATTTTAACAATGTGTACTACTGCCCTCCTTCCTCTTTTTACTAGTAAAAATCACTATATATGAAATCATTAAAAGTGAAACTATCACTTGCTTATTCGAACCTGTGATTACTCAATTTGTAAACTAAATTACCTTATCTTCAAGCAAACAAATTAACAGAATGTCGCCATGGGGATTTCCTTCTCAAGAAACCAGAAGACTTCTTATTTACTGTTAGGTCTCTGAATCCTATGAGGAGAATGCTGCCTGTGCAGAGCAGCATGAGTCATAAATTCCTCATCGCTAGAGGAGGAATTCTGGGTTACTTGACCATAGCTTCTTTTAGATACAATTCTTTTGCCTTTTGGGTTAACACACACCCCACCTTTAAGTAGCATCATATTCACCCATTCTTCTTCCCCGTCTGAGCTAATTTCACTCTCTAGGGGGCAGATCCTAGGTCTCAGAAGCTTATCTGGGGTTTGAGGATCATCTGAATCATAGTCATCTGTACTACTTTCTCTATATCCCAGGGCCCAATATATTCCCAGGAATTCTCCAGTGTCTGCCCTTGACAATATTGGTAAAGAACTCACCTGCTAATGCAGGAGATGTAAAAGAAGAGGATTTGATTCCTGAGTTGGAAAGATCCTCTGGAGGAGGAAAAGGCAACTCACCCAGTATTCTTGCCTGGAGAATCCCATGGACAAAGAATCACTATAGGCACGCTACAGTTCATGGGGTCCCAAAGGGTCTGACACAACTGAAGAGACTTAGCACTCCCACAGAGTTAGTTATAGCTGCATAATAAGTCACTTCAGAGTGTAGCGACTTAAAACAACAATAATTCATTTAGCTCTAAGTTCTGTCTGTCGCATTAGGCTGGTCTCAGACATGCAGTTCTCCTGGTTTTAGGTGCTCCTCGTGGCAATTCATGGTGTGTTGATAGTCAGCCAGCAGGTCTGCTATGGTATGGTGGTCTGGAAAGGTCTCTGCTGGTGTGACTCATCTCAGCGTCAGGTGGTCTCTAATCTTCTGGCAGGATAGTTTGAGATTTTTCAATTGGCATTACAGGGATCCCGAGAGAGCTGACTGGGACTTCTCCAATGACTCAGTGATTAAAAATAGGCTGCCTGAAATGCAGGAGACACAAGTTCGATCCCTGGATCAGAAAGATCCTCTGGAGAAGGAAATGGCAACCCACTCGAGTGTTGTTGCCTGAAAAATTCCATGGACAGAGGAACCTGGCAGGCTATAGTCCATGAAGTTGCAGAGAGTTGGACACGAATGAAGACACTTAGCATACACACACAGGCATAAAAATGTTCTCAACCTCTCTGCTGCTGTCCACGGATTTTTCCCTATAGAGCTGTTGCCTGTGTGGGAGAGCTCAAACTGAAATCATCAGAACTTCTATGAATCTCTTCTCCAGAGAAAGTTGGGAGACTTATGTTTTATCAATTTTTCTACATTTGAAATATTTGTCTCAAAATGATAAGGATCATTATAAAGATTGAAATGATATTATTATATACATTTATAGCTCATGATGAGATATCTAAGCTCTTTTTTGTTTTTCCAGACAGGCAGGATGAGGGTTTATTTGAGTTGTGCGAAGAGAGATGATCAAGAGTCCAAAGAGCTAAGCTTATTTTTAATATCTCTTCCATGTGCCCTCTCTCCTGCTGTGAGATATTGTGTGTGTTTGGTCGTCCAGTCATGTCCAACTCTTTGCAGCCCCATGTACTGCAGCCCACTAGGCTCCCCTGTCCATGGAATTTAAGAATACTGGAATTGGTTGCCACTTCCTACTCCAGGGGATCTTTCTGACTTAGGGATCAAATCTATGTCTTTTGCATTTCCTTCATTGGCAGGCAGATTCCTTACCACTAGTGACACTTGGGAATATCGAATCAAATATTAGACACATTCTAATAACATTTCAGATCTTCCCCGGTGGCTCAGATTATAAAGAATCTGTCTGCAATGCAGGAGACCTGGGTTCAATCACTGGGCTGGGACGATCCCTTGGAGAGGGGAATGGCTACCCACTCCAGTATTCTTACCTGGAGAATTCCATGTATAGAGGAGCCTGGTGGGCTACAGTCCATAAGGTCACAATGAGTCAGGCCCAAATAACTGACTAACACCTTTGCGGGAAATTTAAGAACATTATATAATGTTAGTCAATGTTTAGGCTGAAAGAGAGAAGTGTTCACTCTTTTACAATATTTCTTTGGTTCTACTGTATACTCTTAGACCAAATGGACTTCTGTTCTAAAACATAGCATTCGTACTATTCATTATGTCTTAAATTTTGACTCTGAATGTAGCATTCACAGGAAATACAAGAAGTTAGACTATGAACAATTAAATCTCTGGTAAATTGTTTGAAAATTTAAAATCATCCAGAACTTTCAGAGGGGTTGGACACGAATGAAGACACTTAGCATACACACACAGGCATAAAAATGTTCTCAACCTCTCTGCTGCTGTCCACGGATTTTTCCCTATAGAGCTGTTGCCTGTGTGGGAGAGCTCAAACTGAAATCATCAGAACTTCTATGAATCTCTTCTCCAGAGAAAGTTGGGAGACTTATGTTTTATCAATTTTTCTACATTTGAAATATTTGTCTCAAAATGATAAGGATCATTATAAAGATTGAAATGATATTATTATATACATTTATAGCTCATGATGAGATATCTAAGCTCTTTTTTGTTTTTCCAGACAGGCAGGATGAGGGTTTATTTGAGTTGTGCGAAGAGAGATGATCAAGAGTCCAAAGAGCTAAGCTTATTTTTAATATCTCTTCCATGTGCCCTCTCTCCTGCTGTGAGATATTGTGTGTGTTTGGTCGTCCAGTCATGTCCAACTCTTTGCAGCCCCATGTACTGCAGCCCACTAGGCTCCCCTGTCCATGGAATTTAAGAATACTGGAATTGGTTGCCACTTCCTACTCCAGGGGATCTTTCTGACTTAGGGATCAAATCTATGTCTTTTGCATTTCCTTCATTGGCAGGCAGATTCCTTACCACTAGTGACACTTGGGAATATCGAATCAAATATTAGACACATTCTAAGAAAATTTAAGAGCTTCCCTGGTGGCTCAGATTATAAAGAATCTGTCTGCAATGCAGGAGACCTGGGTTCAATCACTGGGCTGGGACGATCCCTTGGAGAGGGGAATGGCTACCCACTCCAGTATTCTTACCTGGAGAATTCCATGTATAGAGGAGCCTGGTGGGCTACAGTCCATAAGGTCACAATGAGTCAGGCCCAAATAACTGACTAACACCTTTGCGGGAAATTTAAGAACATTATATAATGTTAGTCAATGTTTAGGCTGAAAGAGAGAAGTGTTCACTCTTTTACAATATTTCTTTGGTTCTACTGTATACTCTTAGACCAAATGGACTTCTGTTCTAAAACATAGCATTCGTACTATTCATTATGTCTTAAATTTTGACTCTGAATGTAGCATTCACAGGAAATACAAGAAGTTAGACTATGAACAATTAAATCTCTGGTAAATTGTGATTTTATTAAACAGAATATCTATCCGAAGAAAATTTTGAAAAGTCATCCAGAACTTTCAGAATAGAGAATGAGCTGTGGGAAAAGAATACATTTATTCACCCCTAGGGAAAAAAAATTGCTTCTGTAATCTCAGCCTCAATTTTTCCAATAGTGTACAGTCTTTTGAAACAATATATATATATATATATATATATACACACACACACATATATATATATTTAATTTTGGCTTCTTTTATTGGTTTTTTATCTATTTATTTTCATCCATCTTTATTCTTTGGCGTGTGTAGGCCTCCCATCACAGTGGCCTCTCTCGTTGCAGAGCACCAGCTCTGGGCTCATGAGCTCCAGAGCGCTGGCTCCCAATTGGCCACACTGATCCAGCCGTTCCACGGCACATGGAAACATCCAGGGCCAAGGATCGAACTGATGCCCTTTGCACTGCAAGGAGGACCCTCCACCCACTAGACCACCAGAGGAGCCCTCAGGAACAATATGTTTAACAGAGTCATAAGAATATAAAACTTTCCATTTTTCTTATTCCCCTTTTGTTTCCACTTAGTTTTAATTTTCATTTGCTTCCATATTGGTGAATATATACTTTCCAGGATTATTCATTCTGAGAAATATGACAATATGTCATATTTCAAGTTCACAGAATATTCCCATATTCATTCTGAGAGAGACTGGAAAGAATGTAGTATCTTATTAAGCAAAAAGAAAGCATATTTCTCTTACTCTGAAACATTCCTCTGCCTTTTGTGATCTTTTAAATGCTATTCTTCTTTCTTTCTTTCCTAAAACAGACTATGTAAGAATGTATTTAAGAATGCTGTGGGGGCTTCCCTGGTGGTCCAGTGTGTAAGGACACCATGACCTTGCAGTGCAAGGAGCACCAGTTCAATCCCTGGCCTGGGAGGATCCGACATGCTGCGGAGCGGCTGGACCCATGTGTCCAACTACCAAGCCAGAGCTCTGGAGCACATGTGCCCAGGCCAGTGCTCTGCAGCGAGAGGCCACTGATTTTTAAATAGCATTCGTACTATTCATTATGTCTTAAATTTTGACTCTGAATGTAGCATTCACAGGAAATACAAGAAGTTAGACTATGAACAATTAAATCTCTGGTAAATTGTGATTTTATTAAACAGAATATCTATCCGAAGAAAATTTTGAAAAGTCATCCAGAACTTTCAGAATAGAGAATGAGCTGTGGGAAAAGAATACATTTATTCACCCTGGGGAAAAAAAAATTGCTTCTGTAATCTCAGCCTCAATTTTTCCAATAGTGTACAGTCTTTTGAAACAATATATATATATATATATATATACACACACACACATATATATATATTTAATTTTGGCTTCTTTTATTGGTTTTTTATCTATTTATTTTCATCCATCTTTATTCTTTGGCGTGTGTAGGCCTCCCATCACAGTGGCCTCTCTCGTTGCAGAGCACCAGCTCTGGGCTCATGAGCTCCAGAGCGCTGGCTCCCAATTGGCCACACTGATCCAGCCGTTCCACGGCACATGGAAACATCCAGGGCCAAGGATCGAACTGATGCCCTTTGCACTGCAAGGAGGACCCTCCACCCACTAGACCACCAGAGGAGCCCTCAGGAACAATATGTTTAACAGAGTCATAAGAATATAAAACTTTCCATTTTTCTTATTCCCCTTTTGTTTCCACTTAGTTTTAATTTTCATTTGCTTCCATATTGGTGAATATATACTTTCCAGGATTATTCATTCTGAGAAATATGACAATATGTCATATTTCAAGTTCACAGAATATTCCCATATTCATTCTGAGAGAGACTGGAAAGAATGTAGTATCTTATTAAGCAAAAAGAAAGCATATTTCTCTTACTCTGAAACATTCCTCTGCCTTTTGTGATCTTTTAAATGCTATTCTTCTTTCTTTCTTTCCTAAAACAGACTATGTAAGAATGTATTTAAGAATGCTGTGGGGGCTTCCCTGGTGGTCCAGTGTGTAAGGACACCATGACCTTGCAGTGCAAGGAGCACCAGTTCAATCCCTGGCCTGGGAGGATCCGACATGCTGCGGAGCGGCTGGACCCATGTGTCCAACTACCAAGCCAGAGCTCTGGAGCACATGTGCCCAGGCCAGTGCTCTGCAGCGAGAGAGGCCACTGTGATGAGAGGCCCACACTGGCCAAAGAACAAAAAAATAAGTGAATGAAAGATCAATAGAGGCGGCCAAAAAAAAAAGAGAATGCTGTGAATTATAAAATTTAATGAGCGTGGTCATATAATCATTGTGCTTCCTAAAAACGTATCTGCTGTAGTTCACTTTAGAGAACATGCACACTGCAGTTCACCTTTTCCCTTGAATATTAATAGCTCCATGGAAAAGAATATGGGATAAAAATCGAAATAATTAAGTGGAAACAATGACTGGGAAATTAAGATTTCAGAGGAAAGTATTCCTTTAAAAAGGGCAGAGGAGATGGCAAGCACTTAGTCAGCAGACGTAGCCTAATATCTTTTTCTATCTTTTTAAAGGTCGAGTCATCAACAGCTTCCATATCATTGCAGGGAACTATTCTACCCTGGAAATCACAAGCCGATATTTGGAGTTGACTTTCTAGCTCTAAGAGTTGCCAGACCACATAATTAGCACTCCTACAGAAAAGTGCTGAACAAAGCCACATGTGCTCCCGTTCATTTGCAAGGGATTGCTCACAAAGGACAGGCAGGGCTGTAGTAGAACAAAGCAGTTATGTAAATTCCAAAGACCACTTCAGAAGATTATATATGTAAAAGCCAATGTGTTTCACTTGTGACCATCTCCTAATTCTGCTACATGGGCACGTATAAGTACAAAGAAAGAGAAAGGGAAAGGGGGAGGGAGAAAGAGAAAGAGAGACACAGAGAGAAAGGGCAAATGAGAATCACATAGAACTGCCTGTTCTAAAACCCTGACTCGTGTGGGTAACATTCATGTGCTCAGTTGCTCATTGTGTCTGCTCTTGTGACCCCATGAACTGTAGACCACCAAGTTCCTCTGTCTATGGAGTTTTTCAGGCAAGAATCCTGGAGTGAGTTGCCATTTCCTGCTCCAGAGGATCTTCCCAACCCAGGGATCTAACCCATATGTCCTACACTGTCAGGCACATTCTTTACCACTGAGTCACCAAAGAAGCCCTACCTTCGCCATTATTATTTGCCACTTTCTCCCTAGTTTTCTCACCTGTAAGATGAAGATAATGAAAATGCATGGGATTACATCTTGTTCATACATCTTTTCCATTTGGTTCAGAAAACAGCCTCCTACCTGGACCCTCTGCAGGTACTTTTCAAATGTTCTCTGCTATCTGCGTGAATTATAAAATTTAATGAGCGTGGTCATATAATCATTGTGCTTCCTAAAAACGTATCTGCTGTAGTTCACTTTAGAGAACATGCACACTGCAGTTCACCTTTTCCCTTGAATATTAATAGCTCCATGGAAAAGAATATGGGATAAAAATCGAAATAATTAAGTGGAAACAATGACTGGGAAATTAAGATTTCAGAGGAAAGTATTCCTTTAAAAAGGGCAGAGGAGATGGCAAGCACTTAGTCAGCAGACGTAGCCTAATATCTTTTTCTATCTTTTTAAAGGTCGAGTCATCAACAGCTTCCATATCATTGCAGGGAACTATTCTACCCTGGAAATCACAAGCCGATATTTGGAGTTGACTTTCTAGCTCTAAGAGTTGCCAGACCACATAATTAGCACTCCTACAGAAAAGTGCTGAACAAAGCCACATGTGCTCCCGTTCATTTGCAAGGGATTGCTCACAAAGGACAGGCAGGGCTGTAGTAGAACAAAGCAGTTATGTAAATTCCAAAGACCACTTCAGAAGATTATATATGTAAAAGCCAATGTGTTTCACTTGTGACCATCTCCTAATTCTGCTACATGGGCACGTATAAGTACAAAGAAAGAGAAAGGGAAAGGGGGAGGGAGAAAGAGAAAGAGAGACACAGAGAGAAAGGGCAAATGAGAATCACATAGAACTGCCTGTTCTAAAACCCTGACTCGTGTGGGTAACATTCATGTGCTCAGTTGCTCATTGTGTCTGCTCTTGTGACCCCATGAACTGTAGACCACCAAGTTCCTCTGTCTATGGAGTTTTTCAGGCAAGAATCCTGGAGTGAGTTGCCATTTCCTGCTCCAGAGGATCTTCCCAACCCAGGGATCTAACCCATATGTCCTACACTGTCAGGCACATTCTTTACCACTGAGTCACCAAAGAAGCCCTACCTTCGCCATTATTATTTGCCACTTTCTCCCTAGTTTTCTCACCTGTAAGATGAAGATAATGAAAATGCATGGGATTACATCTTGTTCATACATCTTTTCCATTTGGTTCAGAAAACAGCCTCCTACCTGGACCCTCTGCAGGTACTTTTCAAATGTTCTCTGCTATCCATCTAATGCAGAAATGTAAGTATAACACAGTTTCTACTCTTCACTCATGTCCACAGTTAAAATATGATGAATTTTTATCTAAATACTGGTTATGTCGTGGTAAGGAGAGAAGTTTTTAAAAGTTGGCACTATATTAATTCTTAATATGAATATATGAATAAAATTTACTTTTAATGCACAGAATTTTCCTGCTTTGAAAATGTGCCTTTTTGCACTAGAATAGTAACTCTCATACTTTCTCACCTCTTAACCCTTCATTCACTTAATAAATAAGTGGGGATCCCCAAGGGCTATTGCTTCTGTGTGTTGCATCTATTCATCTTTTCTTTTCTTTATTTTGCTTTTACAGAGTTTTGTCATTTACAGCTCTATAAAATCCCAAATTCATCATATATATATATATATATATATATATACATCTTTCCCATATTCAAAATTAAACCAGAGAAAGTTTTAAATCAAGACTGAGCAAACATACATTCTGATAGGCATCAGGAGAATGCTGTCATCCCATGTCAGATTATATCCTCATCAGACATTGGGAAGTTACAGACAAAAACAATTTCTTAGTAATGGCCATGAAAATAGTTTTGACCACACAGAACTCTGAATGGCCATGTTTGTAGAATCACTTCTTTCAGAGCAAAAGAATCCCAGGAATTTTCAGCAATTCTGGAGGGTTTAGGTCTCCCACAGACCACGGATTGACAGTCTGAGTACACCTACCAAGATCTTAAAAGACAGGGGAGTCCTGACATGACGTATGAGTCATATTTATGTATAATAATATCACATTAGAAGCAACTCCCAATAACTGGATGATGAAATCATTTTATAGTGAAGTTACACCAAAATGCATGTTATTTCAACCCAGGGATCTAACCCATATGTCCTACACTGTCAGGCACATTCTTTACCACTGAGTCACCAAAGAAGCCCTACCTTCGCCATTATTATTTGCCACTTTCTCCCTAGTTTTCTCACCTGTAAGATGAAGATAATGAAAATGCATGGGATTACATCTTGTTCATACATCTTTTCCATTTGGTTCAGAAAACAGCCTCCTACCTGGACCCTCTGCAGGTACTTTTCAAATGTTCTCTGCTATCCATCTAATGCAGAAATGTAAGTATAACACAGTTTCTACTCTTCACTCATGTCCACAGTTAAAATATGATGAATTTTTATCTAAATACTGGTTATGTCGTGGTAAGGAGAGAAGTTTTTAAAAGTTGGCACTATATTAATTCTTAATATGAATATATGAATAAAATTTACTTTTAATGCACAGAATTTTCCTGCTTTGAAAATGTGCCTTTTTGCACTAGAATAGTAACTCTCATACTTTCTCACCTCTTAACCCTTCATTCACTTAATAAATAAGTGGGGATCCCCAAGGGCTATTGCTTCTGTGTGTTGCATCTATTCATCTTTTCTTTTCTTTATTTTGCTTTTACAGAGTTTTGTCATTTACAGCTCTATAAAATCCCAAATTCATCATATATATATATATATATATATATATACATCTTTCCCATATTCAAAATTAAACCAGAGAAAGTTTTAAATCAAGACTGAGCAAACATACATTCTGATAGGCATCAGGAGAATGCTGTCATCCCATGTCAGATTATATCCTCATCAGACATTGGGAAGTTACAGACAAAAACAATTTCTTAGTAATGGCCATGAAAATAGTTTTGACCACACAGAACTCTGAATGGCCATGTTTGTAGAATCACTTCTTTCAGAGCAAAAGAATCCCAGGAATTTTCAGCAATTCTGGAGGGTTTAGGTCTCCCACAGACCACGGATTGACAGTCTGAGTACACCTACCAAGATCTTAAAAGACAGGGGAGTCCTGACATGACGTATGAGTCATATTTATGTATAATAATATCACATTAGAAGCAACTCCCAATAACTGGATGATGAAATCATTTTATAGTGAAGTTACACCAAAATGCTAATAGTTAAGGTTTCAAAAAATACTTAATGGAGTGCAAAGTAGCCGACTCAGAAAAGCTCCTGATAATGGGAAAGACCGAAGGCAAATTGAGAAGGGAGTGGCAGGAGGAGATGGTTAGATAGCATCACCGACTCAATGGACATAAATAGGAGCAAACACAGAGGTAGTGGGGGACAGAGGAGCCTGGCGTGCTGTGTTTCATGGAGTTGCAAGGAGTCAGACATGAGTAGCTACAGAACAACAACAAATACTAACACATAAGAGAATAATGCAAGTCTTAAAATGATCTAAATCATATGGTTAAGTGTTATACCATATACAATACAAATAAAAAGCATGCTAGAAGGAAGTATATGTAAAAATTAATTTTCTCTGGATGCAAAGCATTGAGCAATTTTTCTCTCTTTATGATTTTCTATATTTTTAACATTCCTATAGTAAATCGTTTGTAAACCTGAAAATTTATAAAACGAAATAATTATGTTTAAAACCCTTTACTAGTTTTCCTTTGTTTTCAGAATATAATCCAAAGAGCACAGCATTGCTAACAAGGCTGGCATGGTTGCACACCTCTGCTGCACAAACTTCTCCTATTAATCCATGATGCACTCATCTTTAGAAATAGCCATCTGCTCCTAATTCACACTATAATTCATGTTTCTATGTCTTTTGTACAACTTTACATGGAATACCCTTCACTCTTTATCTATGTGGCTAACTCCTCCTGTTCAGCCCTTGGCTTATGATTTCTTTTCTTTAAGAACTTCCTCATTCACGTTCCTGTGCCAGCCTTTGCATTCATGTGTGCATTTGTGGTGTAATTGTGCATAAAGCTTTCTGTCTCTCCTTCTTCACTGGGAAAGAATTCTTTGTAATCAGGGACTTTAAATTGTTGGGTTTTTTTCCTATTTGTTTTGGTTTGGTTCTCTGGCTGTTGGCTTTGCTCTACCCAGACACTGAGAAGCAGATACTGAGAGCGGGAACATGGGAAAAGCTAGGGGAACATATTTTCTGGAATACATTCTTCCAAGGGCTACATTTTGGACAATATTTGAAGCAATGTTGTCATGATGGTTGTTCAACATTTTTGAAAAAATAGATGAGGCAATATGAAATTCAGAAGTTGAGATATGCAAAGGTGTTAGATGTTGAGACTTTTTATGTGTTTCCTGTGAGACAGTCTAAAGCTGTCCTCTCCTCCCCATCCATGGCTCAGTTTCTCCATGTTTAACCATAAATAGGCTTTGATCAACAATGTACAGGTCTTCATTAATGTTTCTTTTTTTCCAATGCTGGCTATGAATGAATGAGGGAAATTTAAACTGGGATACATTATACCTTATTGAAGCAAGGTCACTGCAATTATATTCTGTTGACATAGCCATTTATGAATAGGCTGCTGTGTTGGGAAAATAAAGTGGGTCATCAAATGGAAAGAAGATGGAAAGTCAGAGAGAAGAAACAGAGTTAAAAGAAACACTGAAGCACAACTTCACATTTAGGCCACAGTTGAAGTCTTCCAGAAAACCGCAGCTGCAGACCAACTAACCCACAGAGACAAGCCAAGTCCAGGAGATAAAAGGTCAGACCAGGAAATGATGCCAGGTTATTCAAATCAGTAACTACTACCAGAAATCAGAGTCCTTTCTTAACCATCTTATCAGAGTGAAGAACATACTTCTGAACCCCAGAGGGATCATGATCAAACCCGGTGCATCATTTTGAGATTCAAAGAGCAATGTAAAACAAATGCATAGGTTTGTCTATAGGCAATTCCATCTTTATAGCACCATGTCTAGTTTTTGCAATAATGACAACTTATTTCTTCAGTAAAATTGTAGATAACACAATGTTAGATTATTAACCATCAGCTTACATTCATTGCTGGAAAGAAATTTTCAACCTATTGATTTCAATGTCCATGATGAAAAATGTTTATATATATATATATGCATATATATGTATATATATATATATGTGTGTGTGTGTGTGTGTAGATCATTTATAGAAATAATTATACAATTGTGATTCTTTATTTCAACTTGTATCTTGCCCCCTTAGCCATGTTGGATCTCAATTTTCTCCGTGAGTTGAAGGGCTTTGAGATGAGCTCTGACAGCCACATCTAAACTTACTCTATTATTCAATGATGGGTTTAATCCTGCCTAATTCCATTTTGCTCTGACATGCTAAGAACATAACGCCTTGGGAAGAAAAAGAGATAATTTTCTAATAATATTAAATCTGACTTCAAGTCACAGACTTGAGAGAATTTAAATATATAGAGAAAAAAATCACTGTATCACTGTCTTGATTCAATTGGTCTTTTACACTGATTGGTAGTTGTTTCAATCTGTCCTCCTGATGGGGTTAATTAAGGACCTCAAATATAATTTGAAAATGTTTACAGACAGCACATTTTAGGTTGCCAGTCCCATCTGTGGACACTGCTATATTAATGACACAATATTTGTTTTAGAGGTCATAGTGCTATTTGCCAGGTTAAACATTTGTAATCTAGACCCAGCTCTAATATATCCTTTCAAAGAAAGCCACAGGCTGCTATACAACCCATCAACAGTACTCTTCAATGGAATGGTTTGTCAGGATTACAGAAGCAGCTAAGCCAACAATAACAAGCACCTTCCATGTGGATGTTAATTAGAATGTTGACACAGTGAAACTCCTTACTAGGGACAAGCTGGCAGTTCAGTACTTGCAACTCAACATCATGTGAAAGCAAAGCTGTTAATAGAACTTGTCCCCAGTGTGACCAAAGGCAGAGCACAAAGAGCTTTAGCCTGTGGTGGTGGTGAGCATGTGTGGGTGTTAGCTCCTGGCTGCATACTATCTTCTTATGACCCTCCAGTAGTTAATTTGTATTTCTCCTCTCAAATATCACTTTTAAAGGTCACTCCTCTGTTTACTAAACTACAGATAGGTAAGCAACAGCAGAATTGAGTCCTAAGTGTGCATTTGAGGTTTGCTATCATCACACATTTTTTAAACTTGAAGTATAGTTTATTTACAATATTGTATTCATTTCAGGTATACAACATAGTGATCCAGTATTTTTACAGATTATGTCCCAGTGAAAGTTATTACAAGATAATGGGCATAATGCCCTGTGCTGTATAATATATCCTTGTTACTTACCTATTTTATATCTAGTAGTTTGTAACTCTTAATCCCACACCCTATTATCACACTTTTAAAATTATTTCAAGTATATATTAATTATGGATGTGGAAATGACAACCAGCTCCAGTATTCTTGCCTGCAGAATCCCATGGATAGAGGAGCCTGGAGAGCTATAGTCCATAGGGTCACAAAGAGTCAGACATGACTGAAGCAACTTAGCACATAGCACATATATTACTTTTATTGTTCATTTAATGGTATGCTAGAATATCTTTGAGTTTAGGTATTGTCTCATTATTCTCATTATTTTTTAGTTTAACATAATTTCACATATATTATCGTGACCTCTTTTTTTTTTTTTAACCATTCTCGTGGGATAGGAAAGGAATTTAAAAAAAATAGCTTAACAGTAATATAGATTAACAACATTAGACATAAAAAGATAACTTGTCAATATTGCAGAATGAATTTCAGCAGGATAAAATAGCAACGGCAACAACAAAAACAAAGAGACACTGAAACAGAATATCCGAGGAGGTAAATAGCTTTTATCAGGTCCACCCAGCAACCTCTAAAATCTCAACATTACGACAAAGGCCACCAGACAATGACTGAACATTTATTGGGCATCAATGATGTGTCCAATTCTATTTTCTACCTGTATAGTACATTATTATTTTACTTATATTGATAAATTATCCTTATATGGTAATGCCAAAAGTAGAGTGCAAAATGCCTTCCTTTTGTATAATTGTCTGGGAGCGAATTCTATCTTTCATTACACCTATATGGTAACCAGATGCCAAGATAGTCCCAAATAACCCCAGCATCTAATCCTGTCCCTGGAAAATACACTATAACAAAAATGGTGGAAAGTCACTTTTGTGATTAGATGACCTAAGAGAGTAACTTCCATCTTGCTAGCAGACCCTCTTCCTTGCTGGCTTTGATGAAGGAAGTGCCATATTGAGTAGCCGACGAAAAATGACTTCCTCCCGCAAGGAACTGAGGTCCTCAGGTCAACTCTCAAGGGACTGAAACCTGCCAATAATTTTGTATTCATTTCAGGTATACAACATAGTGATCCAGTATTTTTACAGATTATGTCCCAGTGAAAGTTATTACAAGATAATGGGCATAATGCCCTGTGCTGTATAATATATCCTTGTTACTTACCTATTTTATATCTAGTAGTTTGTAACTCTTAATCCCACACCCTATTATCACACTTTTAAAATTATTTCAAGTATATATTAATTATGGATGTGGAAATGACAACCAGCTCCAGTATTCTTGCCTGCAGAATCCCATGGATAGAGGAGCCTGGAGAGCTATAGTCCATAGGGTCACAAAGAGTCAGACATGACTGAAGCAACTTAGCACATAGCACATATATTACTTTTATTGTTCATTTAATGGTATGCTAGAATATCTTTGAGTTTAGGTATTGTCTCATTATTCTCATTATTTTTTAGTTTAACATAATTTCACATATATTATCGTGACCTCTTTTTTTTTTTTTAACCATTCTCGTGGGATAGGAAAGGAATTTAAAAAAAATAGCTTAACAGTAATATAGATTAACAACATTAGACAGAAAAAGATAACTTGTCAATATTGCAGAATGAATTTCAGCAGGATAAAATAGCAACGGCAACAACAAAAACAAAGAGACACTGAAACAGAATATCCGAGGAGGTAAATAGCTTTTATCAGGTCCACCCAGCAACCTCTAAAATCTCAACATTACGACAAAG
The DNA here is from genome assembly GCA_022376925.1 of Tragulus kanchil. NCBI lineage: Eukaryota > Metazoa > Chordata > Mammalia > Artiodactyla > Tragulidae > Tragulus > Tragulus kanchil. The sequence goes on along the minus strand of JAIOJX010000002.1, from coordinate 84,201,120 downwards.
GCCACCAGACAATGACTGAACATTTATTGGGCATCAATGATGTGTCCAATTCTATTTTCTACCTGTATAGTACATTATTATTTTACTTATATTGATAAATTATCCTTATATGGTAATGCCAAAAGTAGAGTGCAAAATGCCTTCCTTTTGTATAATTGTCTGGGAGCGAATTCTATCTTTCATTACACCTATATGGTAACCAGATGCCAAGATAGTCCCAAATAACCCCAGCATCTAATCCTGTCCCTGGAAAATACACTATAACAAAAATGGTGGAAAGTCACTTTTGTGATTAGATGACCTAAGAGAGTAACTTCCATCTTGCTAGCAGACCCTCTTCCTTGCTGGCTTTGATGAAGGAAGTGCCATATTGAGTAGCCGTACGAAACTCAGGATGACTTCCCTCCCGCAAGGAACTGAGGTCCTCAGGTCAACTCTCAAGGGACTGAAACCTGCCAATAACTGCATAGGCTTGGAAGCAGATCTTTTCCTAATAGAGCTTTCACATGAGACCACAGCCTAATTGATCATTTGCCTGTAGCCTGTGAGAAACCCTGAAGCAGAAGACACAGATAAACTGTGCCTGGACTCCTGACTCATAGAAATTATGAGATAACAACCCTGTGTTACTCGAGTTACTAAGTTTGTAGTGATTTTTCACATATCAGTAGATCTAATTATGTCTCTGACTTAAAGAAAATGCATTTCAGGTTTGAAATTTATCACTTACACCAAAAGGGTGCTTTGGCTTAGTTGTTGACATAGAATAACCCACAACAATTTTATACCCTAAAGATATTCTAGTAAATAGCAAACACTAGAAATCACTTCTAATTTTCTTGTCTGAGATATAGCCGAATAATTACCTATTGTCAGCACTACCAGGTATTTTACAAAATGTGTTAAAAATGTCTTTATTTGTTACCTACTCATAGAAGATTTTTCCTATATTGAATATCTATTAAAGTAGAATATTTTAACCAGCAAAATATTTCTCATCTGTTTATAATATACAAAAGTATATGAAACTGCTGGTCAAATCGTTAAATTCATCGTGGTTATATGTTTTGGAAGAGTCAAGTTGCATGTCATGATACTAGATCTCAATCAAAACTACTCCAAAAGTTTAAACCTTCAGTGAAATTCCATGGCATTGTATTGAATAATGAGGGTAACAATGTCGTTCATTGTTCTATAATGTAGTATTCCTTACACTTGGATGTATATATAGAGATCAATTGCTTCATAGTAGAGTGCAAAATGCCTTCCTTTTGTATAATTGTCTGGGAGCGAATTCTATCTTTCATTACACCTATATGGTAACCAGATGCCAAGATAGTCCCAAATAACCCCAGCATCTAATCCTGTCCCTGGAAAATACACTATAACAAAAATGGTGGAAAGTCACTTTTGTGATTAGATGACCTAAGAGAGTAACTTCCATCTTGCTAGCAGACCCTCTTCCTTGCTGGCTTTGATGAAGGAAGTGCCATATTGAGTAGCCGTACGAAACTCAGGATGACTTCCCTCCCGCAAGGAACTGAGGTCCTCAGGTCAACTCTCAAGGGACTGAAACCTGCCAATAACTGCATAGGCTTGGAAGCAGATCTTTTCCTAATAGAGCTTTCACATGAGACCACAGCCTAATTGATCATTTGCCTGTAGCCTGTGAGAAACCCTGAAGCAGAAGACACAGATAAACTGTGCCTGGACTCCTGACTCATAGAAATTATGAGATAACAACCCTGTGTTACTCGAGTTACTAAGTTTGTAGTGATTTTTCACATATCAGTAGATCTAATTATGTCTCTGACTTAAAGAAAATGCATTTCAGGTTTGAAATTTATCACTTACACCAAAAGGGTGCTTTGGCTTAGTTGTTGACATAGAATAACCCACAACAATTTTATACCCTAAAGATATTCTAGTAAATAGCAAACACTAGAAATCACTTCTAATTTTCTTGTCTGAGATATAGCCCGAATAATTACCTATTGTCAGCACTACCAGGTATTTTACAAAATGTGTTAAAAATGTCTTTATTTGTTACCTACTCATAGAAGATTTTTCCTATATTGAATATCTATTAAAGTAGAATATTTTAACCAGCAAAATATTTCTCATCTGTTTATAATATACAAAAGTATATGAAACTGCTGGTCAAATCGTTAAATTCATCGTGGTTATATGTTTTGGAAGAGTCAAGTTGCATGTCATGATACTAGATCTCAATCAAAACTACTCCAAAAGTTTAAACCTTCAGTGAAATTCCATGGCATTGTATTGAATAATGAGGGTAACAATGTCGTTCATTGTTCTATAATGTAGTATTCCTTAAACTTGGATGTATATATAGAACTTCTCAAGCTTCGGCTAAGCTCCCATATATAAATTTTAGCAAGCAGTGATCAAATTTAGGAAACTTAACATTCATGCCGTTCACAGGATTTCAAAATTTACAGCCTTGGATTATGTTCCTGAACCTCTGCAATTTTTAGAATTCAATGACTCCTATACTTGGGGATCTTTCATTCACTGTATTTATTTACTACACTTCCTGAAAATGAATTAAGTTTCTTTATTTCAGATGCATATTCCAAAATATGTCAGATGTATGTATATTCCAGAATAATTAAACAGCATATTTTCTTCCAGCATCCTAAGAAAGCTATCTATTTTGCTTGGTCATGGCTTTGCTATATGGTACAGCTGAATTCACATATGGCATAAATTTAAGAACAGATATATTTACAACATACTGTGTGGCATTGAGCAAGATACTTATTTACGCTTTATATTTTGCCTCCATAATATAAAACAAATTTCCTGTCTTGAAGAGATAAAGTTAAGTGTATAGGGAGAAAAATGATTTATAAAATTCAAAACTAAGAGTGAACATGGGAGTGTATATGTCATTTCCAGATAATTTTATCTATACCTATAGATGCAAAAATATGAAAAACTCAAGGACTAATTTGCAGACAGGACAATATACAAAAAGGTTAACTCCTTGGCACAAATGAAATCACGGAATTTTTGGAGTGAAGAAGAGCACAGAAGAAAGTAGCAAGACAAGATGAAGCAAGACAATAGAGAACACAATACATATTTAGATGAAGGGGTGGGTGACTGTGGAGACCTGAGGAAAATGCCTGGAAGGAGCAATTCTGGTGAAGAGCATTTCTAAGAGACTGCAAAGTGATGCAAGGTGATTGTATTGGCCCAAAATGTAACAGATTTTATTGCACATGAGAATTCTTACTGTGAATGTGTTGTGGGAAAATCAAACATAAGGAACATTTGGAACCACACCCAGCAATTAAGAGGGAAGAAAAGGAGACCCAATGGAATGCAATGAGACAAAATTGATAACGGAAACATGGGGGAGACAGGAAGCTTGAGAGAAAAAGAACTTTGAGAAAGATTACGAGCTACTTAGAGTTGGGGGACATCAACCACCCAAAGGAGTACACGGGAGAGAGTTTAAACTAATTGTAAATCTGAAAGAACAGAGTGATTCCAGCGGACATTTGGACTACTTAAGGATTTAAATGACGTAGAATGGAGCCGACTTCAGCACTCAAAAAAACACAACCTCTGCAATTTTTAGAATTCAATGACTCCTATACTTGGGGATCTTTCATTCACTGTATTTATTTACTACACTTCCTGAAAATGAATTAAGTTTCTTTATTTCAGATGCATATTCCAAAATATGTCAGATGTATGTATATTCCAGAATAATTAAACAGCATATTTTCTTCCAGCATCCTAAGAAAGCTATCTATTTTGCTTGGTCATGGCTTTGCTATATGGTACAGCTGAATTCACATATGGCATAAATTTAAGAACAGATATATTTACAACATACTGTGTGGCATTGAGCAAGATACTTATTTACGCTTTATATTTTGCCTCCATAATATAAAACAAATTTCCTGTCTTGAAGAGATAAAGTTAAGTGTATAGGGAGAAAAATGATTTATAAAATTCAAAACTAAGAGTGAACATGGGAGTGTATATGTCATTTCCAGATAATTTTATCTATACCTATAGATGCAAAAATATGAAAAACTCAAGGACTAATTTGCAGACAGGACAATATACAAAAAGGTTAACTCCTTGGCACAAATGAAATCACGGAATTTTTGGAGTGAAGAAGAGCACAGAAGAAAGTAGCAAGACAAGATGAAGCAAGACAATAGAGAACACAATACATATTTAGATGAAGGGGTGGGTGACTGTGGAGACCTGAGGAAAATGCCTGGAAGGAGCAATTCTGGTGAAGAGCATTTCTAAGAGACTGCAAAGTGATGCAAGGTGATTGTATTGGCCCAAAATGTAACAGATTTTATTGCACATGAGAATTCTTACTGTGAATGTGTTGTGGGAAAATCAAACATAAGGAACATTTGGAACCACACCCAGCAATTAAGAGGGAAGAAAAGGAGACCCAATGGAATGCAATGAGACAAAATTGATAACGGAAACATGGGGGAGACAGGAAGCTTGAGAGAAAAAGAACTTTGAGAAAGATTACGAGCTACTTAGAGTTGGGGGACATCAACCACCCAAAGGAGTACACGGGAGAGAGTTTAAACTAATTGTAAATCTGAAAGAACAGAGTGATTCCAGCGGACATTTGGACTACTTAAGGATTTAAATGACGTAGAATGGAGCCGACTTCAGCACTCAAAAAAACACAATTTGAGACAGACACAAGGAACTTAATAACTTACTCTCCCAGCTTGCTGAAAATAAGTCAGACAAAAGTGAAGAATATGACTTATTAAAGAAATTCACCTGTTTGGTCTTGACTAATTTCTAATCATTAGATGGATGAATTCATTAACTCAATGCAGACAATTCACAGTGTATTTGTATATCAAGCGATCACATTTATACTTTAACTATCTTATAATTTTGTCATTTACACCTCAATAAAATACATAGAATATAATTATGATAATTTAGGCATTTATGTTCAGTATCATAAAATGCCTGGGCTCCCAGGTAGTGCAGTGGTAAACAATCCACCTGTCAATGCAGGAGACACAAGAGATGCATGTTCTTTGATCACTTTGTAGAGAAGACCCCCTGGAGTAGGAAATAGCTACCCACTCCAGTATTCTTGCCTGGAGAATTCCATGAAGAGAGGAGCCTGGTGGGCTATAGTTCATGGGGTCCCAAAGAGTTGGATATGACTGAGTATAATATGGCTATATTGATATATGCATATAACTGTTAAACTACAAAGTAAATGCATTAGAATTTTTATTAGTTATGTTCTTACTATGGAATTTATAACAAGAATACTGAAATGGGTAGCCTTTCCCTCCTCCAGGGGATCTTCCCAACCCAGGGATTGAACCCAGGTCTCCTACATTGTAGGCAGATTCTTTACTATCTGAGTAACCAGGGAAGTCCCAAGTAAACTATTTATCTATACACACATATAACTGTTAAGATACAAAGTAAATGTGCTGGAATTATATTATTAGTAGATTTTTACCATGGAATCTACAACACTTTCCAGCCCTTGGGCACTAGATATTCCCTCTCCTGGAATGATTCTTCTGCTCAAGTCTTATCCTGTATGGGAAGCTTTTCCCAACTATGTTCTTTAAGTAAATAGTAACATTTATTTCTCATAGTTAATTTCTTGAAACTGGGAAGTCCAAGATCAAGGGGCTGGCTGCCTCAGTTCCTGGCTGGGGTCTTATTCCTAGCGACATCCTTACAAGGTGACAAGAGAGGGGGGGCTTTGTGGGACCTTTTTTATAAGAGCACTAATCCCCTTCCTGAGGGCTCCACCCTAGGACTTAATCACCTCCCAAAGCCCGTCCTCTCACACCATCATCTTGGGAGTTAGACTTTTGGGAGGTGCAGGGGAGAATGACACAAACTTTCAGACCATAACACCTAATAAAACAAGATCTATCCTCCTACTGTTTTGTAGACCAAAGCACATGCTATCGTAGGTCTCTATCTATATGTGGATTGTATTTAATTATGGACTATGACCTTTTAAGTCAGGTTCTTGTCACAGTATTTTTCTACCCTGACTGTGTGACACACAGCAAGTGTGTAGCAACCCCTCAGTAGGTTCCTAAGGAAAGGATTTTTGAAGAAAGAAATGGCACCAGAGTTCTACAAAATTCCCAGTTCACTGCTTTCTCATCTTGTAATACAGGGTGATTCATTTCCTTTCTGCCATCTGTTTAGAAGGTTCATTTGGGTGAGTAGCCAGCATAGGAAGGAGCTGTTAATATTTTTCATTTCACTCTTTTTAAAGTCTGAGTTGAGCTGTTTATATACTGAGAAGGAGCCCCGTGTCAAGGAGAGGGGTAGGCACTTTTTAGCTTTAGGTCTAGAACAACCATCTAATATTTACATGACTCTGGAGAGATCATTTTCCATCTATAAGGTTCAGTTTCCTTATTTATAAAAGATAAACAAACAAGCAAACAAATAAACCAAAGGGAGTGAAAGCCTAGGGGAGAGAAGTTTTGACCTTATAGGATCACAAGCAATTTAGTAATCAGATAAAATTACATATGTGAAAGCCCTGACACAGCGGGTTTTTTAAATTGGGAAAAAAAAAGGTTCATTTGAAAGTTCTACTTAAAATTCCACCCTTGGCACTATATCCCTCCTGGAATGATTCTTCTGCTCAAGTCTTATCCTGTATGGGAAGCTTTTCCCAACTATGTTCTTTAAGTAAATAGTAACATTTATTTCTCATAGTTAATTTCTTGAAACTGGGAAGTCCAAGATCAAGGGGCTGGCTGCCTCAGTTCCTGGCTGGGGTCTTATTCCTAGCGACATCCTTACAAGGTGACAAGAGAGGGGGGGCTTTGTGGGACCTTTTTTATAAGAGCACTAATCCCCTTCCTGAGGGCTCCACCCTAGGACTTAATCACCTCCCAAAGCCCGTCCTCTCACACCATCATCTTGGGAGTTAGACTTTTGGGAGGTGCAGGGGAGAATGACACAAACTTTCAGACCATAACACCTAATAAAACAAGATCTATCCTCCTACTGTTTTGTAGACCAAAGCACATGCTATCGTAGGTCTCTATCTATATGTGGATTGTATTTAATTATGGACTATGACCTTTTAAGTCAGGTTCTTGTCACAGTATTTTTCTACCCTGACTGTGTGACACACAGCAAGTGTGTAGCAACCCCTCAGTAGGTTCCTAAGGAAAGGATTTTTGAAGAAAGAAATGGCACCAGAGTTCTACAAAATTCCCAGTTCACTGCTTTCTCATCTTGTAATACAGGGTGATTCATTTCCTTTCTGCCATCTGTTTAGAAGGTTCATTTGGGTGAGTAGCCAGCATAGGAAGGAGCTGTTAATATTTTTCATTTCACTCTTTTTAAAGTCTGAGTTGAGCTGTTTATATACTGAGAAGGAGCCCCGTGTCAAGGAGAGGGGTAGGCACTTTTTAGCTTTAGGTCTAGAACAACCATCTAATATTTACATGACTCTGGAGAGATCATTTTCCATCTATAAGGTTCAGTTTCCTTATTTATAAAAGATAAACAAACAAGCAAACAAATAAACCAAAGGGAGTGAAAGCCTAGGGGAGAGAAGTTTTGACCTTATAGGATCACAAGCAATTTAGTAATCAGATAAAATTACATATGTGAAAGCCCTGACACAGCGTAAATGAAAATGGTTAACATTATTTTGAAAGTTTGGGGGATAACTTTATTTATATAACTTTATATACAAGCATGGGTTGGCATTTAGTCTTCAGTTAAATGATTATGATCCCCCAAGCTTACCAGTTTAAACTCCAGAATCATAAAGCAATTCAAAGATCAAAAGAAAAAATACACAAATGCCCTCATAATTAAAATGTCATAATAATAAAGTTTACTTGCTACTTTTGAGTTCTTGGGGTTTAGAAACAAACAACTTGTTCGGCATATTTTGGCAGAACTTCTTATTTAAAAACAAGAAGGTTAACTACCAAATTATGAGGGCAGCAAATGGAAAAAAACAACCGTAGTGCTACTAAATAAAGATAGGAACACAAATTCTATATTGGAAATCAAGCTAGTATGTTTTAAATTGGAGGTTGGTTGAGTTTTTTTTTAATTATTTTCTTCTTATAGTGGATACATTTTCCAAGAGTCTTATTATACTTAAAAAGGAGTTCCATTTTTTAGTTCTTTCGTCCAAACATATGAGCATTTTTAAAAGAAACTCTGTGACGTCTATTGACAGAGAAATAAATATGTTCCTCTATTTTAGTCTTATTTAAATACATGTGGTACATAAAGTTGTGATTAGCACTAAAAATACATATTCCATGTTAAGAAATTGTACCTGAAGGATATCACATGTAGGAATGTAGGAAAAGAAACTTCGAGTCACTAGTGTGTGTGAAATAATATTCTATGCCTATATACATTTTTTTTTAAAGTTATTTATTTGATTACCCCAGGTCTTAGTTGAGGCACACAGGATCTTTAGATGCAGCCTATGGGATCTAGTTCCTTGACAAGGAACGCAACCCAGGACCCTTGCATTGGGAGATCAGAATCTTAGCCGCTAGAACCCCAGAGAAGTCTCTGTATATGTTTAAACTAGTACATCAATGTGTATTTTGCCCACCAACAAGGGAGAAATGGAAAGGGAGCCAATCCATGTGGAAGGAAGACTCTTCCTAATAATTCAGATCTAAAGGGTTTACCTCAAGAATATCCCAGGGCTTTACTAGTTTTGAGGGACATCAAAGAACATCCATGGCCTCTATACATCCTCTACACACTTCAGTATTTTTATGGTCAATTTATTTTATTTATTTATTTTTTTTATATTCTTTATTTTAAAGATTTTACAGTGTTTTGTTGTTCACCAACATGTATGTTCCCAGATCATTTATATGCATATCACTGGTTCCCCCCCTCCGCCCTCTGCAGCCAGTTCCCGCCCTCCCGCCCCTCCGGACCATCACCCCAAGTGATTGTAGGCACTCCTATTCCCTTAGCACAATGACAATAGCTATCTTTTCCATACGTGCCAGTATAGGTTTCAATGTTACTTCCTCTATGCCTCCCTCTCACTGTTTGTTTCTCTCAATGTCCTTATGTCTATTCTCTGTCTGTTTTTCTACGAGTTCACTGCGTGTGTTATCAAGACCCTCCTACTAGATTCCATATATATGAGTTAGTATACTGTACTTGACTTTCTCTTTTTGATTTACTTCACTATTTATGATACGTTCTAGAGCTAGCCACCTCATTAGGACTGAGTCTTCTGCATTTCTTTTGATTTCCATTTGCATGGAATATCTTTTTCCAGCCTCTCACTTTCAGTCTATGAGTGTCTCTAGGTCTGAAGTGGGTCTCTGGTAAACAGCATATATATGGGTCTTGCTTCTGGATCCATTCAGCCAGCCTGTGTCATTCGGTTGGAGCATTTAATCCATTTACGTTCAAGTAATTATTGATACGAATGTTCCTATTGTCATCTTCTTAGATATTTGGGGTTTAATTTGTAGGACTTCTCCTACTCTTGTATTTATTGGCTATATCAGACCCTTTAACACTTGTTGTAGGGCTGGTTTTGTGGTACAGAATCCTTTTAGTTTTTGTCTGTCTGAGAAGCTTTTGACTTCACCATCAATTCAGAATGAGATTCTTGCTGGGTAGAGGATTCTTGGTTGGAGGTTATTCTGTTTTAGTCATTTAAATGTGTCTTGCCATTCTCTTGTGGCCTGCAGAGTTTCTGTTGAAAGACCTGCAGTTAGACGTATGGGGTTTCCTTTATATGTTATTTGTTGTTTGCTCCTAGCTGCTTTTAGTAATCTGTCTTTATATTTGGTTTGCGTTAGTTTGATTAGAATGTGCCTTGGTGTGTTTCTTCTGGGGTTTATCCTGTGTGGAGCTCTTTATGCTTCTTGGACATGGTTGAATATTTCCTTTCCCATGCTGGGGAAGTTTTCAACTATAACCTTTTCAAGATTTTTTTCGTAGCCTTTCTTCCCCTCTTCTTCCTCTGGAACTCCTATAATTCTAATGTTGGTGCGTTTGATATTGTCCCATAGGTCTCTACTTCTATCCTCAGTTCTTTTAATTCTTTTGGCCTTGTTCTGTTCTTCAGCACTTATTTCCATCATTCTGTTTTCCAGCTCACTTATCCGTTCTTCTGCCTCCGATACTCTACTGTTGAGACCTTCTATAGTATTTTTGAGTTCAGCAATTGAGTTGGTGGTCTCTATTTGCTTATTTTTCATTTCTTGCATGTCTCTTCTCAGTGCACTAATTTCCTCTAATATTCTGTTTTCTGTGTTTTGAAGCCTCGTTAGTATAGCTTTTCTGAATTCTATTTCCGATAATTTGTCTATCTCCTCCTCTGTCATTTGAAACAGTATTTCTCTAGCTTGGTCCTTCATTTGTGCAGTGTTTCTCTGTCGTTTCATTATTAGGTTAGTTTTTGTTTCTTTGTGTGTGTCTGTGTGTGTGGAGTTCTTTTTCCCCCATCAGGCTTCTTGGTTGTATTCTCCCTTGCTTTGGGTTTCTGTCCTTGTAGAAGGGTTCAGTGGTTTGTGACTTGGATGGTGTTAGGTCTTGTTTACAGATGAATAATCTCTAGTGTTGTATGTTCTTTGATAGTGTAGGGTCTTGGAATCAGGGCTTCCACTCTGAGGATCCTTGGTTTGATGACTGGTCAGGGGGTATAGGCTCTATGTCTGGTTTGCTATGGTGTTCCGTGATATTAGTTCAAATACTAGCATCTGAGGAACAAGAGGTGCATACCTGATGGGTGACAGTTATAAAAGCATGCAGATGTTTTCTAACATAATCGTAAGATATACACACATACACAGCAATACCCGCAACTGACCAGTTTTACAGAGATAAGGCACAGGGAATCTTTCTGGCAAATCACGCAATCATAGATGATACTTGCCCGTTAAGCTCTGAAATAACTAAAATAGTGCTTGGATAAATAGACCCAGGGCAAGGTCCTGGCTTGGATAATTACAATGAGAGAAATTTTTAACTAGGACATGTGTTGAGGATGATGAGAAAGAGAGTATATGGGTAATGAGAAGGTCTTGGAAGGATTTCAAAGGTTAGGTAGCAAAGATTAGTGTGTTTTATTGTTTAGTGCAGCTGGAAGAGAATAGTGGAGACAGGAAGATAGGAAATATTTATCTACTGTTGAGACCTTCTATAGTATTTTTGGGGCCCAGCTTTTTCATTCTGTTTTCCAGCTCACTTATCCGTTCTTCTGCCTCCGATACTCTACTGTTGAGACCTTCTATAGTATTTTTGAGTTCAGCAATTGAGTTGGTGGTCTCTATTTGCTTATTTTTCATTTCTTGCATGTCTCTTCTCAGTGCACTAATTTCCTCTAATATTCTGTTTTCTGTGTTTTGAAGCCTCGTTAGTATAGCTTTTCTGAATTCTATTTCCGATAATTTGTCTATCTCCTCCTCTGTCATTTGAAACAGTATTTCTCTAGCTTGGTCCTTCATTTGTGCAGTGTTTCTCTGTCGTTTCATTATTAGGTTAGTTTTTGTTTCTTTGTGTGTGTCTGTGTGTGTGGAGTTCTTTTTCCCCCATCAGGCTTCTTGGTTGTATTCTCCCTTGCTTTGGGTTTCTGTCCTTGTAGAAGGGTTCAGTGGTTTGTGACTTGGATGGTGTTAGGTCTTGTTTACAGATGAATAATCTCTAGTGTTGTATGTTCTTTGATAGTGTAGGGTCTTGGAATCAGGGCTTCCACTCTGAGGATCCTTGGTTTGATGACTGGTCAGGGGGTATAGGCTCTATGTCTGGTTTGCTATGGTGTTCCGTGATATTAGTTCAAATACTAGCATCTGAGGAACAAGAGGTGCATACCTGATGGGTGACAGTTATAAAAGCATGCAGATGTTTTCTAACATAATCGTAAGATATACACACATACACAGCAATACCCAACTGACCAGTTTTACAGAGATAAGGCACAGGGAATCTTTCTGGCAAATCACGCAATCATAGATGATACTTGCCCGTTAAGCTCTGAAATAACTAAAATAGTGCTTGGATAAATAGACCCAGGGCAAGGTCCTGGCTTGGATAATTACAATGAGAGAAATTTTTAACTAGGACATGTGTTGAGGATGATGAGAAAGAGAGTATATGGGTAATGAGAAGGTCTTGGAAGGATTTCAAAGGTTAGGTAGCAAAGATTAGTGTGTTTTATTGTTTAGTGCAGCTGGAAGAGAATAGTGGAGACAGGAAGATAGGAAATATTTATCTAGAGGATATTGGTAGATAGGAAAGGTTTTTACATTTAGAACATAGATGGAGAAAGCAGTGGCAAAGAAGAAGGAGAATTAAAAGTTTCCAAAAATTAAAATTAAAAAATACAATACAATAAAATAAAAGTCAATAAAAGAAATTAAAAATTAAAAAGGGGGCAGAAAAAATTAATGAGACCAGAAAACAAACAAACAAAAAAACAAAAAAAAAACACAAAAAACAAAACAAACAAACAGAAAAAACCCCATACCAGACCAGTCAATCGAATAAACAAAATAGTCCACAACAAATAAACAAGCAAATAAAAAGCTAAATACTGTCTCTGGTTTTTATCTTCTCATCTGCCTGTTGGAAACCAATCTGTTCTTGATGGTAGTGTCTTGATGGCATAGCCTTTCCTTTATAGCACCAGTTGCTATGGTTTCTGTTTTTGTTTTCAGCAAAACGAAGGCTTAGATGCGAGCTTGGGTGCTGGTCCGGACAGCGGGCTGATCCCAGTCCTTTGGGCGGGGACCGCGGCGCGCGCGTGCAGTCCCTTGTTGGAGAGGGGCACCCTGATTCTACCGCGCACCCACCAGTAGCCTCCAATCACTGCTCTGCTCCCGGCTTCCTCCGCTACTGCTGCAGCTCTAGGGGTACGCGGGCTCCTCCGCTGCTGGCACACGCGCACTGCTGGTTACGCGTCCAAGTCCCAAAGGCGGGCGCGAGCTTTCCCGTCCAGCTCCTGACTGGCCCCTGGTGAGCAAACCGTGGGCGATTTCCCCTCTCCGTTCAGCAAGCCCTCTACTAGGAATGTTTGAACTTACCCGCGGCGGGGCAAGGCGCAGCGGCGCACAGCCGCGGCGGTCCACCGAGGCTCCTCGTCCGATCCGCGGCGGCTCCTCGTCCAGTCCGCCGCAGCTCTGGTCAATTTATTAAAAAAAAAAAAAAAAAAAAAAAATCCTTTTCATCATCAGGTAAACTGGCAGTTTTCATAGGATTTTACTAGTGAAATCTTTAAGGGCCCAAAAATTGAAATACAGAAAATATTAAAAACAAGCAAAACCTACTGGCTTAGAGGGCACTTTGCTATGCTAAAATAATTGAAGAATTGCCTCAGCCTTCCTGAGTGACACTGGACAAGCACTCAGGTTCTGGTTCTTTCACTGAATGAGTTGGTTGACACTCAAGGAGGATGAGCTTACAAACTGAAATAGCTTCAGGAGCTGGTGTGAATCACAGAACCTCTTAGACGCTACCTCGCGGGTTACGTGATGGTTCTAAACACAGGGCTTTGACACTCTGGTTTCAGGGTTGAGTGTGTTTCTCCATCAGTGTCATCTGCAGCCTTGGAGATGAAAGATATTTCCATTTGTGGACCCTCGTTTCTCCTTCTTTCCTCTATCAAGTTTCAAATCTCTCTTTACTGGTCTGCTAGGCAACTCTGGTTTCACCTAAGTCTCTCTGGCCTTCACTTCTGGTCAAAGTTCTTCTGTGATGTTTAGCTTGCCTGAATCTTTTTTAGCCAGTGTTTACCAATAAAAAGGATGTTGAGAAGAGGAAAGCCTTGTGTACTATTGGTGGGAATGTAAACTGGTGCATCCAACTATGGAAAACAGTAAGGAGGTTCCTCAAGAAGCTGAAAATAAAACTACCATATGATCCACCAATTCCATTCCTAGGTATATATCTTAAAAAAATAAAAATAAAAACACTAATTCTAAAAGATACATGCATCCCAGTGTTCATACTAATATGACTATTATTTACAATCACCAAGATATAGAAGCAACCTAATTGTTCATCAATTGATTAATGGGTGAAGAGGATGTGATACATATATCTGATGGAGTATTTCTTAGCCTTAAAAAAGAACAAAATTCTACCATTTACAGCAATGCGGGTAGACCTAAAGAGTATTATGCTCAGTGAAATAAGTCAGACAAAGACAAATTCTGTATGTTATTACTTATATATGGAGTCCAAAAAAATTAAACAAATAAATATAACAAAATAGAAACAGACAGGTAAAGAGAACAAATCAGTGGTAACCAATCAGGAGAGGGAAGGCAGAGGAGGCAAGACAAGTGTTGGTGATTAAGAGGTACCATCTGTTATGAAAAAAAGATAAATAAGTGACAAGGATATATTTATAGCATAGAAAACACAGCCAGCATTTTGTCATTTTAAGTGGAATATAATCTATAAAAAAAATAGAATCACTCTGCTATATACCTGAAACTAATGCTACATTAAAGTCAACTATATTTAAATTAAACATTCTAATGGAAAAAGAATCTATATGAAAAAAGGATTTTGTGGTGAAATCCATTAGGAAAAACTATATAAGTCAAAGTTAAACTGCGGAGATTTTCAGGTTTTAGGTGTGCAATGTTTATTATAAAATAAAGTGTGAAGCATTTTCCAGAATCATTTAATAGTGGAATACTTTTTCTTATTATTGAAATGATGCTTTGGTTGGATGTTACATAATACTTATTCTGTGTGTATGCTTATTAATGTCTAACTTTTGTGTGACCCCATAGACTATAACCTACCAGGTTCCTCTGTCCATGGACTTTTCCAGGCAAGAATACTGGAGTAGATTGCCATTTCCTACTCCAGGGGATCTTCCCAATCCAGGGATCAGACTTGTGTCTCCTGCATTAGCTGGTGGATTATTTACCACTGAGCCACCTGGGAAGCCTGTTGAAGTAATAACAGAAAATTAAAAGTGGATCCCTCTGAGGAACGGGGTTGTAGAGATGCTTTTTGCTTGTTTTAATATGTCTCTTAAGACTGCCTTTTAAATCAATGCCTACATATAAAATAATTTTAATAAAAATACATGTGATCAAAACATATTTGAAAAAATCTATAAAACTTCAACATACAGTCACTGTAGCTACAGGACTGTAACTGATAAATAAACAGATCAGACAGTACAGACAACTAGTCATGTGGAACTCAGAGGGTAATCGATCCTCATGTCATAAGAACAGATTTTGTAGACACTGAACAGTGAGAAACTCCTTGTGACTGGATCAAGCAAAGAGTGTTGAGGGGGATATCAGTGATAGAAAAGGTGGTGGTGATTAAGAGGTACCATCTGTTATGAAAAAAAGATAAATAAGTGACAAGGATATATTTATAGCATAGAAAACACAGCCAGCATTTTGTCATTTTAAGTGGAATATAATCTATAAAAAAAATAGAATCACTCTGCTATATACCTGAAACTAATGCTACATTAAAGTCAACTATATTTAAATTAAACATTCTAATGGAAAAAGAATCTATATGAAAAAAGGATTTTGTGGTGAAATCCATTAGGAAAAACTATATAAGTCAAAGTTAAACTGCGGAGATTTTCAGGTTTTAGGTGTGCAATGTTTATTATAAAATAAAGTGTGAAGCATTTTCCAGAATCATTTAATAGTGGAATACTTTTTCTTATTATTGAAATGATGCTTTGGTTGGATGTTACATAATACTTATTCTGTGTGTATGCTTATTAATGTCTAACTTTTGTGTGACCCCATAGACTATAACCTACCAGGTTCCTCTGTCCATGGACTTTTCCAGGCAAGAATACTGGAGTAGATTGCCATTTCCTACTCCAGGGGATCTTCCCAATCCAGGGATCAGACTTGTGTCTCCTGCATTAGCTGGTGGATTATTTACCACTGAGCCACCTGGGAAGCCTGTTGAAGTAATAACAGAAAATTAAAAGTGGATCCCTCTGAGGAACGGGGTTGTAGAGATGCTTTTTGCTTGTTTTAATATGTCTCTTAAGACTGCCTTTTAAATCAATGCCTACATATAAAATAATTTTAATAAAAATACATGTGATCAAAACATATTTGAAAAAGTCTATAAAACTTCAACATACAGTCACTGTAGCTACAGGACTGTAACTGATAAATAAACAGATCAGACAGTACAGACAACTAGTCATGTGGAACTCAGAGGGTAATCGATCCTCATGTCATAAGAACAGATTTTGTAGACACTGAACAGTGAGAAACTCCTTGTGACTGGATCAAGCAAAGAGTGTTGAGGGGGATATCAGTGATAGAAAAGGTGGTGGTGGATTTTGAATATCATGGTGTGTTGTTGGACCTTTACACTGTGGTCAGTAAAAAGCTAGTATATGTTGTAAACAGAGGAGAAAGAAAATTAAATTTATTGACTTTTTTGGAAAGATACCTGGCACTAAACCAGAGAAGAGAAAGAATTTTGGAATGAAGAATAATAAATAACTGTTGCAATAGTTCTAGACATGATGAGGGTCACAGAGGCAGTGGAAATAGAAAAAGATCCAATTCAGGAAATATTTCTGAGATAAAATCAGTGACACTTCATGAAAAATTGGATGTGGAGAATGAGGAACATACTCTAAGCTAAAACTACACTTTCTAACGAAATTGAGGAACATACTCTAGGCTAAACTACGCTTTCTAACGAAATTGAGAGAATAGTCACCCCAAACAATTGAGACTAAGAGACCATTCTGTTGTATAATCTCTAGTGTTGTATGTTCTTTGACAATGTGGGGTCTTGGAATCAGGGCTTCCGCTCTGATGATCCTTGGTTTGATAATTGGTCAGGAGGTGTAGGCTCTATGTCTGGTTTGCTATGGTGTTCCATGATGCTAGTTCAAATACTAGCATCTGAAGAACAACAGGCGTATCCCCGGTGCCAGGTGGAAAGTCACGATTTTCCCCTGGCCAAGTGGCGCGATTAACGGTGGGCACTCCCTTCTGGCTCCAGGTCCCTAGGCAGCTCCAAGCATATTCTTACACAGATACTTTGAGAGTAATTTTCTTCATTTCTCTATAAAAGAAGTTATTTTGTTCATAAGACATCAATTTCAGTTGCTATAGCAAATGCAAACTTGCTGTGTAATATCACTTGAGAGGTGCTTTTTGCTTGTTTTAATATGTCTCTTAAGACTGCCTTTTAAATCAATGCCTACATATAAAATAATTTTAATAAAAATACATGTGATCAAAACATATTTGAAAAAGTCTATAAAACTTCAACATACAGTCACTGTAGCTACAGGACTGTAACTGATAAATAAACAGATCAGACAGTACAGACAACTAGTCATGTGGAACTCAGAGGGTAATCGATCCTCATGTCATAAGAACAGATTTTGTAGACACTGAACAGTGAGAAACTCCTTGTGACTGGATCAAGCAAAGAGTGTTGAGGGGGATATCAGTGATAGAAAAGGTGGTGGTGGATTTTGAATATCATGGTGTGTTGTTGGACCTTTACACTGTGGTCAGTAAAAAGCTAGTATATGTTGTAAACAGAGGAGAAAGAAAATTAAATTTATTGACTTTTTTGGAAAGATACCTGGCACTAAACCAGAGAAGAGAAAGAATTTTGGAATGAAGAATAATAAATAACTGTTGCAATAGTTCTAGACATGATGAGGGTCACAGAGGCAGTGGAAATAGAAAAAGATCCAATTCAGGAAATATTTCTGAGATAAAATCAGTGACACTTCATGAAAAATTGGATGTGGAGAATGAGGAACATACTCTAAGCTAAAACTACACTTTCTAACGAAATTGAGGAACATACTCTAGGCTAAACTACGCTTTCTAACGAAATTGAGAGAATAGTCACCCCAAACAATTGAGACTAAGAGACCATTCTGTTGTATAATCTCTAGTGTTGTATGTTCTTTGACAATGTGGGGTCTTGGAATCAGGGCTTCCGCTCTGATGATCCTTGGTTTGATAATTGGTCAGGAGGTGTAGGCTCTATGTCTGGTTTGCTATGGTGTTCCATGATGCTAGTTCAAATACTAGCATCTGAAGAACAACAGGCGTATCCCCGGTGCCAGGTGGAAAGTCACGATTTTCCCCTGGCCAAGTGGCGCGATTAACGGTGGGCACTCCCTTCTGGCTCCAGGTCCCTAGGCAGCTCCAAGCATATTCTTACACAGATACTTTGAGAGTAATTTTCTTCATTTCTCTATAAAAGAAGTTATTTTGTTCATAAGACATCAATTTCAGTTGCTATAGCAAATGCAAACTTGCTGTGTAATATCACTCAATCAGCCCTGTTTGAGCTCGGTCACCTTTGTATCACGATGTGAGCCACCAGGGAAGTTCAATTTGAGGTAACTACTTGCATTCTACCAGGACTTCTCCAGCTTTCCCTTCTTCCCTTATGACCAGAAGAGAGTGATCTAGGTCCTTAGATCATAATTTTATCTTCTTTGTATTCTACCTATAGGTAAAGGCACAGCATGCACTTCACCGTTAATTTTAGCATTTTTGCAGCAACAGAAATAAAAAAAACAAATGAAATTGTCCATGAATAGATTATTCTATGTGTACTCATATAAATGTGTACATGCTATATACATTCAGAGCAATGAGTCAGGTCTACGTTTTTTGACATGGGCTATTTCCAAAATATATTAAGCGAGAAAAGCAACATACAGAATAGTGTGCACATTTTATCACTTGTGCCAAAAATGGACAACAGACATATAGATGTTCTGTCTGCATGGAATGTTTGTAGAAGGATATATATGTAATTGTGGAGAATAATTGAGCTGAGGAATTACTTTGACTGTACACAGTTTCTAACAAGTGAATGAATTATCCATTTCAACAAAGAAAGAAGGAATGAAAGAAGGGTTGAAGGAAGGAAAGAAAATGGTAGCCATTCGTGGAAGGTAGTGAATTCAGTTTGAGACAAGTTCAATACGAGAAACAGGGAAGCTGGGCCTGCTGCAGGCCATGGGGTCACAAAGAGTCAGGGCCAATTTGGCAAATGAACAACAACAAATGCATGCTTTCTTCAGGGCCTCTGGAGGAATTTTCAGTAAGCAGATAAAATTTTCAGCCTAGAGGATAAAAAAAGGAGAAATTAGAGTTTAAACCTTTGTGTTTCTTCAACGTATAATTGAATTTGGAGGCGTGAATAAGATCATCTTGAGGGAGAGAAGAGAATTACCAAGACAAGAAACAGGAGAAATCCAGTATTTAAAAAGCAAGCAGAGGATGAAGGACCAACAATCATTCCAGATGAGTGGACAGAGGAAAGGAAACAACTGAGCAAGAGGGGAGGAAGTTCTGAGACAAAATACATACTCTGCCACATGTTTTAGCACTGCTGAAAAAGTACGTGATACTCTGTATGGACAGCGAATGTAATCCACAACAGAAATATTGTGTTAAATAAGACAATAAAAATATAAAAATATATATTAAAAGAAAAAGGACTATAGTATACCTTTTTTATTCTATAAACTACAAAAACAGAAATATTGTGTTAAAGTAAGACAATAGAAAATATCTAGGTCCTTAGATCATAATTTTATCTTCTTTGTATTCTACCTATAGGTAAAGGCACAGCATGCACTTCACCGTTAATTTTAGCATTTTTGCAGCAACAGAAATAAAAAAAACAAATGAAATTGTCCATGAATAGATTATTCTATGTGTACTCATATAAATGTGTACATGCTATATACATTCAGAGCAATGAGTCAGGTCTACGTTTTTTGACATGGGCTATTTCCAAAATATATTAAGCGAGAAAAGCAACATACAGAATAGTGTGCACATTTTATCACTTGTGCCAAAAATGGACAACAGACATATAGATGTTCTGTCTGCATGGAATGTTTGTAGAAGGATATATATGTAATTGTGGAGAATAATTGAGCTGAGGAATTACTTTGACTGTACACAGTTTCTAACAAGTGAATGAATTATCCATTTCAACAAAGAAAGAAGGAATGAAAGAAGGGTTGAAGGAAGGAAAGAAAATGGTAGCCATTCGTGGAAGGTAGTGAATTCAGTTTGAGACAAGTTCAATACGAGAAACAGGGAAGCTGGGCCTGCTGCAGGCCATGGGGTCACAAAGAGTCAGGGCCAATTTGGCAAATGAACAACAACAAATGCATGCTTTCTTCAGGGCCTCTGGAGGAATTTTCAGTAAGCAGATAAAATTTTCAGCCTAGAGGATAAAAAAAGGAGAAATTAGAGTTTAAACCTTTGTGTTTCTTCAACGTATAATTGAATTTGGAGGCGTGAATAAGATCATCTTGAGGGAGAGAAGAGAATTACCAAGACAAGAAACAGGAGAAATCCAGTATTTAAAAAGCAAGCAGAGGATGAAGGACCAACAATCATTCCAGATGAGTGGACAGAGGAAAGGAAACAACTGAGCAAGAGGGGAGGAAGTTCTGAGACAAAATACATACTCTGCCACATGTTTTAGCACTGCTGAAAAAGTACGTGATACTTTGTATGGACAGCGAATGTAATCCACAACAGAAATATTGTGTTAAATAAGACAATAAAAATATAAAAATATATATTAAAAAGAAAAAGGACTATAGTATACCTATATTTATACTCTGCTGATGTAAAATACTACATTTTGAATTGGTAAAGTAGACTGTACCCTTGTTTATGGAAATTATGATTTTGCTTTGTGGAGGACTAACATGATCCTATAAAAACCTAGTGTTTGGGCTTCCCTGGTGGTCCAATGGGTAAGGACACTGCCTTGCTGTGAAAAGGGCGCCAGTTCGATCCCTGGCCTGGGAAGATCCCACGTGCCATGGAGTGGCTGGACCGATGTGTCCAATTACCGAGCCTGAGCTCTGGAGCTCATGCGCCCAGAGCAGGTGCCCTGCGACAACAGAGACCACCATGATGGGAGGCCCACATGGGTCAAAGAACAAAGATAGATGAAAATGGACAAATGAAAGACCAATAGAAGTGGCCCGCCTGCTCCCCTCCCTCCCCACCCCACCCCTACCAAAATAAGTAAATAAATAAATCTTTAAAAAACAAAGAAACCAAAAAAAACCCTAGTGTTTAATCTCACAGATCTAAAGGAGAATAAATATCTGATGTTTGGCATCTTGTACAAAATCATTAAGCAGCTTTGAATAAATGTTGAATAATTACAACCTACAAAATGTTAATAGTTTTAAAAATATGGTCGATCCTACAACCATAAATTAACCAGGCAGCTATTAACTTGAGAAGTAATCAGCTGGAGTGAAAGAGTTCTGTTAGTAGCCTTTCTTCCCCCTAATTATAAGCAATGAACTTAAGGTTCACGTTAATGTCCCAGCCATCGTGCAGGGAAGAAGAAAAGGAGGATGGAAGGTGTGGGAAAACAAACCAGTGAAGGCTTTCACAGCTTCGGCCGGGCCAGGAGAAAAACATTTTGGAAATGAAAGAACTAAGTCAAAAACAAGTTGATTGGATTCACATGGGCTCATTTGCTGGGGTCATACTGATCAGCAACAGGTGGGAGATCTGCTGTGGACTTTGGAACACAGGGTCAGTGCACATTAGAACGTTGTGTGCACACACAGAACAGACTCCTTAACTACTTGTCGGTCTAGTTGGCCCCCAGCTGTAGTGCACCCTTTCCATTAAGGAGATAATGTAAACAACTTAGAGTCATGAAGGCAATTATTGATCAGGGTTGTGACTGACTCCCAGCCACGTTAATATCGTTTCCTGAGAACACCTAGATGCTTGAGTTCTCAATAAAAGCAGTCTAGTGACTGTGTTCGGGGCCTTGACCCAAGAGGTCTTGAGTACCTGCACCCCATTCCCATCCTTTCTCTCTTGTCTATGTGTGTGTATATTTCATAATGTCTCATCACACTCGCTATTCTCTATGCATCTGACTGATGTGCTGTGGCAGGGAGGGATGAGGGGCTGTTCAAGCATCATTACCATTGTGATATACACTGTCTCTCTCTCTCTCTCTCACACACACACACACACACACTCATGCACACACACACACATACACAAATATACTTGCATAAATCACAAAGAGCAAGTAAGATAAAAATAAGCGTTTTTCTAATTACTATATTAATTGTGACTTAAGATGACATTTGGGCTTCCCAAGTGGTGCTAGTGGTAAAGAACCACCTACAGGAGATGTAAAAGACAAAGGATTGAGAAGATCCCCTGGAGGAGGGCACAGCAATTCACTCCAGTATCCTTGCCTGGAGTATCCCATGGACAGAGGAAAATATTAGCAGCTATTTAAAACCTTGAGTTTTAAAAATATGGTCGATCCTACAACCATAAATTAACCAGGCAGCTATTAACTTGAGAAGTAATCAGCTGGAGTGAAAGAGTTCTGTTAGTAGCCTTTCTTCCCCCTAATTATAAGCAATGAACTTAAGGTTCACGTTAATGTCCCAGCCATCGTGCAGGGAAGAAGAAAAGGAGGATGGAAGGTGTGGGAAAACAAACCAGTGAAGGCTTTCACAGCTTCGGCCGGGCCAGGAGAAAAACATTTTGGAAATGAAAGAACTAAGTCAAAAACAAGTTGATTGGATTCACATGGGCTCATTTGCTGGGGTCATACTGATCAGCAACAGGTGGGAGATCTGCTGTGGACTTTGGAACACAGGGTCAGTGCACATTAGAACGTTGTGTGCACACACAGAACAGACTCCTTAACTACTTGTCGGTCTAGTTGGCCCCCAGCTGTAGTGCACCCTTTCCATTAAGGAGATAATGTAAACAACTTAGAGTCATGAAGGCAATTATTGATCAGGGTTGTGACTGACTCCCAGCCACGTTAATATCGTTTCCTGAGAACACCTAGATGCTTGAGTTCTCAATAAAAGCAGTCTAGTGACTGTGTTCGGGGCCTTGACCCAAGAGGTCTTGAGTACCTGCACCCCATTCCCATCCTTTCTCTCTTGTCTATGTGTGTGTATATTTCATAATGTCTCATCACACTCGCTATTCTCTATGCATCTGACTGATGTGCTGTGGCAGGGAGGGATGAGGGGCTGTTCAAGCATCATTACCATTGTGATATACACTGTCTCTCTCTCTCTCTCTCACACACACACACACACACACTCATGCACACACACACACATACACAAATATACTTGCATAAATCACAAAGAGCAAGTAAGATAAAAATAAGCGTTTTTCTAATTACTATATTAATTGTGACTTAAGATGACATTTGGGCTTCCCAAGTGGTGCTAGTGGTAAAGAACCACCTACAGGAGATGTAAAAGACAAAGGATTGAGAAGATCCCCTGGAGGAGGGCACAGCAATTCACTCCAGTATCCTTGCCTGGAGTATCCCATGGACAGAGGAGCCTGGAGGATGGCAGTCCAT
Source organism: Tragulus kanchil (assembly GCA_022376925.1). NCBI lineage: Eukaryota > Metazoa > Chordata > Mammalia > Artiodactyla > Tragulidae > Tragulus > Tragulus kanchil. Next base: position 84,177,702 of record JAIOJX010000002.1, on the reverse strand, counting down.
AAGGCTGCAAAGAACTAGACATGACTGAAGAGCCTTAGCATGTATATACACAAGATGATATTTAAATAATAAGGATCTATTACAAATTAAAGTGGGCACTTTGGAAGACATTTTGCTATTTATTACAAAAGTAAACATGATCTCGTCATATAATCCAGTAATCACACTTCTAGATATTTGAAACTTATCCACACAAGAAGCTACACACAAATGTTTGTTTATAGCAGCTTTATTCATAGGCGCCAAAAGTTGGAAGAAACCAAGAAACCTTTCACTAGGTAACTTTGTATTATTTTTGACTATGTCGTGTAGTATGTGGGATCTTATTTTCCCAACTAATGCCACCTGCCCTGGAAGCACAGAGTCTTAACCGCTGGACTGCCAGGGAAGTCCCCATTAGGAGACTAAGAAAATATTAACAAGGACCTGACAGGTATTTCTTTGACTTTTTTCCATAACTATTAGTCTCTTTTATTAGTTCTTTTTAAATTTATTTTCATCCATCTTTATTCTTTGGCCTGTATGGGCCTCCCATTACAGTGACCTCCCTCCTTGCAGAGCACTGACTCCTAACTGAGCACACCGGTCCAGCCACTCCATGGCATGTGGGATCTTCCCGGGCCAGGGATCAAATCGGTGCCCCTTGCACTGTAACAGGGACTTTTTACCCACTGGACCACCAGGGAAGCCCTATCTCTTTGATATTCTGGGAACATATATACCTGTAAACAAAACTCTGTAAAAGTTAAAAGCAAAATAAAGGTTTAAAAAATAAATAAATAAAAATAAAAATAAATTAAAAAAACCCAGAAAGATAGGGATCAAATCAAAATATGTTGAGTACTTAAACCCTGACATTTTTGTTGAGTCTCTAAATGTGAAAAACATATTTGTTTTCTACAGATTTTTAGGTAATTTAAAGAAATATTTCTTTATTTGTGGGCTTCCTAAGTGGTGTGAGTGGTAAAGAGCTTGCCTGCCATTGCAGGAGATGTAAGAGATGTGGGTTTGATCCCTGGAGTGGGAAGATCCCGTAGAGGAGAGCCTGGAAACCCACTCCAGTATTCTTGCCTGCAGAATCCCATGGAAAGATAAGCCTGTTTGTTAGTTTATAAAGAGCTTGATTTTGTACAGTTAAAATACTTTACAACTGACTACATTTCAGGTAGATGTATACACAGATGTCTTATATGAAAATGCTGCTTTTACATACTTATTTTTTTAATCACTCATTTCCTTATTTCAGAACCAAAATTCACTTTAGGTTGTGTGTTCAGCCAAGGTCATGGTCCATTGAATGACTTCCCCAACAGTGCCACTGTGAATTAGCCCAAGAGTTGACTGTCTTTCCAGTTTTAGAAGCCACTTTATTTTTATTCATGTTTTTAAATTGAAGAATAATTTGTTTACAGTGCTGTGGTGGTCTCTGCCATACATTAATGTGAATCAGTTATAATTATGTATGTATATATTTCCCCTCCCAATTATGCCTCGCTCCCCCCATCCCAACCCTCTAGGTCATCACAGAGTCCTGCCTGAAGAAGTCTTAACCGCTGGACTGCCAGAAGTCCCCATTAGAGACTAAGAAAATATTAACAAGGACCTGACAGGTATTTCTTTGACTTTTTTCCATAACTATTAGTCTCTTTTATTAGTTCTTTTTAAATTTATTTTCATCCATCTTTATTCTTTGGCCTGTATGGGCCTCCCATTACAGTGACCTCCCTCCTTGCAGAGCACTGACTCCTAACTGAGCACACCGGTCCAGCCACTCCATGGCATGTGGGATCTTCCCGGGCCAGGGATCAAATCGGTGCCCCTTGCACTGTAACAGGGACTTTTACCCACTGGACCACCAGGGAAGCCCTATCTCTTTGATATTCTGGGAACATATATACCTGTAAACAAAACTCTGTAAAAGTTAAAAGCAAAATAAAGGTTTAAAAAATAAATAAAAAGCAAGAAAGGGATCAAATCAAAATATGTTGAGTACTTAAACCCTGACATTTTTGTTGAGTCTCTAAATGTGAAAAACATATTTGTTTTCTACAGATTTTTAGGTAATTTAAAGAAATATTTCTTTATTTGTGGGCTTCCTAAGTGGTGTGAGTGGTAAAGAGCTTGCCTGCCATTGCAGGAGATGTAAGAGATGTGGGTTTGATCCCTGGAGTGGGAAGATCCCGTAGAGGAGAGCCTGGAAACCCACTCCAGTATTCTTGCCTGCAGAATCCCATGGAAAGATAAGCCTGTTTGTTAGTTTATAAAGAGCTTGATTTTGTACAGTTAAAATACTTTACAACTGACTACATTTCAGGTAGATGTATACACAGATGTCTTATATGAAAATGCTGCTTTTACATACTTATTTTTTTAATCACTCATTTCCTTATTTCAGAACCAAAATTCACTTTAGGTTGTGTGTTCAGCCAAGGTCATGGTCCATTGAATGACTTCCCCAACAGTGCCACTGTGAATTAGCCCAAGAGTTGACTGTCTTTCCAGTTTTAGAAGCCACTTTATTTTTATTCATGTTTTTAAATTGAAGAATAATTTGTTTACAGTGCTGTGGTGGTCTCTGCCATACATTAATGTGAATCAGTTATAATTATGTATGTATATATTTCCCCTCCCAATTATGCCTCGCTCCCCCCATCCCAACCCTCTAGGTCATCACAGAGTGCCAAGGAGGGTGTCCCCGTGCTGTATCGCCGCTCCCCACTAGCTATGTGTTTTGCACAATAGTGAGTATATGCCAATACTACTTTCTCAATTCATCCCACCCTACCTTCTCCATCCTCTGCTATGTCCACAAGTCCATTCTTTATGCCTGTCTCTCCATTTCTTCTCTGTAAATAGAATCATCAGTACTGTTCTTCTAGATTCCATATATATGTGCTCATTTACAGTATTTGTTTTTCTCTTTCTGATTTACTTCACTCTGTATAAAAGGTTCTAGGTTCATCCACCTCAATATCCACGGACTCAAATGTGCTCTTTTTTACATAGAGCCACTTTAACTTTGTTGACTGCCAGATGAGATCTGAAACTTTGTTCCTTGGATGCAGTTATATAGATGTCAGTAAAGCATGAATTCCTCGAGGGGTAAAGAGCTTTTGGCCATAAGAGAATGAACTCTTACTAAAGTTTTGATGAGCTAGATGTAAATGGATCAGAAACATATTGTATTTCCCTTGAAATACTCAGGGATTTAAAAATTAAGGAAAAAATGTCTTGGCAAAATGTGTTAGGAAGACGTGCCAAACCCAGAACACTTGATATTCTCAGAATTCTAACTGCCAACCAGTTGTGCCTGTCCTTAAGTTTAACACAGTCTGACATTTGTAATGAAATCTAGTAGAACAGTAGTGAAGATCTGGGGGAGAAGTGGGTTACAAACTAATTGCCATTTAGTCTGAAAAAACTGTAATTTTTTTTTTTTTGAATTAGCCATCTAACAAATTTAAATCTACATTCGGAGTGACAGATTTTCTCTTCTGACCTGGGTTCCATGCAGCCTCTTCCAGTTACCAGCTGTTTGACCTTGCCCTCAAGGAAAGCCCATTAAAAATGTTTTCAGCCAAGGTCATGGTCCATTGAATGACTTCCAACAGTGCCACTGTGAATTAGCCCAAGAGTTGACTGTCTTTCCAGTTTTAGAAGCCACTTTATTTTTATTCATGTTTTTAAATTGAAGAATAATTTGTTTACAGTGCTGTGGTGGTCTCTGCCATACATTAATGTGAATCAGTTATAATTATGTATGTATATATTTCCCCTCCCAATTATGCCTCGCTCCCCCCATCCCAACCCTCTAGGTCATCACAGAGTGCCAAGGAGGGTGTCCCGTGCTGTATCGCCGCTCCCCACTAGCTATGTGTTTTGCACAATAGTGAGTATATGCCAATACTACTTTCTCAATTCATCCCACCCTACCTTCTCCATCCTCTGCTATGTCCACAAGTCCATTCTTTATGCCTGTCTCTCCATTTCTTCTCTGTAAATAGAATCATCAGTACTGTTCTTCTAGATTCCATATATATGTGCTCATTTACAGTATTTGTTTTTCTCTTTCTGATTTACTTCACTCTGTATAAAAGGTTCTAGGTTCATCCACCTCAATATCCACGGACTCAAATGTGCTCTTTTTTACATAGAGCCACTTTAACTTTGTTGACTGCCAGATGAGATCTGAAACTTTGTTCCTTGGATGCAGTTATATAGATGTCAGTAAAGCATGAATTCCTCGAGGGGTAAAGAGCTTTTGGCCATAAGAGAATGAACTCTTACTAAAGTTTTGATGAGCTAGATGTAAATGGATCAGAAACATATTGTATTTCCCTTGAAATACTCAGGGATTTAAAAATTAAGGAAAAAAAATGTCTTGGCAAAATGTGTTAGGAAGACGTGCCAAACCCAGAACACTTGATATTCTCAGAATTCTAACTGCCAACCAGTTGTGCCTGTCCTTAAGTTTAACACAGTCTGACATTTGTAATGAAATCTAGTAGAACAGTAGTGAAGATCTGGGGGAGAAGTGGGTTACAAACTAATTGCCATTTAGTCTGAAAAAACTGTAATTTTTTTTTTTTTGAATTAGCCATCTAACAAATTTAAATCTACATTCGGAGTGACAGATTTTCTCTTCTGACCTGGGTTCCATGCAGCCTCTTCCAGTTACCAGCTGTTTGACCTTGACCTCAAGGAAAGCCCGTACAATATTACCTACATATATAATATATTTAAGAGCCTTGGAACATAGTAAGGATTTGATAAATATTAATAACTATTGGATAGCACAACTTTTTTGGTCAATGAAGACCAGCCACTTATATATAACTTTCCTTTCTTAATTCCAGGGCTTGCCTGGTGGCTCAGATGGTAAATAATCTCTCTGCAGTGAAGGAGACCTGAGTTTGATCTGTGAGTCAGGAAGATCCCCTGGAGACAGGACTGGCTACCTACTTCAAAATTCTTGCCTGGAGAATCCCATGGACAGAGGAGCCTGGCAGGGTACATACTGCCCATGAGATCGCAAAGGGTCAGACTTTACTGAGTGACTGACACACACTCTAGTTATGGTATACGACTTCAAGCCCCACCCAGTTTTATCTCTAAATTCTCCAGTTCCTTGTCTCCACTCTATACTGATACTTTTCCTGTGAGATGGTTTTTAGGATTCATCTAGAGAGGAGGAAATGTGACCTACTTCTCTCTGAGCTGTTGGGATTAGGCATGCCCTGGCCATCGCACGGTTTACCCCACCACAGCAGCTCCATTCCTGGTTTTCTCCAGTGTTCTTTCTGGAGAAGAGGGGTCCTGTCACAAAAACCTCCCCTGACTCCAATTCTTGACATCACCAATAGAAGGATCAGTACCAGGAAGACAGTCAAAATCTCATCTTGAGGTGATAGCTTTTCTTTTCCCTGATATGATGCTCATAACTGATCTTTTATCATTCATGTATTGATTCATCAAATATGTATTTAAGGACATAACAAATGATTTAATCTATTACAGAACCATATTTTAGGAACACAGGTAAGTTAATGTATCATTTCCATTCAAAAATGCACAATCTAACTGAGAAGATGATGGATCTATAAATCACAATGTCACAGTGCAGACTACCTTTAAAGACGGGTTGAGGGGAACAGACCATAGTGCTGGAGAAGAGAACAGTGAAGATGAGAACTCTCAGAAAACTGAAGGGGTCCAGAAAGGCCCCGGGAGACGTGGGACTTGAAAGTTATATCATGTCAAATCAGACAATTATTAAAGAGATTGAGGAAGGAGGCAAGGGCAATCTGAGAGCCCAGATGAAGCACGCTGAGAATATAGTCAGGGAGTTTACACGTGACAATAATAAGACATAGCTGGAAAGAGCACAGTAAGAAAGTGTACAGTAAGGTTTTTTCAGGATGGTCAGCATATGGGGATGCATATGCATACAGCTTCCCCGGTGACTCAGTGGTAAAGAGCCTGCCTGCAGTGCAGGAGACACAGCAGATGTGGGTTCGATCACCAAGTCAGGAAGATCCGCTGGAGGAGGAAATGCCAATCCACTTCAGTATCCTTGCCTGGAAAATCCCATACCAGGCTACAATCCATGGGGTCCCATAGAATCAGACACGACTGAGCACGTAGGCACGGGTGCACACACACACACACACACACACACAGAGACGCACAGCTTTGTAGTGAAATTAAATGTTCAAGAGTCTTAATTTTGGTGCTCTGAGAGTCTGAACATTGACCTCAACTCTCCTGACATTTGTCACCCAGGGCACATGGGTGTGTAAACCAACTCCAGTGACCTCCAGTGACGTCCACTGTAGTTTCCAACTTTAGCATATACTTCAGATGCTGACTCCTCCTGCTAGTTCCTCTTAAACTTCAAATACAGAGAATTTTCAGAATTGAGGCAGTTAAAGATACAGCCTTTTCACTCCATCTGGTTTCCAGTATAATTCTTAAAGCCTAGGAAAATTATCTCTCTTTGATTATATCATATAGTTTCCAAATGTTTCCTGCTTTGAAATAAACTTTTATGGACCTCCTCTCATCAGGACAAAATCAAGCCAGAAATTTCACAGCATATGTAATTAAATGCAGGAAGAAAGCAAATGGCAAAGGTGACTAAGGCCAGTTAGATATTGTCAACATTTCTGAGAGAAAGAATCTACTTTTATGAATCAAGAAGTGACGTGTAGCAATTAAGAAAAATGTGATATATATTAATTGATTAATAAAAATGTTTTTTAAAATTTTAGTGAAATCAAAGTTGAAGAAAGTTTTGTGTTGGCTTAATTTTTTTTAAAAGTTTTTATTTTGTACTGAAGTAAAGTTGATTAACAAAGTATGATAGTTTCAGGAAGGAGGCAAGGGCAATCTGAGAGCCCAGATGAAGCACGCTGAGAATATAGTCAGGGAGTTTACACGTGACAATAATAAGACATAGCTGGAAAGAGCACAGTAAGAAAGTGTACAGTAAGGTTTTTTCAGGATGGTCAGCATATGGGGATGCATATGCATACAGCTTCCCCGGTGACTCAGTGGTAAAGAGCCTGCCTGCAGTGCAGGAGACACAGCAGATGTGGGTTCGATCACCAAGTCAGGAAGATCCGCTGGAGGAGGAAATGCCAATCCACTTCAGTATCCTTGCCTGGAAAATCCCATACCAGGCTACAATCCATGGGGTCCCATAGAATCAGACACGACTGAGCACGTAGGCACGGGTGCACACACACACACACACACACACACAGAGACGCACAGCTTTGTAGTGAAATTAAATGTTCAAGAGTCTTAATTTTGGTGCTCTGAGAGTCTGAACATTGACCTCAACTCTCCTGACATTTGTCACCCAGGGCACATGGGTGTGTAAACCAACTCCAGTGACCTCCAGTGACGTCCACTGTAGTTTCCAACTTTAGCATATACTTCAGATGCTGACTCCCTCCTGCTAGTTCCTCTTAAACTTCAAATACAGAGAATTTTCAGAATTGAGGCAGTTAAAGATACAGCCTTTTCACTCCATCTGGTTTCCAGTATAATTCTTAAAGCCTAGGAAAATTATCTCTCTTTGATTATATCATATAGTTTCCAAATGTTTCCTGCTTTGAAATAAACTTTTATGGACCTCCTCTCATCAGGACAAAATCAAGCCAGAAATTTCACAGCATATGTAATTAAATGCAGGAAGAAAGCAAATGGCAAAGGTGACTAAGGCCAGTTAGATATTGTCAACATTTCTGAGAGAAAGAATCTACTTTTATGAATCAAGAAGTGACGTGTAGCAATTAAGAAAAATGTGATATATATTAATTGATTAATAAAAATGTTTTTTAAAATTTTAGTGAAATCAAAGTTGAAGAAAGTTTTGTGTTGGCTTAATTTTTTTTAAAAGTTTTTATTTTGTACTGAAGTAAAGTTGATTAACAAAGTATGATAGTTTCAGGTGGACAGCCAAGGGACTCGGCCATAGATATACATGTATCCAACTCCCCTCCCATCCAGGCTGTCATGTAAAATTCAGTGGAGTTCCCTGTGCTCTGTAGTAGGACCTCGTTAATTACCATTTTAAATACAGCAGTACTTACATGTCCATCCCCAACTCCCTAACTATCTCCTCCCCAGATCCTTCCCCTGTTGAAAACCAAAGGTTTGTGCTCTACAAGAAATTTTAACAAAGACTCTTTCTAAGGTTTACAGAAGTCCAAGAAAAATTGTATCACTAATAAAAAGAATATGTTCTGTCAACTTTGCAAATTCATCATTTGTACATGGTATTCCTTTGGACTAGAATGCCCTTTCCTTTAACTGGTGAAATTCTTATCACTTGTAAATCATTTTATGATCTACCTTTTCTTCTCTGATAGTATGCCCACCTAGAATTCAGTGCAATTTGATGTTCTCATAAAACATGGACATTTCCTCTGCTAATAACTTTTAAAATCAGAAACGTAACAGTTCAAATCTGACTCTTTCCTTCTGTTTTTCATCATTGGTGGATAGTTTGTCTTGAAATCTGTCAGTTTCTTAGCTATGTAATAAGGAATGCTTCTTAGTGGGTCATCAGTATTTTCACGCAGATATGGAAGTTTTAGGATTGGAAATTATGATCATCATCTTTAGACTGAGATAGAAATTAAAATGTAACATGACCTTTAGGTAGAGATCACACATTGACTGTAAAAATACTGAATCCAAGAGGGATTAATTAACTCATACATGCAACAAATCCTTCAGCCTTCATTTAGTTATGTATAGACTGAGACACGGAAATCAGCAGAATTAAAGGTTATTATAATCACTGAAAAATTATCTAAACACATAATATAGGAGAGTAGACTTGCCTTAAAGAATCTGAGAATTTTGGTCAGAATTCTCATGGAAAATCTGAGGTTACTGAACAGAGATGAAGCATCTACAATGAAAACATAAAAATAATATTTTAATAGTGTGCTCAAGATGAAAGAGAACATTGGTCTTCCAAGCTTCCAATAGTTTCTCTCATTGGCAGGATTTTTACTAAAAAAATCTTGCAACTCGGTTTTGTGTTGGCTTAATTTTTTAAAAGTTTTTATTTGGTACTGAAGTAAAGTTGATTAACAAAGTATGATAGTTTCAGGTGGACAGCCAAGGGACTCGGCCATAGATATACATGTATCCAACTCCTCCCATCCAGGCTGTCATGTAAAATTCAGTGGAGTTCCCTGTGCTCTGTAGTAGGACCTCGTTAATTACCATTTTAAATACAGCAGTACTTACATGTCCATCCCCAACTCCCTAACTATCTCCTCCCCAGATCCTTCCCCTGTTGAAAACCAAAGGTTTGTGCTCTACAAGAAATTTTAACAAAGACTCTTTCTAAGGTTTACAGAAGTCCAAGAAAAATTGTATCACTAATAAAAAGAATATGTTCTGTCAACTTTGCAAATTCATCATTTGTACATGGTATTCCTTTGGACTAGAATGCCCTTTCCTTTAACTGGTGAAATTCTTATCACTTGTAAATCATTTTATGATCTACCTTTTCTTCTCTGATAGTATGCCCACCTAGAATTCAGTGCAATTTGATGTTCTCATAAAACATGGACATTTCCTCTGCTAATAACTTTTAAAATCAGAAACGTAACAGTTCAAATCTGACTCTTTCCTTCTGTTTTTCATCATTGGTGGATAGTTTGTCTTGAAATCTGTCAGTTTCTTAGCTATGTAATAAGGAATGCTTCTTAGTGGGTCATCAGTATTTTCACGCAGATATGGAAGTTTTAGGATTGGAAATTATGATCATCATCTTTAGACTGAGATAGAAATTAAAATGTAACATGACCTTTAGGTAGAGATCACACATTGACTGTAAAAATACTGAATCCAAGAGGGATTAATTAACTCATACATGCAACAAATCCTTCAGCCTTCATTTAGTTATGTATAGACTGAGACACGGAAATCAGCAGAATTAAAGGTTATTATAATCACTGAAAAATTATCTAAACACATAATATAGGAGAGTAGACTTGCCTTAAAGAATCTGAGAATTTTGGTCAGAATTCTCATGGAAAATCTGAGGTTACTGAACAGAGATGAAGCATCTACAATGAAAACATAAAAATAATATTTTAATAGTGTGCTCAAGATGAAAGAGAACATTGGTCTTCCAAGCTTCCAATAGTTTCTCTCATTGGCAGGATTTTTACTAAGAATCTTGCAACTCGGTTTCAATATGCACACATAGAAAGAAAGACATTGACATTGTGTTTTTTAGTTTTCATTTATTCCCTTCTGAGATTTTTGGTTAAAGTTGAATCACAAGGTATTTAGTTATTCTTACTAACACTTTTTTCTCTTTTTGTCCATCATACCTCTTTTATTTATATTTATTTTCATCTGTATTTTTATTCTTTGGCATTTATGAGCCTCCCATTGCTTTCACCTCTCACTGCAGAGCACTGTCTCCAGGCACATGCACTCCAGAGCGCTGGCTCGCAATTGGACACATGGGTCCAGCCACTTTGCTACACATGGGATCCTCCTGGGCCTGGGATCAAACCGGTGCCCTTTGCACTGCAAGGTGGACTCTACTCACTAGACCACCACGGAAGCCCTTACTATCACTTTTTAAGTAAGGTAATTAGACTATGCAGTCTTACTGAGATTAAGTGGATCTAAGACACTGGGGAATTCAGTCCACTGATTCCACTATCTGTATTCAACATTATAATTCCTTTTCCTCCCTAATGTTACTAACCATGTCAAATTCGTACCTGATAAGTGTCCTTCTGCCTGGTGGGTGCTCATGCAAATAGAATGAGACCTAATGGGTTAAGAAGCAAAAGGAAGTTTTATTCTTTTGTATTTTTTAAATTATTTTTATTGGAACATCATCTTTAGACTGAGATAGAAATTAAAATGTAACATGACCTTTAGGTAGAGATCACACATTGACTGTAAAAATACTGAATCCAAGAGGGATTAATTAACTCATACATGCAACAAATCCTTCAGCCTTCATTTAGTTATGTATAGACTGAGACACGGAAATCAGCAGAATTAAAGGTTATTATAATCACTGAAAAATTATCTAAACACATAATATAGGAGAGTAGACTTGCCTTAAAGAATCTGAGAATTTTGGTCAGAATTCTCATGGAAAATCTGAGGTTACTGAACAGAGATGAAGCATCTACAATGAAAACATAAAAATAATATTTTAATAGTGTGCTCAAGATGAAAGAGAACATTGGTCTTCCAAGCTTCCAATAGTTTCTCTCATTGGCAGGATTTTTACTAAGAATCTTGCAACTCGGTTTCAATATGCACACATAGAAAGAAAGACATTGACATTGTGTTTTTTAGTTTTCATTTATTCCCTTCTGAGATTTTTGGTTAAAGTTGAATCACAAGGTATTTAGTTATTCTTACTAACACTTTTTTTTCTCTTTTTGTCCATCATACCTCTTTTATTTATATTTATTTTCATCTGTATTTTTATTCTTTGGCATTTATGAGCCTCCCATTGCTTTCACCTCTCACTGCAGAGCACTGTCTCCAGGCACATGCACTCCAGAGCGCTGGCTCGCAATTGGACACATGGGTCCAGCCACTTTGCTACACATGGGATCCTCCTGGGCCTGGGATCAAACCGGTGCCCTTTGCACTGCAAGGTGGACTCTACTCACTAGACCACCACGGAAGCCCTTACTATCACTTTTTAAGTAAGGTAATTAGACTATGCAGTCTTACTGAGATTAAGTGGATCTAAGACACTGGGGAATTCAGTCCACTGATTCCACTATCTGTATTCAACATTATAATTCCTTTTCCTCCCTAATGTTACTAACCATGTCAAATTCGTACCTGATAAGTGTCCTTCTGCCTGGTGGGTGCTCATGCAAATAGAATGAGACCTAATGGGTTAAGAAGCAAAAGGAAGTTTTATTCTTTTGTATTTTTTAAATTATTTTTATTGGAACATAGTTGCTTTTCAATCATGTGTTAGTTTCTACTGTACAGTAAACTGAATCAGCTATACATACATAAATATGCCCTCTTTTTTGGATTTCCTTCCCATTTAGGATCACCACAGAACACTGAATAGAGTTCCCTGAGCTATACAGTAGATTCTCACTAGTTATCTATTTTATGTGTGTGTGCTAAGTCACTTCAGCCATGTCCAGCTCTTTGGGATCCTATGGACTGTAGCCCACCAGGCCTTCTCTGTCCATGGGATTCGCAGTACTGGAGTGAGTAGCTATTCCCTTCTTCAGAGGATCTTCCCAGCCCAGTGATCAAACCAGGTCTCCCGTGGCTCCTGCATTGCAGGCAGATTCTAAGGCTGAGTCTCAGGGAAGCCCCATTTATTTTATGCATACAATCAATCATGCATACGCATCTCAATCTTTCAATTAACCCACCCTCTCCCTTTCCCCACTCGGTGTTTGTGCGTTTGTTCTCTATTATCTGTGTCTCTATTTCTGTTTTGCAAATAAGATCACCAATACCATATATGTGGAATCCAGAAAGCCTTGTTCTTGGATTAAAGAATGAAGAGCGAGTTTACGCTCTAGAGCAGCGGTCCACAAGCTTTTTGGCACCAGGGACCGGTTTCATGAAAGACAAAGTTTCCCACAGACCTGGATCAGAGTTGGGGTGGTTTCCGGATGATTCAAGCGCATTACATTAACTGTGCACTTTATTTCTATTGTTATTACATCAGCTCCGTCTCAGATCTTCAGGCATTAGATCCCGGGGACCCCTTCTCTAGAGCACACACCTTCTGCTCCCTGGCTGGGCTGCTTTAATCGAACTCATTCCTAGAGGGCGGAGTTCTCGCGACGCCAACACACCTGTGCTCCTCCAGGCTCCAGCTCTCAGCGCCCGCCGGGAGGATGTCTCTGCGCAGGACCCACCGCAGCTGCGCTGAGTTGAGTGCTGAGCGCGACGCTTCTGCACATGGCCCTGCAGAGCTGAAGCGTCCCAATGGCCATTTCCAACTGGGAATTCCTGTCTAAAGTGCCGGGTTCGAGGCTTCTGCACCAGGCCCACTGCGAGAAAGTGACATTCAACTGAGCACGAAGAAAAAAAAAGGTTAGATTTTATTTCTCAAGTTCTTTTTTTATTTCCTGGGAGTTGTTAAGGGGCTTTGCTGGTAACACTAACTTTGTGAAAGTATTAAGATTTTTTTCAAAATTAATTGGCAGTTTATTAAACTAATTATAGGGTCTTCTCTTGATAAAACATGAGCATAAATAGTGCCACAAAACTCTCTGGATTGAAAAGCTACCGAAAATACACCCTTCTCTTGCTTGCCTTTTTTCACTCAGTATGATTAGTCTGAGATTCATCCTGTCATGAATATCATGTGTAGTGCATACTTTACTAACATAAAACTACCGAAATATACACGGAAAGCCAATCACTGGTTGCCTAGAAACAAGAAAGAGGTCAGAGGAAGTCAGGCTAGAAGAGCAGAAGGAACTTTGGGAGCAATGGCGATGAATGCGGACATTCCTTACCTTGATTGTGCTGTTTTATAGACGGTGTTGTTCAGGGGCTTGGTCACGTCTGACTCTTTGTGACCCCCTGGACTGAAAAACGCAGGCTTCCCTGTCCTTCACTATCTCCTGGAGTTTGTGCGAACTCATGGCGTTTGAATCAATAATGCTGTCCAGCCATCTCATCCTCTGCCATCAATCTTTCCCAGCATCAGGGTCTTTTCCAGCAGAGTCCGCGCTCAATCTCAGGTCAGGTGCTCAAAGTATTGGAACTTCAGCTTTAGCATCAGCCCTTCCAATGAATATTCAGGCGTTTCTTTTAGGCGTATTCATATGCTAACACTTATCCATTGTGTAATTTAAATACGCGTAGTTTATTGTATGGTAATTACAGCAGAAAGCTGTTAGAACACTGAAACTTAGGAAAGTAAATTTACACCTTTTTAGAGAAATCTCGCCAGTACACTTTACAATTCAAATCCTTTAAATTCATTTATGGCAACGTTATTTTAAAATAACTTTGCCTCCCAAAGCCTATAAAAATGAGGAAACAAAATAGTCAGATTTTCACTATTATACATGAGCAAACGTGCATCCAGATAACAAAACCTCGGTTCAATTTATGGCTCACTTTTAAGAACTAATAAAGCTGAAAACTATGACTTATCCTCCCAAAGGCATAATCATCCTCTATAAAGTTCACTGCTATGTGGTCAAGTCCTAGCTCTTGCAATATTTGGGACCATTTTTAAGTTCAAACTTTGTGAAAGTATTAAGATTTTTTTCAAAATTAATTGGCAGTTTATTAAACTAATTATAGGGTCTTCTCTTGATAAAACATGAGCATAAATAGTGCCACAAAACTCTCTGGATTGAAAAGCTACCGAAAATACACCCTTCTCTTGCTTGCCTTTTTTCACTCAGTATGATTAGTCTGAGATTCATCCTGTCATGAATATCATGTGTAGTGCATACTTTACTAACATAAAACTACCGAAATATACACGGAAAGCCAATCACTGGTTGCCTAGAAACAAGAAAGAGGTCAGAGGAAGTCAGGCTAGAAGAGCAGAAGGAACTTTGGGAGCAATGGCGATGAATGCGGACATTCCTTACCTTGATTGTGCTGTTTTATAGACGGTGTTGTTCAGGGGCTTGGTCACGTCTGACTCTTTGTGACCCCCTGGACTGAAAAACGCAGGCTTCCCTGTCCTTCACTATCTCCTGGAGTTTGTGCGAACTCATGGCGTTTGAATCAATAATGCTGTCCAGCCATCTCATCCTCTGCCATCAATCTTTCCCAGCATCAGGGTCTTTTCCAGCAGAGTCCGCTCAATCTCAGGTCAGGTGCTCAAAGTATTGGAACTTCAGCTTTAGCATCAGCCCTTCCAATGAATATTCAGGCGTTTCTTTTAGGCGTATTCATATGCTAACACTTATCCATTGTGTAATTTAAATACGCGTAGTTTATTGTATGGTAATTACAGCAGAAAGCTGTTAGAACACTGAAACTTAGGAAAGTAAATTTACACCTTTTTAGAGAAATCTCGCCAGTACACTTTACAATTCAAATCCTTTAAATTCATTTATGGCAACGTTATTTTAAAATAACTTTGCCTCCCAAAGCCTATAAAAATGAGGAAACAAAATAGTCAGATTTTCACTATTATACATGAGCAAACGTGCATCCAGATAACAAAACCTCGGTTCAATTTATGGCTCACTTTTAAGAACTAATAAAGCTGAAAACTATGACTTATCCTCCCAAAGGCATAATCATCCTCTATAAAGTTCACTGCTATGTGGTCAAGTCCTAGCTCTTGCAATATTTGGGACCAGTTGCTTCTGTTAAAGGTTTTCCATGAAAATGCTGTCAAAATTAAAACCAAGAGTGCATGCTCAGTCACTTCAGTCGCGTCTGACTTTTTTCTATCCCATGGACCATGACCTGCCTGCCTCGCTGTTCGTGGGATTTTCCCAGCAAGAGTACTGGAATGAGTTGCCATGCCCTCCTCCAGGGGAACCTTCTCTACCCAGAGATCAAATCTGCGACACCTGAGTATCCTGTATTGGCAGACAGATTCTTTACGGCTTTAGCCAGGGAAGCCATGGCTCATTGTAGGCGTTAGAATTTTTCTTCTGAGAATATCCAGTATTTATTAAATATCAGTTCTTTTACTGACATCATCAATCAACAATATCTTAATCAATAATTTCATCATGCTTTAATTTCAAATTTAAAAATATCTTGGAGTAATTTGTTATCACACACATTGTTATTATAATTAAAATATACATATTTATATATTCATAAAAAGTTAAGTAAATTTGGATATATTTTCATAATAATACTAGTAGTATATTACAGCAATATTAATATATTTTATTTCAAAACATTTTGTGTGGTGTTACCACAGGCCTTTTTGGCTAAAGGATGTTTCCAGCCAATAGAAATTGCTCGATGTTTTTTGTTGTTTTGCTTTGTTTTTGAAATGGCCCTCATACCCTGGAGGCAGCCTGCCTTACTTGTCTCATCTCTTCTTTCTCTCTCGTGGAACCCTTGTTTCAATCCCAGAATGCTACGTGCTGCTCACCAATGCAGTATGGAGTTTTCCAGTTCTATCACTTTCCTATGCCATCTTCTATGCCAAGTCACAAAACATATGTTGGAAAACATTTTTGCGAAAATTAAACAAAAAATTGACTTTCCCAAAGCCTATAAAAATGAGGAAACAAAATAGTCAGATTTTCACTATTATACATGAGCAAACGTGCATCCAGATAACAAAACCTCGGTTCAATTTATGGCTCACTTTTAAGAACTAATAAAGCTGAAAACTATGACTTATCCTCCCAAAGGCATAATCATCCTCTATAAAGTTCACTGCTATGTGGTCAAGTCCTAGCTCTTGCAATATTTGGGACCAGTTGCTTCTGTTAAAGGTTTTCCATGAAAATGCTGTCAAAATTAAAACCAAGAGTGCATGCTCAGTCACTTCAGTCGCGTCTGACTTTTTTCTATCCCATGGACCATGACCTGCCTGCCTCGCTGTTCGTGGGATTTTCCCAGCAAGAGTACTGGAATGAGTTGCCATGCCCTCCTCCAGGGGAACCTTCTCTACCCAGAGATCAAATCTGCGACACCTGAGTATCCTGTATTGGCAGACAGATTCTTTACGGCTTTAGCCAGGGAAGCCATGGCTCATTGTAGGCGTTAGAATTTTTCTTCTGAGAATATCCAGTATTTATTAAATATCAGTTCTTTTACTGACATCATCAATCAACAATATCTTAATCAATAATTTCATCATGCTTTAATTTCAAATTTAAAAATATCTTGGAGTAATTTGTTATCACACACATTGTTATTATAATTAAAATATACATATTTATATATTCATAAAAAGTTAAGTAAATTTGGATATATTTTCATAATAATACTAGTAGTATATTACAGCAATATTAATATATTTTATTTCAAAACATTTTGTGTGGTGTTACCACAGGCCTTTTTGGCTAAAGGATGTTTCCAGCCAATAGAAATTGCTCGATGTTTTTTGTTGTTTTGCTTTGTTTTTGAAATGGCCCTCATACCCTGGAGGCAGCCTGCCTTACTTGTCTCATCTCTTCTTTCTCTCTCGTGGAACCCTTGTTTCAATCCCAGAATGCTACGTGCTGCTCACCAATGCAGTATGGAGTTTTCCAGTTCTATCACTTTCCCTATGCCATCTTCTATGCCAAGTCACAAAACATATGTTGGAAAACATTTTTTTAAGAACCAGATTTAAATGTTGAATGACATAATATAAGTTAAAGTATCCAGTGATTCTGTGTAAAGTAACTATGCCATAATAGTAATTAAATAATATTTTTCACTGCTCCTCAGCTATTGCCTAACAAGTGGAGTCATCATAGCATATTTGGTATGCATTTTAGTTATCGTTTTTGTGTATATAACCTCCAATTAGATTCTATCCTTGCAAAGTACAGGGAACTGTTTTATGCTTGTTCATTCTCAAGCTCATGCTTGGTCAGTAATGCTGACTCTTTGGGACCCCATGGACTACAATCTGCCGGGCTCATCTGTCCATGGAATTTCTCAAGCAAGAATACTGGAGTGGGTTGTCATTTCCTGCTCCTTTGGATCTTTCTGATCCAGGGGTCAAACTTGCATCTTCTGTGACTTCTGCATTGCAAGTAGATTCTTTACCACTGAACCAACGAGGAAGCACCTTATGCTTGCTACGAGGCAGTGACTCAGACAGTAAAGAATCTATCCACATTGTAAGACACCTGGTTTCAATCTCTGCATCAGGATGATCCCCATGGGATCACAAATAGTTGGACATAACTGAGTGACTAACATTTTCACTTTTGGGCATTTAATAAAAACTAGCTTGATGTAGTTGACTTTAAATTTAGGAAGAGTTTGGAAACATTCATAACAAGTATGGCACATGATATTAATGGAATGTAAGATATTCGATCACCCCTTCTAGTTTTTCCTTTTTGTTACAACCAGATAACTGACCCAAGTACAAGAGTATTAAGAAGATGAGATGCATCTCCACACTTAGGAAGAACTTGCATTGATTATAGTGTGGCTCTATCAATTCCAAATTTTCCTGGATCAGGAGCAGAAGTTCATTTGTCTGTGGATCATATTCTATGTGACATTGAGCTTACATTCAAGCTCAAGTATAGCAAATTTAGAGTTTGAATTTCAAAAAATCAGTAAGATTATCAAATATTGAATCAGTATAGGGCGATTTTAGAGAAAGCAGGTAAACAGTGTTCTGAGGCTTTTCTGAATATCTGCATTTTTCCAGTTTCCCTCAAAGAAGCAAGTGTAGCATGGATATTTCTTTTTAAAATTTCTGATGGTCTTGCAACATTTCAATGTTCATTCAACATTTATCAATATCTTTCTATCTAAAACTTAAACTCCATTCTCATTAAATTGACTAACAAGTGGAGTCATCATAGCATATTTGGTATGCATTTTAGTTATCGTTTTTGTGTATATAACCTCCAATTAGATTCTATCCTTGCAAAGTACAGGGAACTGTTTTATGCTTGTTCATTCTCAAGCTCATGCTTGGTCAGTAATGCTGACTCTTTGGGACCCCATGGACTACAATCTGCCGGGCTCATCTGTCCATGGAATTTCTCAAGCAAGAATACTGGAGTGGGTTGTCATTTCCTGCTCCTTTGGATCTTTCTGATCCAGGGGTCAAACTTGCATCTTCTGTGACTTCTGCATTGCAAGTAGATTCTTTACCACTGAACCAACGAGGAAGCACCTTATGCTTGCTACGAGGCAGTGACTCAGACAGTAAAGAATCTATCCACATTGTAAGACACCTGGTTTCAATCTCTGCATCAGGATGATCCCCATGGGATCACAAATAGTTGGACATAACTGAGTGACTAACATTTTCACTTTTGGGCATTTAATAAAAACTAGCTTGATGTAGTTGACTTTAAATTTAGGAAGAGTTTGGAAACATTCATAACAAGTATGGCACATGATATTAATGGAATGTAAGATATTCGATCACCCCTTCTAGTTTTTCCTTTTTGTTACAACCAGATAACTGACCCAAGTACAAGAGTATTAAGAAGATGAGATGCATCTCCACACTTAGGAAGAACTTGCATTGATTATAGTGTGGCTCTATCAATTCCAAATTTTCCTGGATCAGGAGCAGAAGTTCATTTGTCTGTGGATCATATTCTATGTGACATTGAGCTTACATTCAAGCTCAAGTATAGCAAATTTAGAGTTTGAATTTCAAAAAATCAGTAAGATTATCAAATATTGAATCAGTATAGGGCGATTTTAGAGAAAGCAGGTAAACAGTGTTCTGAGGCTTTTCTGAATATCTGCATTTTTCCAGTTTCCCTCAAAGAAGCAAGTGTAGCATGGATATTTCTTTTTAAAATTTCTGATGGTCTTGCAACATTTCAATGTTCATTCAACATTTATCAATATCTTTCTATCTAAAACTTAAACTCCATTCTCATTAAATTGACTATATCCAGTGGAGGAAACAGAAAAAAGTTAACTAGAAAATTACTAAAATAGTAATTACTTGTGCTATGAGGAAAAAATAAAAGTAAATATAGAAAATAGGCAGAAACAACATTAGAAAACATAGCCTTGGAAGGTCTAATTGAAAAGATACTATTGAAGTGGAATTCTGAGTGATATATGGTAATTCATGCAAAAGTCTGGGAAAAGGATTTCAAAGCTGAGAAGAAGAATAGGTCTAGAGCTGAGGATGAAAAGTCCTGAAACAGCTCTTTGGACTATTGTTAGCTTAGTGTATACTAGGAGACGGGCAGATCTACCCAAGAAGCAGCCAAAACTTCTTGAGAGATTTCTATGAGTCAGACACTGTTTCAAGTCCTTTGCACATTAAATTTCTTAATCATCTCAACAAGTCTATGAGGTTATTTCCCCCATTTTATAGATGAGGAAACTGAGACACGTGGAGGACAAATAGCTTCCCAAAGTCTGAAAGCTAGATTTAAAAGAAGGTTTTGTCTGTTGAGTCCATATTGCGTGCTTTGTGCTAAGTTATTTCAGTCATGTCCGACTCTTTGCAACCCTATAGACTATAGCTCTCCAGGTTCCTCTGTCCATGGGATTCTCCAGGAAAGAATACTGGGGTGTGTTGCTATGCTCTCCTCTAGGGAATCTTCCCAAATCAAGGACTGAACCTGCATCTCTTCCACTTCCAAGGTAGGCAGGCCCTTTACCACTAGCCCCACCTGGGAGTCCTTTAGAGTAGGCTCATTCCAAATTTTCCTGGATCAGGAGCAGAAGTTCATTTGTCTGTGGAGCATATTCTCTGTGATATTGAACTTACATACAAGCTCAAGTATAGCAAATTTAGAGTTTGAATTTCAAAAAATCAGTAAGATTATCAAATATTGAATCAGTATAGGGCGATTTTAGAGAAAGCAGGTAAACAGTGTTCTGAGGCTTTTCTGAATATCTGCATTTTTCCAGTTTCCCTCAAAGAAGCAAGTGTAGCATGGATATTTCTTTTTAAAATTTCTGATGGTCTTGCAACATTTCAATGTTCATTCAACATTTATCAATATCTTTCTATCTAAAACTTAAACTCCATTCTCATTAAATTGACTATATCCAGTGGAGGAAACAGAAAAAAGTTAACTAGAAAATTACTAAAATAGTAATTACTTGTGCTATGAGGAAAAAATAAAAGTAAATATAGAAAATAGGCAGAAACAACATTAGAAAACATAGCCTTGGAAGGTCTAATTGAAAAGATACTATTGAAGTGGAATTCTGAGTGATATATGGTAATTCATGCAAAAGTCTGGGAAAAGGATTTCAAAGCTGAGAAGAAGAATAGGTCTAGAGCTGAGGATGAAAAGTCCTGAAACAGCTCTTTGGACTATTGTTAGCTTAGTGTATACTAGGAGACGGGCAGATCTACCCAAGAAGCAGCCAAAACTTCTTGAGAGATTTCTATGAGTCAGACACTGTTTCAAGTCCTTTGCACATTAAATTTCTTAATCATCTCAACAAGTCTATGAGGTTATTTCCCCCATTTTATAGATGAGGAAACTGAGACACGTGGAGGACAAATAGCTTCCCAAAGTCTGAAAGCTAGATTTAAAAGAAGGTTTTGTCTGTTGAGTCCATATTGCGTGCTTTGTGCTAAGTTATTTCAGTCATGTCCGACTCTTTGCAACCCTATAGACTATAGCTCTCCAGGTTCCTCTGTCCATGGGATTCTCCAGGAAAGAATACTGGGGTGTGTTGCTATGCTCTCCTCTAGGGAATCTTCCCAAATCAAGGACTGAACCTGCATCTCTTCCATTTCCAAGGTAGGCAGGCCCTTTACCACTAGCCCCACCTGGGAGTCCTTTAGAGTCTATACCACTAGGTTGTTTTGTATCCTCAGTGTTCTGGGGCTTTCAGGAAGCTAATGTGAAAAGATCATAATTATGCTTGCTTGGGCAGCAATGACGTAAGCCAGAAAAGGAAGTGATGGGAGGAAGTAAAAAGATACACCTATGACAAATTTGGGATTATATATAGCTGTAAACAATGAAACTCTGTAAAAACAAAGTAAAAATAATTAACTGAAAAAGAAAAAGTCCACAGAAGCCTCTCTCCCATACACCTCTCCTCCTTACTCATCCCCTTTCAGGACTGAGAGTAAAAATAATTGGAACATCAGGGTTAGTCCATTAGTCCACTAGATAGAAATATAATGGGAGACATAAAGCCAGGATGCCAATTAAAAGAGGAATACATATGAATATACAGAAACTCTTTGTGACTCAATGGACTGTAGCCCATTAGTGTCCTCTGTCTGTGAGATTCTCCAGGCAGGAATACTAGAGTGCATTCTCATTGCCTTCTCCAGGGTGGTTTGAGCCAAAAAGGTACAGAATCAATCTGAGAGTTCAGTTTTGAATATATGTGTGTGACTTCACATATTTTTCCAGTTGATAATAGCTATAGACATATGTACTCTTTAGGAACAGTTTGTCAACACTGACAATATGCCACACGAGAAAGGGAGGTTGGGATAATTAAAACAATACTCTACTCGGACCTGAGCTCCGCCTCAGCATCTTGTTTATTTAAGCTTAGACACAGAGCAAATCACTTATGCTCTGGATAAGTGCATAAACACTTTTGTGGAACACTTTTCAAGTCACTGTTTTAATAAAGTAAATATCTCCTTAAAGAACATGAAGAGCTAATACAATTTTAGAGAGTAAAAGCTGTCCAGGTTTCCATTCACTGTGGCGTAGAAAATAAGGAAAGGGGGGATAATATATTAAAATCAGGTGAGCCCCAGACATAGCTGCCATAGGAGGCTGAGAGAGAGTCCATTGCTTTTCCTGTTCTCAAATAATTCATGGACTACCATCCTCAATGCAGACATGGCTTGAATACAGGGCAAAGAGAGTGTAAACTTTTCCCCTCTAAGCCAGAAGCTAGTTTTCTACCTTTTAAAAAATGACTGGGCACAAACAGGCACCTAAGACCTTTGCTCAGAATCCAGCCAAACTGCCGACTGTGGTTAGTAGAAATGCTTATTTGTTCTGGGAAGCAAAATTACTGGGATGAAAGAAGGCAACTTTTGAACAAAATACTAAAAAAAAAAAATCTGAGGAATCTGAAACTTTTAATCCAAAGAAGATAATAATGACTGAATGAAAAATAAGTTTCATACTCTCATATTTTAATTTCAAGCATTGGAAATTCTTTTATGGTCTAGAATTGCTGCCATTGCAATGTGTAATCATGCTCTGTAGCCAGTTGTTCATTGAAGTTATTTCTTCTCTTAACCTCAAGTTAACTGATAGCAGCAGAAGAATTAGTTGAGGGAAATTACTTCAAAGATCATTGTTTTGAATGAAATCCTGCCACTCATAGTGGTTTCCTTTTGCCTTCCAGTGATTGAAGATCTTTCTATAAAGCAATGGAGGGAACTATGCATAGGCGTAAAAGTGTTAGTCACTCAGGCATGTCCGACTCTTTATGAGCTAGGTGCTTCCTTGAGGGTATATTTTAAAATACCAAGAGTGGTCGTGTATTTTAAGCGGGATTTTTTTTTCTGTATAGCAATTTTTAAATTTTATTTATTTTTTTAACTGAAGAATAATTACTTTACAGAATTTTGTTGTTTTCTGCCAACCATCAGCATGAATTGGCTATAGGTATACACATGTCCCTTCCCTCTTGAACTCCCTCCCACCCTCCAAGTTGTTATGAGTCCGGGTTTGAGTTCCCAGAGTTACACAGCAAATTCCCATTGGCTATCTATTTTACATACAGTGACGTAAGCCCTTTCAATTCTCCATGGAAACCTCGGGGGCCTTTTTCTTTTTGGTCAAAGTGAAAGCCATAATTGAAAGTGCAATTAAAATTATATCCACGTTTTAAAAAGTGAATTATTGTTATTTAACTTGAAGTATTAGCAACAAGGGCTTCCCTGGTGGCTCAGATGGTAAAGAACCTGCTGGCAATGTAGGAGACATGGATTCTATCCCTGAGTCAGGGCAATCTCCTGGGGAAGTATTCTTGCCAATAGCAATAAAGGTATCTTGTGTGACTTCCTTTCATTGTTTCTCAAACTATTCACCTTATCAAAGCATTTATTTGAATTATTCCTCAATATAAATTGTAGTGTCTCTAATGCATGTGTTTCTGCATGCCTAGTGGTGTCCAGCTCTTGGCGACTGCACGGATGGTAGGCCACAAGGATCCTCTGTCCATGGGTTCTCTAGGCAAGAACACTGGAGTGTGTTGCCATTTCCTCCCCAGGGGATCTTCCCTGAAGAAGACCCAGGGGAAAAACTGATATCTCCTTCATCTCCTGCATCGGCAGGTGGAGTATCTCAAAGGCAAGCATCAAATTCAGCTCTTTCTTTAGGTAATGGTGAACCTGTGATAAACAGTAGAAAATTATATTGCATTATGAAATAACAATAAAGTATTCTAGAATAAATGTCAACCTATTTGGTGGAACAGGAGTTGTTATAACAGTGTTTTCATTACAAAAATGTTACCTCATATACTTATTGACTTTGATATTCCCCAACTCTGTCTCCTCTTTGCCCAACACCAGACAACTGATTAATCTTTTGGAATATCAATATAGCATTTAGGCAAAAAAATCTAAAGCCATCTAAATTTTATGCTGCTGCACTTAAATCACCTATTATTTCCATTTATACATTCATATTGGATCTTGTTAGTTTCAGCATTACAGTTGTGGATTAGTCAAGTATTTTCACTCTTTCAAGATTTCAGAATAAAAAAATGTATTCAAAACAACTGAAACCAAGTTTCAGTTACGCACTAAAGGTTTTTAAACTGAACATGATGTGAATACACTTTCATTATCATATTAAAATATTGTGTATTGGAATTATTTTTTCCAAACCATCAATCCATGAAAGCTCAAATTACTGGAACATATAATACTCTTTTAACTAGTGGGGAAAATCTGTTTGACAAGATGATTAGAAATTTGATCCAGTTCCTAAAAGAGAAAAGTTAAAACAGCGGGAGTACCTACCAATACTGAAATGGAGAATGTGGGCACATTATGGTATGTTCATAAATGTTTTATGAAATTCAAATTGAAAAATGAATTATTCTTGCCAATAGCAATAAAGGTATCTTGTGTGACTTCCTTTCATTGTTTCTCAAACTATTCACCTTATCAAAGCATTTATTTGAATTATTCCTCAATATAAATTGTAGTGTCTCTAATGCATGTGTTTCTGCATGCCTAGTGGTGTCCAGCTCTTGGCGACTGCACGGATGGTAGGCCACAAGGATCCTCTGTCCATGGGTTCTCTAGGCAAGAACACTGGAGTGTGTTGCCATTTCCTCCCCAGGGGATCTTCCCTGAAGAAGACCCAGGGGAAAAACTGATATCTCCTTCATCTCCTGCATCGGCAGGTGGAGTATCTCAAAGGCAAGCATCAAATTCAGCTCTTTCTTTAGGTAATGGTGAACCTGTGATAAACAGTAGAAAATTATATTGCATTATGAAATAACAATAAAGTATTCTAGAATAAATGTCAACCTATTTGGTGGAACAGGAGTTGTTATAACAGTGTTTTCATTACAAAAATGTTACCTCATATACTTATTGACTTTGATATTCCCCAACTCTGTCTCCTCTTTGCCCAACACCAGACAACTGATTAATCTTTTGGAATATCAATATAGCATTTAGGCAAAAAAATCTAAAGCCATCTAAATTTTATGCTGCTGCACTTAAATCACCTATTATTTCCATTTATACATTCATATTGGATCTTGTTAGTTTCAGCATTACAGTTGTGGATTAGTCAAGTATTTTCACTCTTTCAAGATTTCAGAATAAAAAAATGTATTCAAAACAACTGAAACCAAGTTTCAGTTACGCACTAAAGGTTTTTAAACTGAACATGATGTGAATACACTTTCATTATCATATTAAAATATTGTGTATTGGAATTATTTTTTCCAAACCATCAATCCATGAAAGCTCAAATTACTGGAACATATAATACTCTTTTAACTAGTGGGGAAAATCTGTTTGACAAGATGATTAGAAATTTGATCCAGTTCCTAAAAGAGAAAAGTTAAAACAGCGGGAGTACCTACCAATACTGAAATGGAGAATGTGGGCACATTATGGTATGTTCATAAATGTTTTATGAAATTCAAATTGAAAAAAATGAATTATTTTGACTTAGATGGGGAAAGTCAAAATGTAAAGGGCATTTTCTTCTACAAATGATATGCGTACACAGGAAATTAAACTATACACAGCAAAGTACCTAACTTCAGGGAAGAATCCAAAGCATATTAATGCATAAGTGTTTTATGATTTATAGTCAGATGGTGGATCCAAAAACAAGATAATTTCTCCTGATGCAATTTTGGGTGAACACATACAAAATCCAGCTAAGACAGAGTTCCTTAGTTTTCTTTACTCCAAGTGCTTTCACATCTACAGTCACTTCAGTGTTGTTGCTTATGATAATTATTGCTTATTATTTATAACTGGTAATTTGATCCTTAATTAGGAACAATACCATTATTCAGCATTTATCAAATTTCCACTAATTCACTATCACCCATTTCAATAAACCTTCATGCAAACTTGAGTAGTGGTTAAGAACATCGTCTGGAGTTAACTTGTCTGGGTCCAAATCCTGGCTTTGCCACCTACTGACTGAAGCTCCCCTTACTCATGTTGTATAACCCTTGGTTAATACTTTATTCATATTATGCAAAGATACAACTCTGTTCTAATAGTGTGGTCAGAGAAATATTTTAAAAACCCTTCATACTTGAAATCTTTAAAATTCTGCATGGAATATTTATTGTTTTAATTTATTTCTGAGCTGACGCAAGAGGAAAAAAACACGAGGGACATTTTAATCAAAGAGGAAGCAGGTGGGTTGTCTCATAAGTTGTTCAATCTTTCAAGATTTCAGAATAAAAAAATGTATTCAAAACAACTGAAACCAAGTTTCAGTTACGCACTAAAGGTTTTTAAACTGAACATGATGTGAATACACTTTCATTATCATATTAAAATATTGTGTATTGGAATTATTTTTTCCAAACCATCAATCCATGAAAGCTCAAATTACTGGAACATATAATACTCTTTTAACTAGTGGGGAAAATCTGTTTGACAAGATGATTAGAAATTTGATCCAGTTCCTAAAAGAGAAAAGTTAAAACAGCGGGAGTACCTACCAATACTGAAATGGAGAATGTGGGCACATTATGGTATGTTCATAAATGTTTTATGAAATTCAAATTGAAAAAAATGAATTATTTTGACTTAGATGGGGAAAGTCAAAATGTAAAGGGCATTTTCTTCTACAAATGATATGCGTACACAGGAAATTAAACTATACACAGCAAAGTACCTAACTTCAGGGAAGAATCCAAAGCATATTAATGCATAAGTGTTTTATGATTTATAGTCAGATGGTGGATCCAAAAACAAGATAATTTCTCCTGATGCAATTTTGGGTGAACACATACAAAATCCAGCTAAGACAGAGTTCCTTAGTTTTCTTTACTCCAAGTGCTTTCACATCTACAGTCACTTCAGTGTTGTTGCTTATGATAATTATTGCTTATTATTTATAACTGGTAATTTGATCCTTAATTAGGAACAATACCATTATTCAGCATTTATCAAATTTCCACTAATTCACTATCACCCATTTCAATAAACCTTCATGCAAACTTGAGTAGTGGTTAAGAACATCGTCTGGAGTTAACTTGTCTGGGTCCAAATCCTGGCTTTGCCACCTACTGACTGAAGCTCCCCTTACTCATGTTGTATAACCCTTGGTTAATACTTTATTCATATTATGCAAAGATACAACTCTGTTCTAATAGTGTGGTCAGAGAAATATTTTAAAAACCCTTCATACTTGAAATCTTTAAAATTCTGCATGGAATATTTATTGTTTTAATTTATTTCTGAGCTGACGCAAGAGGAAAAAAACACGAGGGACATTTTAATCAAAGAGGAAGCAGGTGGGTTGTCTCATAGAAGACTCACATAAAGCTGGATCCCCATCGGTCAGTACAAGAGAGAGTGAGGAACCCGCAACACAGAAGGGGACAGCTGCAAAACTTGCCTCACTTGCTCTTGGCTCCTGGTAGTAAGAAAATAAAATTGTTCTTGAGAATTTGTAACCACAACCTAGCCCTTACATGACAGATGTTTCCAGTCCAAATCCACTCTGTCTTTGTGGTCTGAAAAATCTGAATCAAGGAACTTAAAGTAGTTCCAGATTGGTAGTGTCCCTGTGAGACTAACTGGGGTGAAGAAACTGGTCTTAGAGGGACAGGGCTCCAGCCCAGGCCTCAGTAATCTACAGATAAACTTCCTGGTTGTATAAGGTGGGAGGCAGGGAAAGGAAGCATGGTCAGCATCACAGCAAAAACAAACCAGTGAGAAACTCAGATACTTGAATGAGAAGATATACAGTCTAAGATAACTACAAAGGTAATATGATGTTATAAATAATGACTAAGCAATTTTGAATAGAAACTCATTACATCTTTGCAAACAAAAAGGCAAAGTATATTATCATTTTTTAGTATTATGTCTGTCTTTTTCCAACTGATTTATTCAACAGTTCTGGAGAGAGAAACTTCCAGAAGTACATTATAAACTGTTTCTTCTAGCTCATGGTTTGCTTTTTTTCTTAATAATTGAAGTTGATTTACAGTATTATATTAGTTTCAGGTATAAAGCATAGTGATTCAATATTTTAGATTATTCTCCATTTAAAATTTGTATAATATAATAGCTATAGTTCCCTGTGATTTAAAATATATCCTTATAGGTTTTATATTTGATACTAACTCTTTAATCCCCAACCCCTATCTTGTCCCTCCCTCATTTCCTGTCTCCACTGGTGATCACCAATTGTTCTAAGTCTCTTTCTGTTTCATTATATATGTATGTATTATTCTCTCAGTCATGTCCAACTCTTTGTGACCCCGTGGGATGTAGCCTGCTAGGCTCCTCTGTTTATGAAATTCTCCAGGAAAGAGTATTGAAGTGGATTGCCATTCCCTTCTCCAAGGGATCTTCCCAACCCTGGGCTTGAACTGCAGTCTCCTGAATTGCAGGCAGATTCTTTACCATCTTGAGTCACCTTGTTTTATGTACATATGCTTGTTTTTAGATCCCACATATAAGTGATAACATATAATATTTGTTTTCCTCTGTCTGACTTATTTCATTGAGTATAGTACCCTCCAGGTCCTTCTGTGTCATTGCATATGGGAAAATTCTATTCTTTCTTATGGCTGACTGTTAATCCTTATTATATATATTAAATAGTAATACATAATAACTGGATAATACACACAATGTGTATTAATATATATGCATATTTAATTCTTTATCCATTAATTTGTTGATGAACCCTTGGGTTGTTTCTGTATCTTGGCTATTATAAATAATGCTGCTAGGAAGATTGCGGTGCATGTATCTTTACAAATTAGTGCTTTTGCTTTTTTCTGATGTGTGCTCAGTGGTGGAATTGCTGGATCATATGGTAATTCTATTTTTAGCTTTGTGAGGAACTTCCACAGTGGATGCACCAATTTGTTGGACATTCCCACCAGTAATGTACCAGGGTTCCCTTTTCCACATCTTTGCCAATATTTGTTGCTTGTAGATTTTTTGCTGATAGCCCTCCTGACAGCTGTGAAGTATCTTATGGTTTTGATTTGTAATCCTCTAATCATTAGCCATGTTGAGTATCTTTACACGTGCTTTTTAGCTATCTGTCTTTGGAAAAGATATCAAGTCTTTTGTCCATTTTTAATTGTGTTGGTCAGATTTCTGATACTGAGTTGTATGAGCTATTTATATATTTTGGATTTTAAACCTTTGGTATCATTTGTAAATATTTACTCTCATTTCATAGGTTGACGTTTCATTGTGTTGGTGATTTCCACTGCTCTGGAAAATATTTTAAGGTTAATTATCCCTTGCTCATTTATTTTATTGTTTATTTCTTTTGCTTGAAAGGACAAATCTGAAAATTTTTGGCTGTGATTATGTCAGTGTTCTGGTGTGTTCTCTTCTAGGAGCTTCAGGGTTTCAGTCCTTAGTTCCTTAATACATTTTGAGTTTATTTTTCATATGGTGGGAGGAAATAGTCTATTGCCATTCTTTCACATGTAACTGTCCAGTTTTCCTAGCACAGTTTATTAAAAAGTCTGTCTTGATTCTTCGATGCCATTTTTTGATAATTTTAATGAAGTTCAATTTATTAATCTATCCTTTAAGGTTTAACACTTTTTGTGCCATTTAAGAAATGTTTGTCTACCCCAAAGTCATGGAGATATTGTCTTAGATTTCCTTATAAAAACTTTATTGTTATACTTTTCATGTATATATCTATGAATCTATCTCCAATTAATTTTTGTGTGTAGTGTAAGGTAGGACTTAGTATTTTTTTCAAAGGGATATTGGATTGATGTGGAGCCATTTATAGCTCCAGCCTTTCCCTAGTGAACTGCAGCGGTGCCTATGTCCTAAATCAGGAAACATAGATGTAGCAGGTTATTTCTGGACACTCCATTCGGTTGATTTGTATATCCTTGTGCCAAAACCACCCTGACTTTAGAGAAGCTGCAAAATTAGTCCTGAGATTTGGTAATGTAACTCCTCCTCCCAGTTATTGCTCCTGCAAAAATTAGCATTTAAAAAAAAAATTTGGCTTCTTTTCATTGATATTTTTTATCCATTTAATTTCATCCATTCTTATTCTTTGGCCTGTGTGGGCCTCCCATCACAGTGGCCTCTCTCATTGCAGAGCATTGGCTCTGGGCGCATGCGCTCCAGAGCGCCGGCTCGTCATTGGACACACCTGTCCAGCCACTCCGCGGCATGTGGAACCTTCCCCGCCAGGGATTGAACTGGTTCTCCCTGCACCGCAAGGCGGACTGTTTACCCACTGGACCACCAGGGAAGCCCGAGTATTAGCATCTTTAAAACATATTTTCCAATTCATGAGAAAGATATGGACACTTTTAGCATTCAACGGGGGTGGTCTTTTCAGATATTTGTTATACCCTTGCTCATTTATTTTATTGTTTATTTCTTTTGCTTGAAAGGACAAATCTGAAAATTTTTGGCTGTGATTATGTCAGTGTTCTGGTGTGTTCTCTTCTAGGAGCTTCAGGGTTTCAGTCCTTAGTTCCTTAATACATTTTGAGTTTATTTTTCATATGGTGGGAGGAAATAGTCTATTGCCATTCTTTCACATGTAACTGTCCAGTTTTCCTAGCACAGTTTATTAAAAAGTCTGTCTTGATTCTTCGATGCCATTTTTTGATAATTTTAATGAAGTTCAATTTATTAATCTATCCTTTAAGGTTTAACACTTTTTGTGCCATTTAAGAAATGTTTGTCTACCCCAAAGTCATGGAGATATTGTCTTAGATTTCCTTATAAAAACTTTATTGTTATACTTTTCATGTATATATCTATGAATCTATCTCCAATTAATTTTTGTGTGTAGTGTAAGGTAGGACTTAGTATTTTTTTCAAAGGGATATTGGATTGATGTGGAGCCATTTATAGCTCCAGCCTTTCCCTAGTGAACTGCAGCGGTGCCTATGTCCTAAATCAGGAAACATAGATGTAGCAGGTTATTTCTGGACACTCCATTCGGTTGATTTGTATATCCTTGTGCCAAAACCACCCTGACTTTAGAGAAGCTGCAAAATTAGTCCTGAGATTTGGTAATGTAACTCCTCCTCCCAGTTATTGCTCCTGCAAAAATTAGCATTTAAAAAAAAAATTTGGCTTCTTTTCATTGATATTTTTTATCCATTTAATTTCATCCATTCTTATTCTTTGGCCTGTGTGGGCCTCCCATCACAGTGGCCTCTCTCATTGCAGAGCATTGGCTCTGGGCGCATGCGCTCCAGAGCGCCGGCTCGTCATTGGACACACCTGTCCAGCCACTCCGCGGCATGTGGAACCTTCCCCGCCAGGGATTGAACTGGTTCTCCCTGCACCGCAAGGCGGACTGTTTACCCACTGGACCACCAGGGAAGCCCGAGTATTAGCATCTTTAAAACATATTTTCCAATTCATGAGAAAGATATGGACACTTCAGTCAACGATGGAGTCTGTGTTCAGCATTTAAGGCATTTGCGTTATCAGGTGGAGGAAGCTTCTTCCTTTTCAAGAACAATGAAAGGTTACTTTTCTTTTTGATAGCATGTTAATTTTTATTAAATTATTTTTCTGATTCTATTCAGATGGTATAGGACTTTTCTTCTTTATTCTAATAATTATAATGATTGCATTGATTTTTTAATAACTTCAGATTTCTAGAATAAATATTGGTCATAATAAATTTAATATGCTATTATATATGTATACATTTATACGTATGTATACACATATACACATGTGTAGATATATGTGTATACATATATACATATGTGTGCACATGTATATATGTATATATTTACTACTGGGTTCTCTTTGAATATTTTATTTAGTATTTTAATACCTTGTGTTGAAGTAAATTTCTAGCCTCAAGATGCAGGCACCAAATCAAGCTGAAACTTAGATTACATTTCATGTTTCCCTGTAAATGATCTCCTTGACCAGAAACAGTATATTCAGTCAGTCAATCCCCAAACAACAAGCCAACCTGGCCTTCTGATCTCAAACAAGCTTAACTCTGTGGACCCAGGAAGCAAGTATTTTAACTGGTATCTTCTTTGTTCTTTATACTTTTAAAGCTTCTCACTTTCTGCCCCATTTTGTAGTTATCTGAAAGGAGATGGTCCACTTTATGAAATGCTAAATAAATTTTGTTTATATTAACTAAACTTTTTTCTTTAATCTACTCTTCTTATAGGTATTGGCCTGTAATTCTTTTTTGTAATGTCTTTGACAGATTGATATAACAGGCTTATGCTAGCCACATAAAACAAATTGGAAAGCATTCTTTATTTTACTACTTTTTGGCAGAGTTTATGGAATTTTACTGTTACATCTTCCTCAAATGTTTGGATAATTCACTTGGGAAGTCATCTGGTCCTGAAGTGTTCTGTGAAGGAATGTTTTTTTTTTCTTCCCCAAGATATTTTTTATTGAAGTATGGTTGATTTAAAATATTTTCTTAGTTTCTAGTGTACAGCAAGGTGATAATATATATATATATATTTATATATATATATTCTTTTTCATATGCTGTTCTATATGGTTTATTACAGGATCTTGAATCTAGTTTTCTGAGCTATATAGTAGTGAAAGAATGTTTTAAATTACCTGTTCAATTCATTTAGTAGATATGTTGTTGTTAAACATTCATTTTTTCATGTGGAAGTTTTAAGACTTTTTGCAACTATTTTGTCTATTCTATTAAAATTTTCAGATGCATTAGCATAAAGCTGTTTTTAGTACATTCTATTGTATTTTGACATTTGTAAGATTGTAAGATCGTAGTGGGTTCCAGTTTTTCATTCTTGATATATCTTGGTAATGGGACAATATTTTTATTAATGTTTTCAAATAAGAACTTTTTGGTCTATGTTTTCTGTCATTATCTGATCTATTTCATCAACTTGTCTCTTATTATTCTTTCTTGTTCCATAATCTTTGAAGTTACTTTGTTGTTTCTTTGTGAGATTCTTGTGGTAGAAGCTTAAATCATTAATCGTTCTCTTTTGTCTTTTTTCTATATACATTTAAAGCTATATAACTCTATAATGAGCATTGCCTTGGTAGTGTTAGCCAAATATTTTGGTAATTTTTTCATTATCATTCACTTTAAAATATTATATAAAGCTTAGATTTCATCTAAGACCAATGGATAAATTAACTTAACTTGCAATCATTTTGGAGTATTTTGTTTATATTTGTCTTATTTTGTCTAGTTTAATTTCATTGTGATCAAAGAACATACACTGTGTGATTTCAGTCTTTTGAAATTTCTGGTATCTTGCCTTCTGGCCCAGCATATGGTTTAATTTAATAAATGGTACATTAGCATACATATAGAATATTACTCTGTAGTTGGATGAATTCTTCTACATCTATTAGGTAATTTATATTGATTGTTTGTATCTTCCATATCCTCAATTTTTTTTTGCCTCACAATTCTTTTTTTTTTTTTTTCAATTCTTTATTTTAAAGGTTTTACAGAGTTTTGTTGTTCACAGACATGTATGTTCCCAGATGCCTGACAATTCTTAACTGAGTAAGACATGTGTTAAACCCACCCACCCACATTGTTGAATGGCCTATTCTAGATTGTCATGTTTTTCTATTGAAGCTATATTATTTGGTGGATAATATTGATAGTTCTTATATTTTCCTGTGGAATTAAGATGAGTATTTAATGTATATTTGATTTTATTGAATTTTGAGTTGATATTTGGTCATTTACTTTCCATTTGTCCCATCTCTTCTTTGTCATCCTGGCTTTTTGAATAGGCATCGAATTGTATATTGGATTAAAGAATTGGTGTACGTAAAGAATGTTTCCTCAGAATGAAGTTTTTCCATGCTCCCTCTTGCTTTTCTTTTCCTTTTTTTGTCCTAGAGCATATTTTTTGTTTGCCAAGACCATTTCCCCATTTCTACTTCATTTCTTAATTCCTCCTTTCTTTATTTCTATCAATTAATCAGTCTCTTTCATTTTCCCTGATCTATTATTTTCACATTATTTATCTGCTTCAGCGATTACAATATGATTTCTTAAATTATTACTTTAATTAATATTTCTACTATTTCCTAATCAATGCAAGACTCTTAAGAAGTTACTTTGTTGTTTCTTTGTGAGATTCTTGTGGTAGAAGCTTAAATCATTAATTTTCTGGTATATAACTCTATAATGAGCATTGCCTTGGTAGTGTTAGCCAAATATTTTGGTAATTTTTTCATTATCATTCACTTTAAAATATTATATAAAGCTTAGATTTCATCTAAGACCAATGGATAAATTAACTTAACTTGCAATCATTTTGGAGTATTTTGTTTATATTTGTCTTATTTTGTCTAGTTTAATTTCATTGTGATCAAAGAACATACACTGTGTGATTTCAGTCTTTTGAAATTTCTGGTATCTTGCCTTCTGGCCCAGCATATGGTTTAATTTAATAAATGGTACATTAGCATACATATAGAATATTACTCTGTAGTTGGATGAATTCTTCTACATCTATTAGGTAATTTATATTGATTGTTTGTATCTTCCATATCCTCAATTTTTTTTTGCCTCACAATTCTTTTTTTTTTTTTTTCAATTCTTTATTTTAAAGGTTTTACAGAGTTTTGTTGTTCACAGACATGTATGTTCCCAGATGCCTGACAATTCTTAACTGAGTAAGACATGTGTTAAACCCACCCACCCACATTGTTGAATGGCCTATTCTAGATTGTCATGTTTTTCTATTGAAGCTATATTATTTGGTGGATAATATTGATAGTTCTTATATTTTCCTGTGGAATTAAGATGAGTATTTAATGTATATTTGATTTTATTGAATTTTGAGTTGATATTTGGTCATTTACTTTCCATTTGTCCCATCTCTTCTTTGTCATCCTGGCTTTTTGAATAGGCATCGAATTGTATATTGGATTAAAGAATTGGTGTACGTAAAGAATGTTTCCTCAGAATGAAGTTTTTCCATGCTCCCTCTTGCTTTTCTTTTCCTTTTTTTGTCCTAGAGCATATTTTTTGTTTGCCAAGACCATTTCCCCATTTCTACTTCATTTCTTAATTCCTCCTTTCTTTATTTCTATCAATTAATCAGTCTCTTTCATTTTCCCTGATCTATTATTTTCACATTATTTATCTGCTTCAGCGATTACAATATGATTTCTTAAATTATTACTTTAATTAATATTTCTACTATTTCCTAATCAATGCAAGACTCTTAAGACAGTTTAACTCCATTTGCCCCCTCTTTGTATAGTCGTCATTTATATTATTGTAGATATACAGTCCACAAAGCATCATGATTACTGTCATTTCTAAGCAGTTAATATTTATTCATACTTACTCTCCTTTTTACCTCTGGTATTCTTCATTCCTCTCTGTAATTACATTTTTCCAGCTACGATCCCCTTAAATGTAGCAGAAAAATTCCTGCAAGCACTTCTCACAATAACAGGCATTTGGGCATCAATTCTCTTTGCTTATGTTTAATTTCCAAGTATATGTATTTCTTCTTCATTTTTGAAGGATGATTTCTATGGTATTGAATTCTAGTTTGCAGGTTTTCTCCTTTTAATACTTCAATAGCATTATTCTCTTGTATTCCATCTTCTAGAGTGTCTGTTGAAGAATCATCTGTCAGTTTCACTGTTGCTCATTTAATGACAATGGAATGTTATTTCCAGTTGTCTTTGAGATCTTTCGTTTTCTTTGAACTTTGGCAATTTGACTCTCACATGGTTAAGAGTGATTTTCTTTTTACATGTTGTGATTGGGGTTGTAGAGCTTTTAAGATATGTTGGCAAATATCTCCCATCACTTTGGGAAAAAGTAAGTCAGAGGGACATATAAACTGGGCTATGACTATAGATTAAAAGGGATAGAGTGATAGGGAATTTAGTTCAGTTATCGTTTCCTTCAGAATGCTTCCTAAGTGCCCATATCCCTGGCAGTCCAGTGGTTAAAACTCTGCGCTTCTACCGCAGGGGGCTCAGGTTCCATTCCTGGTTGGGAAACTTAGATCTCACAAGATGGTACTTGGCAGTGTCAACAGATTAAAGAATAAAAGTGCCCACAGTCACTCCCAAGCCCTTGGTCTCCCATAGGTGCTCTTTCTTAGAACATTACTATTATAGCACATTTCATACTACCTTGTAACTATCTTTTTCACTAGTGAAATGAGTAGAATGCAAATAACATGGATTTTTTTTTCAATATTTACAAATGTGTATGCCCGTGAAACATAAAAATGCTAATAAAATGATTTATTATGGAATTATGTTTTTATTATATCATTTTTGTTTATGTATTTTGCTTGTTTAAAAAATTTGAAAGCCTAGAAATAGGTGCTTTAAAATGCCCTGAATGGTATTTAAATACTACAGTTGAATAAGAACTAATTATTTACATTATGAAGTTATACTTTGCCAAAAAATCATTAAATTTACTTGAGATCAACTCTTAACATTGCAATCAGTTTCTGAAGTTTTACTAAATAAATACTATTAGCTTTAAAGATACTTTTAAGTAAACAAAGTATAGCATACTTACATCCTAATTGCAAAATTCCAATTTCCAGGCATTTGGGCATCAATTCTCTTTGCTTATGTTTAATTTCCAAGTATATGTATTTCTTCTTCATTTTTGAAGGATGATTTCTATGGTATTGAATTCTAGTTTGCAGGTTTTCTCCTTTTAATACTTCAATAGCATTATTCTCTTGTATTCCATCTTCTAGAGTGTCTGTTGAAGAATCATCTGTCAGTTTCACTGTTGCTCATTTAATGACAATGGAATGTTATTTCCAGTTGTCTTTGAGATCTTTCGTTTTCTTTGAACTTTGGCAATTTGACTCTCACATGGTTAAGAGTGATTTTCTTTTTACATGTTGTGATTGGGGTTGTAGAGCTTTTAAGATATGTTGGCAAATATCTCCCATCACTTTGGGAAAAAGTAAGTCAGAGGGACATATAAACTGGGCTATGACTATAGATTAAAAGGGATAGAGTGATAGGGAATTTAGTTCAGTTATCGTTTCCTTCAGAATGCTTCCTAAGTGCCCATATCCCTGGCAGTCCAGTGGTTAAAACTCTGCGCTTCTACCGCAGGGGGCTCAGGTTCCATTCCTGGTTGGGAAACTTAGATCTCACAAGATGGTACTTGGCAGTGTCAACAGATTAAAGAATAAAAGTGCCCACAGTCACTCCCAAGCCCTTGGTCTCCCATAGGTGCTCTTTCTTAGAACATTACTATTATAGCACATTTCATACTACCTTGTAACTATCTTTTTCACTAGTGAAATGAGTAGAATGCAAATAACATGGATTTTTTTTTCAATATTTACAAATGTGTATGCCCGTGAAACATAAAAATGCTAATAAAATGATTTATTATGGAATTATGTTTTTATTATATCATTTTTGTTTATGTATTTTGCTTGTTTAAAAAATTTGAAAGCCTAGAAATAGGTGCTTTAAAATGCCCTGAATGGTATTTAAATACTACAGTTGAATAAGAACTAATTATTTACATTATGAAGTTATACTTTGCCAAAAAATCATTAAATTTACTTGAGATCAACTCTTAACATTGCAATCAGTTTCTGAAGTTTTACTAAATAAACATTACCTGTAGCTGATTCAGCTTTAAAGATACTTTTAAGTAAACAAAGTATAGCATTGAACCATTTCTTTCTTTTTAGGCCACTTCTATTGGTCTTTCATTTATTTATGTTTGTTCTTTGGCCTGTGTGGGCCTCCCATGGCAGTGGCCTCTCTCGTCGCAGAGCACCGCCACGCGCTCCAGAGCTCTGGTTGGGTAGTTAGACACATAGGTCCAGCCATTCCACGGCACATGGGATCTTCCCAGGCCAGGGACCAAGCCAGCACCCCTTGCACTGCAAGGCAGTGTCCTTACCCACTGGACCACCAGGGACGTCCCTTTTTTTTTTTTTTGATATTCACAAATTGGTGTCAGTTACTCAAACTCTTAATTAGTTAGTGTCTCTCTTCAACTTTATTCTGAAATATCTTTATGTGTGTGTGTGATAGAAGCTTAGCTTTATTTATTTATTTATTTTTAATTTTACAGAGTTTTGTTGTTTACTGCCACAATAAACCTGAATCTGCCATAGGTGTACATATGTCCCCTCCCTCCTGAGCCTCTCTCCCACCTCACTCCCCATCCCATATCTTTAAAAATATTGCCACCCACTTGCCTGTGCACCTGAAGAATGCATGTATTGCTTTGTCAAAGGTTGAGAAATCTAAAATCATTCACATAGTCTCTGTAATGTGCATTAATTGTTGCTTCTATATTTAATATAAATCATTGCGAACGTATTACTAAATGTTCCTATGATATAATTCTTTTAAGTTCCTGTAAGTTTACAACAGAAGTGTGCTGCTACAGATAGTTATGAGAGTGGCATCTGTTGGTCACTCAAGTACCTGCAGTTCTGACAGCAGAATAATGTGGCAGCTTGCTTGACGACAGCCTTCCTTAAAATCATTGTTTCATGAGTGAAACAAAGGGAACGCTAGCACAGACCTTGAGAGTAAAATGAAAAGGTTTTCAGAATGTTCACAAATATGCAGTAAGGGAGGGTAGGAGGTAAAAACTACAATAGAAATAAAGATCGATCAAGTGCTATTGGTACTTAGAAGAGAGAGAAAAGGGCTTCAACTGGGGGAAACCAAGGTCTCCAAGAGCTTCCCTGGTGGTTCAGGTGGTAAAGAATTTCCCCACAGTGTGGAAGACCTGGATTCGATCCCTGGGTTGGGAAAATCCCCTGAAAAAAGGAAAAGCTACCCATTCCGGTATAGAATTCCATGGCTTATTGATGGATCACAAAGAGTCAGACAGGACTGAACTACTAATACACACAAAAATCTCCAAACAAGATAAAGCCTTCTGAGAAGGGTTTCTATTACAGAGGCCATGTGTATCCAGAAGACCAGAAAGAAATGTTGGCAAATGTAGGTTAGGGTACAAGTGATGTCAGGTAGTTCTGATCGGCAGGTAGAAAATGTGTGTAAAACCTAGCAGGAAAAAACTGTAAGTAGAAGCTTTCTCCTCAGCATAAGGGAAATTAAAATGAAGGAACTATGGCTTGCATTTATTCTAAAGGGGGCAAGATACAAAGGAAAGTATTTGAAGAGGGGAGTTTCATATGAAGGCTGGGCTCAGAAGAACTGAGTTACTAATAAATTCAATTTATAAACTTACTTAAGAACCTCATTATTTCTCAGCTGAACCATTGAACATCCCAGAAATAACAGAGGCCAAGGAGAATGCAAAACCTAAGGACAAGAGTTTGTAACAGTGGAGTGAATCACTGCATTTGATGCAGCAGAAAGATTGAAAGAAATAAGTGATAGCTGTTTTCAATAACAGGATCACAGAAATCTTCCCCAGGCAGTTTTATCTGATGAAGAACAGACATCATTAATGTATTTCCTCACATTTTACCTCCTCAATGAGACCCTTCCTGACCTTCATCATCTAAAAAAATTCTCTGTCCTCCCTTCATTCCCTTGTTTGTTTATTTTTCTTCATAATAATTATCTCCACTGGGATTTTAATCATGTATTTATTGGTTTCTTTATTTTTTCCTCTTGTCATTTCAGTGTAAGCTTCTGGTCGACAGGTATTTTGACATTTATCTTTAATAGTACTTGATATGTAAAATGTGCTTGATAAATTTGTTGTGTTGTTCAGTCATGAAGTCATGTCCAACTGTTTGTGACTCCACGGACTACAGCACGCTAAACTTTCCTGTCAATCTTCTAGAGTTTGCCCAAGTTCATGTCCGTTGAGTCAATGATGACATCTAGCTATCTCATCCACTGATGCCCACTTCTCCTGTTGCCTTCAATCTTTCCCAGCATCAGGGTCTTGATAAATGTTTGTGGAATAAATTAACTGAAAGAACCCCCAGGATTAAGTCCAGGCTTCCCTAGTGGCTCAGATGGTAAAATAATCTGCCTGCAATGCAGGAGACATGGGTTCGATCTCTGGATCAACAAGGTCCCTGGAGAAGGGATTGGCAACCCAACCCAGTATTCTTTCTGGGACAATTACATGGACAGAAGAGTCTGGCGGGCTACAATGAGGTTGCAGAGTTGGACATCACTGACTGACTAACCCTTTTTTTCCCAAGGATTAAGTGGGTAACCAGGATTTGAAGTCAGTGAATGCAAATGACACATTTATGATTTTGAGTAGTGAGGGTCTAAAGGCAATAAGACAGTGACTTTTTTCTTTTCTTTTCATTATTCTGGGCTTGAAGGGCTTCCTTGGTGGCTCAGATGGTAAAGAATCTGCCTGTAAGCAGGAGACCTGGGTTTTTTTTTTTTTTTTAATTTATTTATCTTTCGGGGGGTGGGGTGGGGAGGGAGGGGGACGGGTGGGCCACTTCTATTGGTCTTTCATTTCTCTATTTTCATCCGTCTTTGTTCTTTGGCTCCTGTGGGCCTCCCATCGCAGTGGCCTCTGTCGTCCCAGAGCTCTGGCTCGGTAATTGGACACAGCCGCTCCATGGCACTTGAGATCTTCCCAGGCCAGGGATCGAACCGGTGCCCCTTGCACTGCAAGGCAGTGTCCTTACCCACTGCACCACCAGGGAAGCCCAGGAGACCTGGATTTGATCCCTGGGTTGGGAAGATCCCCTGGAGAAGGAAACAGCTACACACTTCAGTATTGTTGCCTAGAGAACTCCATGGCTCGTCCATGGATCGCAAAGAGTTGAATATGACTGAATAAGTTTCACTTCACTTCTGGGCTTGGAAGAAGAATGAAAATACAGGAGAAAGAATGGGTGATTGACAGAACCGGGTCTTAATGAAGATGATCTCCCCCACTTTCTACAGCACATTCAAACACAGTGGCCCAAGAGATCTTCCTGAAAGTGTCAGATTATGACACTCTTGATGACTTTCCATTTCATTCACACTAAAAGCTAAAGCCCTCACAGTGGTCAGCCCCACATAACCTGGGATTCCATGACCTCTCTGCCCTCATTCCGACACTGTTTTCTTTCCTCACTCCACCGCAAGTCTGTGCACACAGCAGGCCTCCCCCCTCCCTTCTTCCTCCGCCTGGAAATGTTTTCCCTAGAGGTCCACTTGGTATGTGCCTAGGAATAGATTCCACATGGCTGTCTCCCTCAAATCATTCTCATTTTCGTTGAAATGTTACTCAAGTTTTCCCAGGAACACTGTCTCCCTCCCGTTTCATTCCTCCGCCTGGAAATGCCTTTATGCCAATGCCTCTAGACAGGATTAAGTGGGTAACCAGGATTTGAAGTCAGTGAATGCAAATGACACATTTATGATTTTGAGTAGTGAGGGTCTAAAGGCAATAAGACAGTGACTTTTTTCTTTTCTTTTCATTATTCTGGGCTTGAAGGGCTTCCTTGGTGGCTCAGATGGTAAAGAATCTGCCTGTAAGCAGGAGACCTGGGTTTTTTTTTTTTTTTTAATTTATTTATCTTTCGGGGGGTGGGGTTGGGGCGGGGAGGGGGACGGGTGGGCCACTTCTATTGGTCTTTCATTTCTCTATTTTCATCCGTCTTTGTTCTTTGGCTCCTGTGGGCCTCCCATCGCAGTGGCCTCTGTCGTCCCAGAGCTCTGGCTCGGTAATTGGACACAGCCGCTCCATGGCACTTGAGATCTTCCCAGGCCAGGGATCGAACCGGTGCCCCTTGCACTGCAAGGCAGTGTCCTTACCCACTGCACCACCAGGGAAGCCCAGGAGACCTGGATTTGATCCCTGGGTTGGGAAGATCCCCTGGAGAAGGAAACAGCTACACACTTCAGTATTGTTGCCTAGAGAACTCCATGGCTCGTCCATGGATCGCAAAGAGTTGAATATGACTGAATAAGTTTCACTTCACTTCTGGGCTTGGAAGAAGAATGAAAATACAGGAGAAAGAATGGGTGATTGACAGAACCGGGTCTTAATGAAGATGATCTCCCCCACTTTCTACAGCACATTCAAACACAGTGG
This sequence comes from Tragulus kanchil, assembly GCA_022376925.1. Lineage (NCBI taxonomy): Eukaryota > Metazoa > Chordata > Mammalia > Artiodactyla > Tragulidae > Tragulus > Tragulus kanchil. Next base: position 84,135,448 of record JAIOJX010000002.1, on the reverse strand, counting down.
CCCAAGAGATCTTCCTGAAAGTGTCAGATTATGACACTCTTGATGACTTTCCATTTCATTCACACTAAAAGCTAAAGCCCTCACAGTGGTCAGCCCCACATAACCTGGGATTCCATGACCTCTCTGCCCTCATTCCGACACTGTTTTCTTTCCTCACTCCACCGCAAGTCTGTGCACACAGCAGGCCTCCCCCCTCCCTTCTTCCTCCGCCTGGAAATGTTTTCCCTAGAGGTCCACTTGGTATGTGCCTAGGAATAGATTCCACATGGCTGTCTCCCTCAAATCATTCTCATTTTCGTTGAAATGTTACTCAAGTTAGGCCTTTCCAGACCCCGTATGTAACACTGAGTCCTCTCCCTCCCCGTATTTTCATGCCTTGTCCTGCCTGCTTTTATCCCATAGCATGACAATGCCTTTATGCCAATGCCTCTGATGACATTCCATGTCTTACCATGTATTTGCTCATTATTGATCTGCTCCCCTCCAGAATGTAAATTCCATGATGCATGGATTTTATCTCTCTTTTTCAGTGTGTAGCTCCCAAAGAATATGACACATAAAAAATATCGTGAAATAGAGCTTCCCTGGTGGTCCAGTGGGTAAAGAGTGTGCCTTACAGTGCAAAGGGTGCTGGTTTGATCCCTGGCCTGGGAAGATCCCATGTACCATGGATCGGCTGGACTGATGTGTCCAACTACCAAGCGGGAGCTTTGGAGCACAAGTGCCCAGAGCCAGTGCTCTACAGCGAGAGGCCACTGCGATGGGAGGCCCACACAGGCCAAAGAACAAAGACGGATGAAAACAGATAAATGAAAGACCAATAGAAGTGGAAAAAAAATTGTGAAATAAAAAGTGTGGCTGTGAATAATTACAAGAACGTACAGGAAGGAACAGCCTGTAGAGGAGTTTAATGTATTAATCAGATGAATTTGGTTTTGATGCTTCACTCATAAATGTCTCTATCAATGAGTCATAATCAAGGATATCACTGCACCCTTACTCCTCCAGGAGGGTGCTTAAATATGTATATGAGTAATTTCATTATCACATTTGGTGGAACCTGGAGAAGATTCCATAAGCATTTTGTGTTCTGAGGATTCAGACAAAGATCAGGAATGTGGGATTCTCACAGACCAGGTTAAGTGTCAGATTATGACCTCCTTCCTTCTTCCCTAAGTCCCAAGTGGTCAGCCATAACCTGGGATTCCATGACCTCTCTGCCCTCATTCCGACACTGTTTTCTTTCCTCACTCCACCGCAAGTCTGTGCACACAGCAGGCCTCCCCCCTCCCTTCTTCCTCCGCCTGGAAATGTTTTCCCTAGAGGTCCACTTGGTATGTGCCTAGGAATAGATTCCACATGGCTGTCTCCCTCAAATCATTCTCATTTTCGTTGAAATGTTACTCAAGTTAGGCCTTTCCAGACCCCGTATGTAACACTGAGTCCTCTCCCTCCCCGTATTTTCATGCCTTGTCCTGCCTGCTTTTATCCCATAGCATGACAATGCCTTTATGCCAATGCCTCTGATGACATTCCATGTCTTACCATGTATTTGCTCATTATTGATCTGCTCCCCTCCAGAATGTAAATTCCATGATGCATGGATTTTATCTCTCTTTTTCAGTGTGTAGCTCCCAAAGAATATGACACATAAAAAATATCGTGAAATAGAGCTTCCCTGGTGGTCCAGTGGGTAAAGAGTGTGCCTTACAGTGCAAAGGGTGCTGGTTTGATCCCTGGCCTGGGAAGATCCCATGTACCATGGATCGGCTGGACTGATGTGTCCAACTACCAAGCGGGAGCTTTGGAGCACAAGTGCCCAGAGCCAGTGCTCTACAGCGAGAGGCCACTGCGATGGGAGGCCCACACAGGCCAAAGAACAAAGACGGATGAAAACAGATAAATGAAAGACCAATAGAAGTGGAAAAAAAATTGTGAAATAAAAAGTGTGGCTGTGAATAATTACAAGAACGTACAGGAAGGAACAGCCTGTAGAGGAGTTTAATGTATTAATCAGATGAATTTGGTTTTGATGCTTCACTCATAAATGTCTCTATCAATGAGTCATAATCAAGGATATCACTGCACCCTTACTCCTCCAGGAGGGTGCTTAAATATGTATATGAGTAATTTCATTATCACATTTGGTGGAACCTGGAGAAGATTCTATAGGCATTTTGTGTTCTGAGGATTCAGACATGATATGGACCTATCAGGAATGTGGGATTCTCACAGACCAGGATTCAAACTTGTGTCTCTCACGTTAGCAGGTAGAGTCTTATCCACTGCACCACCAGGGAAGTCTTTCATTTTTGTTTTCTATCTCCGAAAAGGTATCTCATGTTCTTAGACTGTTTATTCTATATGACTGTTTCAAATGGGTTTGATGGCTTAAGCTCATGAATCCTGTTGAAATAGAATTCTTACTTCCTCCGTGTTCTGTGTACAGGACCTCACTAAAGCAACAAGGAAAAGACCCAGATTTCTAAGATAGCAATTAATTGTATTATTTGCTGATTCTTGATTGGATTTTAATGGAATCACTGAGCAAATGAATCCCTTCATATACTTCTCACTTGTTCTTTTTCTCTGTAGCCTATTCTCATTTTTAAGCACAAATAATGGAGAACTCTCTTCTGTTCTCTGAGAATGTATCCTTGCCTCATTATTTTTTCTTTTTTTGCTTCTAAGTCATCATTAATTTTTCATCCATCTTTATTCTTTGGCCTGTGTGGGCCTCTCATCGCAGTGGCCTCTCTTACTGCAGAGCACCAGCTCTGGGCACATGGGCTCCAGAGCTCCTGCTTGGTAGTTGGAGACATCAGTCCAGCCACTCTTAAGCGTGTGGGATCTTCCTAGGCCAGGGATAGAACTGACACCCCTTGCACTGCAAGGCAAACTCTTTACCCACAGGACCACCAGGGATGCCCACCTCATTCTTTTTCACGTAGAAGTGAAGTCATATCTGTTTCTGTATAATAGTGGTGGTTATATTCACTTGGCATATGAAGGTGAAATCAGGCACCAACTTAAAAATGTCTCTCCAAGCAATCCATTTCATAAATTAACCAGACCACATGAACCTGTTCTTCAAAAGATATTAATTCTGATTTCAGCTTCATATTTTCTAAAAAGTTATTTAAGAGATAAAAAATGTTTTTTTTTTTCTGGATAAAAACAGTGCTGGTCAATTGCTTTCATGATAAATTATGTTAGCACAAACTCTAAGGATAGAGAACCCATAGATTATAGTGATGGTAAAAATAATGAGGTTTTAAAATTTCCTTAACAGAAACTGTATATGCAGTACTTACATAATTACCTCATTTAGCATTTACAAGTGCATTCATTCATTGGTCTGCCTAACAAATCTTGACTGAACACTTACCTAGAGTCTGGAAATACAGCAATAAGTATAACGATAAGCAAGCAAGTTTCCTGCCCTCAAGAGACTTGCATTCTGGAGGGAGAGAGATGGAGGACAGAAAAGTGTCACTTGGAAGGGGACTCATGCTGAAGTGAGAGAGAAAGAAACCCTTGTTATTGTCTGGGAGGATAATGTTCCAGTCTTATGGATGAACAAGTGAAAAACCCTGTGGTGGGGATGAACTTGGCAAAAGGGAAGCAAGGGAAGTCAGTGCAGAGAGAGCTGCAAGGAGAATAGGAGAGAAGGGTGTTGGAAAACGAGGTAGAAGCCAGCCCAATCAAAAGTGGTGCTGAAGCACTGGATTTTATGAAATGCTTGGGATGTCACTGAAGGTGTTGTGAGAGAAAGTTGTTGGATGTGCTTTACTTTCAAAAAGAGCAAGGTAAATGCTGTCTGGTGTTGGGCTGTCAGAGAGCAAGGTGGGAAGCTGCCAGTGTTTAGACCTGTCACCTTCAAACTATTTTGTTGTACACCCTTATTTGTAGAAAGTTCTTGATCTTGCTCCCTCCCTATATACAATATAAATATTCCACATACTAATAGATATTAGACATTTTTATGTGCTAGTATGTGTGCACTATGAAATAGAAATACATAAAACATTTAAACAAATGTAGGAACCAGAAATCAAATTGCCAATGTTTGCGGGATCATGGAGAAAGCAAGAGAATTCCAGAAAAGCATCTGCCTCTGTTTCATTGACTACACTAAAGCCTTTGACTCAGTGGATCACAACAAACTGTGGAAAATTTTTCAAGAGATGGGAATGCCAGGCCACCATACCTATCTCCTGAGAAATGTATATGTGGGTCAGGAGGCATCAGTTATAACTGGACTCAGTTTGGGGGTCAAAAAACCCCAAACGTGTGGAAAATTTTTCAAGAGATGGAGAACCCATAGATTATAGTGATGGTAAAAATAATGAGGTTTTAAAATTTCCTTAACAGAAACTGTATATGCAGTACTTACATAATTACCTCATTTAGCATTTACAAGTGCATTCATTCATTGGTCTGCCTAACAAATCTTGACTGAACACTTACCTAGAGTCTGGAAATACAGCAATAAGTATAACGATAAGCAAGCAAGTTTCCTGCCCTCAAGAGACTTGCATTCTGGAGGGAGAGAGATGGAGGACAGAAAAGTGTCACTTGGAAGGGGACTCATGCTGAAGTGAGAGAGAAAGAAACCCTTGTTATTGTCTGGGAGGATAATGTTCCAGTCTTATGGATGAACAAGTGAAAAACCCTGTGGTGGGGATGAACTTGGCAAAAGGGAAGCAAGGGAAGTCAGTGCAGAGAGGGCTGCAAGGAGAATAGGAGAGAAGGGTGTTGGAAAACGAGGTAGAAGCCAGCCCAATCAAAAGTGGTGCTGAAGCACTGGATTTTATGAAATGCTTGGGATGTCACTGAAGGTGTTGTGAGAGAAAGTTGTTGGATGTGCTTTACTTTCAAAAAGAGCAAGGTAAATGCTGTCTGGTGTTGGGCTGTCAGAGAGCAAGGTGGGAAGCTGCCAGTGTTTAGACCTGTCACCTTCAAACTATTTTGTTGTACACCCTTATTTGTAGAAAGTTCTTGATCTTGCTCCCTCCCTATATACAATATAAATATTCCACATACTAATAGATATTAGACATTTTTATGTGCTAGTATGTGTGCACTATGAAATAGAAATACATAAAACATTTAAACAAATGTAGGAACCAGAAATCAAATTGCCAATGTTTGCGGGATCATGGAGAAAGCAAGAGAATTCCAGAAAAGCATCTGCCTCTGTTTCATTGACTACACTAAAGCCTTTGACTCAGTGGATCACAACAAACTGTGGAAAATTTTTCAAGAGATGGGAATGCCAGGCCACCATACCTATCTCCTGAGAAATGTATATGTGGGTCAGGAGGCATCAGTTAGAACTGGACATGGAACAACTGGTTCAAAATTGGGAAGAGAGTACAAGGATGTACATTGTCACCCTGCTTATTTATTAATCACTGATATGTGGAGTACATCATGGGAAATTCCAGGCTGGATAACTACAAGTTGAAACTGAGATTGCTAGGAAGAATATCAATAACCACAGATATGCAGGTGATCCCACTCTAAAGACAGAAAGTGAGAGGAACTAAAGAACCTCTTATGAAGGTGAAAGAGAAGAGTGAAAAAGCTGGCCTAAAATTCAACATTCAAAAAACTAAGATCATGGCATCTGGTCCCAGCACTTCCTGGCAAATAGAAGGGGAAAAATTGGAAGAAGTGACAGATTTTATTTTCTTGGGCTCCAAAATCTCTGTGAATGGTGACTACAGCCATGAAACTTAAGACATTTGCTCCTTGGAAGGAAAGCTATGACAAAGCTAATATGGAATCTTGTAAGATTGTACTGATAAATCCACACTCAGAGTATTGATGGAAATACAGTCATAGAGAACAGACTTACAGACATTGGGGAGAGGGTAGAGTGGGTGAGAGATATGGAAAGAGTAACATGGAGCCCTATACTATCATATGTAAAAAAGATAAATATTGTCATTGTGCTATGGCTTAAGGGATCTTACATGGGGGCTATGTGATGGCCTGGAGGGGTGGAATGAGGAGGATGGGATATACATATGACTAATCTGGGATTATACATGTCTGCAAACAACAAAACTCTGTAAAGGCAAAAAAGCAAAATAAAAAAAATATTCTAGTAAGTCATATAAAAATATGTGTTAAGAATTAATCTCTCTGTTCACCTGAAACTATCATAACATTGCTTATTGACTGTACCCCCATACAAAATAAAAAATTCAAAAAGAAAAAGAATCTAAACAAACAAACAAAAAACCCCAGACATCACTTTGCTGACAAAGTTCTGTATAGTGCAAGCTGTTTTTTTCCCACTAGTCATGTATGGAGTGCGAGTTGGACCATAAGGAAGGCTGAGTGCTGAGGAATTGATATTTTGAACTGTGGTGCTGGAGAAGATTGTTGAGAGCCCCTGGTAAAAAAGGAAAGTGCATTGGACATATAGAACGGGACATGGAACCACTGGTTCAAAATTGGGAAGAGAGTACAAGGATGTACATTGTCACCCTGCTTATTTATTAATCACTGATATGTGGAGTACATCATGGGAAATTCCAGGCTGGATAACTACAAGTTGAAACTGAGATTGCTAGGAAGAATATCAATAACCACAGATATGCAGGTGATCCCACTCTAAAGACAGAAAGTGAGAGGAACTAAAGAACCTCTTATGAAGGTGAAAGAGAAGAGTGAAAAAGCTGGCCTAAAATTCAACATTCAAAAAACTAAGATCATGGCATCTGGTCCCAGCACTTCCTGGCAAATAGAAGGGGAAAAATTGGAAGAAGTGACAGATTTTATTTTCTTGGGCTCCAAAATCTCTGTGAATGGTGACTACAGCCATGAAACTTAAGACATTTGCTCCTTGGAAGGAAAGCTATGACAAAGCTAATATGGAATCTTGTAAGATTGTACTGATAAATCCACACTCAGAGTATTGATGGAAATACAGTCATAGAGAACAGACTTACAGACATTGGGGAGAGGGTAGAGTGGGTGAGAGATATGGAAAGAGTAACATGGAGCCCTATACTATCATATGTAAAAAAGATAAATATTGTCATTGTGCTATGGCTTAAGGGATCTTACATGGGGGCTATGTGATGGCCTGGAGGGGTGGAATGAGGAGGATGGGATATACATATGACTAATCTGGGATTATACATGTCTGCAAACAACAAAACTCTGTAAAGGCAAAAAAGCAAAATAAAAAAAATATTCTAGTAAGTCATATAAAAATATGTGTTAAGAATTAATCTCTCTGTTCACCTGAAACTATCATAACATTGCTTATTGACTGTACCCCCATACAAAATAAAAAATTCAAAAAGAAAAAGAATCTAAACAAACAAACAAAAAACCCCAGACATCACTTTGCTGACAAAGTTCTGTATAGTGCAAGCTGTTTTTTTCCCACTAGTCATGTATGGAGTGCGAGTTGGACCATAAGGAAGGCTGAGTGCTGAGGAATTGATATTTTTGAACTGTGGTGCTGGAGAAGATTGTTGAGAGCCCCTTGGACTCCAAGGAGATCAAACCAGTCAATCCTAAATGAAATCAACGGTGAATATTCACTGGAAGTATTTATGCTGAAGCCTAAGCGCCAATACTTTGCCACCCGATGTGAAGACTCAACTCATTGGAAAAGACCCTGACACTGGGAATGATTGAGGGCAAGAGGAGAAGGGGGTGGCAGAGGATGAGATGGTTAGATAAGATCACTGACTCAATGGGCATGGATTTGAGTAAACTCCAGAAGATCCTGAAGGATAGGGAAACCCTGGAGTGCTGCAGTTCAGGCTGCAGACCTAGTAACTGAAGATCAGCAGTGTACTGGCTTGGGCACTGCACCATCTCACCAGAAGGAAAAGTTGCCCTCTGCAAGGTAGAGTCATGCTGTAAACCACCAGCCTTGGGTCAACTAGTGACCAGAGATGCTGCTTCTCCCCCTCAGGAATGCCTATGGTTTCTCTGCTTGCCCTTGATATAAAACATGAAAATATTTAGACTCAACAGCTGCAATTTTCCTCATCCAGAACTTCTTTCATTTTTTCAATTTTTTTCCCATCATGACTCTATTTTTTATTTTTATATTTATTTTCATCCATCCTTATTTTTTTATTCTTTGGTATGTGTGGGCCTCCCACTGAAGTGCTCTCTAGTTTCAGAGCACTGGTTCTGGGTGCATGTGCTCCAGAACACTGGCTCAATAATTGGACACACCGGGTCCAACTGCTCCGGGGCACATAGGATCCTCCCAGGTCAGGGATCGACCTGGTGTCCCTTGCACTGCAAGGCAGACTCTCTACCCACTGGACCGCCAGGGAAGCCCAACCCAGAACTTCTTGACATAATGGTATTTTTCTCTTTCTCCATGGAAACGTCTTTTATATAGGTACCTCAAAATATTTTTTGGAATTAAATAGAAAAAGAATGGGAGAAAGAAGGAAAGGAAGTAAACTTACTATTGTAAAACTATTTAAAATAAGAGGAGAATTAAATTTGTTATTATTGGTTAAAACCTTAAAAACAGAGGGAGCCAAGATGGTGGAGGAATGAGAGGAGGATTTCACCAGCACCCCAATAGAATCGCCAGAACTAATCAAGAAATGAACCACAACCAACAAACCAGCCGCTAGACGACAAAAGAACTCCTTAGGTCTACAAGGGTCGGAGAGCAAACAGCCAGAACTTTCCCGGAGCTGCTGTTCTGAGAGCCCTGTACCCCAAACCCCACACCGGACTGGCGGAGAGAGCCTGGGAAGCGCGCCAGGAGAGAGCCTGGAAAGTGTGTGGGGAGGACAGAAGGTAGCGCTCAGCGCAAAAATCCTGCCCGGGCGCCGGGCACCGAGTGAGTGGAGACGATGCTAGCGGGGGGCGTGTGGAAATTAACTCTGAAATCGCCAGCCGGTTGCTGCCCAGGGACCTGGCTCGAGGCGGAAGGGGAAGATCGCTTGCCCGCGTTTGGGGCTTGGTCCCGTATCTGGCATTGCGCCCGCACCAGCAGCCTGAAGAGTCCATGCAGCCCCAGAGCTGCAGCAGGGAAGCCGCTGTCCCACAGGCCCCAGAGAGTTGCAGCAGAGGAAACCAGAAGAGCAGGGATTGGAGGCTACTAGTGGGTACACAGTGGAACTGGGGCCCCCTCCAGCACAGGACCACGTGCGCAGCCCCTGCCCGACAGACTGGGCACAGCCTGCTGCCCCGGCCAGCACCTGAGCTCCGGCATAGCCTTTGTCTTGCCAAAAACAAAAACAGAAACCATAGCAACCAAGGGAAAGACTATGTCATCAAGAGTGGACCGGTGGAAGGTCCACAGGCAGATAAGAAGATAAAAACCAGGGACAGTATTCATCCTTTTCTCTTTTTTTTTGGTCTGTTTGTTTTGGATTGTTTTGTTTTTGTTTATTCGCTTGTTCGGTTTGGTTTGTTTCTCTGTCTCTTCCTGTTAATTTTTTTCCTCATTTTTAATTTTTCTTTTTTTTTTTGTCTGTTTTGGATTGTTTATTCGCTGGTTTGGTTTGGTTTGTTTCTTTGTCTCTTCCTGTTAATTTTTTTCTCCGTTTTAATTTTTAATTATTTTTGTCTGTTTGTTTTGTGTTGTTTTGTTTATTCACTTGTTTGGTTTGGTTTGTTTCTTTGTCTCTTCCTGTTAATTTTTTTCTTTTTTTTAATTTTTTTAAACTTGTAATTTTCTTTCCTCTTTGCCACTGCTTCCTCCCTCTATGTTCTAAATGTAAAATCTTTTCCTATATACTACTATTCTCTATATAAATATTTCCTATCTTCTTGTCTCTACTATTCCCTTCCAGCTGCACCAAACTCCACAACACACTAATCTTTGCTACCTAACCCTACAAAATCCTTGCAAGATGAATCTATTCCTTCTCATTACCTATACACTCTCCTCCTCCTCACCCCCAACACATGTCTTAGTTAAAAATTGATTTCAGTGAAAAAGTCCAAGCCATGACCTTGCCCCAGGTCTATTTTTCCAGACAGTATTTTAATTAATTTAGAGCTTAAGGATCAGGTACCATCTTTGGTTGTGACATTTTCCTATGCTTTATCCCTGTAAGACTGTTCAGTTGTGGTTATTGCTGTTTATGTATGTATATCTTATGACTATGTTAGAAAATATCTGCATGCTTTTATGACTGTCACCCATCAGGGATGCACCGCTTGTTCCTCATGTGCTAGTATTTGAACTAATATCACTGAACACCAGAGCAAACCAGTCATAGAGCCTACACCCCTTGACCAGACATCAAACCAAGGATCCTCTTAGTGGAGGCCCTGATTCCATGACCCCACACTATCAAAGAACATAGAACACTAGAGATTATTCACCTGCAAACAAGACCTAATGCCACCCAAGACACAAACCACTGAACCCTTCTACAAGGACAGAAACCCAAAGGAAGGGAGAATTCAATCAAGAAGCCTGGTGGAGAGAAGAACTTCATACACACAGACACACACAAAGAAACAAAAATTAACCTAATAATGAAACGGCAGAGAAACACTGCACAAATGAAGGAACAAACTAGAGAAACACAGTTCCAAATGACAGAAGAGGAGATAGACAAATTATCTGAAAGAGAATTCAGAAGAATGATACTAATGAGGATTCAAAATGGATTAGAGACCTAAATGTAAGACCAGAAACCCTAAAACTCTTAGAGAAGAGTATAGGCAAAACGCTCAAGAACATAAATCAACGCAAGATCTTCTCTGACCCACCTACTAGAATAGCGGAACTGAAAAGACAAATGAACATGTGGGACCTAATGAAACTTAAAAGCTTTTGTACAGCGAAAGGAACCACAAAAAAGGTGAATAAACAGTCCACAGAATGGGAGAAAATCATAGCAAATGAAATAACAGACAAAGAATTAATCTCCAAAATCTACAAGCAACTCCAACAACTCAGCACCGGAAAAATGAACCACCCAATCAAAAAATGGGAAAAAGATCTAAATAGACATCTCACCAAAGAGGACATACAAATGGCCCAAAAACACATGAAAGGATGCTCAACCTTGCTTATTATTAGAGAAATGCAAATCAAAACTACAATGAGATATCACCTCACACCTGTCAGAATGGCCATCATCAACAAATAGACAATAAATGCTGGAGAGGGTGTGGAGAAAAGGGAACCCTCTTGCATTGCTGATGGGAATGTAAATTGATATAGTCGTTATGGAAGACAGTATTGAGATTTCTTAAAAAACTAAAAGTAGAAGCACCATATGACCCAGCAATCCCACTCTTAGTCTTATACCCTGATGAAATCAAAACTGAAAGAGGAATCTGTACCCCAATGTTCATTGCAGTTCTGTATACAATAGCTAGAACATGGAAGCAACCTAGATGTCCATCAACAAATGAATGGATACAAAAGCTCTGGTACCTATATAGAATGGAATACTACTCAGCTGTTAAAAGAAATGCAGAAGAATCAGTCCTCATGAGGTGGCTGGATCTAGAACCTATCATAAAAAGTGAAGTCAGACAAAAAAGAGAAAGACAAGTACAGTATACTAACACATATATATGGAATCTAGTAAAAGAGTAATGATAACACATGCAGTGAACCCATGGAAAACCAGACAGAGAATAGACATGAACAGTGTGGGGAATGAATAGTGGGTGGGAGGCATAGAGGGAGTAACATGGAAACCTATACTATTATGTGTAAAAAATATAGCTACTGTCGTTGCGCTAAGGGAATAGGAGTACTTATAATGGCTTGGTGTGACGGCCTGGAGGGGTAGGATGGGGTGGGGGGGGCTGGGAAGGGGGAGGGGACCAGGGATATACATATGACTGATCTGGGAACATGCATGTCTCTGAACAACAAAACTCTGTAAAAACTTTAAAATAAAGATATAAATTTTAAAAAAACCTTAAAGACAAAACCATTAATTATAATATTTTATTGAAAGAAAAAATAATACAGCAGGGTTCAAAAAGCTACAATTGTTATGTTTTATAAAGATAGAGGTTTACACAGGTTTAATGTATGTACACATGACATTATATCACAACATCAAATGCATCTTTTACTCCCACAGTTTTAGGTAAAGAATAAGGCATATCAAATTAATCTTTTAAAAATCTTAAGTGATCTATTTTAGGATTATGTACACATTGGGAACATTCAGATAGTTTAAAACCTCTTCTTTTCATATGTGCATCACAATGATCTCTAATTCTCAAAATATTATGGTACCAAAATTCTGTTTGTCCAATAACAAAGCACAAGATGCTGTCATCTATAACCAAGCACCTATTCAAATCAGTGTTTAATGCTCCATCAATTAGTTTGGCTTCTAACACATGCAATGTGAAGTGAGTATTAAGGAAACTGTTGCAAAACCTTTAGAGTCTCAACTTTTTTGGTCTTTACTTAGCTGATGACTTTAGAGAAAGTTGGAGAAAACTGGATGACTTTAATCAATGTTTTTCTAACGGTTTGATGGAATCCTGAGGCTCTTAGAAGAACCTTCCAAGGCACAGAAGAGGTTGGGGAATAACTTGTCCATGTTATGCATACTGTATATTAGAGCTTTGTATAGGATTGAGATCATAGAAAGGATTCTGTTGCTTTAAAATACATTTGAAAATACTAAAATGAAAACTTGTGTCAAAGCATATTTCCTTTGATTCTGCTAACATAAGAAATATATTTGTCAAAACTGGTTATCACAGTTAGGCAATTGCACAACTCAAGTGAAAGTTTATCTAAAAATATTGCCTTCATTAATTACAGAGGACAAAATTCTAAATTTTTATGTACATTTTTAAGTGTAGAAGGACTTTGAATGGAACAGTAAAATGTTCTCATTATCTCAATAGTATTACCAAAGAGCATTATTGAATTAGAGATCGACAAGTAAAAGTAGAGAGAGAATCTTTTGATATATGGAATTAATACATAAAAATAAATTATCACTTCTGAAAGTGAAGCACCCTTACAATTCTGTTCACTAATTTTGACTCTTATTATATTTATGATGTAAACAAAATTAGAAGTATATTTTATTAATACCTAGTTCAAAAAAAGAACACTTTAATAAGCACCTCAGAACTAGAATACATAAAAATTATTATTATTTAGGAAAATGGATGCCAAGATATATTATTTGTATTATCGTCCTAGAAAATTATGTAAATAGAGTCAAGCATTTTTTAATGCTATAGGATTTAGAAAATATCCAAGAGTTTAATATCCTGCACCTTAAATTTTTGTTGAACCTAAGAAACGCTTATTGCAGGCTGAGCAGCCACCGATAGTTTGTTCTTACAACCACCAGAGGGCGCCAGTGCCTACAGCATGACTGGTGTATGGCTAAAGAGCGTTCCTAAGCTCTGAACACTCACATTCATTTAGCACCACATATTGAGCACCAGAGTAGATATCGATAGTTCACACTTACTAAAAGCTTCAATTGCAAAGAAACTTCAAAAATTTAACAACTATATGGTAGTTGTAATGCATTTTAAGCACCATTAACCAGTGAATTGTGTAACTTTCTAAGTTGTTGATGGATCGCTCATCAGCCAAGGTTAGAAGATGAAGTAATTTTTAAAAATCATTTTGCCTCTGCTTAAATATTTCTCCCCTCACACATATAACAGCAATACAAAAAATACATATGTAAGACAAAGATACTGTTAGACATGGGTAGAAATCTAATTCTACTCTCCCTAAACACTTCCATAGGAGACAGCTTCCTTCCATCCAAGTCAAGGTTTGTATCCTATGCTACTGCAGAACATAAGGAATGCTGTTATACAGGGACAGAACAAAGACCCCAGCTCAAGCATGACTTTTACTTCTTGGACACATTAAATTATCTGTTTAACTTATGCATTCACTTAATAAGCAGGATATGAACACAAAACACTGTAAACTGGCCTAAATGTGTTTTCAGTTGCTCATGTAGATGTTACAAGTTGATCTAACACAAGCATGTATTAATGAGAAAAATATGCATTGTTTCAATTCAGATATTCTGAGTAAATTGTATTGGTTGAATTTTCCCTAGTGATTGGTCAACTTGTTCTGAAACTTCACGGAGCTTTCCAATGAACACGTCCAAGAAGGTTTCAAATGAACTGCTAGTTGAATTTGGTAGGGAAGCCCTAACAGACCACAGACGTGATGCAGCTTAGACTGTTGGACAGGAATAAAAAATAACAATAAAAAACTGTTTCTGGGGGTTTCCCTGGTGGTCCAGTGGATGGAGTCCTCCTTGCAATGCAAGGGGCACCAGTTTGATCCCTGGCCGGGGAAGATCCCATGTGTCCTGGAGTGGCTGGACCAGTGTGTCCAATTACTAGCCAGCACGCTGAAACACATGCACCCAGAGCCAGTGCTCTGCAAGGAGGGAGGCCACTGTGATGGAAGGCCCACACAGGCCAAAGAATCAAAGTTGGATGAAAATAAATATAAAAATAAAAACAGGGGCATGATGGGGAAAGAAATTTAAGAATAATAACATAAAAAAACCTGTTTCTGCCACATTTAAAAAGAAAACTTATGTATCATAACAAGGCATATTTAGTGTGCCTGCACAACTCAAGTACAGTTCCGTAAATAAATCCATCAGTTTAACAGCTCAACTTGTATGTTTCCAATCTTTTGATGACATGGAAGCCAAAAAATTGATGTCATGACAGAATGTTTCTACTGAATAAATGATTAAATGAAAAAATCTATACCCAAGATAAAAATCAATGCTGTAGGATATGTATGCCATTCACCAGTTCTTTTGAATGAAACCTATTGAACTGAAAACATGCTTGTTCATGGGTAGAAATCTAATTCTACTCTCCTAAACACTTCCATAGGAGACATCTTCCTTCCATCCAAGTCAAGGTTTGTATCCTATGCTACTGCAGAACATAAGGAATGCTGTTATACAGGGACAGAACAAAGACCCCAGCTCAAGCATGACTTTTACTTCTTGGACACATTAAATTATCTGTTTAACTTATGCATTCACTTAATAAGCAGGATATGAACACAAAACACTGTAAACTGGCCTAAATGTGTTTTCAGTTGCTCATGTAGATGTTACAAGTTGATCTAACACAAGCATGTATTAATGAGAAAAATATGCATTGTTTCAATTCAGATATTCTGAGTAAATTGTATTGGTTGAATTTTCCTAGTGATTGGTCAACTTGTTCTGAAACTTCACGGAGCTTTCAATGAACACGTCCAAGAAGGTTTCAAATGAACTGCTAGTTGAATTTGGTAGGGAAGCCCTAACAGACCACAGACGTGATGCAGCTTAGACTGTTGGACAGGAATAAAAAATAACAATAAAAAACTGTTTCTGGGGGTTTCCCTGGTGGTCCAGTGGATGGAGTCCTCCTTGCAATGCAAGGGGCACCAGTTTGATCCCTGGCCGGGGAAGATCCCATGTGTCCTGGAGTGGCTGGACCAGTGTGTCCAATTACTAGCCAGCACGCTGAAACACATGCACCCAGAGCCAGTGCTCTGCAAGGAGGGAGGCCACTGTGATGGGAGGCCCACACAGGCCAAAGAATCAAAGTTGGATGAAAATAAATATAAAAATAAAAACAGGGGCATGATGGGGAAAGAAATTTAAGAATAATAACATAAAAAAACCTGTTTCTGCCACATTTAAAAAGAAAACTTATGTATCATAACAAGGCATATTTAGTGTGCCTGCACAACTCAAGTACAGTTCCGTAAATAAATCCATCAGTTTAACAGCTCAACTTGTATGTTTCCAATCTTTTGATGACATGGAAGCCAAAAAATTGATGTCATGACAGAATGTTTCTACTGAATAAATGATTAAATGAAAAAATCTATACCCAAGATAAAAATCAATGCTGTAGGATATGTATGCCATTCACCAGTTCTTTTGAATGAAACCTATTGAACTGAAAACCTCAATACTATTTAAAGCTGCTCTTATGAAATAGCTTATACCCAGACCCTTTTTCCCTCTGGGAGTTACAGTGAGAAATAGCTATCCTAGCACCATTGTTGCATGCTGCGAAAAAGTATGACACTCTGTGTTGATTAAAGCTAATGTCCACTTGCTTTAGCCTAGAAAATAAAACACTTCACATGGTCACTTTATATGACTAACATTAAAAAGTACAGATAGAATAACAAATATACCCGTTACATTGTCAGCTGAGTTGTTGTTATAAATAAACTTAGGTTTGGAAAGGACTGTTGATTACAAGTTTATGAGTGTGTGGACCCTAGTCGTAATCTTATATATTTTATGATTTATCTGGATTGTTGATGCACTCCAAGCTTTGTATTTAAGACAGTTCTGTCTTAGTGAAAAATGGAGAGGTGGGGTTCCTCTAATTCTTGCAATACTAGACATTTGAGTTAATCCTAAAAACGTATTCATGTAAACCTTTACTATACTCTAGTACTATATAAGAAGCTGGGATAAATACAAAGATAAGACAGAATTTCTGCCAAAGAGAAGCTCATGAAAGACTTAATTTCATCTCAGATAAAAGCTTCGCAAGAGTAGTGATAATTTTAATATTCACAAATTTCTATTAATATGGTAATTTTATCTTCACATGCACTTCAGTGAATCCTGTGGCAAATATCATTATTCTGAGACTTGAGAACCAAGCCATACAGGTAAACCAGCAATAGAAGTGAAGCTGATTATAGCGTTTTGGGGTTTAATAGTACTTTTACTACTTCTATAGAGCTAGTTTAGCAAATTCAAGGGTGGAAATACTATCTAGACAAAGCAAATGAATATCCCACTCATGGGTTTTTGCTCTAATTGCCTGTATATATTAGCTAAAAGCTGATTTGGGACCTGACTCTTGTAATAATTTCTGTTCTTCAATTTTAGTCTCCAAAAATACTTATTTTTTAATAGAGTCTATATATGTTTCTGCAAAAGCAAAGTCATATGATAGGAAAACATTTGGTCAGATTCAGTTTGTGAAAGGAATCTGGCCAATTGCTTGTCATCATGGAAACCTGAACTCCAGATGGTGGATGTTCCCCCATTGGATTTAATTAAGTATCTGTCATCTTTCAATGAGTCTCCACTAAAAAATTGCAAATGTGTAGGGAATTTTAAACAAGTAGCTTCCTTCTGTTATTTGCACTCTGGAACTAACTGTGTTTACTTATTGAAGTGTTACATAACTTGAACCGCACACACATGCACATGCATGCACACGTGAAATGTAATATGTTAAGTGTCTGACCCAGATGTTGAATTGTCCTTTTACAATTAAAATGAGATCTTATATGATTTTTTTTGGTTTGGAAAGGACTGCTGATTACAAGTTTATGAGTGTGTGGACCCTAGTCGTAATCTTATATATTTTATGATTTATCTGGATTGTTGATGCACTCCAAGCTTTGTATTTAAGACAGTTCTGTCTTAGTGAAAAATGGAGAGGTGGGGTTCCTCTAATTCTTGCAATACTAGACATTTGAGTTAATCCTAAAAACGTATTCATGTAAACCTTTACTATACTCTAGTACTATATAAGAAGCTGGGATAAATACAAAGATAAGACAGAATTTCTGCCAAAGAGAAGCTCATGAAAGACTTAATTTCATCTCAGATAAAAGCTTCGCAAGAGTAGTGATAATTTTAATATTCACAAATTTCTATTAATATGGTAATTTTATCTTCACATGCACTTCAGTGAATCCTGTGGCAAATATCATTATTCTGAGACTTGAGAACCAAGCCATACAGGTAAACCAGCAATAGAAGTGAAGCTGATTATAGCGTTTTGGGGTTTAATAGTACTTTTACTACTTCTATAGAGCTAGTTTAGCAAATTCAAGGGTGGAAATACTATCTAGACAAAGCAAATGAATATCCCACTCATGGGTTTTTGCTCTAATTGCCTGTATATATTAGCTAAAAGCTGATTTGGGACCTGACTCTTGTAATAATTTCTGTTCTTCAATTTTAGTCTCCAAAAATACTTATTTTTTAATAGAGTCTATATATGTTTCTGCAAAAGCAAAGTCATATGATAGGAAAACATTTGGTCAGATTCAGTTTGTGAAAGGAATCTGGCCAATTGCTTGTCATCATGGAAACCTGAACTCCAGATGGTGGATGTTCCCCCATTGGATTTAATTAAGTATCTGTCATCTTTCAATGAGTCTCCACTAAAAAATTGCAAATGTGTAGGGAATTTTAAACAAGTAGCTTCCTTCTGTTATTTGCACTCTGGAACTAACTGTGTTTACTTATTGAAGTGTTACATAACTTGAACCGCACACACATGCACATGCATGCACACGTGAAATGTAATATGTTAAGTGTCTTGACCCAGATGTTGAATTGTCCTCTTTGAAAGTGATTTGGAAATGAGTATTTCCAAAATCACATGAGTGAAATTTTCACTGCAACTTTGATTTGCTTTCCACCTTCACTTTTGGGGCTTCCCAGGCTACCGTCCATAGGGTCTCAAAGCGTCAGACACAGCTGAGCGACCAAGCATGCTCACATGCACACAGACGTAATGGAGAACTGAAAATTATTCTTCTACTTAGATATGGGAATAAAATTTGGTAAGTCATGCTTAGAAAATCAGCTGAAGAGGCCCTTTCACAAAAGCAGAGCTGTGTGTCATGTGTACATGAGATCTTTCACATGATGCTCAAGGACCATCATGATGAGTAGGCTGATTCTCATCAAATATGGACAAGAAAAATCATGGAGAGATGGAGGTATCCTTGGCAGCTGCACAGTGCCTTTCTTGTATCCTTCACCTACTTCTCACAGACCTCAGGTACATTAGACCTTTGGGATATGCCTTTCTGAAGCTGTGTGTGTGTGTGTGTGTGTGTGTGTTTGCAGTAAACCTGTATCTGTGACTTCTCATGCCTGTCTCCTAAATGTAACTTTTCTTGGACCTCATCAGTTTACTTAGGTCTTGCTTTCCACCTTCCATAATCACAGCTATTTACGCTCACAATTGTTCATTTTTTCCCTGCCTCATTTAATTCCAAGCACTGGAGCTACATTTTCATAATAATTAGGAGCCTTACATATTGCAAAGTGTGACCCTTCCCTACTCATTCCATTAATGCTGTCATCATGGAAATACTTATTTTTAATAGAGTCTATATATGTTTCTGCAAAAGCAAAGTCATATGATAGGAAAACAGTAGATTCAGTTTGTGAAAGGAATCTGGCCAATTGCTTGTCATCATGGAAACCTGAACTCCAGATGGTGGATGTTCCCCCATTGGATTTAATTAAGTATCTGTCATCTTTCAATGAGTCTCCACTAAAAAATTGCAAATGTGTAGGGAATTTTAAACAAGTAGCTTCCTTCTGTTATTTGCACTCTGGAACTAACTGTGTTTACTTATTGAAGTGTTACATAACTTGAACCGCACACACATGCACATGCATGCACACGTGAAATGTAATATGTTAAGTGTCTTGACCCAGATGTTGAATTGTCCTCTTTGAAAGTGATTTGGAAATGAGTATTTCCAAAATCACATGAGTGAAATTTTCACTGCAACTTTGATTTGCTTTCCACCTTCACTTTTGGGGCTTCCCAGGCTACCGTCCATAGGGTCTCAAAGCGTCAGACACAGCTGAGCGACCAAGCATGCTCACATGCACACAGACGTAATGGAGAACTGAAAATTATTCTTCTACTTAGATATGGGAATAAAATTTGGTAAGTCATGCTTAGAAAATCAGCTGAAGAGGCCCTTTCACAAAAGCAGAGCTGTGTGTCATGTGTACATGAGATCTTTCACATGATGCTCAAGGACCATCATGATGAGTAGGCTGATTCTCATCAAATATGGACAAGAAAAATCATGGAGAGATGGAGGTATCCTTGGCAGCTGCACAGTGCCTTTCTTGTATCCTTCACCTACTTCTCACAGACCTCAGGTACATTAGACCTTTGGGATATGCCTTTCTGAAGCTGTGTGTGTGTGTGTGTGTGTGTGTGTGTTTGCAGTAAACCTGTATCTGTGACTTCTCATGCCTGTCTCCTAAATGTAACTTTTCTTGGACCTCATCAGTTTACTTAGGTCTTGCTTTCCACCTTCCATAATCACAGCTATTTACGCTCACAATTGTTCATTTTTTCCCTGCCTCATTTAATTCCAAGCACTGGAGCTACATTTTCATAATAATTAGGAGCCTTACATATTGCAAAGTGTGACTTATCACCTAATCCACCTACAGGTGAACATCACTGCATTCACTTCCTCAAATTTACATGAAAAACCAATTTGTTAAATAATAATACATTTACAGCAAGATACTGGGTTGGCTAAAATGTTCATTTGTTTCCTGGTAACATCACAGAGAAACCCAAACAAACATTTTGTACAGCCCAGTAATTCGGCTGTATTATTTCCTGAATATTTGTGTGAGCTTCTTGAAGGCAGGAATGATATCTTATTATCTCTACATGAATATGACTAGCAGAGGGCCCATTGTAACCACTCGATACATGACTACTGATTTAGTAAAAGAGATTAAGCAAAAGGAATGAGTTGACCCTTACCTAAATTGAGAATATCTTTTGGTGAACCCAAATAAAATATTTCCAGAATGAAATCCATGGTTCTTAATTAAATTATTATATCTAGATATCATGGAGTGTTATTAATATTTTGCAAATTATCAGTTTTGCGATATTAAATGGGTGCAGGAGATGTCCTACCACCTGACATATATTTAGAACAGAATTAAAAAAAAAATCCCCCCAAGTTAAGTACAAAATCATACTATTATCTGTGTATTACATCATCTATGTGTGTGTATACATAGGCCAAATATATGTTGTATTTGTTAAGAACACATTATTTCTTTGGAAAACAAGTTTTGGAATTGGATGCATCAACTGGGTCAATACTACATGCACAGTATTTTAATTTAGATTTAGAGATCAGAAACTGGAAGTGTATATTTGATTACCTCAAAGGATTAAACAAACTGCACAAA
This sequence comes from Tragulus kanchil, assembly GCA_022376925.1. NCBI lineage: Eukaryota > Metazoa > Chordata > Mammalia > Artiodactyla > Tragulidae > Tragulus > Tragulus kanchil. The sequence goes on along the minus strand of JAIOJX010000002.1, from coordinate 84,114,461 downwards.
CACTAATTTTTACAATGAATAATAAGAGGAAATCAAGATTATGATAAAATATGTATAATATGTGCAAAACTCAATATATATATATATATGCTTATGATTCCCAGAAACCATATTTCCTGGAGGAGAAGAAAAGCTTATTTAAACCAGTACAGGTAGTTTGACGTTACTCCTGGAAAACAAAGATTGTCAGTACAAGACCCCCCGTAGCTTGGAGGGCAAGCTGAACATGGTACCCCTACTTTATACGGTGCTTCTCCAATCCAGTTGCCCCTATGGAAATAAAAGAGAGTATCAGTGCTATTTGCACGTTTTAAAACGTCTGATTGTCCTTAAGCACATGATTACTTGTTGACTTGTGATGGCATTTTCAGAAATGTGCCATTTTAAAAAAGCACAGAAAGTTACATCCATTTATTACTTCTATGGCAACTTATGCTATATTTCTTAATTTTAATTTGCTTTCTAAGTTAATATTATGTTAATTTATAGATGAAAAATGAGGCACTAAAAACTCATGCTAGTTATTATAAAGATAGTAAATATATATATATAGTATGTATACATAGATAGTATGTGTGTACTCAGTCACATCCAATTCTTTATGACCCCATGGACTGTAGCCCACCAAGTTTCTCTGTCTATAGGATTTTCCAGGCAAGAATACTGGAGTGGGTTCCCATTTCCTCCCCCAAGGGATCTTCCCAGGGATTGAAACTGCCTCTCTTGTGTCTCCTGCATTGGCAAGAGGATTATTTACTTCTAGTGCCACCTGGGAAGCTCATACACAGAGGTGTGTGTGTATAAAACTATACACACACACACACAAGGGAGACTTAGAAACAGTTACATGAGCAAGAAGTTGTCATAGACACAAAAGCAGGTTTTGAGTGTTCAAAGGATTTTTTTTTTAAGTTGAATAAATGGTTTACATTCTCAGTATTTATAAAATGAGACATAGAAAACTCAGAGAATAATGGCTTACAGAAGCAGCCATTAAAGGCGATTCCAAAACATTTTGCCATATGTAAACTGTTATAATTTTTAGTATTAAAATATACATCTATGACAGTATATAGATCTAACCTTGAGTATCTTCATTTCATATTTTTCAATATATTCAACATAGATTTTAGAATTATACAGCATATATTTTTGGTAATGTTAACTTAGAAATGCAATTTTACTATATAAAATTACTGTATATTATGAACTTTTACATGACTAGAAGATAATTCTATTCAGTAGTGTATGTGTGCTCAGTCACTTCAGTTGTATCTGACTCTGTGATCAGCAGGCTCCTCTGTCCATGGGATTCTCCAGGCAGGAATACTGGAGTGGGTTGCCATTTCCTCCTCCAGGGGATCTTCCCAGCCCAGGATTGAAACTGCCTCTCTTGTGTCTCCTGCATTGGCAAGAGGATTATTTACTTCTAGTGCCACCTGGGAAGCTCATACACAGAGGTGTGTGTGTATAAAACTATACACACACACACACAAGGGAGACTTAGAAACAGTTACATGAGCAAGAAGTTGTCATAGACACAAAAGCAGGTTTTGAGTGTTCAAAGGATTTTTTTTTTAAGTTGAATAAATGGTTTACATTCTCAGTATTTATAAAATGAGACATAGAAAACTCAGAGAATAATGGCTTACAGAAGCAGCCATTAAAGGCGATTCCAAAACATTTTGCCATATGTAAACTGTTATAATTTTTAGTATTAAAATATACATCTATGACAGTATATAGATCTAACCTTGAGTATCTTCATTTCATATTTTTCAATATATTCAACATAGATTTTAGAATTATACAGCATATATTTTTGGTAATGTTAACTTAGAAATGCAATTTTACTATATAAAATTACTGTATATTATGAACTTTTACATGACTAGAAGATAATTCTATTCAGTAGTGTATGTGTGCTCAGTCACTTCAGTTGTATCTGACTCTGTGATCAGCAGGCTCCTCTGTCCATGGGATTCTCCAGGCAGGAATACTGGAGTGGGTTGCCATTTCCTCCACCAAAGGATTTATCTGATCTAGGGATCGAACCCATGTCTCCTGTGTCCCCTGTATTGGCAAGTGGGTTCTTTATCACTGAGCCCTGGGGAAGCCTCATATTCAATAGTAAATCAGTCAATTGATAAACTTATGTTCTCCACACCTTTAATTGTTATCCTTTCAGTCTAATTCAATTTATGCTCATTCTCTCATTTCTCTCTGTCTTTCTCTCTCTCTGTCCCCCACCACCTCTCTGCTATCCAAGCCTCTGTTTTATTTTTCCCCTAAAAACAGTTAGGATTGAGATAACTTTATGCTAGGATTCAACTATTGTTGAGGATTTTAAAACTTTCTTCATTGACTAAGTTTTAATTTTTTTTGATATATTCTCATAGGAGCAGGGTAATAATATCTCATTGTAGTTTTGATTTGTATTCCCCAAATTGTTAATGATGTTGAGCATCTTTCTTTCTTTTTTTAATTCTTTATTTTAAAGGTTTTACAGATGTTGAGCATCTTTCAATGTACCTTTCTGTGTGCATGTTATGTATGGCCTTTCAAAGACTATCTGTGTGTCTTCTTTGGAAAAATGTATTTCAGCTCCTCTGCTTATTATTTTTTTTAATTATTATTTTTATTTTGCTTTTTACTTTTACAGTTATATTGCTTACAGATATATATAATCCCAGATTAGTCATATGCATATCCCTGGTCCCCTCCCTCCTCCACCCATCTCCCAGTCACCCCAACCCACCCCTCCAGGCTTTTGCACAGTGCCCCTGCAGGATCCCCTATTCCCACAGTGCAATGACAATAGCTATCTTTTTCACATATGATAGTATAAGTTTCCATGTTACTCCCTCTATGCCTCCCACCCACTGTCCTCTTCATTGCTTAGGTCTTTAAAATATGGTTCTCTATTACCAGCAAATACACCATACTAACACAATATCTTAATCTCTTGGACTAAAACAATCAGACATCTCATCAATAATATTGAAAACTTTTACATGACTAGAAGATAATTCTATTCAGTAGTGTATGTGTGCTCAGTCACTTCAGTTGTATCTGACTCTGTGATCAGCAGGCTCCTCTGTCCATGGGATTCTCCAGGCAGGAATACTGGAGTGGGTTGCCATTTCCTCCACCAAAGGATTTATCTGATCTAGGGATCGAACCCATGTCTCCTGTGTCCCCTGTATTGGCAAGTGGGTTCTTTATCACTGAGCCCTGGGGAAGCCTCATATTCAATAGTAAATCAGTCAATTGATAAACTTATGTTCTCCACACCTTTAATTGTTATCCTTTCAGTCTAATTCAATTTATGCTCATTCTCTCATTTCTCTCTGTCTTTCTCTCTCTCTGTCCCCCACCACCTCTCTGCTATCCAAGCCTCTGTTTTATTTTTCCCCTAAAAACAGTTAGGATTGAGATAACTTTATGCTAGGATTCAACTATTGTTGAGGATTTTAAAACTTTCTTCATTGACTAAGTTTTAATTTTTTTTGATATATTCTCATAGGAGCAGGGTAATAATATCTCATTGTAGTTTTGATTTGTATTCCCCAAATTGTTAATGATGTTGAGCATCTTTCTTTCTTTTTTTAATTCTTTATTTTAAAGGTTTTACAGATGTTGAGCATCTTTCAATGTACCTTTCTGTGTGCATGTTATGTATGGCCTTTCAAAGACTATCTGTGTGTCTTCTTTGGAAAAATGTATTTCAGCTCCTCTGCTTATTATTTTTTTTAATTATTATTTTTATTTTGCTTTTTACTTTTACAGTTATATTGCTTACAGATATATATAATCCCAGATTAGTCATATGCATATCCCTGGTCCCCTCCCTCCTCCACCCATCTCCCAGTCACCCCAACCCACCCCTCCAGGCTTTTGCACAGTGCCCCTGCAGGATCCCCTATTCCCACAGTGCAATGACAATAGCTATCTTTTTCACATATGATAGTATAAGTTTCCATGTTACTCCCTCTATGCCTCCCACCCACTGTCCTCTTCATTGCTTAGGTCTTTAAAATATGGTTCTCTATTACCAGCAAATACACCATACTAACACAATATCTTAATCTCTTGGACTAAAACAATCAGACATCTCATCAATAATATTGCAAAATTCCCAACATTGGCCAAAAAACAGAACAGTTAAATGAATATAATAAAAACCTCCTTCACTATCTGACTCTGCCTGACCTATTTATGTCAGAAAGAACAGTCAGAGTCTTAAGAGGAAAATGTAAGGTGCAAAACTGAAAACATTAAACAAATGCACAGTTTTCATGCTTGCCATGATACAGTCACATTTTACTTTCCAAATCTTACTATTCTAATAACTGTGGAGAGGGGAACATCAGGAAAATCATTATTTTTCTAACTTTGCAAAAACACTGCCCCTGGCATACGACCATATGCATGAGTAATGCAGTTATTTGTGAAACGTTTTCTCATTCTCTCCCCATACTGGCAAAGCTGGAGAAAATCTTTGTTTGGGACTTACTTTGGAAGACACCAGGAGTGTCATAAATCCTTTGCACATTTTAGTATTTACTCCAAATGGGAACAGACTCGTGTATAAATACTGGAACACTTTACCAAAAGAGTCATTGTTATCAAAAAGGCATTTTATCAAATGTTAACAAATGCTTATTTATCCTCATAAAGCAGGTTCACAGATATGACTTTATTTTATAATCTTTGATCAATTTTCACAATGCATTTCTAGGTATGCCACAGGATGAAATAACTGAATTTTTTTATACTAAAGTTTAAATCATGCAAAACTTTTATTAAAATATATCATAGCATTTAAATTTCCCTTCTGATTCTAAATGCCTCTTTAACTGCCTATGGAAAAAGTAAGCTATGATTTTAATTTTACTCTAAAAAGAAAGAAGGACTTGTTTCGTTTCTCTAGTAAAGAAGTTAAGACAAGATTCAGTGCTGATTGACAGAATACTGTGGTGTTGATAAATTCCCTAGAAGATCTTTGCCTGGTACTTCTTATATAAGCTATCAGAAGCCTGGAAGTACATGTTTATTTTATGATTACCATGTCTAAAGAAAGATGAGAAGTAGAATTTAGAAAAAATGTCTGCTCTGATTGATAGCTATCTTTTCACATATGATAGTATAAGTTTCCATTACCCAGCCCCCCCTGTCCTCTTCATTGCTTAGGTCTTTAAAATATGGTTCTCTATTACCAGCAAATACACCATACTAACACAATATCTTAATCTCTTGGACTAAAACAATCAGACATCTCATCAATAATATTGCAAAATTCCCAACATTGGCCAAAAAACAGAACAGTTAAATGAATATAATAAAAACCTCCTTCACTATCTGACTCTGCCTGACCTATTTATGTCAGAAAGAACAGTCAGAGTCTTAAGAGGAAAATGTAAGGTGCAAAACTGAAAACATTAAACAAATGCACAGTTTTCATGCTTGCCATGATACAGTCACATTTTACTTTCCAAATCTTACTATTCTAATAACTGTGGAGAGGGAACATCAGGAAAATCATTATTTTTCTAACTTTGCAAAAACACTGCCCCTGGCATACGACCATATGCATGAGTAATGCAGTTATTTGTGAAACGTTTTCTCATTCTCTCCCCATACTGGCAAAGCTGGAGAAAATCTTTGTTTGGGACTTACTTTGGAAGACACCAGGAGTGTCATAAATCCTTTGCACATTTTAGTATTTACTCCAAATGGGAACAGACTCGTGTATAAATACTGGAACACTTTACCAAAAGAGTCATTGTTATCAAAAAGGCATTTTATCAAATGTTAACAAATGCTTATTTATCCTCATAAAGCAGGTTCACAGATATGACTTTATTTTATAATCTTTGATCAATTTTCACAATGCATTTCTAGGTATGCCACAGGATGAAATAACTGAATTTTTTTATACTAAAGTTTAAATCATGCAAAACTTTTATTAAAATATATCATAGCATTTAAATTTCCCTTCTGATTCTAAATGCCTCTTTAACTGCCTATGGAAAAAGTAAGCTATGATTTTAATTTTACTCTAAAAAGAAAGAAGGACTTGTTTCGTTTCTCTAGTAAAGAAGTTAAGACAAGATTCAGTGCTGATTGACAGAATACTGTGGTGTTGATAAATTCCCTAGAAGATCTTTGCCTGGTACTTCTTATATAAGCTATCAGAAGCCTGGAAGTACATGTTTATTTTATGATTACCATGTCTAAAGAAAGATGAGAAGTAGAATTTAGTAACTCTCCACATCACAAATTGTCCTGTCTGAATTTTCAATCTGGAATCCTTGTGAAAAGAAACCTTTCAGCTTTTAACTTCAGATATATAAGAAGACTGAAGGGTTGAGGATCAGAACTCATTCATTAAGTCTTACTCCTATTATTCATCTGTTAAATATATCCATCAGACTGACGACATTTAACATCATTAAGGATCCCAGGAAGTAGAAACAAACCGGATACTTACTTTGGGGCATAGTTGCATACCAGATAAACTGCACGGCGCCACACAGCTCCCCAAACATTCATGTTCTGGCAAGTGTGAATTGCACATCCTATTCGATTGGAGGTGGCCCACACCATCTAAGAAAGTGAAGTGATATACCGTTATTGGAGTCAAGGGTGAAGAAAACTCAGGTTCACCAAAATAGGAAGAGCATTTTCTAAAAAAGAATGAATCAAAAATGAGCAAGACAAAGTAACCTGCGTATAATGTGTGCACATGGGGCCAAAGCATCTCATCGGACATCTGGGGTTGCAATCCTGGGGATATGGAAAGGCATAGTCCTTCACTTCATCGTACCATGGCTTGACCAACTGGAGAATAGAGCGGTATCTACATGTCAAGAAACACAAGGAGAACTGATAGTACAGCAGTGGCAATATATAAAGGGCTCACATTAAACTACAATTGTTCTTTTGCAGATTATTCATGACAAATTAAAAGCATATCCAACTCTCACAATTACCATCAGCACCTAAAAGAACGCTTTATTCCTCTTACATAGAGCCAAGCATGGAAATGCTCAGGCACAGAGCTAGTGATCCTGTACTTGTCCAAGTATGTGTCTGTTGCAAAAAGAGAAATGCAAATCTTTCAGGAATCATCTTTATCTTGTTTTATCAATGTCTTCCATTTTACTCTAAAAAGAAAGAAGGACTTGTTTCGTTTCTCTAGTAAAGAAGTTAAGACAAGATTCAGTGCTGATTGACAGAATACTGTGGTGTTGATAAATTCCCTAGAAGATCTTTGCCTGGTACTTCTTATATAAGCTATCAGAAGCCTGGAAGTACATGTTTATTTTATGATTACCATGTCTAAAGAAAGATGAGAAGTAGAATTTAGTAACTCTCCACATCACAAATTGTCCTGTCTGAATTTTCAATCTGGAATCCTTGTGAAAAGAAACCTTTCAGCTTTTAACTTCAGATATATAAGAAGACTGAAGGGTTGAGGATCAGAACTCATTCATTAAGTCTTACTCCTATTATTCATCTGTTAAATATATCCATCAGACTGACGACATTTAACATCATTAAGGATCCCAGGAAGTAGAAACAAACCGGATACTTACTTTGGGGCATAGTTGCATACCAGATAAACTGCACGGCGCCACACAGCTCCCCAAACATTCATGTTCTGGCAAGTGTGAATTGCACATCCTATTCGATTGGAGGTGGCCCACACCATCTAAGAAAGTGAAGTGATATACCGTTATTGGAGTCAAGGGTGAAGAAAACTCAGGTTCACCAAAATAGGAAGAGCATTTTCTAAAAAAGAATGAATCAAAAATGAGCAAGACAAAGTAACCTGCGTATAATGTGTGCACATGGGGCCAAAGCATCTCATCGGACATCTGGGGTTGCAATCCTGGGGATATGGAAAGGCATAGTCCTTCACTTCATCGTACCATGGCTTGACCAACTGGAGAATAGAGCGGTATCTACATGTCAAGAAACACAAGGAGAACTGATAGTACAGCAGTGGCAATATATAAAGGGCTCACATTAAACTACAATTGTTCTTTTGCAGATTATTCATGACAAATTAAAAGCATATCCAACTCTCACAATTACCATCAGCACCTAAAAGAACGCTTTATTCCTCTTACATAGAGCCAAGCATGGAAATGCTCAGGCACAGAGCTAGTGATCCTGTACTTGTCCAAGTATGTGTCTGTTGCAAAAAGAGAAATGCAAATCTTTCAGGAATCATCTTTATCTTGTTTTATCAATGTCTTCCATGAGAATCTTATCCACGATTAAAAATTAGATACAAAAAAATGTGTGATACTGGACTCAGTGTGTTTTTTTCCCCCTTAAAGTTGAATCATTTTAATGTAATGGCAATACACCTGATTTTCCTCCCCACTATGGAAAAGAATGAGTCTTTGAAGGTTTGATGATGACATCTCAAAATGGTAAAAAAATTACCCTGTCACTGGGACCAGATTCATCCAGAGCTGCATATACCTGTAATACACATATGTGCATATGTATATATACCTGTGTGCATAGGTATATTAAACTTTTATAACACACTCATACAGGTATATGCAAACATTGGAAAGCTGCAAGCACAATAATAGCTTCTGCCACCAACAAGGGACTTTCCTGAGCTAGAAGATATAGGATACAGGATACGACCTGATTCTTTCAAAGACTCTGTAAGATAAATGTAGAATAGATTAAGGGAGAGTATGCCAAGGAAGAAGGGGAAGCTGGAGTTTTTCTTAGGCCTTTTAAAAAATTAAATAATCTTGAAAACATCTAAAATGGTCATAGGCCAAGCCTGACACATAGTGAGTTCTCAATAAGTACTTGTCAATAGCCCTTGAAATTGGTTCCACTAACCCTTGGGGTCCATAGGCAATAAAGTTATGTGGATAAGTGGTATCAGTGAAACTATTTCTTACCTTCCAGTTCGTACAGACAGGTTTTGACCCAAAAACCTCAATAAGTAAGAAGGTCCGTGGTCCCAAATGCAGGTAGCTGCCCAAGCCTCTGCAGACTTTGCAAGGTTTTCATCCCAAACCTGTGAAAGGGGGAAAAAAAACACTTCAGCTTTACAGCATTTGCTAGTAACAAATAAATAGGGTCAAGAAATGATGCTACTGTTTCTTAAAGTTCTTTCATTTCTACTTCCTGACCAAAAACAAAAAAACCAATAGTAGACCATTGTTATTCAAAGTTCTACAACGCAGTGTGGTTATCCCTCAAAAATCTGTCTTGTTTTTACCGTGTCATCTAGACCCAAAGTCCAGACATCAATTTTAGTAAAGGGTAGGTTAACGAAAATACTGTACCGAAATATAACACAGAGACACCTCCTACTGACCACTAAAGTTTGAATCCACCAAAGTCAAGTGATTTTTCTGGAGTTTATTCATAGCAGAAAGGAGCCATGCTATTAACATATCTCAAAAATTAATATGATACAATTTATTCAATAATGAACCAAAATTGACAGTATATTTTTTAACTTTTTATTGAGATATACTTGATACATAACATTGTACTAGTTTCAGATGTGCACTTAATGATTTTTACGTATTATATACTGTGAAATTATCATCACAGTATATCTAGTTAACATTCATCACCACACATAGTTTGTACATTTTGACCACCTTTCACCTACCACCACACTCACCTCTGGCAAACACCTGTCCATTCTTTAGGTCTGTGAGTTCAGTGTTGTTTCTGTTGTTGTTTTTAGATTTCATATATATGTGAGATCACGTCACTTGTCTTTTTCTGACCCATTTCACTTAGCATAATACCTTTAAGTTCTGTCTTTGTTGTTACAAATGGCAAGACTTCCTTGTTTATTATGGTTGAATAATATTCCATTTATCCACTTAATCTGTTCATGGACAATTAGGCTTCTTCCATGTCTTGGCTATTGTAAATAGCACTACTATGAACACTGAGGTGAATGTATCTTTTTGAGTTAGCATTTTAGTTTCCTTCAGATTAGTACCTAGAAGTGGAATTGCTATCTCATGCGGTAGTTCTATTTTTAATTTTTTGAAGACACTATACTTTCCACAGTGGTTGCACAGATTTCCATTTCCACCAATGGTGCACAAGGCTCCTCTTCTCTGTATCCTCACCAATGCTTGCTAATTCTTGACTCTTTGACAATAGCCATTCTAACAGGTATGAGATGATGTCTTATTGTCATTTGGATTTGCATTTATTCCAACTTTAAAGGTAAAAGTATATTGAAGTATATTATGGTATAATAGATATTTCATGCAATTTGAATATTTGATAGTAAGAAATAATATTAGAATTTATCATGAATTGGAAACATAGGTTTATTGTTTAATATAACAATATATTTAATGGAAAAGAAATTAACTTAGTGACTGAGAAATTAAATAGGAATGATAACTGATGAGCCCTTCAAGAGACCCGTTCATCCTCAGAGGCCACGGCACTGACCCACAGCAGTCATTTGTTAGTTATTCAAAATTTTTCTTAACTTAGAAAAATGGAGTCATCTTACATAAATCTATCTAGAATTATATTAAAATAAATTTCACTCAGAAAGTTAGATAAATCAGAATTATTGAGAACGGATCTGGAGTAATTCTGTGGTGGCAATGGCCACATCTCCACTATGTCTGTGTAAAAAAAGAAAGATCATTCAGAAAGCACTTTCCTTAATTATCCAGAATATAATCTGCCCATTGTGTGGATTAAATTAAATGTAGCATAATATCACATAATGCCCTTTTAATATTTTGGCCACCTGATGAAAAGAGCCAACTCATTGGAAAAGACCTTGATGTTTAGAAAGATTGAGAGCAGGAGGAGAAGAGAGCAACAGAGGATGAGATGGTTGGATGGCATCACCAACTCAATGGACATGAGCTTGAGCAAACTCAGGAAGATAGTGAGGGACAGGGAATCTTGTTGTGCTGCAGTTCATGGGGTTGCAGATTCAGACACATTTTAGCAACTTAACAACAACAGCCCTTTTAATAAGTGAGTAATCAATGTTAAGGGCTCCCTGGGCGGCTTGGTGGTAAAGAATCCACCTGCCAATGCAGGAGATGTGGGTTCTATCCCTGGGTTGGGAAGATCCCCTGGAGAAGAAAATGGCAGCCTAGTCTAGTATTCTTGCCTAGAAAAACCCATGGACAGAGGAGCCTGGCGAGCTATGGTTCATGGGGTCACAAAAGAATTGGACACAACTTAGTGACTAAACACACACACAATCAATGTTAAATACAGTATATTAACTGGAACATTTTCGCTCTAAAATATTTTAATAAAAAGCTAGTATCTGTGTGTACTTATTTTTCTTTGACTTGATATAATGCTTTTTTACAATGATGAAAAATATTTTTATTATGCTTTTCACATTTACTTACCTCTGTAAAAATTATTTATATGTTTTATAAATTATTATTTCAAACCTACTTTGTTTTGCTTGTAAAAATCCACATTAAAATATCAGATATAAAATAAATTTATAATGAAAATCTAGGACTGAAATTAAATTTTAAAAGCATCTTATTTGATTAATAATGATTTTGTCTAGTATTTATTCTTCAGATATTTTAAATGATATATGAATGTATGTGATATAGATTATAGTTCATCAAACAGCAATATAGCACAATTAGTTCACAAATGAATTTTAAGATGGAATAGTGTCAACAAAGTATGTCCCCTGAATTAATTATAGTCACTTTGGGAAAAAAAATCCTCATCTAAGTATTATTTACATATTAAAGTACAGTGCATTGAGAATAAAAACTGCTACAAACACAATTTTTGTGTGTTTTTATACTGTATTTTGAGAAACCATCTTTCTTATAGTCTTTTCTTAAAAGATTTTTTAAAGATTTTTTTGAGTGGGACCATTTTTTTAAAAAAGTCATTATTGAATCTGTTACATCATTGCTTCTGTTTTATGTTGGGGTTTCTCTAGGTTTGAGACTTGTGGGGTATTTGCTCCCTGGTAGGGATTGAACCCACACCCCATGCATTGGACCACTGGACTGCAAGGGTATTCTCTTTCATATTGCTCTAAAATATCAGCTCTGCATGGCAAATAATACTAAAAAAGAAAATATGTTGCATTCTAACCCTAAGTTTACTGCTAACTCCATCTGTAACTGAGGACATGTCAGTTATTCTGTCTTCCAGTTAATTCATCTATAAAATCAGGAGTTTAGATAAAACCATCTCTATGGTCTCTTGCCTCTTCAGCTTCTCATGGTTTAATATACTTGTGGATCCTCAGCATTAGGACCTATGACTTGTTCCACAGCCTTTTCCACACCTCAGAATAGACCTTGATTCTTCACAAAATAATTTAAAGTATTTAAGGCAGTTAACAAATTTAATTTAGCATAGAATTCTATATACTCCCTCATATAGTTAAAATGTATTATGTATGTCAAAGAGATAAACCAGAGTTCATACCCGAAAAATATCTTACATCAGTGTCAGTTTTAAATTATTATAAAGGATTTTAATAGGAATGCCATGTATTTAGCATTACTGTTGCCTACATTTTTGGATAGAATTAAAAATTTTGATATCATAATTTAAAAATTTGAGATGATAGTTGTGAGGGAAGAGCAGTAACCAATTATTTTCATGTTTGCTTTTAGAGAACTCATGGAAGGGATTTCTGCCCCGAAGGAAGATGCTGGAGAGCGCGGCAGACGGGGTCGCTTTGCCTTCCCATGGGAAACGTATCAACCGTCTCTCTGATGCCCGGCAAAACAGAAGGTGCTCTGATGGCCTGTTTGCCCTCAGGCAGGACTCACACCTGTCCTGAAGAGAGGTGAAGATACAGCTTGGAAACTTAGCATTTGCTGTCTCTCCCCATTACAACTCCCAGGAGAGTATGAGTAAGTGATACATCTGTTTAATCTACAGTGGTGTTTAAATTTATTAATATGATGAGATGCCTTTGAGGTCTGAAAACAGCAAGTCGAGATAGCCTCTTTCCTATCCAGAATCTCTAAATTGTAATGAATGTTGCCAGTTTCACCCTGTGAAAGAATTCTAACAACTTTACACCTGTAAGGAATGAAGTAATCACCTAAGCATTTGACTGATATGTACATTTCTGTATGCTTAATGGGTAATCTTTCTGATGAATTTCACTGAGCATTTGTGGTATTTTTTGAAATAATTTTAGTATCATACGTTACAAATGGTGCAAAAGAAAAAGGTCACAGGTGTGCCCTTTACATTCTAGGAATGACTAGTGAATAAACAACATATGATTATCATTTGTTAGAAAAACTAAACACCTGATATTTATTCATCTTTTATGCAGTCAGCCTCAAATTCTGTATTTACAGGCCTTGTCTCTTAAATGTATAAGATAATTTCACCAATAACTAAGTTGTCAACACAACATCTTATCTTTCTTTCTAAAAATGAGGTAAAATTTAGGAAAATTATGCATGAAGACACATAAACATTTACAGGAAGCTAGATATTATAATTAAATAACTCACAAAGTAAAGAAGGCTTAAAAGAGTATCAGAGGATGCATAAGCTTATACATGTGCCCTATTGCCCTATGTGCTTTTTTTCCCATTTTTTGTTGTTACAAGCCATTTAGTTGGTCAGCTTGTAAGCTGATTGATATAACTTTGAGCTAAAAGGTTTACATAAGCTACTCTGCTTATAAATAAATTTAGCTTTCTGTGGAAATCACATTGTCTGATTAAGCCCTGAAAGACATCCAGAATTCGAATTGATTTCATTTAAATAAAAGAAGAGTGTGGCACCAAGAGATATGAGGTCTAGTTCAGTGAAGAATGTCATTGGTAGTTTGATAGGGATCACTTTGAATCTGTAGATGATATTTGGTAGTATGGTCATTTTTCACAATATTGATTCTTCCTACCCAGGAACATAGAATATCTCTCCATCTGTTTGCCCTCAGGCAGGACTCACACCTGTCCTGAAGAGAGGTGAAGATACAGCTTGGAAACTTAGCATTTGCTGTCTCTCCCCATTACAACTCCCAGGAGAGTATGAGTAAGTGATACATCTGTTTAATCTACAGTGGTGTTTAAATTTATTAATATGATGAGATGCCTTTGAGGTCTGAAAACAGCAAGTCGAGATAGCCTCTTTCCTATCCAGAATCTCTAAATTGTAATGAATGTTGCCAGTTTCACCCTGTGAAAGAATTCTAACAACTTTACACCTGTAAGGAATGAAGTAATCACCTAAGCATTTGACTGATATGTACATTTCTGTATGCTTAATGGGTAATCTTTCTGATGAATTTCACTGAGCATTTGTGGTATTTTTTGAAATAATTTTAGTATCATACGTTACAAATGGTGCAAAAGAAAAAGGTCACAGGTGTGCCCTTTACATTCTAGGAATGACTAGTGAATAAACAACATATGATTATCATTTGTTAGAAAAACTAAACACCTGATATTTATTCATCTTTTATGCAGTCAGCCTCAAATTCTGTATTTACAGGCCTTGTCTCTTAAATGTATAAGATAATTTCACCAATAACTAAGTTGTCAACACAACATCTTATCTTTCTTTCTAAAAATGAGGTAAAATTTAGGAAAATTATGCATGAAGACACATAAACATTTACAGGAAGCTAGATATTATAATTAAATAACTCACAAAGTAAAGAAGGCTTAAAAGAGTATCAGAGGATGCATAAGCTTATACATGTGCCCTATTGCCCTATGTGCTTTTTTTCCCATTTTTTGTTGTTACAAGCCATTTAGTTGGTCAGCTTGTAAGCTGATTGATATAACTTTGAGCTAAAAGGTTTACATAAGCTACTCTGCTTATAAATAAATTTAGCTTTCTGTGGAAATCACATTGTCTGATTAAGCCCTGAAAGACATCCAGAATTCGAATTGATTTCATTTAAATAAAAGAAGAGTGTGGCACCAAGAGATATGAGGTCTAGTTCAGTGAAGAATGTCATTGGTAGTTTGATAGGGATCACTTTGAATCTGTAGATGATATTTGGTAGTATGGTCATTTTTCACAATATTGATTCTTCCTACCCAGGAACATAGAATATCTCTCCATCTGTTTAAGTCTCCTTTAATTTCTCTCATTAGTGTCTTATAATTTTCTGTGTACAGTTCGTTTCTTTAGATAGGTTTATTCCTAGATATTTTATTCTCTTGGTTCCAGTGGTGAAAGGGATTGCCTCTTTGATTTCGTTATCTGATTTTTCATTGTTTGTATATAGGAATGCCCCTGATTTCTGTCTATTGATTTTGTATCCCGCAACTTTGCTGAATTTGTTGATTAACTCTAGTAGTTTTATAATAGTATCTTTGGGGTGTTCTATGTATAATATCATGTCATCTGCAAAAAGAGAGAGTTTGACTTCTTCCTTTCCAATCTGGATTCCTTTTATTTCTTTTTCTTCTCTCATTGCTATTGCAAGAACTTCCAGGACTATGTTGAATAAGAGTGGTGAAAGTGGATACCCCTGTCTGGTTCTTGATCTTAGAGGGAATGCTTTCAGTTTTTCACCATTGAGGATAATGTTCGCTGTGGGCTTCTCATATATGGCTTTCACCATGTTGAGATAGGTTCCTTCTATGCCCATTTTTTGAAGAGTTTTTATCATAAATGGGTGTTGGATTTTGTCAGAGGCTTTTTCTGCATCTATTGAGATGATCATGTGATTTTTGTCTCTCAATTTGTTGATATGGTGCATCACATTGATTGATTTGAGGATATTGAAGAATCCTTGCATGCCTGGGATGAAACAGACTTGATCATGATATATGAGTTTTCTGATGTGTTGTTGCATTCTCTTTGCTAGGATTTCGTTGAGGATTTTGGCATCTAAATTGATCAGTGAAATTAGGCTATAATATTCTTTGTTTGTGTTGTCTTTGCCTGGCTTTGGTATCAGGGTGATGGCAGCCTCGTAGAATGTATTTGGAAGTGATCCTTCCTGTGCAATTTTTTGGAAGAGTTTTAGAAGGACAGGCATTAGCTCTTTAAATGTTTGGTAGAATTCACCTGTGAATTCACCTGGGCTTTTAGTTTTGCGTAGGTTTTTTGATCACAAATTTGATTTCTGATCTTGTGATTGGGTTGTTCATAGTTTCTATTTCTTCCTGGTTCAGTCATGGAAGATGAATCTTCTCCAAGAAACTGTCCATTTCTTTCAGGTTGTCCAGTTTGTTGCCATAGAGTTGTCCATAATATTCTCTTATAATTCTTTGGATTTCTGCATTATCTGTTGTAATCTCTCCTTTTTCATTTTTGATTTTGTTGATCTGGTTCTTCTCTCTTTTTTTCTTGATGAGTCTGGCCAGTGGCTTGTCAATTTTGTTTACCTTTTTGAAGAGCCAGCTTCTCATTTTGTTTCATTACTATTGTTTCTTTCATTTCTTTTTCATTTATTTCTGCTCTGATCATTATGATTTCTGTTCTTCTGGTAACTTTGGGGTGTTTTGTTCTTCTTTCTCCAATTATTTTAAGCATAGGGTTAGATTTTCTGTTTGATATTTTTCTTGTTTCTTGAAGTAGGATTGTGTTGCTATAAACTTCCCTCTTAGAACTGCTTTTGCAGTATATTCTTCACAGAACTAGACCAAAGAATAACACAGTTTATATGGAAACACAAAAGACCTTGAACAGCCAAAGCAATCCTGAGGAAGAAGAATGGAGCTAGAAGAAACAGTCTCCCTAATTTCAGACTCTACTACAAAGCAACAGTCATCAAGACAGTATGATACTGGCACAAAAACAGAACTATAGACCAATGGAACAAGATCGAGAACACAGAGATAAACCCCCGCACCAGTGGGTACCTTATTTTTGACAAAGGAGGTGAAAATCTAAAATGGAACAAAGACAACCTCTTCAACAAATGGTTCTGGGAAAACTGGACAGCTACATGCTAACAAATGAAGTTGGAATATTCCCTGACACCATACACAAAGATCAACTCAAAATGGATTAGAGACCTAAATGTAAGACCAGCAACCATAAAACTCTTAGAGGAGAATATAGGCAAAACCCTCAAGGACATAAATCAACGCAAGATCTTCTCTAATCCACCTACTAGAATAGTGGAACTAAAAATAAAAATGAACATGTGGGACCTAATGAAACTTAAAAGCTTTTGTACAGCAAAAAGAACTACAAAAAAGCTGAACAGACAGCCCACAGAATGGGAGAAAATCATAGCAAATGAAACAACAGACAAAGAATTAATCTCCAACATCTACAAGCAACTCAGACAACTCAGCACTGAACAAATGAACAACCCAATCAAAAAATTGGAAAAAGACCTAAAGAGACATCCCACCAAAGAGGACATACAGATGGGCCCAAAGCACATGAAATGATGCTCAACCTCACTTATAATTAGAGAAATGCAAATCAAAACTACAATGAAATATTACCTCACACCTGTCAGAATGGACATCATCAAAAAATCTACAGACATTAAATGCTGGAGAGGGTGCAGAGAAAAGGGAACACTCTTGTATTGCTGGTGAGAATGTAAATTGATACAGCCACTGTGGAAGACAGTATGGAGATTTCTTAAAAAACTAAAAGTAGAAGCACCATACGACCCAGAAATCCCACTATTAGGCTTATACCCTGATGAAATCAAATCTGAAAGAAGCACGTACCCCAATGTTCATTGCAGCTCTCTATACAATAGCTAGAACATGGAAGCAACCTAGATGCCCATCAACAAATGAATGGATATAAACGCCCTGGTACATATATACAATGGAATACTACTCAGCTGTAAGAAGAAATGCAGAAGACTCAGTCCTAATGAGGTGGCTGGATCTAGAACCTATCATAAATAGTGAAGGAAGTCAAAAGGAGAAGGAAAAGTACAATATACCAACACATATATATGGAATCTAGTAGGATAGTAAGGATAACACACACAGTGAAGTGATGGAAAAACAGACATGGACAGTAGACATATGGACATTGTGGGGAATGAACAGTGGGTGGGAGGCATAAAGCAAATAGCATGAAAACCTATACTATCATATGTGAAAAAAATAGCTATTGTCATTGTGCTATGAGAAAAGGGGATCCTGAAGGGGTGCTGTGCGATGGCCTGGAGGAGTGGGATGGGCAGGGATGTACATATGACTTATCTGGGATCATACATATTTGTAAACAACAAAACTCTGTAAAAGTAAAAAGTAAAATAAAAATTAAAAAAAAAAAGAGAGAGATAGGCGGCATATGAAAAAAATGCAGATCCTCACCAAGTCCAGAGGTCTTCAGAGCTTGGGCCGATGAAATATAGAATTGAGTCAAAGAAGCTCTCAGCATGAAATATGCTCACAAACAGAAGAATTAGAGAATGATATGATCCAGCACAAACATGGGTTTGTTTTTCTCAGCTATTTCCTTACATTTTGGTGCCCATGACACAGAGACCACCAGGACATCCAAAGCTCCCTTCTTAAACTCCAGTGATGGGGCTTCCCTGGTGGTCCAGTAGGTAAGGACACTGCCTTACAGTGCAAGGGGCACCGGTTCAATCCCTGGCCTGGAAAGATCCCATGTGCTGCGGAGCAGCTGGACCGATGTGTCCTACTCCTGAGCCAGAGCCGGTGCTCTGCGACAACAGAGGCCACCGTGATGGGAGGCCCACACAGGCCAAAGAACAATGAGGGATTAAAACAGATAAATGAAAGACCAATAGAAGAGTCCCACCCACCCCCCTCCCTCCCCAACCTGCACCCTCACCAAATAAAATAAAAAACAAACAAAAAAACCCTCCAGTGATTACCACTGGACAGTAAGAAATGTAGATCAACTGAAAGACAACCCTGGAGATTACTTGGCAATACATCCCCAACATTGTTTGAGATGACTTACTGCTTTTGTTTTTTTTCAAGTGGGTAAGCACTTTTAATCCGAAATATAAGAATTAAATGTACAGAGGCTTCCCTGCTGGCTCAGTGGTAAAGTGTTCACCTGCCAGTGCAGGAGACACGGGTTCAATCCCTGATCCAGGAAGGTCCCACATGCTGTGGAGTAACAAAGCCTCTGAGCCACAACTATTGAGCCTGTGCTCTAGAGCCTCAGAGGCACAACTATTGGGCCCATGTGCCACAACTGCTGAAGCCCGTGTGCCCTAGAGCTCGACTTCCACAACAAGAGAAGTCATCGCAACCAGAAGCCTGCTCACCTCAACTAGAGAGTCGCTCCCTGCAGCTAGAGAAGAGCCTGCAGCAGCAGTGAGAACCCAGAAGAGCCAAAAATGAAAAAAAGAATTAAATGTAGAAACACTGGAAAGAATTAAATATACAGTGTTAAAAAGAATAAATATGCCTGTACATATTTGATATCCTTAGTATTTATAGTAGTGAAGTATTGTTAGTCGCTTGATTGTGTCTGACTCTCTGAGACCCCATGGACAGTAGCCAGTTAGCCTCCTCCATCCATGGGATTCTCCAGGCAAGAATACTGAAGTGTGTTACCATTTCCTTCTCCAGGGGCTCTTCCCGACCCAGGGATCAAACCCAGGTCTCTCTCATTGCAGGCAGACTCTTTACCATCTGAGCCAACCACACCCCATAGTAGGAAAGAGAACGTGACAACAGGTTATTAAAGTGACAGATTAATCTGTAATTTCAACATAAAATGTATCAATGAATAATTATTTATAGACATGGTTTTAAATTAAAAATTACAGGAAAATCTTGATATAACTTTTAAACAGTATTACAAAATTTAGAGCTTAAGAGTCACTGAATGCCTTAGCCCATAAGAAATTTTAATATATGGAAATTATTTCAAATGACAAGTGAAATACTAACCGAAATAAAAAACAAACAAAAAAACCCTCCAGTGATTACCACTGGACAGTAAGAAATGTAGATCAACTGAAAGACAACCCTGGAGATTACTTGGCAATACATCCCCAACATTGTTTGAGATGACTTACTGCTTTTGTTTTTTTTCAAGTGGGTAAGCACTTTTAATCCGAAATATAAGAATTAAATGTACAGAGGCTTCCCTGCTGGCTCAGTGGTAAAGTGTTCACCTGCCAGTGCAGGAGACACGGGTTCAATCCCTGATCCAGGAAGGTCCCACATGCTGTGGAGTAACAAAGCCTCTGAGCCACAACTATTGAGCCTGTGCTCTAGAGCCTCAGAGGCACAACTATTGGGCCCATGTGCCACAACTGCTGAAGCCCGTGTGCCCTAGAGCTCGACTTCCACAACAAGAGAAGTCATCGCAACCAGAAGCCTGCTCACCTCAACTAGAGAGTCGCTCCCTGCAGCTAGAGAAGAGCCTGCAGCAGCAGTGAGAACCCAGAAGAGCCAAAAATGAAAAAAAGAATTAAATGTAGAAACACTGGAAAGAATTAAATATACAGTGTTAAAAAGAATAAATATGCCTGTACATATTTGATATCCTTAGTATTTATAGTAGTGAAGTATTGTTAGTCGCTTGATTGTGTCTGACTCTCTGAGACCCCATGGACAGTAGCCAGTTAGCCTCCTCCATCCATGGGATTCTCCAGGCAAGAATACTGAAGTGTGTTACCATTTCCTTCTCCAGGGGCTCTTCCCGACCCAGGGATCAAACCCAGGTCTCTCTCATTGCAGGCAGACTCTTTACCATCTGAGCCAACCACACCCCATAGTAGGAAAGAGAACGTGACAACAGGTTATTAAAGTGACAGATTAATCTGTAATTTCAACATAAAATGTATCAATGAATAATTATTTATAGACATGGTTTTAAATTAAAAATTACAGGAAAATCTTGATATAACTTTTAAACAGTATTACAAAATTTAGAGCTTAAGAGTCACTGAATGCCTTAGCCCATAAGACATTTCAATATATGGAAATTATTTTCAAAATGACAAGTGAAATACTAAAGGTCAAATTTATCAAATCTATAAATGTAGCTTAAAATTAAAACTAATTAGATTTGTAGGTAGTAACAAGTATTAAGCAAGTGTAATTGCCAAAACTTGATTTACGATAAGAACAAAAATATGTATAAATGAAGCTAAATTAGAGGCCAACCACAAATATTAAATTTGAAAATGACCTCTAAAAAAATCTGTTCTGCACATGGAAACCATCTTCAAAAAACATAAAACACTAAAAAATAAAAATATCACCCTGAGTTTTTGAAAACACATGTCTAAATTGGTTCCTGTCAAGGCTACTGTAATAGCTCTGACCCTGGAAGCAGTATGGCATGTCATGCAGGCACTTATATTCTTATACTTTTATGCTGTCATTTCTCATACATTCTGATAAAACTTAAAGGCAGGTTTAGATAGACAGGTTTTTGGCATTTAAAATAACTCAGCAGAGGATCTTTGTTCTTCTGGGTTAGCTTGGGAAAGGAGTGCTGATTTACAGAAGTGAGAAAAAGAGCCGTTAAAAAGATATTAAGTGATGACAAAATTATTTCTCCTGAGGGTGGCCAATAGATTTTAAAAAACACTCCATGGGCATGGTTGTGGCTCTGTTTTGGATTGGTGGGTTTATTCCCCTTCGGTGGAAATGCTTGTGAAGTGGCCAATAAAGAAAACGGAGACCCAGTGTTATAGCAGACAGGAGGCAAGAATACTGGAGTCCGTAACCATTTCCTTCTCCAGGGGCTCTTCCCGACCCAGGGATCAAACCCAGGTCTCTCTCATTGCAGGCAGACTCTTTACCATCTGAGCCAACCACACCCCATAGTAGGAAAGAGAACGTGACAACAGGTTATTAAAGTGACAGATTAATCTGTAATTTCAACATAAAATGTATCAATGAATAATTATTTATAGACATGGTTTTAAATTAAAAATTACAGGAAAATCTTGATATAACTTTTAAACAGTATTACAAAATTTAGAGCTTAAGAGTCACTGAATGCCTTAGCCCATAAGACATTTCAATATATGGAAATTATTTTCAAAATGACAAGTGAAATACTAAAGGTCAAATTTATCAAATCTATAAATGTAGCTTAAAATTAAAACTAATTAGATTTGTAGGTAGTAACAAGTATTAAGCAAGTGTAATTGCCAAAACTTGATTTACGATAAGAACAAAAATATGTATAAATGAAGCTAAATTAGAGGCCAACCACAAATATTAAATTTGAAAATGACCTCTAAAAAAATCTGTTCTGCACATGGAAACCATCTTCAAAAAACATAAAACACTAAAAAATAAAAATATCACCCTGAGTTTTTGAAAACACATGTCTAAATTGGTTCCTGTCAAGGCTACTGTAATAGCTCTGACCCTGGAAGCAGTATGGCATGTCATGCAGGCACTTATATTCTTATACTTTTATGCTGTCATTTCTCATACATTCTGATAAAACTTAAAGGCAGGTTTAGATAGACAGGTTTTTGGCATTTAAAATAACTCAGCAGAGGATCTTTGTTCTTCTGGGTTAGCTTGGGAAAGGAGTGCTGATTTACAGAAGTGAGAAAAAGAGCCGTTAAAAAGATATTAAGTGATGACAAAATTATTTCTCCTGAGGGTGGCCAATAGATTTTAAAAAACACTCCATGGGCATGGTTGTGGCTCTGTTTTGGATTGGTGGGTTTATTCCCCTTCGGTGGAAATGCTTGTGAAGTGGCCAATAAAGAAAACGGAGACCCAGTGTTATAGCAGACAGGAGGCAAGAATGAGCCTTGGTAAACCTGGAGAGGGTGGAGTGTTCAGACCAAGAGAGATGGCTTTCACATGGGAGATTTTTGGCACCAGTTAGATTAATTAAATGCTATAAAACCGGTTGAACTTTAAAGGAGAAATAGTTGAACAAACTTGATTTGAAAAAATTCCCTCAAGACTCAAAAATGAGCACAAATATGGGATCACATTGTATCATGAAATATCAAAGTAAGGTGCTAAGCATTTTTTAAATGCCTAAGTAAAGATAATAAAGAATTTTCTCAGGTAAGATGAGCACTATCTTTTATGTGGGGTGGAAGGTAAATTTCTATAAAGAGATGAAGTGAAAGTACACATTTTAGAGGAACTTTGAGGTGGATCATAGCTGCAGCATAAATTTCTTAAAAACAAACAAAAAGTCCTTTCTTGACCCCTCTTTATCTTCATATTCCAATGTACTATTCCTCTTCTTCCTTTTACAGTGAACTTTCTCTAGTGTTGTCTTAACAGAGACTTCTCTTTTTCTTCTTCCACTCTGAAGCCCACACCCCCAGACAGGTTCCCTCCCAACCTCTACTCTACCTGTATTGATCTCATCAGTATACTCAATGGTCATTTTCCAGTCACCATCTTATTTGGTCTATCAGCAGCTTTTAAAATGTCTAACCACCTGCTCCTCCTGGACCCACTTCCATTCCTTGGTTTCATGACTCCATACTTTTATGCTGTCATTTCTCATACATTCTGATAAAACTTAAAGGCAGGTTTAGATAGACAGGTTTTTGGCATTTAAAATAACTCAGCAGAGGATCTTTGTTCTTCTGGGTTAGCTTGGGAAAGGAGTGCTGATTTACAGAAGTGAGAAAAAGAGCCGTTAAAAAGATATTAAGTGATGACAAAATTATTTCTCCTGAGGGTGGCCAATAGATTTTAAAAAACACTCCATGGGCATGGTTGTGGCTCTGTTTTGGATTGGTTGGTTTTTTCCCCTTTCGGTGGAAATGCTTGTGAAGTGGCCAATAAAGAAAACGGAGACCCAGTGTTATAGCAGACAGGAGGCAAGAATGAGCCTTGGTAAACCTGGAGAGGGTGGAGTGTTCAGACCAAGAGAGATGGCTTTCACATGGGAGATTTTTGGCACCAGTTAGATTAATTAAATGCTATAAAACCGGTTGAACTTTAAAGGAGAAATAGTTGAACAAACTTGATTTGAAAAAATTCCCTCAAGACTCAAAAATGAGCACAAATATGGGATCACATTGTATCATGAAATATCAAAGTAAGGTGCTAAGCATTTTTTAAATGCCTAAGTAAAGATAATAAAGAATTTTCTCAGGTAAGATGAGCACTATCTTTTATGTGGGGTGGAAGGTAAATTTCTATAAAGAGATGAAGTGAAAGTACACATTTTAGAGGAACTTTGAGGTGGATCATAGCTGCAGCATAAATTTCTTAAAAACAAACAAAAAGTCCTTTCTTGACCCCTCTTTATCTTCATATTCCAATGTACTATTCCTCTTCTTCCTTTTACAGTGAACTTTCTCTAGTGTTGTCTTAACAGAGACTTCTCTTTTTCTTCTTCCACTCTGAAGCCCACACCCCCAGACAGGTTCCCTCCCAACCTCTACTCTACCTGTATTGATCTCATCAGTATACTCAATGGTCATTTTCCAGTCACCATCTTATTTGGTCTATCAGCAGCTTTTAAAATGTCTAACCACCTGCTCCTCCTGGACCCACTTCCATTCCTTGGTTTCATGACTCCATACTTGCCTTGTTTTTTTTCTGGCTGGTGCATCTCGTTGCTGCATGTCTTTGCTGATTCTTCCATGTCTCCCAAACTTGTATATGTTGGAGAGTTCTCAGGGCTCAGGTCATGTCCCTCTCTGTCTGTCTGTCTGTCTGTCTGTATTTTTCTCTCCCTCTCATCTGTTTCATCTATATTCACTGTCTTGGTAATCACGTAAGTCTCATGCCTTGAAAAACTATTTATAAGCTTATGGTATTCCAAATTACATCTTTATCCCTCTCCACTGAATCCCAATATAATTTATCCACCTATCCACTTTAAACCTTTACTTAACAAGTCCAAAGTTGAGTTCCAATATTCACAATCCTATCTCCACTCCCCACCCGACTCCTATAGTCTTCCCACCAGTGAATGGCTTTACCCTTTTTCTTCTGGTTCAGGGGTCCCCAAATCTGAACCATTGCCTGCTCACATATTATCCATGACTGTTTCTGTGTTATAGTGGCAGCATAAATCATAAGGCCTGCAAATCTAAACATATTTACCAGCTGGTCCTTTACAGAAAAGGTTCACCAGCTGCTGTTGTAGTTGCTCACGCCAAAAAATCCTGTTATCTTTACTATTTCTTTGCTTAATAATCTTTGTATACTCTGTCAGCAAATCTTGTTAATCCTGTCATCAAAGTCCTATCTATCCAGATTATACCTGCTGATCCTCACCACCTTGAGTGAAGCCACCATCATTTGCTGTCTGGATTATTGAAAAAGACTCCTAGCTAAGAGAGTGTTTCATGCACATAAAGCCTTAGTACGTAAATGAATGAAGGCATGGATGAAATAAACATATTCAGAATTTGGGAATTTAAACAGGATTGGTGATTAGGAAATATAGGAAAGAATTTTTCAGAGCTTTAATTGATGCAGGGCTCAATCTGTACTTCAGTCAAGTGTTTTAAAAATGCCAAAGTGCTCTTTAAATATAGTCAGACTGATTGGTTTGGGGGTTGGTCTAATAATGAAAATGAG
This sequence comes from Tragulus kanchil, assembly GCA_022376925.1. Classification (NCBI taxonomy): domain Eukaryota; kingdom Metazoa; phylum Chordata; class Mammalia; order Artiodactyla; family Tragulidae; genus Tragulus; species Tragulus kanchil. The sequence continues at coordinate 84,089,025 of JAIOJX010000002.1, read as the reverse complement.
TAAAGAAATTTTGCGTATAAGATGACAAAGTACAATTGCTGCTTGACATCTGGACAGTTATTTGAAAGAGAGACTTTGAAATGAGTGAATTTTTTCCTGCTCTAAGAAGCTATTCCTTTTTAACCAATTGCTGACAAGTAGAAAGAGGGAATACTGTCTATAAATGTTACAACTTTTCAGGATAATGTAGAAATCCTGATGTGTAGGTGAAATGTATTGTTGTTCTTTGGCCTGTGTGGGCCTCCCATCGCAGTGGCCTCTGTCACTGCAGAACACTCTCTCTGGGCACATGCACTCCAGAGCTCTGGCTCGGTAGTGGGACACATCAGTCCAGCTGCTCCACAGCACATGGGATCTTCTCAGGCCAGGGATGGAACTGGAGCTCCTTGCACTGCAAGGCAATGTCTTTACCCACTGGACCACCAGGGAAGCCCATCAAATAGCTTTTTTAAGTGTGAAATTCTCTACAGTTCAACACTTGCAGAGCAAATTAAATCTGATTCCTAGTTGAAATGGTTGATGGGCCTACATTTTATGAACTCTGATGGGAGTGATCAATGTCATCAACACTTGTAAATGAGTGATCTTAATGCACATGGATAGTGGCGAAAAACAATGACCTTGGAAATTCCTTGGTCCCAAACTTTCTTACATCAAATGTCCCAGATGGGGACTGCTGCTTTGTCATCAACAATGGAAAATGCAAGAAATGCAAATTTCTAGATTACCCAATTGAAATCCTAGATAACTGATTAATCTAGGCAGCTAGTAATTCACTTTTTATTGGGAAACATTGTGTACTGTGAATTCAACAGTTAGCAAGACTCATATGGACTCTGCCTTATAGTTTAGGGAAGAGAAGACAGTTTGCCCTGCCAAACAAATAAGTGAATAATTGTAAATGATAATATATTACATAACTTAGTTACATATAATATAATACATTATCTTCCACCCATGTATAATGTATGTATCATATCTTATGAAGCCACTTCCAAAAATATGCCACTTAAAAGTCTGTCTCTTTAGAAGCATCCCTAGTTAATCATGTATCTTGCCAGTGGAGTGTCATTGCACACTGCAGACAATCTGTAATGAGCACAGGATGTCTTCTGAAAACAAGTGCTGACTGAATATTCAAGAGAAATTTTGTGATAATATAGAAATTATCACTGGAGTAATAATTAGTTTGGTTTAACAAATTAATTCTTTTAGTATATAGTCTCTTGATGAATAAGTTATTTGAGCCACAAAAATGCTTTCCTCAGCTCAGTTTTATGTCCTGAGTCACAATCCCAGGTGTTCCTTCTTACCTGGGTAATCACCCCAGGGTCTTCAAAGGAACTTTTTGAGAAGGGAGATGCCCAGTCCAATCTTGGACACACAACATTCAGAGTTGGGGACCTTGAATGTGTGCTTGCACATTGGTTCTCTGCTTTTTTGGTTAGAAATCATTGTCTAAAGAGTATAAGATGAAGTGTGATTCTGATTGCCAAGGACTTTGGGCCTCCCCCTCCTCCTCCACCCCTACTCACTGTACCCTCTCACCCCATCATTCTTGCACCATGGAAGAGCTTTGGGAAGAAGAGGGCATTTCTAGAAGTTAGTTTTCACTTAAAAGGACTTCCGTAAATGTTCTTCCTCTCGGGTCTGGTATATTATTGATCCAAGATTTGATAAAACTTAAACCTAGCATTTCATCAAGAAAATGACTAGCCATCACTGACACTGACTGCTCAGCCCTGTGAGGCTGTTTTTGTCTTCATGGAAGACCGAACTCATGGGTGAGAGGTCATGAAACTGTCCTGTTGGTAACTGTACAAGTAAGACAACATCATTCATTCTGAGAGAGCCAGTTTGAGGAGAAGGGATATGAACAGAGAGAACAGATGAGATTCATGCTTGTTCAGAAATCAGAGGGAACTCTCACTGCCTTTATTAACTGAGGTATCAGAAGTGACATGCACATAACTTTCTGAGAACTCCAAATCTTAGAAAAAGAACAGATAAAAATTTCTAAAAGCCAATCCCTTTCCATGATAATAACATTGACTCTGTATTTGAAAGTCACATTTGATCCACAAGCAGAGTAGTTTGTGAGAGCATGAGATGACTCAGCAGATGTGCATTCCACCTCATCTGCTAGCCTAATAGTCTCATATGATGCAATAAGTTGAGCACAGGATGTCTTCTGAAAACAAGTGCTGACTGAATATTCAAGAGAAATTTTGTGATAATATAGAAATTATCACTGGAGTAATAATTAGTTTGGTTTAACAAATTAATTCTTTTAGTATATAGTCTCTTGATGAATAAGTTATTTGAGCCACAAAAATGCTTTCCTCAGCTCAGTTTTATGTCCTGAGTCACAATCCCAGGTGTTCCTTCTTACCTGGGTAATCACCCCAGGGTCTTCAAAGGAACTTTTTGAGAAGGGAGATGCCCAGTCCAATCTTGGACACACAACATTCAGAGTTGGGGACCTTGAATGTGTGCTTGCACATTGGTTCTCTGCTTTTTTGGTTAGAAATCATTGTCTAAAGAGTATAAGATGAAGTGTGATTCTGATTGCCAAGGACTTTGGGCCTCCCCCTCCTCCTCCACCCCTACTCACTGTACCCTCTCACCCCATCATTCTTGCACCATTGAAGATCTTTCGGAAGAAGAGGCATTGCTAGAAGTTAGTTTTCACTTAAAAGGACTTCCGTAAATGTTCTTCCTCTCGGGTCTGGTATATTATTGATCCAAGATTTGATAAAACTTAAACCTAGCATTTCATCAAGAAAATGACTAGCCATCACTGACACTGACTGCTCAGCCCTGTGAGGCTGTTTTTGTCTTCATGGAAGACCGAACTCATGGGTGAGAGGTCATGAAACTGTCCTGTTGGTAACTGTACAAGTAAGACAACATCATTCATTCTGAGAGAGCCAGTTTGAGGAGAAGGGATATGAACAGAGAGAACAGATGAGATTCATGCTTGTTCAGAAATCAGAGGGAACTCTCACTGCCTTTATTAACTGAGGTATCAGAAGTGACATGCACATAACTTTCTGAGAACTCCAAATCTTAGAAAAAGAACAGATAAAAATTTCTAAAAGCCAATCCCTTTCCATGATAATAACATTGACTCTGTATTTGAAAGTCACATTTGATCCACAAGCAGAGTAGTTTGTGAGAGCATGAGATGACTCAGCAGATGTGCATTCCACCTCATCTGCTAGCCTAATGTAAAAGGATGCAGCCACAGGAGCAGGAACGGAGAGTAACTCATCATGCCTGCTCTCTGCAGGTCGGATCTGTCACTTCTATGCACCTCACTGTCAGAAAAGCACACAACATTGTCAAGCAACTATCCTCCACCAAAAACTAATTAAAAATAAACACACAAAAAGAAAGTCGACTGTTATGAAAAAAGCCAACTATTTATTCAGCCATGCTTATTATGCAAATAAATACATCTCAAAAAAGAAAAGAGCACACACATGTTGGAACCTAACCAAGGACAACAGCCTGGTGACAGGCATTCCTTGCTCAGAGCCACGCTTCTTGCAGATCCCAAGATAATCTAACTGCCAGCATTCCTGTTGTATGTGTACCATAAAGGAGGGCAGGGCTTGACTTCCCATTTCCTTCATGGCACAATTTCTTACCTTCTCCAGGATTTTCAGAAGGCAAATATCTTTGCGCCATCTTTCCTATGCTGGCCATACGCTGGATGCAAGAGGTGGTGTGTAGGTATTTAACATAAAAATCACTGGAGGGTTAGAAAGAGCTGGGTGACTGGGGGCCAAGGTCTAATGCATGGATGCTCACAGCCTTCAAAGACTTGAAACCCTATCATAACACAGAGTTTTCCTATGTAGCTGCCAAGGTTAGAAAGAGTACAGGAAGCAAGATTTGATTCCACATGAAGAAATACTTTCTAATATTCAGTGATGTCCTCAGATAAAATGCATGTGGAGACATTCCCTAGCCAGTAGGCTCAAGGTCAGGAGATGAACACATGGAGGGGAGTGTGTACTGTACAGTCTCTCAAAGCATGAGCTTTGCTGTCAGAGAGGACTGTGCTCTCATCATTTTGATTTGCTTGTTCTGTGACCTTGGAGAAGCTACATATGCTCTCCAAACTTCAAATTTCCTGTCTCTCCATGAGGAAAATGGTCCTCATTCTACAAGACCGTTGTGAAGGTTAGGCAAGACAGTGACTGAAGAGAATTCAGCACAGCTCTAGCAGGGCAAGGTGTACCAAATGGTAAATATTATTATTGGAAGACCAGGCATTGAAAGAATGGTGGTGTCTGCGAACTAGAAAGCCGCCTAAACGTGAGGTGTATTTTTGATCCCCTTGTTTGGCAGCCTGAAGTTTAAGAGACTTCAAGCTTTAATCTTGATTTAGCAGGCAATCAGATAAGATGAAAACAGATAAACCCTGAAGCAACTAACTAATCAGAAACAGAATTGTGTATAGATAATAATGACTTTGCTTCCAGGGAAAATAACATTAGACAGTGGAAGATAAAAATTAGAGAACATTTCAGTGTTTTAAAACATATTAATTCCCTTCCTTAAATCTTTCTTTAACATATGCTCTATCTTTAAATTTTAAGAACACTTGTTGATGGATTCTAGCAATAGACCTCCTTTTATAGGAAGTTAATACCCACAGCTGTCATTTAGTACTGTAGTTATATGCCAGGAAGGCATTTTCAGATGAGGTTAATTTTTTTTCACCAACTCAGTGTTACAGTCACCTAAAAACTTCTTAATGGTTAAACTCTGTTATGATATGCATGTAAACCCTGTATCTTGCTGTTGCCCAGAGGTTAACATAAAAATCACTGGAGGGTTAGAAAGAACTGGGTGACTGGGGCCAAGGTCTAATGCATGGATGCTCACAGCCTTCAAAGACTTGAAACCCTATCATAACACAGAGTTTTCCTATGTAGCTGCCAAGGTTAGAAAGAGTACAGGAAGCAAGATTTGATTCCACATGAAGAAATACTTTCTAATATTCAGTGATGTCCTCAGATAAAATGCATGTGGAGACATTCCCTAGCCAGTAGGCTCAAGGTCAGGAGATGAACACATGGAGGGGAGTGTGTACTGTACAGTCTCTCAAAGCATGAGCTTTGCTGTCAGAGAGGACTGTGCTCTCATCATTTTGATTTGCTTGTTCTGTGACCTTGGAGAAGCTACATATGCTCTCCAAACTTCAAATTTCCTGTCTCTCCATGAGGAAAATGGTCCTCATTCTACAAGACCGTTGTGAAGGTTAGGCAAGACAGTGACTGAAGAGAATTCAGCACAGCTCTAGCAGGGCAAGGTGTACCAAATGGTAAATATTATTATTGGAAGACCAGGCATTGAAAGAATGGTGGTGTCTGCGAACTAGAAAGCCGCCTAAACGTGAGGTGTATTTTTGATCCCCTTGTTTGGCAGCCTGAAGTTTAAGAGACTTCAAGCTTTAATCTTGATTTAGCAGGCAATCAGATAAGATGAAAACAGATAAACCCTGAAGCAACTAACTAATCAGAAACAGAATTGTGTATAGATAATAATGACTTTGCTTCCAGGGAAAATAACATTAGACAGTGGAAGATAAAAATTAGAGAACATTTCAGTGTTTTAAAACATATTAATTCCCTTCCTTAAATCTTTCTTTAACATATGCTCTATCTTTAAATTTTAAGAACACTTGTTGATGGATTCTAGCAATAGACCTCCTTTTATAGGAAGTTAATACCCACAGCTGTCATTTAGTACTGTAGTTATATGCCAGGAAGGCATTTTCAGATGAGGTTAATTTTTTTTCACCAACTCAGTGTTACAGTCACCTAAAAACTGACTTCTTAATGGTTAAACTCTGTTATGATATGCATGTAAACCCTGTATCTTGCTGTTGCCCTCTTAGAAGAATTCAAATGCCTTTCCGCCTACCTACTGCTTGCTGAAAACATGATCTCCCTGGAATGCAGAAGTAGATTTGGTAGAACGTTCATATTTAATGAAATTATGAAATGTGAATTTGATGCACTTTGTAGGATAAAAAAAAAATATTGTGCCCTTAAGCAACATTTCTGGACTGTTTCAGTTGGGAGTATGTGATATGAAATTTTAAGTCATGAAAAGTCTAGTTTAAACACACAACTTTGGGGCTATTCTTCCATATTTGTGTCCAAAAAAAAAAAAAAAAATGCTTGGTACCTGATTTTAGACACTGTGGGTAACATAGACTGGAAACATTCAGATCATAGCCCTCCAGACCTCAGGGCATGGTGTGTTTTATGCCAAACATTTCTCTTGAGCACTCTAAGCTGTTAGTCTTTACCTTCCCTGCCTTCCTTCCATGGCATTCTTCAGAAATTCTCATAGACAACTAAATCTCTCACATCCATAGCTGTTTAATGGTCATTGACTGACTATTCAGTGGTTTTCAGATATACAAAATTCAGGGCACCAGACCAGTCAAGTTGATTTTTCTGAATTCCTTTGATTAATTTCTCCCAAATACCTTATTCTGAGTATATCAGAAAGACTAGATGAACCTATCTAAGCCTCTGAAAGAGATCTGGATTCATGTGGATTTAAGTCTTAGCACTGATTCTAAAAAAATAACCAAAAAAAAAAAAGATGTATGAAACTTTCTTGCAAAAATTCCTGAGTAGATTCCCAGACATAAAATCATCCATCCATGCTGTCTCCATGACACCACACTACCCCATTATGTTAAGTGGTGCATTCTGATTACTGAAGCATATTCCCATCCAGAATTCTTTGTATTGAAAGAATGTTCCCTCCCACACACTAGCTACTTTTTTCAGCCTCCCTAGATATGTACCCTGGATCATACACCTTCAGCTACTTAATGACTACCAGAAACCTGGACTTTATTGTTTGTTCTCCAACTCAGGGAAACTTAATTGTCTTAGTCAAAACTGGAGACATCCTCCTTGGCTGCTCCACCACATAAATTCTCGTATAAATTGCTCAACTCTACTAACTGGATCCCCAAATTCAGTCTGTCACATACCAACAACCTTAAGCATCACTGTGGCTTCAGTTCTCTCTCATCCAGGTGATTATAATGGTCTCTTGACTGTGCTGGATTGTGCCATTACTTATGCCACTCTTGTCTCCCTCTTTCAACCTGTAGCCAGAATGACCTTTCTGAAAAGCAAATTAATTACATAACTTAAAACCCTCAATCACTTGCCTTGATCTTAGAATGAAACTCAAGTTTCTGCTTACCTTCCCAGCCCCATCAAACATCATTTTTATTTTGTCCTTTACATCCAAGCCACACCCAACTTTATCCTTCAATGCACATGAACCTTCTCAGTGCACCCTTCCTCACTTCCCACCCATTCCCTCTTTCCAACTCCTGCCTGTATAACTTTTATTTATTTTCATATTTAATATTTGAAATCATTTCCTCTTGGAAGTCTTCCCTGCCTCTCTACCCGAGTCCAAGTTTCGGCTAGGTATGTGCCTAGTGATCCCAAAGTACCCTGTATTTATTCTACTTTAGCACTCAGCTCACTGTTTTACCCACTTGCTTGTCTGTTTTCACAGTACTTCCTTTCAAAAAGTGTCGTTTTACCCTCTGTCGAAACCCTCTGCCAGTCAGTCAAATAAATAAATATTGTAGAATGGGTGACTGAACACTGAGAGACTCCTGCACAACAGAGTGCCATAGTCACATTCTCTTAACTTGGAATGCCCAGCAGAAGTAAAAATATGTCATTCAGTTGTTGCACAGATTTTTACTGAGTGTGCTCTCTGGGACAGATATGATTCTAGGTTCTATGAAGAGTCAAAAGGCAAAAGGAGAAGGGGGAGGCAGAGGATGGGGTGGTTAGATAACATCACCAACTCAGTGGATGTCAATCTGAGCAAATCCCAGGAGACAGTGAAGGACAAAGGAGCTTGATGTGCTGCAGTCCATGGGGTCAAAAAGAGTTAGACACACCTTAGCAACTGAACAAAACCAACCACCACAAATAGTCAACAGGAATGTAATAGAATTGTTTTCTATACCATTGCATGTGGTCAAATATTATTTGCTACCAAAAAAAAAACCAGTGTTGAATCCTAGGAAATACAGTTGGCATGCATGTAGCCTATGTGTGATTCAAAGCTCTTTCTTCCACCCACCATGGTAAGGTTCTGAACTGCATCATGTGAATGTTTTTACATGTGCACTTCTTAGAGCCTGTATTCAAAACAACCACAAACAAAATGAAACTCAAGTTTCTTGCTTTTTTACCTGTAGCCAGAATGACCTTTCTGAAAAGCAAATTAATTACATAACTTAAAACCCTCAATCACTTGCCTTGATCTTAGAATGAAACTCAAGTTTCTGCTTACCTTCCCAGCCCCATCAAACATCATTTTTATTTTGTCCTTTACATCCAAGCCACACCCAACTTTATCCTTCAATGCACATGAACCTTCTCAGTGCACCCTTCCTCACTTCCCACCCATTCCCTCTTTCCAACTCCTGCCTGTATAACTTTTATTTATTTTCATATTTAATATTTGAAATCATTTCCTCTTGGAAGTCTTCCCTGCCTCTCTACCCGAGTCCAAGTTTCGGCTAGGTATGTGCCTAGTGATCCCAAAGTACCCTGTATTTATTCTACTTTAGCACTCAGCTCACTGTTTTACCCACTTGCTTGTCTGTTTTCACAGTACTTCCTTTCAAAAAGTGTCGTTTTACCCTCTGTCGAAACCCTCTGCCAGTCAGTCAAATAAATAAATATTGTAGAATGGGTGACTGAACACTGAGAGACTCCTGCACAACAGAGTGCCATAGTCACATTCTCTTAACTTGGAATGCCCAGCAGAAGTAAAAATATGTCATTCAGTTGTTGCACAGATTTTTACTGAGTGTGCTCTCTGGGACAGATATGATTCTAGGTTCTATGAAGAGTCAAAAGGCAAAAGGAGAAGGGGGAGGCAGAGGATGGGGTGGTTAGATAACATCACCAACTCAGTGGATGTCAATCTGAGCAAATCCCAGGAGACAGTGAAGGACAAAGGAGCTTGATGTGCTGCAGTCCATGGGGTCAAAAAGAGTTAGACACACCTTAGCAACTGAACAAAACCAACCACCACAAATAGTCAACAGGAATGTAATAGAATTGTTTTCTATACCATTGCATGTGGTCAAATATTATTTGCTACCAAAAAAAAAACCAGTGTTGAATCCTAGGAAATACAGTTGGCATGCATGTAGCCTATGTGTGATTCAAAGCTCTTTCTTCCACCCACCATGGTAAGGTTCTGAACTGCATCATGTGAATGTTTTTACATGTGCACTTCTTAGAGCCTGTATTCAAAACAACCACAAACAAAATGTTCTTGTTTTCAGCCAGCTCCACAAGTGCAGAGCTGAACATTCATATATCAGCGATACTAAGTTAGTGATGCTATGCAATGTGCACCTGGGAATAAAATTCCTACAAAATGTGTCCAGACTCCATTGGAAGCCAAGACACTTAAAAGTTCTACATGTAGGGGAACAGGAATGTGGAGCGCCACATGGGCTGGAGAAATGCCTCCCTGTCAGCAATCTTTCTCAGTTCCATGTTGGCTGGCAACATCCTCAGGAGGCTTTCTAGTGGTCATAAAAGCATTCATTGAAAAAAAAACATTAGACACATCAAATTTCTCATGTTTATAACAAGAAAATTGAGTTATCCTTCCCAAATGAGAGGAAATATGCCATCTGGTACAGTATATGATTTCATTAAAAATGATAAGGATAGACATCACAAGTGTTTAGTCAACTATTGAATAAAGGAAAAAGAGTTGTTTGCATTATCTACATTCTCTTTCACATGAAGCCCAAATAAACAAGATCTGAGTTTTTCCTTATTCTCGACATAAATTACTGTAGGCACATGCTTCATTGTGCTGTTTCTGAAGATAAATTAATCTATTCTCCATTCACTTATTTGAGTCATGCTTTCTGTAATTTTACCACCTGCTGTGACTTGGTAACTAGTCTTTTTTCTTTCTCCATAAAAGTATAGCAAGGCTAAATAATTTTTGCAGGCACCAAATGAATGAAATACACCATATTATGAATACAGTGACTTCGGCTTTTTGAAATTACATTACACTTTTTTCATTTTAAGCGGTTCAGTTCATATCCACCATTATCTTCATGCTGCCCTGAACCTGTCTTTTCACTATTCGCTACCATCTATGAAGACTGCTGTCATGTGTGCTTGTTAACTACTTCCATTCGCTATGTGTGCCTGTCTCTGTCTGTGGGTATAGGTGCCTGGCTCCGCCTTTGTTGTTTTAGGCAAAAAGTCATGTTGGACTCGTTTGTACCTCATGGACTGTGACCTACCAGCCTCCTCTGTCCCTGGGACTTTGGGGTAATCATTTCCTCCTCCAGGAGATCTTCCTGACCCAGGGATCAAACCTGTTTTTTCTGCATTGGCAGGTGGATTCTTTACTGCTGAGCCACCAGGGAAGCCCAGCCCCTCCTTACCTTTACTTGAAAGAATGATTGCCAACTCTTGGCTCAACTTCACAGCCAATCTAGACTCCATTAGACTTGGAGAAGTCGCGACCTTTCTTTACCTGTGACCCAGAACTACCAATTAAAAGCTACATGTAGGGAACAGGAATGTGGGCGCCACATGGGCTGGAGAAATGCCTCCCTGTCAGCAATCTTTCTCAGTTCCATGTTGGCTGGCAACATCCTCAGGAGGCTTTCTAGTGGTCATAAAAGCATTCATTGAAAAAAAAACATTAGACACATCAAATTTCTCATGTTTATAACAAGAAAATTGAGTTATCCTTCCCAAATGAGAGGAAATATGCCATCTGGTACAGTATATGATTTCATTAAAAATGATAAGGATAGACATCACAAGTGTTTAGTCAACTATTGAATAAAGGAAAAAGAGTTGTTTGCATTATCTACATTCTCTTTCACATGAAGCCCAAATAAACAAGATCTGAGTTTTTCCTTATTCTCGACATAAATTACTGTAGGCACATGCTTCATTGTGCTGTTTCTGAAGATAAATTAATCTATTCTCCATTCACTTATTTGAGTCATGCTTTCTGTAATTTTACCACCTGCTGTGACTTGGTAACTAGTCTTTTTTCTTTCTCCATAAAAGTATAGCAAGGCTAAATAATTTTTGCAGGCACCAAATGAATGAAATACACCATATTATGAATACAGTGACTTCGGCTTTTTGAAATTACATTACACTTTTTTCATTTTAAGCGGTTCAGTTCATATCCACCATTATCTTCATGCTGCCCTGAACCTGTCTTTTCACTATTCGCTACCATCTATGAAGACTGCTGTCATGTGTGCTTGTTAACTACTTCCATTCGCTATGTGTGCCTGTCTCTGTCTGTGGGTATAGGTGCCTGGCTCCGCCTTTGTTGTTTTAGGCAAAAAGTCATGTTGGACTCGTTTGTACCTCATGGACTGTGACCTACCAGCCTCCTCTGTCCCTGGGACTTTGGGGTAATCATTTCCTCCTCCAGGAGATCTTCCTGACCCAGGGATCAAACCTGTTTTTTCTGCATTGGCAGGTGGATTCTTTACTGCTGAGCCACCAGGGAAGCCCAGCCCCTCCTTACCTTTACTTGAAAGAATGATTGCCAACTCTTGGCTCAACTTCACAGCCAATCTAAACTCCATTAGACTTGGAGAGCCACCTTTTTCATATGCATCGCTGACCCTGCTGTAAAACCTCCATGGCCTCCCTAATGCCTCTTATATTAAGTGATCCTCAATCTGTTTTCAGAATCCTCCACAACATGGCTGATATGTTGTGCCTTTTCTCTCCTGGCGATTTGTTCATGTATTGCTTTACCTACTATAACAATCCTGCCCCTTCCTGAGCATCTGTTTCAAATGCCTTCCTCCAAGGAGCCTTTGGTCAACTAGAAATTACTGCTTTCTGGTATCTCTCCATGGTATTTTGGTATTTGTCTGTACTCTTTCACTACATTAGGAGCTTCCCTGATGGCTCAGATGGTACAGTCTTTCTGCATTGCAGGAGATCTAGGTCGATCCCTGCATCAGGAAGATCCCCTGGAGAAGGAAATGATAACCCATTCCAGTATTCTTGCCTGGAAAATCTCATGGATGGAGGAGGCTGGTGGGCTGCAGTCTGTGGGGTTGCAGAGTCAGACATGATTGAGGAACTAACAACTTTCATTATATCAACCTTACACAGCAGTATCTTGCAGTGTTACAATGTGTCCCAACACGTCCTTAGGGTTTTTTTTTTTTTTTCCCCTCTTTGTATTTCCTGTTTTGTGTACACTTTAAATACAAATATCTGTGTTATCTTTCCTCCTATCCTCTCACAAAAGGACTTCACTTTTAAAAATTAATTTCAATTGACCTAAAGTCAAGAAATTTCTTACAAATTTTACTCCATGTGTGGGTCTTGTAATTTTACTCTTTAAGGTACATCCTAGCGTGGTTTGTGGTTCCTAGGGACTTCCTGACCCTTGGGTATTCCTAGGCAAAAGTCATGTTGGACTCGTTTGTACCTCATGGACTGTGACCTACCAGCCTCCTCTGTCCCTGGGACTTTGGGGTAATCATTTCCTCCTCCAGGAGATCTTCCTGACCCAGGGATCAAACCTGTTTTTTCTGCATTGGCAGGTGGATTCTTTACTGCTGAGCCACCAGGGAAGCCCAGCCCCTCCTTACCTTTACTTGAAAGAATGATTGCCAACTCTTGGCTCAACTTCACAGCCAATCTAAACTCCATTAGACTTGGAGAGCCACCTTTTTCATATGCATCGCTGACCCTGCTGTAAAACCTCCATGGCCTCCCTAATGCCTCTTATATTAAGTGATCCTCAATCTGTTTTCAGAATCCTCCACAACATGGCTGATATGTTGTGCCTTTTCTCTCCTGGCGATTTGTTCATGTATTGCTTTACCTACTATAACAATCCTGCCCCTTCCTGAGCATCTGTTTCAAATGCCTTCCTCCAAGGAGCCTTTGGTCAACTAGAAATTACTGCTTTCTGGTATCTCTCCATGGTATTTTGGTATTTGTCTGTACTCTTTCACTACATTAGGAGCTTCCCTGATGGCTCAGATGGTACAGTCTTTCTGCATTGCAGGAGATCTAGGTCGATCCCTGCATCAGGAAGATCCCCTGGAGAAGGAAATGATAACCCATTCCAGTATTCTTGCCTGGAAAATCTCATGGATGGAGGAGGCTGGTGGGCTGCAGTCTGTGGGGTTGCAGAGTCAGACATGATTGAGGAACTAACAACTTTCATTATATCAACCTTACACAGCAGTATCTTGCAGTGTTACAATGTGTCCCAACACGTCCTTAGGGTTTTTTTTTTTTTTCCCCTCTTTGTATTTCCTGTTTTGTGTACACTTTAAATACAAATATCTGTGTTATCTTTCCTCCTATCCTCTCACAAAAGGACTTCACTTTTAAAAATTAATTTCAATTGACCTAAAGTCAAGAAATTTCTTACAAATTTTACTCCATGTGTGGGTCTTGTAATTTTACTCTTTTAAGGATGATTCTTATTCTTAGAAACTAGCGTGGTTTGTGGTTTAGAATCATGGTTCTTAAGTTGCCCTTAGGAGGAATGAAAAACAGCTGGTGACCAAGGAGTTCTGGAAATTTGTCAAGAAACTAATTGTAGAATAGAAGCCAAGAGTTTGACTTTCATATCCTAAGCTCTATCTATTATTATCTTTTGAAAAGATACAGTGTTTGGAAAATTAAATATTTCTAAGTGCATGTTTTTTACTAAAAGCATGGCCAGTATACCCAAGGAAGACATTACCCACTATAATATGAATGTCATCACTCTCTTGTTCAAATTGTGTCCACTTAATTTACTCAAGCATAAACTACATTGCCAGGTACTTAAAGAAGATGGAATCAGTTCATTTTAAGGTTTTTTTTTTTTTTAGAATATTGAAAAACTTATATTTTAGGTGCACAAGAGGAAATATTATTATAAATGATGAGTGAACTATAAATATCAATAATGATATCAGAATTGATTCAAATTATAAACATATAGCAATTCATAGGGATTTCAAATAAAGTCACCAAATAATGGTTGATTGCTGTCTATAGGCAAGAAATTTCCCAAGAAAATAGGTACACAATGGTGAATATAGAGGTAGCACCCTGAAAGCTTAAAACTAGGAAGTTTGCAAGAAAAATACAAATAAGTATAGATCGAGTATGATTTTGATGAAAGTGCTATGATAAATGTAATAGGCTACAGTGATTCTAAAGAAAGAGAGATCAAATATAGCCATCATAACGTTCTTCTAGAAAACTTGAGGGCTAGGAGTATAAATAATGGAATAAGTTAAGGAGGGGGCTTTCCATGTGGCTCAGTGATAAAGATCCCTACTGCCTACACAGGAGGTATGGATTTGGGTCAGGAAGATCCCTGGAAAAGGACATGGCAACCCACTCCAGAATTCTTGCCTGGGAAATCCTGTGGACAGAGGAGCCTGGGGCCACAGTGCATGGGGCCACACGACCGAGAAACTGAATACTCACATACACATCAAGGAGGAGACATCAGTAGGTAAGGAAATGGTATGAAAAAGTCTCAAAGAGAAAAGTTGTGAATGAAGTGGATTCCAGGTTAGGCTGGTACAAATAGAAAGAGGCTTTGAGCTGAATACCTCTCCTGTGTGGCTCCCTCAGAGCCATCACCCACCAAGAGGGACAGTTTGAACACAGGGCTGGGAGCCACAGTACGGTAAGTGTCCTAAGGATCTGAAATCCATATTTGAGGTTAGGAATGAAACTCACTTTCAAATTGTTCACAATCCAAAGCAATGTTAAACAAATTAAAAGTAACAGTGTTCGACTGACATCTATATTTTTCACTTGACCTGGAGGTTAAAGTCACTCAAATTCCTGCTCTGACCTCAAAGTTTTACTTCCTTCAAAGTTTCTCTAAGTCTGTATGAGGGATCCAATGAATTATTTCACCTGGTCTATTTACTCAGAGACTTTTGCTATTTTTAGTGACTAAGTCTTGTGTAATCCTATTGTGACCCCATGCATTGTAGCCCACCAGGCTCCTCTGTTCACGGGATTTTCCAGGCAAGAATACTGGAGCAGGTTGTCATTTCCTTCTCTAGGGGAATCTTCCTGACCCAAGGATCGAGGCTATGTCTCCTGGATTGGAAGGTATATTTCTTTACCACTGAGCCACCTGGGAAACCCCACAGAGACTTAGGAGTTCACTAAATTAAGCATGTTTTTCTAACTGAACTAATCTGTTCCCCTCTCCTCATCTCAGGGGCTTTGTAAACTCTGCTCTGTCTGGAACAGTCTTCCCTCATCTATCCTTTTGGCTGCATCCCTCTCCTTTCTCTAGGATATTCTAAGGGAGCCCTTTGCTGATCACACTATGAAATGGTCCCAAGCTCAATCTGCTTTATTTTTCTTCATAACATTATCACCTTCTAACATACTATGTAATGTATTGATCTTGTTTCAATAAGATGAATCCCCACCCAGGGGAGCAAGGATTATCTATTTTATTTACAAATTTATCCTGGATGTTTAGAAGAGTGGCTCACGTATAGTAAATGCTCAATTAAATATTAAGTGGATAAATACATGTGTGATGAATCGCATGTGGTCTCTGAGACATTACTTTACCGTACAGTATAGTCCTGTGCTACTGTTTTCCAGGCTTTCCTAAGTGAAGTGGAGGTGTCAGTCACTCAGTCATGTCTGACTCTTTGCGACCTCA
The DNA here is from genome assembly GCA_022376925.1 of Tragulus kanchil. Lineage (NCBI taxonomy): Eukaryota > Metazoa > Chordata > Mammalia > Artiodactyla > Tragulidae > Tragulus > Tragulus kanchil. The sequence goes on along the minus strand of JAIOJX010000002.1, from coordinate 84,073,251 downwards.
TAGACTGTAGCCCACCAGGCTCCTCTGACATGGAATTCTCCAGGCAAGAATCCTGGATCAGGTTGCCATTCCTACTCCAGAGAATCTTCCCAAACCAGTGGTTGAACCTGGGTCTCCTTCATTGCAAGTAAATCCTTTACCATCTGAGGCACCAGGGAAGCCTTACTGAGTGAAAGAGAATTTAAAAAGCCTCCACTATATAACCAGAACTGTTTTTGGTTCTTACAGAATAAATAATGTGTGTTCCATAGTTAAAAAGCGAATAAAAAAAAGGATGATAAATAGAATATGAGAACTATATGATTTCAGCTAGAATCCTAAAGAAGGTCACAGAGATATTCTAGCTTCTCCAGCAGTTTTCCCAGTGTAGTAGTTGCTCCATCTAGCAAATGGAAGGGGCTTCCCTGGCAGCTTAGATGGTGAAAAAAAAATCTGCCTGCAATGTGGGAGACCTGGGCTTGATCCCTGGGTTGGGAAGATCCTCTGGAGAAGGGCATGGCAACCCACTCCTGTATTCTTTTTTTTTTTTGGCCCACTTCTATTGGTCTTTCATTTATTTATTTTCATCCAGCTTTGTTCTTTGGCCTGTGTGGGCCTCCCATCTCAGTGGCCTTTCTCACTGCAGAGCACTGGCTCTGGGTACATACGCTCCAGAGCTCCAGCTGGGTAGTTGGACACATCGGTCCAGTTGCTCTGTGGCACGTGGGATCTTCCCAGGCCAGGAATTGAACTGGCATCCCTTGCACTGCAAGGCAGTGTCCTTACCCACTGGACCACCAGGGAAGTCCACCACTCCTGTATTCTTGTCTGGAGAATCCACATGGACAGAGGAACCTGGTGGGCTGCAGTCCATGGGGTTGCAAAGATTCAGAGATGACTGAGTGACTAAGCACAGCACAGATGAACAAATGGAAAGATGCGCGCCACCCCCACTACACGCATAGGCTTTGAAATTGCCAAAGAAAATCCCGAGTCATTAAAAAACCTGTGTGATGAATCGCATGTGGTCTCTGAGACATTACTTTACCGTACAGTATAGTCCTGTGCTACTGTTTTCCAGGCTTTCCTAAGTGAAGTGGAGGTGTCAGTCACTCAGTCATGTCTGACTCTTTGCGACCTCATAGACTGTAGCCCACCAGGCTCCTCTGACATGGAATTCTCCAGGCAAGAATCCTGGATCAGGTTGCCATTCCTACTCCAGAGAATCTTCCCAAACCAGTGGTTGAACCTGGGTCTCCTTCATTGCAAGTAAATCCTTTACCATCTGAGGCACCAGGGAAGCCTTACTGAGTGAAAGAGAATTTAAAAAGCCTCCACTATATAACCAGAACTGTTTTTGGTTCTTACAGAATAAATAATGTGTGTTCCATAGTTAAAAAGCGAATAAAAAAAAGGATGATAAATAGAATATGAGAACTATATGATTTCAGCTAGAATCCTAAAGAAGGTCACAGAGATATTCTAGCTTCTCCAGCAGTTTTCCCAGTGTAGTAGTTGCTCCATCTAGCAAATGGAAGGGGCTTCCCTGGCAGCTTAGATGGTGAAAAAAAAATCTGCCTGCAATGTGGGAGACCTGGGCTTGATCCCTGGGTTGGGAAGATCCTCTGGAGAAGGGCATGGCAACCCACTCCTGTATTCTTTTTTTTTTTTGGCCCACTTCTATTGGTCTTTCATTTATTTATTTTCATCCAGCTTTGTTCTTTGGCCTGTGTGGGCCTCCCATCTCAGTGGCCTTTCTCACTGCAGAGCACTGGCTCTGGGTACATACGCTCCAGAGCTCCAGCTGGGTAGTTGGACACATCGGTCCAGTTGCTCTGTGGCACGTGGGATCTTCCCAGGCCAGGAATTGAACTGGCATCCCTTGCACTGCAAGGCAGTGTCCTTACCCACTGGACCACCAGGGAAGTCCACCACTCCTGTATTCTTGTCTGGAGAATCCACATGGACAGAGGAACCTGGTGGGCTGCAGTCCATGGGGTTGCAAAGATTCAGAGATGACTGAGTGACTAAGCACAGCACAGATGAACAAATGGAAAGATGCCCCCCGCCCCCAATACAAGCATAGGCTTTGAAATTGCACAGACCTCAATTCTAATTCCGCTGATACCATTCATTATCCAAACCATGTTCACCTAGTCATTAACTTCTCTGGACCTAAGTGATTTTGTTTGCAAATTGAAGATCATAATCTTAACCTCATAGGGAGACTGTGAGCTATTGAATGAGACCATCTATGGAAACAATTAGCCAAGTCCTCGCCATATAGAAGCAATTTAACAAATGCATGTGGAATCAATTCTTGATGAGTGGGAAAAATATAACTAGAAAAAACATTGCTTTTTAAAATGCATTTCTACTGTGTTGTACCCCACATATTACTCATGATAATCCCTCCTCCCTCCATATTGTTGAAATAATAAAATGTATTATATATTGATTGGTTATTATATAAATTACTCTTCCCATTTCACAAAGAAGGAAGTTGAGTCTTATGAATATTAAGTAACTTGCACAAGGCCATGAAGCAAGCAGCAGAATTAGGATTTCAACCAAGATGAGTTCCTCTCCAAAGCCAGTTCATTTGTTATGATCCTCACCTTAGTCTACACAGAAATGAGATCACCATCAAATAGTACTCCCTACACCTGCAGTCTGTAGAGAGTATACCGTTTGGTGCTCACCCAGAATCTTAGGCATCATATAATGCATGATGTTTGGAAATATCATGCTTATTCCTCTCCTTTCTTTATCTGGGTATCACATCTAGAAACATCTGTTGAAGGTGAGTTCCTGTTTTTAGATCTTGACCAGGTTTTCACTGGACATGTTTCTTAATAAGTTCACAGAAATCTGTAAAAACTGATGTTTATTGAAGAGAAAAACTGTTTTTTCTATAGGCTCTAGACTAATTGTTCTTCCCCTCATCTTATCCGTTCCCCACAATAACCCTTTGTGGCAGACCCTCCTTTTATCCTCATGGTAGAGACATGAAAATGAAATACAGTTAGATAATGAAGTCACTCAACTTATCATTCTAGGACTGAGGTTTGAACCCAAGCATTTAGATTCCAGGCTATATTCTTAACCATGAGACTCTATTGCCCCTCATACACCATGAATGACGATAATTTCTTTTCTACTTTCACGAAGAAATCCTAGAAAAAGCCATTTTTGTAGAGTCTGAATTATACTTTTAAGAACCATGAGTCTTTTACATTCAGCAAGTCTTCATTTTTCTTATGACAGTGATATCTACAATTAGTCCAATTCTAAAAGCTTATTTAAATTAAAGAGATAAATTTAGAAGCTGATAGAAATCCCCAGATTTTAGGTCAGCACTTATAAAAAGTTGTTAGTGGTACAGTCTCCCCCACCCCAACTTAGAAATATTATATTGGTGATCTTCAGTCCCTTAAAGGAGCTTCAAAGCTGTGCCCTTGGGAGATGCTGGAAGTTTAACCATAGTCTTGTATAAGTAGAAAGCCAAAAAAAAAACTTTAAAAGACATCCACCCTTTTTATATCAACTTTAAAAAGGAAACCTTTCTAAGTAAAACGATTTAAACACAGAGAGCCTCTTTTTTGTTTTTAAGAGAGAGCAAAGAATGTGTTCATGGCAAGTTGGAACAGTGTGCAAATGTGCTGGCTTCACTGTTATCTGAAGGACAAAGCACTAAATCACAGGGAGGAAAAAGTCAGCATGTTCTCTGAGAATACAAATAGATTAGTGTCAGGAGCAACTCAGTCCAGGACAGGGAAGAGACCCCTACCCAGAGAATAAATCATGCACACACAACCTATCACTTCAAGAAATGTTTTCAAGAAACATTTTAGTTGATAAATAGGACCATTCAACAAACAAAGCACAGAAAAGGTCTATGCATGTTTTTTTGTTTTTTTTTTAAGAGGACCTTCCAAATGTGGTCGGTCATCATGCCCCACTCCTTATCTCTTTCTTATACAATACCTGCTTTATCAGTGGTTATGGAACTCACACAAAATAGTATATTCTTTATCTGCCTTTTAATTCTATTTTAGAGCAGTTCTCAAGCTTACCAGGCACTTCAGAGCCTTCCCTAAGTCAAAAGGTGCAAAAAACCCTGCAACTCTTAACATACAAACTGTTCAGATTCTCTCAGCGTACACTTTAAAGAAAGCGTCCCCACTCTGAATTCAGAGAAAACACATTGCTCTTACCATATACTCCATGTTTGCTGCGGGTGGGAACACTTTGCCCCGAACCTGGTTATGATAATCAAGAATGGCGATCATGTCATTCTGCGAAATGTAGCGCTTCCGCCTGGTTTTGGGGATATCCGCAGAGTCTAGCTGTGCCTGCAGAGCTGCTTCAGTATCAGTGAAATTATTGGTTGGCGGGGATGAGTCAGTGGAATTGAGTAAGACCACGGCACAGGCTTCACAGAGAAGGCAGAGCAGGAGTGCACTGCTGACGGTGGAGATCGTTGTCATTTTGAGGGGTGGAGAAGAAGAGGCCAGGCGTTTACTTTGCCTTAAAGCAAAAAGGTAAAGTTAGGGTCTATGAAACAAACAAACAACAACTGGGCCAGAGGGTATGAATTGACAAAATCATTGCTGGATTTGACTTTCCTCAAAAAACTCAAGCAAATGCCTAGGACACAACCTGCAGTGGTCACTATACATTTTACTCTGTGTAATGAGGCAGACCCCCTAAGAGGAACTTCCTAAAGCTAGAAAAAATAAACAGCATGGCTACGCACCCTAAAATGAATGTGAGCCACTTTTACCCCAAGAACCTGAGCCACAGAATGCATTCCTGCATATTTATTTTTCAGAGGGAAATCCTAAGGAACTGACATTTATCTTGAGAGTGAAAAGGAAAAAATGCATCACAAGCAATAATAGAGATTGTGCTGATAATGTCTTCCAGACCTATATGGACACCAAGTAATAGAATAGATACAAAAAAAAAAAGGTTATAATAGTCGCATCTCATTTCTAAAAAATAAGTAAAAATGTGAGCTACTTTAAAAGCAATGCATGCAAAATAAACTTGTTGAGCTAAATAGCTTACCTCTGCACAATGCCAAAATGCATATAGTATTCTTCCAAAAATGTAAAGTTCTTTGCTAGGTTGTAGCATGAACTCTTGTGAGAGGAGTGTGTCTTATTGCAAGCTCTCAGAGAGTAAAACTCTACAAGGTTTGAGTGCTGCTGGCTACAGGAGCAGCTAACAGCCTTTATATGTCACAGTCTGCAGCGTCCAGAAAGGGCAGTCTTTCTTAGGGTCTCTCCTAGCCAAAATCCAAGGGGAGGGGTTTGGGATAGAAAAAACAGTGATTGGGTGGCAACCTTTTTATGTGGGTGGTGAGGAAATTGAGTCACACCCACAGTTTACAAAGTACAAACCATAAAAGACAAACCCTTTTTTTTACTCTGGGCTTCCACCTTTTCTGAGTGGTTACTTTTCCTCATTTAATGCTTTCTAGTTCCTGGTTCCCATACAGAAAGGAGAAAAAAAAAAAAAGAACTGTATGTTCTTGAAAACACAGAAGGTTGGGTAACAAGCAATTTTTTTTTCTTTTCTTTTTTTAAGACAGTAAATGACATGGAAGCTGAAAAGAGCAAGCTGATATTAAATCAAAAGATCAGCTCTCAGAGTTAATCTGGGTGGCCACAAGCATGATTCAAAAGAGATGCCAGGCAAACCAGTAGTAGCCAAACTATAGCATATGCTATTAGGATAATAGATGCTCAAGCAGCTGTACTTTCTGTCTCCATGTGACTTTATTCCTCTAATTTATATATTTAGTCTCTATACCTCTTTATCTTATTCTACTCTCTCTCCCTTTTCTCCTTTCTCTACAGAATTAGGCAGCAAATTATCTGCCATTTACCTACCTTGTATATAATGCAAAGAGAGAAGCTCATGACAAATGACAGCAGCCAAGATAACATCTGTTTCAGGTTTAGAAGCATATAGTTGAAATTTTAAGCTAAGAGTAGCTCAGCCTCTCAGGAAGCTTATTGGAGGGCACATTTCAGAGGCCATGAAGAATTTAAAAGCAGCAGCAACTGCTGCCAACAATCAGAAGTACCTTCTTAGAAAGATGCCATTGGAGCAGAACCTGTGTCTGGCAAGACAGGAGCCAAGAATGTGACTATTAGGACAATTTGTTTTAAAAAGACCCTCACAAATACACTGTGTCATGATAACATTCCCAAAATGGGGACCATTCAATCTGTGGCAACAGGAATCTTGTAAACCACACATTATTCAGTTAAGAAATTTGCTTAACATACACTACCTAGTCTACTTTGCCAATGTGTGTTGTCTCCTGCATGTTTCAGCAGGAGTACTATGTGAATTTATATTTGTCAGAAATGATGGTCATGTGGCAAAGAGCACACCAGCCTGGGAGCCAAGTTTCCTGGGCTATATTCCCAGTTGGGTCTCTAGCAATATGTGTGGCCTGATGCACATAGTTTAACTCTTTGTGGGTGCATCTAGAAACAGGAGAGAAAAGGTGTGCATCCTATGGTGAGATGAACTTCATCAAATTGCTTAAGAGAGCAGTACAGTGTTTGAAATGAGAAATGCCACTGAAGTGCAAAATTCAGTGGTGATCGTCAAAGTTCAGATTTTGCTTTATTTTGGTGAGTATTAAATTCCTAACGAAGCTCAAGTAATTTGAGAAGAGCAAAAGGTGCAATACTGAAAGCAGTAAGTAGGAATTAACATAGTAAAATTGAAAGGGCAAGAACATCTAGTATGAATGATGTTCATAGGTGAGCAGGACGAGTATAAAATGTCAGGGCCGCATCGGGACATGCTTGAAACTGCTGCCCGCTGCAGAAGTCTCATAGCTGGAGCTGTCCAGCTAGGACCCCACCCCTTCAGGAAGTGCACACGGCACCTTGAGTTAACCTCAAGAGATTCCTGAATGGAACAGGAGGTTAAGAAACACCTTTTCTGTGGGCCACCAGACTCAAAGATTCCTAAGGTCTTTTGAGAAATTAGTGCCAGCATTGATTAGCCTATATTTTTCAACATATCTCTTATAGCAAATAGGAGAATAAAGGATTTTTAATGCCTAAGTTCCCCATGGCTTCCCCAGTGGCTCAGCAGTAAAGGATCCACTTGCAGTGCAGGAGACACAGGAGTCATGGGTTAGATCTCTGAGCCAGGAAGATCCCTTGGAGGAGGAAATGACAACTCAGTTGCCATTCTTGCCTGGAAAATCCCATGGACAGAGGAGTCTGACAGGATATGGTCCCTAGACTTTGTACCACCTGTATGTCAGTTAAGAAATTTGCTTAACATAAACATTCTTGTGGCAACAGGAATCTTGTAAACCACACATTATTCAGTTAAGAAATTTGCTTAACATACACTACCTAGTCTACTTTGCCAATGTGTGTTGTCTCCTGCATGTTTCAGCAGGAGTACTATGTGAATTTATATTTGTCAGAAATGATGGTCATGTGGCAAAGAGCACACCAGCCTGGGAGCCAAGTTTCCTGGGCTATATTCCCAGTTGGGTCTCTAGCAATATGTGTGGCCTGATGCACATAGTTTAACTCTTTGTGGGTGCATCTAGAAACAGGAGAGAAAAGGTGTGCATCCTATGGTGAGATGAACTTCATCAAATTGCTTAAGAGAGCAGTACAGTGTTTGAAATGAGAAATGCCACTGAAGTGCAAAATTCAGTGGTGATCGTCAAAGTTCAGATTTTGCTTTATTTTGGTGAGTATTAAATTCCTAACGAAGCTCAAGTAATTTGAGAAGAGCAAAAGGTGCAATACTGAAAGCAGTAAGTAGGAATTAACATAGTAAAATTGAAAGGGCAAGAACATCTAGTATGAATGATGTTCATAGGTGAGCAGGACGAGTATAAAATGTCAGGGCCGCATCGGGACATGCTTGAAACTGCTGCCCGCTGCAGAAGTCTCATAGCTGGAGCTGTCCAGCTAGGACCCCACCCCTTCAGGAAGTGCACACGGCACCTTGAGTTAACCTCAAGAGATTCCTGAATGGAACAGGAGGTTAAGAAACACCTTTTCTGTGGGCCACCAGACTCAAAGATTCCTAAGGTCTTTTGAGAAATTAGTGCCAGCATTGATTAGCCTATATTTTTCAACATATCTCTTATAGCAAATAGGAGAATAAAGGATTTTTAATGCCTAAGTTCCCCATGGCTTCCCCAGTGGCTCAGCAGTAAAGGATCCACTTGCAGTGCAGGAGACACAGGAGTCATGGGTTAGATCTCTGAGCCAGGAAGATCCCTTGGAGGAGGAAATGACAACTCAGTTGCCATTCTTGCCTGGAAAATCCCATGGACAGAGGAGTCTGACAGGATATGGTCCCTAGAGTCCTGAGGAGTCAGACACGACTGAGCATGCATGCATCCACACAATGCCTAAATAGAAGACAGGAGACCTTCTTTCTCTAGGGTGACTGAGTTCTTCCTTAGAATCTCATAAAAATCAACCACTGAAGACTACCTCTTTGTCATGTATATAAAGAGCTATTGTTCATCCATTGAAGTTTGACTTGAGGTGCTTCCATGGGGATAAAAATGTGTCCCTTGAAAAACTTGTGTGAACCATACATGGGTTTCCTGTAAGAGAAATTCAGAAGAACAAAGGAGGAGAAAGAGAAAGAAGGAATTTCTAAGATGGACCTAAGCATGCCCAATTACATGAGGATAAAGCTGATAGTTGCTTAATCCTGAGACCCTGAGGCACATCAATGATTTCAGATGTCTTTCAACACACATGAATTATATTGTGGAATTTCAGACTATTAAGAAAACCCACAAGGCTATGGAATCAAAAAAAGAAGAGACCTGTGGAAGGAGAGTTAGAATTCTGCTTCCAAGCAGATGTTATTGCCAGAAGAAGTATTTGAAATCCTTTGGAAGTAATTTTAACTTTAAAATACTTGCAAAATTAAGAGGCATACATCCAAGTTGTCAGTAAAAGAACAACTAATGAACAACTAACAATGAGGTGGTTCTTTATGGAGCTCTTCCTGAAAAAGGCCACTGATGTGTTTAGAAAAGTTTAGAGGAATGCTTGCCAACACAGACAGAAATGGAATGTAGTTATATTACTAAGAAGAAATACATATACAGTTGGCAGCAATGATTGTCTACCTTGAAACCTGCAAGAAAAGGGTTGCTATTTTAAAACTGAAATCAGATATATCATGCATCCCCAGTGGCACAACTGCTTAGGCAAAGATACTTTGAGTGTGTGGGGATTATAGATAACACTTGAGACTAAAGCATTTCTAATGAAAATGTGTTCTCTGGGCTAGTAGCATTGACTTCATGGGGGTCTGGTTAGACATGCAGAATTTCAGGTTCTATTTAAGTCCAACTGAGTCAATCTGCATTATATTAGAATGCTCAGGATTCATGTACTCAAAGTCTCAGAAGTGCTATATAAGTTATTTTTTTCAGATGCATTTTCCCATTGAATAAGCTGTTATAAAAATCCATTTGTATATAATAGTAACACGGTGTGGGGTAGTCAGAGATAACATAGATGCTGAGAAGTATCTTTGAAAAGGCAAATGCAAGTCAACCTCTACTTTATCAGGAGGAAAGGGTGACTGGTTAAATCTAAGTAGAACATCTCCACAAAAATTTTAAATGCTTTCAGAACGAACAAAGGAGGAGAAAGAGAAATGAAGGAATTTCTAAGATGGACCCTTGAAACACTTGTGTGAACCATACATGGGTTTGCTGTAAGAGAAATTCAGAAGAACAAAGGAGGAGAAAGAGAAAGAAGGAATTTCTAAGATGGACCTAAGCATGCCCAATTACATGAGGATAAAGCTGATAGTTGCTTAATCCTGAGACCCTGAGGCACATCAATGATTTCAGATGTCTTTCAACACACATGAATTATATTGTGGAATTTCAGACTATTAAGAAAACCCACAAGGCTATGGAATCAAAAAAAGAAGAGACCTGTGGAAGGAGAGTTAGAATTCTGCTTCCAAGCAGATGTTATTGCCAGAAGAAGTATTTGAAATCCTTTGGAAGTAATTTTAACTTTAAAATACTTGCAAAATTAAGAGGCATACATCCAAGTTGTCAGTAAAAGAACAACTAATGAACAACTAACAATGAGGTGGTTCTTTATGGAGCTCTTCCTGAAAAAGGCCACTGATGTGTTTAGAAAAGTTTAGAGGAATGCTTGCCAACACAGACAGAAATGGAATGTAGTTATATTACTAAGAAGAAATACATATACAGTTGGCAGCAATGATTGTCTACCTTGAAACCTGCAAGAAAAGGGTTGCTATTTTAAAACTGAAATCAGATATATCATGCATCCCCAGTGGCACAACTGCTTAGGCAAAGATACTTTGAGTGTGTGGGGATTATAGATAACACTTGAGACTAAAGCATTTCTAATGAAAATGTGTTCTCTGGGCTAGTAGCATTGACTTCATGGGGGTCTGGTTAGACATGCAGAATTTCAGGTTCTATTTAAGTCCAACTGAGTCAATCTGCATTATATTAGAATGCTCAGGATTCATGTACTCAAAGTCTCAGAAGTGCTATATAAGTTATTTTTTTCAGATGCATTTTCCCATTGAATAAGCTGTTATAAAAATCCATTTGTATATAATAGTAACACGGTGTGGGGGTAGTCAGAGATAACATAGATGCTGAGAAGTATCTTTGAAAAGGCAAATGCAAGTCAACCTCTACTTTATCAGGAGGAAAGGGTGACTGGTTAAATCTAAGTAGAACATCTCCACAAATAAATGCTTTAGGAATGGTCAGAGTCTAAGATGCCTATACAAACCCTGTTTGTTATTTGATGCATATAAATTCGTCATGAGGTTGTTAAAGCAGACTGTAGTATACCTGACAGTTTTGTAAATTGTGACATGCCATATAAACAGTATAACTTTATTTCTATCATCCCCAGGACAAAAAGTCAAGTCATCCTTTCCTTATTCTTTCCTACCTTGCTTCGTGCATCCATTAACTCTGTAGAATATGTGGGTTTTTATCACTGAAATGTCTTGCCAGTACACTCTCCCTTTTTATCATTATTTTGACTGTAAAAGGTTAATTCCACAGTCTTTTCCTAGTATTACTCTAGTGTCTCTCCTCTCATTTATTATCAGCTTTGCATTCTTGAAAAGTGGACTCAGGCATTTCACCCATTTGTGTGCAACTCTCTGTTTGTTCTCATTATCCACAGAATCAAGTTCAAGTGCCTTGATATGCCTTAACAGGGTCTTGAGGATATAAGTCAATTGACCTTTTAAGTTTTATTTTCTTCAGCCAACCAGTGTTTTGTATTTCTTTATCCTAGCCACACTTACTGCCCCATCTACACTTAACCACTCCTTTTTTTCTATTGGCTTCAGTAAGTTAATGCTATGTGAAACTGCCATGAATAATCATATATATTAATATAAACAATGAATAGCGCTATCAGAAGGTTAAATAAAGAAGTGTGAGTTTGAATGTTTATAGGAAAGGAGATGGAAGTCTTAAAGGAGAGCTATACACTCACTTTCTATTATAGTAAATGTATAACACCAGTTACTGCAAAAAATTATTCTACTGCTTAGAGATTAAAACAACAGTAAGTAATTATTGTCTCATAGAGTTTCTGTGGGCTTCCCAAGTGGCACTAGTGGTAAAGACCCTGCCTACCAATGTACGAGACATAAGAGACATGGGTTCAATTGTTGAGGCAGGAAAAAACCCTGGAAGGCATGGCAACCCACTCCAGTATTCTTGCCTGGAGAATCCCATGGACAGAGGAATCTGGTAAGGTCACAAAGATCTGGACACAACTGGAGTGACTTAGCACAGCAAAGAACAGTTTCTATGGGTCAGAAATTTAACAGTAGGTTAGTTACTGTTCTAACTCAAAGTTTCTCATCAGATTTTAGCCAGAATTTTGGAACTAAGTGCAGTTAAAATGTGTGGAAGACTTACATGGGACTGGAGGATTACCATCCAAGATGGCTCATTCACTTGGTGCCGTTGGCAGGAGGCCATTCCATATGGACTTCACCATGTGGACTGCTCCACAGAGCTGAGTGCCCTCATGGCACTGGAGCTGACTTCACCCATAATCAGTGATCCAAGATTGAGCAAGGTAAAAGAGACAGTGTGTCTTATAACCTACCTCTGGAACTCACGCACTAGCATTTCCATGATGTCTTGATGGTTGGTTACATGACGCACTCAGACCTATTCAAGGAGGAAGGAGACTACACACGACCATAAACCAGTAGGTGAGAATTATTGAGAGTTGTCTTGCAGGCTAGCTACCACAAGAAATTTTTGGAGAATACCTTAATTTCTTTTAAATAAAGAAGTATGTATATTAATTAAAAATATGGGGAAAAAGAAGAAAATATGGAGTAAACTCTCCAGAAGAAACTATTAAAAGAGGTGAATGTGGGAAGCAACCTAAGTGTTCATTGTCAGATTAATGGATAGAGAAGATTCCTATATGGTTCCTATATGTAACAGAATATTATCTAGCCATAGAAAAGTATTAAATACTGCCATTTATAGCAATGTGGATGGACCTAGAGGTTATTATTAAGTGAAGTAAATCAGATAGAGATAGAAAAATATCACATTCTGTAACTTATATGTGGAATCTAAGAAAATGGTACAAATGAACTTATTTATAAAACAGAAACAGACTCACACACTTCAAAAACAAACTTATGGTTACCAAAACGAAAACGTGTTGGGGCATAGAGAGATAAATTAGGAGTTTGGGATTAACATATACACACTGTGCTGCACTAAGTTGCTTCAGTCGTGTCTGACTCTTTGTGACCCTTTGGACTGTAGTGTGCCAGGCTCCTCTATCCATGGGATTCTCCAGGCAAGAACACTGTGTTGTCCTCTCCTCCAGGAGATCTTCGTAACCCAGGGATCAAACCCATGCTTCTTAATAAACATTGCTATATGTGAAAGACATAATCAACAAGGGCCTACTGTATAACAGAGGGAATTCTACTCAATATTCTCTAATAGCCTATATGCATATGGATAAATATGCAATTGAACCACTTTCTTATATGCCTGGAACTACCATGGCATAGTAAATTAACTATATATTAATAGAAAAGAAAAATTAAATTAAAAAATAATAAAAGAGGTAAAAGTGGTTTCTTCTGGGGAGCAAAAATGTAGTGAAAGTGAGGGACATGAGACTAATGTAATTTTTATTTTAACTTTTAGAATTATTAGACTTTACAAAGTATATACATTTATAACCTAATTAAAGTGAAAATAATTAGGTAATACAAAGTAATTTGGTGAAAAGTGCAGATTGAAGGATGCTACTGATCAAATAAGCAGATGACAGAAGTGAAGATAGAGATTGAAGTGAAAACACATTTGAGTTTGCCAGGGTCTTTCATTGGATTTGGTCATGTTACAGGGGCTTCCAACTTACTGGAGCCTTTCATCTTAATAATTCAGCAACTCTACTCCTCAAACAACTCCACTCCTCAATAAACAAGGTCCTTATCTGTCTTCCTAGTCTGAGTTTGAGGCTGTGCTTTCATCTTTCTTAGTTTCAATGGCGAAAATGAGGCCTTGAAAGAACATACATGTCGTAGTTGTTACTGTGTGTGTTTTATGACCCTGGATAAAGAGGAGGCACCTGTAACTCTCATCTGAGGGATTGTGTTGTTGCTTTAAAATGAAGGGTGTGAGCACCACAGCCCATGGTTTCTTTAGGATGCGTATAAAAGGAAGACACCCCTTCTGTTTTCTCATCAGTCCTTAAGATGGGTACATAGTTATACTTTTCTATACCTCCAGGATATCCTTCAGAAATACTGAATAATAATCTCAAGACTATTAAGGCCAAAGCATGTGTTGAATCAAGAAGCATCTCATAGCTTAGCTATACTGCATCAATTTAGAGAGTTTGCCAGGTCTGAAGGAGGACAAACACAAAGGGAATCTTCAAACAGTGAATGAGTTTGTGTTCGTGTCAGCAAAATTGCCAGTGGGAGAGCTGCATTGTTCTTCACTAAGAAATTTTAATGCATCTGAAAGGTTGTACAGCTAACTTCTTAACTATCTGGTTTCTAAAGGTACAAAAGTCACATTCATCATTAGTAGATAAGACATAAAGTTACAGTGGTAAATTCTGGTATGAAATACTGGTTATATCTGATAAAATACACGAAGAGTCAAACATATGTTAGAGGGAGATGGTTGGAATTAAGAGTGTGAATGTGCGCGTGGGTGCTAAGTTGTTCCAGTCCTGTCTGACTTTGCAAGCCCATGGACTGTAGCCGCCAGCCTCCTTCGTTCATGGGATTTTCCAGGCAAGAATACCTGAGTGCGTTGCCATGCCCTCCTCCAGGGATCTTCCTGACTCAGGGAATAGACCTGAGTCTCTTGCATTTCCTGCATTGGCAGGCAGGTTTTCCCCTGTAGTTCAGCTGATAAAGAATCCTCCTACAATGTGGGAGACCTGGGTTGGAAATATCCCCTGGAGAGGGGAAAGGCTACCCAATCCAGTATTCATGCCTGGAGAATTCCATGACTTGTCCATGGGTCACAAAGAGACATGACTGAATAACTTTCACTTTTTCTTTACCATTAGTGCCACCTGGGAAGCCCTAGTGTATGGGTATTGGTTATTTAATGAAATAAAAAAGGACTTGGATATTACAATCATCCAAAAATTGTGTGGCTACCATATGTGTGTGTGTGTGTGTGTGTGTATACATATTTTTTTTCTCCCTAATGTTTAGGATAAAGTTGATTCTAGAAAAAATAACAGCACAGTGACTCAATGGCTGGACATTTATTTCCATGTGCCAAGAATATATCAAAATAAAGGTCAAAGGTCTGTGCTGTGGTCAAGTACACTGAGAGGTTTTATATTTCTATACCTTTTCCCAAAGGATATCCTTCAGAAATACTGAATAATAATCTCAAGACTATTAAGGCCAAAGCATGTGTTGAATCAAGAAGCATCTCATAGCTTAGCTATACTGCATCAATTTAGAGAGTTTGCCAGGTCTGAAGGAGGACAAACACAAAGGGAATCTTCAAACAGTGAATGAGTTTGTGTTCGTGTCAGCAAAATTGCCAGTGGGAGAGCTGCATTGTTCTTCACTAAGAAATTTTAATGCATCTGAAAGGTTGTACAGCTAACTTCTTAACTATCTGGTTTCTAAAGGTACAAAAGTCACATTCATCATTAGTAGATAAGACATAAAGTTACAGTGGTAAATTCTGGTATGAAATACTGGTTATATCTGATAAAATACACGAAGAGTCAAACATATGTTAGAGGGAGATGGTTGGAATTAAGAGTGTGAATGTGCGCGTGGGTGCTAAGTTGTTCCAGTCCTGTCTGACTTTGCAAGCCCATGGACTGTAGCCGCCAGCCTCCTTCGTTCATGGGATTTTCCAGGCAAGAATACCTGAGTGCGTTGCCATGCCCTCCTCCAGGGATCTTCCTGACTCAGGGAATAGACCTGAGTCTCTTGCATTTCCTGCATTGGCAGGCAGGTTTTCCCCTGTAGTTCAGCTGATAAAGAATCCTCCTACAATGTGGGAGACCTGGGTTGGAAATATCCCCTGGAGAGGGGAAAGGCTACCCAATCCAGTATTCATGCCTGGAGAATTCCATGACTTGTCCATGGGTCACAAAGAGACATGACTGAATAACTTTCACTTTTTCTTTACCATTAGTGCCACCTGGGAAGCCCTAGTGTATGGGTATTGGTTATTTAATGAAATAAAAAAGGACTTGGATATTACAATCATCCAAAAATTGTGTGGCTACCATATGTGTGTGTGTGTGTGTGTGTGTATACATATTTTTTTTCTCCCTAATGTTTAGGATAAAGTTGATTCTAGAAAAAATAACAGCACAGTGACTCAATGGCTGGACATTTATTTCCATGTGCCAAGAATATATCAAAATAAAGGTCAAAGGTCTGTGCTGTGGTCAAGTACACTGAGAGGTTTTAATGCACTTATTCATGCCATCATTTTAAACTTTACCTATAGTCAGCATTCAAAAGATGTTTGTTAAATTCGATAAATAAACACATGCTATATCAGCATGGCCTTTTTCTAATCCAAGACCTTGGCACATAGCCAGGAAAAACTTGCACTCTCCAAAAGTCATCTGCGCTCTGGCCAGAGTCATCAATTCTGTTTGGTCTTTTCACTGTGAAGAAGGTCTGGATAAACTTTGTGGGAAAGTCTCCTTAGTTGCCCAGTAAAAATTTAGAAATAAACATATGAGATGGTGGTATTAGGATGCCTTGAGTCATTAGGCAGATTATATATCACCAACCCCTTCATTTGTCGTTCACGATGACCATGATTAGAGGTGTGCAATCAGGCGGCTCTTGTGAAGGGTGATGGCAAGAGCATTAAAATCTCCTGAATAAGTACCATTCCAGACATTTGATAGTAACCTTCTCAGACTATCTGGTAATCAAGTTATGAAAAATTCTGCTGAGTAAAATTATCCATAATGGGTTAATATTCTGAGAATAATAAATTGAAATCATTATTATGCTTCCCATAAATCATGTTCTCACAAGAAAAGCAAATATCATATATTAATAGATATATGTGGAATCTAGAAAAATGGTACAGGTGAACCTATTTCCAGGGCAGGAATAGAGATGCAGATGTAGAGAACAGACATGTGAACCCAGCAGTAGGGGTAAAAAGAGGTTGGATGGGACTTCCATGGTGGTCCAGTGGGTAAAGAGTCTGCCTTGCAATGCAAGGGGCACTGGTTTGATCCCTGGACCGGGAAGATACCATGTGCCACGGAGTGGCTGAACCCATGTGTCCAATTAGGAACCAGCACTCTGGAGCATATGTGCCCAGAGCTGGTGCTCCGCAACTAGTAAGGGCACTGCCATGGGAAAATAAATGAATGAAAAACCAATAAAAAGAGGCCAAAAATTAAGAAAAAAAGAGGTGGGATGTATTGGGAGATTGGGAGATTGACATAGAGACACTGCCCTGTGTTAAACAGAGAGCACGGGGGAGCCTGCTGTATGTCACAGGGAGCTCAGCTCCAGCCTCTATGCTGACCTAGGGGGATGGGTAGGTGCAGGGAGGTCCAAGAGGGAAGGGATATATGTCCACATGTAGCTGATTCACTCTGTTGTACAGCAGAAACTAACACAACATTGTAAAGCTATGATCCTTCAGTAAAAATAAATCAATCAATCATGTTCTCACAAAGGTCAGTTGCCACTATGGCCCCAAGAGAGGGGAAAGGGTGAATGATTCTTCAAGGATGAGGGTGTTATAACATAGCACAAGTCTCTTCTAGCCATAAGAGGAAGAAGAAAGCCTTACTTGTTCCAGAGAATATAATAAGAAGAGACCCAGGAAGATAGACACAAGAGCTGTAACTCATCATTCTAGGTGACAAGCCTGGAAAATGAAGCATGCATAACAAAGGACAGATGCTGTAGGCAGACAAAGCAGAGAAACAAAAGTAGAAAGGCTTTAACTTACTTCTAATTATGGCTTTTGGGGCACAGTGACTGCAACCATGGAATGAAAAGATGCTTTCTCCCTGGAAGAAAAGCTATGACAAACCTAGACAGCGTATTCAAAAGCAGAGACATCACTTTGCTGACAGAAGTCTTTATAGTCAAAGTTATATTTTCAGTAGTCAGGTACAGATGTGAGAGCTGTACAATAAAGAAGGCTGAGCACCGAAGAATTGATGCCTTTGAACTGTGGTGTTGAAAAAGACTCTTGAGAGTCTCTAGAAATGGACAGGTGAACCATGTGGATCCAATTAAAGGAAAAATTCCAGGGGAAAAAGGGGTCTGCCTTGCAATGCAAGGGCACTGGTTTGATCCCTGGACCGGGAAGATACCATGTGCCACGGAGTGGCTGAACCCATGTGTCCAATTAGGAACCAGCACTCTGGAGCATATGTGCCCAGAGCTGGTGCTCCGCAACTAGTAAGGGCACTGCCATGGGAAAATAAATGAATGAAAAACCAATAAAAAGAGGCCAAAAATTAAGAAAAAAAGAGGTGGGATGTATTGGGAGATTGGGAGATTGACATAGAGACACTGCCCTGTGTTAAACAGAGAGCACGGGGGAGCCTGCTGTATGTCACAGGGAGCTCAGCTCCAGCCTCTATGCTGACCTAGGGGGATGGGTAGGTGCAGGGAGGTCCAAGAGGGAAGGGATATATGTCCACATGTAGCTGATTCACTCTGTTGTACAGCAGAAACTAACACAACATTGTAAAGCTATGATCCTTCAGTAAAAATAAATCAATCAATCATGTTCTCACAAAGGTCAGTTGCCACTATGGCCCCAAGAGAGGGAATGGGTGAATGATTCTTCAAGGATGAGGGTGTTATAACATAGCACAAGTCTCTTCTAGCCATAAGAGGAAGAAGAAAGCCTTACTTGTTCCAGAGAATATAATAAGAAGAGACCCAGGAAGATAGACACAAGAGCTGTAACTCATCATTCTAGGTGACAAGCCTGGAAAATGAAGCATGCATAACAAAGGACAGATGCTGTAGGCAGACAAAGCAGAGAAACAAAAGTAGAAAGGCTTTAACTTACTTCTAATTATGGCTTTTGGGGCACAGTGACTGCAACCATGGAATGAAAAGATGCTTTCTCCCTGGAAGAAAAGCTATGACAAACCTAGACAGCGTATTCAAAAGCAGAGACATCACTTTGCTGACAGAAGTCTTTATAGTCAAAGTTATATTTTCAGTAGTCAGGTACAGATGTGAGAGCTGTACAATAAAGAAGGCTGAGCACCGAAGAATTGATGCCTTTGAACTGTGGTGTTGAAAAAGACTCTTGAGAGTCTCTTGGACAGTCAACCCTAAAGGAAATCAACCCTGAATATTTATTGGAAAGACTGATGCTGAAGCTGAAGCTCCAATACTTTGGGTACCTGATGTAAAGAGACCACTCATTGGAAAAGACCCAGATGTTGGGAAACATTGAGGGCAGGAGGAGAAGGGGGTGACAGAGGATGAGATGGTTGGATGGCATTGTCAACACAATGGACTTGAGTTTGAGCAAACTCCGGGAGATAGAAGGACAGGGAAGCCTGGTGTGCTGCAGTTCATGAGGTCGTAAAGAGTCAGACATGACCTAGGGACTGAACAACAATCTGGGCTTTTGGGAGGAATGAATGCTATTGCAGGGTGCCCTATACCAGTATGCCATTCCCATAGCTAAACAGAGTGCTGGCATTGGCAACATGGCATATGTGAACAGAGAAAAGAGTGGATCTTGTATAGACCAAATCTCTCCCTGATCACAAGTATCTCTGAAAGCAATCTTCACCATTTTCCAGTGGTGGAGAGGATCAGGGATGGAAAGGCAAGAATAAAGAGTGAGCTAACCTTGTAATAAAGACTGCAGATGGAGGGAGAGCCCAAAGCAAGGGTGGGAAGAACAACCTGATTGAAATTCAGAAACCCTGCAGTGCCAATGAGAACTGAGCTGAGGGCAACCATCAAGGGAGGGCCACTGGATTCTCACTGTCCTAAGTGAGAGACTGGAGTTTCAGCACTACAGTGTCAAGAGCAGATGTTAACATAATGCCTAGCTACCAGACATTATACAGAGTGTTGACATTTAAGCAAATTAACATCCAGGGGAGATAAAAAGAAAGACTAGAATTAAAAAGCTCTGTTTTCATGAATTATCCAAGATTCTCCCCACCCTCTAGTGTCGTCTTGAGAATGAGGATAAAGTAGACATCTGAACACTGCATATTTACTGAAGACAGAATGAGTCAAAATTCCTTCTTCTGGACTTTTTTTCCTGTTAGTAGAATTTTTCTTAATTAAAAAAAAATTGAACTACCATTGATTTTGTGTTAGTTTCAGATGTACAACAGTGACTCAGATAAGAATATATTTACCTCCAAATCTGGGCTTTCCAGGTGACTCAGTGATAAAGAAACCACCTGCAGATGCAGGAGATGTGGGTTTGATCCCAGGATCAGGAAGATCCCCTGGAGGAGGAAATGGCAGCCCACTTGCCTGGAAAATCCCATGGACAGGGAAGCCTGGCATGCTACAGTCCATGGGGTCTCAAATAATTGGATATGACTTAGTAACTGAGCTTGTACACACCTTCAAATCTAATTAGCCTCGTGTGGACTCTTGAATTGTGATATATCAACTTTCTGATACACTATAGATGTTTATGTAGGGTTGTTTGGAGGACCTACCTAGATTTCTTAGGTGTTATCTCTGGGTTAAACCAAATGCCAACAGAGAGCCACACATTTGGACCACAAGACTGCTTTCACTGAGTTGTGCATTGGTTCTGTGCCTCAGATGTAGAAGTGTTAACCTAAAGGGGAGCGGTGCTAGCTCAGCAATTCCAGGGATATTATTAAGGTTGTTTCCACATCATTCAGTGTTTCCACTCAGAAGGCTGAGTCTGAAAAGTATATTTCTTATAGGTAATAAGAAAGCTTCATTTCTCTGCCAGAATGTGTATGTTTTTCCTTTAGGGTCATTTCCAACTTTGTAATTGTATATCCTTTTCTGCTGTGGTTAACAGAACCCAGATAGTCAATTTCGGTATCCAGGGTTGACTCTAGGTTTACATAACTACAAATTCATCTGATTTTATGTTCCTGACTTTGTGCTTTGCTGGACATGATTTAAAATTTTTATTTTTCCTTTCATATTGTTAGGTTTCTTCTTTATTTTTAGTTTTTGGCCTCCTTTTAAATTTTTTTATTATTATTTTTTTCATGCATCTTTATTCTTTGGCCTGAGTGGGCCTCCCATTGCAGTGGCCTCTCTTATTACAGAGCACTGGCTCTGGGCACATGTGCTCCAGAGTACTAGCTCGTAATTGGACACATGGGTCCAGTCACTCTGCAGCACGTGGGATCTTCCCAGACCAGGGATCGAACCGGAGCCCTTTGCACTGCAAAGCAGTATCCTTACCCATTGGACCACCAGAGAAGCCCCTTAACCATCCTTTATATTCAGCCTAATATTGATTTTTGATAAGAAATACACAGTTAACTCAAAATTTGCAAATTTACCTCCATTCAAACACTTCCAGATAACTTTTTTTTACTACTTGTATATAAGGATATTCATTGATCAATTATCTTCTACACTTTTAAGTAATTGGATACATATGTCTTATCTCTACAACTAATATATAAGACATTTAAAAGCACAGGGTAATCGAGATTTTGTTAGTATTTCTATTGTTATATTTATTGCTCAACAGAAGATTGAAAATTGAGTAAGTTTCTTGTAACTGTTTAATTGATAATTTACATATATAAATCTCACTTTGCTCTAAAATGATGACATACTATAGCAACTAAGAAATTATGCTTTATCCTCAGAAAAATATAGGTTTGTAGCCCAACTTAGCATTTTCTAGCTTTATACTTGAGTAAACTGCCTAATCTAATTAAATTGATTTTCTTTGCAGTAGAATGGAGATGTGTGGAAACTTTCTTAAAGGTTATAATTTGTTGTGATAATTAAATTTTATCTTAGAAAAGCTCCTATCATAGGAAATCCAATTACCAAGCCGGAGCTCTGGAGCGCATGCACCCAGAGCCGGTGCTCTGTGACAACAGAGGCCACCGCGATGGGAGGCCCACACAGGCCAAAGAACAAAGATGGATGAAAATGGACAAATGAAAGACCAATAGAAGTGGTCCGCCTGCTCCCCTCCCTCCCCACCCCACCCCCACCAAAAAAAAAAAAAAAGGATGGCTAATTCAGGTTGATGTATGGCAGTAAACAACAAAATTCTGTAAAAAAAAAAATTAAAATTAAAAGAAAAGGATGACTAAGAATAAATTGATGTAGGTGAAGACATATGCTTCCACATTAAAAAAAAAAAAAGTAGAAATTAGACACAGAGACAAAAATAAAATATAGCACTCTTGTAGGACAGAGCAGTTAGATGTAGTCAAAGAATAAGGTTTAACAAGAGATCAGTAATAAAATTTAAATGTCTCAAAAGTTCTACTCCTAGAAACTTGAAAAAAATTTTGCCTAAGAATTTGTTAAGAATACCCATCTGGGGAGTAAAATGAAAAGCATAATTTACATGTGTTGAATTTGAACTGCTATTCAATTGGAAATACCAAGCTGTGGAGTTGGAGACATAGTTTTGGGAATTTGTTGATGGTCAGGATTTATGACATTAGGACAGATGGGAGTAGAACATAGAATGTATTGCAGGTCAGGTTCTGTCCAGAAACCAATCAACACTAGAGAATTAGTTAATATCCGAATAAGTAACTTAGTATAACTTCTTAGTTCAGGCAAAGAAGTGGGAATAAATTTTAAGAAGTCAATATAAATGAGAGGAAGAAGTAGAAATAAATTTACAGGGAAACAAAAGGAAAATTGGAATATACCGTCTCTGGTGTGAAGCCCTCCTATTATACATTGCTAGCTATAGATGGGTAGTTAAATAACAGTGTATTCACTTGGAACTCAACAAACACTGGGTCCCATGAGACTTAGTAGGCTATCATCATAAAAAAAGTACTAATCTTAAAAAATAGACTAGAAATAACCATAATCTTCAAAATCTAGATGTGAGTTAAATCCATGAAAATATACTAGCTTTTAAAGGTAGTGATGGTAAAGAGAAAAAGTAACAGCTCAGAAAATAGTCATTGGAAAGTGACAGGTGTTTGGAAGTAAAAGAATGAAAATCAGGGAGAAGAGATGAGGAATGGTTAAGACAAGAGAAAGGAACTATCCTGGCATGCTTTTACTATGATTATACACATTATGTTTCACCCTAAATTATCTTCATTTAAAGATTTCATGATCATTATTAAGTATAAGCTATATTGTTATTGTTGTTTAATCAATAAGTCATGTCTGACTCTTTGCAACCCTATGGACTATAGCCCACCAGGCTCTTCTTCCATGGGGTTATCCAGGCAATAACTGGAGTAAGTTGCCTTTTCCTCCTCCAGGGGATCATCCCAACCCAGGGATCAAATCTGCATCTCCTGCATTGGCAGCAGATTCTTTACCCCTGAGCCATAGGGAAAGTCCATAAGTTATACAGTCTAATGCAATAGAAAATAAAGGCATTGAATAATTTGCAGATGGCATTGTGTAGGCCTAAATTTTCATGAACATACAGTGAGTGATTATAGTATGTTTTGAAGAAATTTCAAGGCTCTTTACTTAATCTCCCCACTCTCTACTGCAGTGTAACCTCTTGACCCTTCTCTGATAACCCCAACTAGGGTTGCTAACAAACTAGGCAATATATGTGAGGCGAATGTATCCATAGACCAGTGGTAATGTGCACTTATGATGCCTAAAAGCAACTTTTTGTCTTCTTTCCCAATCAGCCCACTCATACGGTAAGCTGATTTTGTTATATAACCCTTGAAGGACGTAGATGATCCTCTTCAAGGACCTCCCAAGCCCCAGCCCATCCTTCCCCTGGCTTGTAATTTGCTTTATCTTCCTAATTCTCTCAGAATGGAGGCTCTCAAACTTTAGCACTGTTATTATAGAATCACCCAGAGGTGATTAGTTGGAGGAGAGTTTCTTAGTACAACTGGACTAGGCTCAAAAACCTTTTTAATATATTCTCAGGTCATGGTGATTCGACTAACTTAGAAGATTGTAGGCATTTGTATAATTAGAGCTGCTACTTAATTTCATCCTTAGCTTTCTCATAAGATAACAAGGTAATGGGAGGACAGTCTCTTGTTCATCTCTGAACTCCCACTGGGCTGGCACCCAACCTAGTACAACAATAAACATGGACTGAATAAACCAATTCAGCCTATTTAAATTTTGATTACCCCATCTTAGACACATGATATGGATGCTCAAATACACACTTAACTACCTGACTTCAGGTTTTCCTAATGCCTGTAAAACTAACCCATTGTTTACCAGAACTTTATAAACATTCTTTATTATTATTAATTTGATAAACACTCCTATAATATTATTTACCTATTTAAAATTGCAAAAGTCTCTTAACCTAGGAATATGAATCTGTCTTTCTCCTTCATACTGTCTATTCCTATTCACCATTGGTAGTATGTTAGTCAAGCCAGCTATTCTCTGTGAAATGATGCCTGTGCTCACTGCAGGTTTGCTCAGGATGTGTCCCCAGTGGCATAAACTCACTCCATCCTCACCTCTGCATATCCTCTCTATAGGCTTTCTAGAGTACTTCAACAAGTTGTCTCAGATCCTTTGTCTCAAATCCTTTTTGAGACAAGATCAAGTGCAAACTAACATTCCCCTCACCTATAACTGGTGGCATTTTACTTCTTTTAAACTTTTTTTTTTCAAGGCTCTTTACTTAATCTCCCACTCTCTACTGCAGTGTAACCTCTTGACCCTTCTCTAAACCCCTAGGGTTGCTAACAAACTAGGCAATATATGTGAGGCGAATGTATCCATAGACCAGTGGTAATGTGCACTTATGATGCCTAAAAGCAACTTTTTGTCTTCTTTCCCAATCAGCCCACTCATACGGTAAGCTGATTTTGTTATATAACCCTTGAAGGACGTAGATGATCCTCTTCAAGGACCTCCCAAGCCCCAGCCCATCCTTCCCCTGGCTTGTAATTTGCTTTATCTTCCTAATTCTCTCAGAATGGAGGCTCTCAAACTTTAGCACTGTTATTATAGAATCACCCAGAGGTGATTAGTTGGAGGAGAGTTTCTTAGTACAACTGGACTAGGCTCAAAAACCTTTTTAATATATTCTCAGGTCATGGTGATTCGACTAACTTAGAAGATTGTAGGCATTTGTATAATTAGAGCTGCTACTTAATTTCATCCTTAGCTTTCTCATAAGATAACAAGGTAATGGGAGGACAGTCTCTTGTTCATCTCTGAACTCCCACTGGGCTGGCACCCAACCTAGTACAACAATAAACATGGACTGAATAAACCAATTCAGCCTATTTAAATTTTGATTACCCCATCTTAGACACATGATATGGATGCTCAAATACACACTTAACTACCTGACTTCAGGTTTTCCTAATGCCTGTAAAACTAACCCATTGTTTACCAGAACTTTATAAACATTCTTTATTATTATTAATTTGATAAACACTCCTATAATATTATTTACCTATTTAAAATTGCAAAAGTCTCTTAACCTAGGAATATGAATCTGTCTTTCTCCTTCATACTGTCTATTCCTATTCACCATTGGTAGTATGTTAGTCAAGCCAGCTATTCTCTGTGAAATGATGCCTGTGCTCACTGCAGGTTTGCTCAGGATGTGTCCCCAGTGGCATAAACTCACTCCATCCTCACC
This sequence comes from Tragulus kanchil, assembly GCA_022376925.1. NCBI lineage: Eukaryota > Metazoa > Chordata > Mammalia > Artiodactyla > Tragulidae > Tragulus > Tragulus kanchil. The sequence goes on along the minus strand of JAIOJX010000002.1, from coordinate 84,047,933 downwards.
TCTGCATATCCTCTCTATAGGCTTTCTAGAGTACTTCAACAAGTTGTCTCAGATCCTTTGTCTCAAATCCTTTTTGAGACAAGATCAAGTGCAAACTAACATTCCCCTCACCTATAACTGGTGGCATTTTACTTCTGTATTAGATCATCTTTTTTATTATTCCTTCTGTGTCTTAATATACATTATTCTTCTAACTACCACACAATCACAAATTCCTTGTGGACAGACAAGGACTAGCATCTGTATCCCTACAGTACTAAAAAATTGTATTAATATGGGTTCAAAAAATAATTTTTGGCTGTTGAATTATTTAAACATGTGAAAATTAAGGGGCTGCTCAATGCCTCAGTGGTAAAGAATCTGTTTGCAGTTCAGGAGATGGGGGTTCCATCCCTGCGTCAGGAAAATTCCCTGAAGGAGAGCACAACAACCCACTCCAGTAATCTTGCCTGGAGAGTTCAATGGACAGAGGAGACTTGTGGGCTATAGTCCATAGGGTCACAAAAAGTTGGACATGACTGAAGTGACTGAGAACATAACCCATGAAAGTCAAGAAGAATATTTCTTACATTAATGAAAAAGTCGTGTAATATGTTTTAAATTGTGGTAAATATACACCCTTAAAAACTAAAGAAAAGTTATCTTTTTTAAAAATGACTGCCCTGTGATGTTTGAAATGAAATTGTCTTGCACAAACCACTATGTGCAATCTCTATCTCTGACTAACAGTAACTAAAACAAAAAGAACAATTTCCCAATGTTGTGGTGGGAAAATCATCCCATAATACCCACTTTTTCTGCAATTGTCTGTTGTTTATTAAACAGATTTTTGATGTGTACATACTCCAGCTACAGTATAACGTCAGCCCAAATTGTCTGCCTATTCATACTGTCAAATTTTCCTTATTAAAAAACCTCCTATAATATTATTTACCTATTTAAAATTGCAAAAGTCTCTTAACCTAGGAATATGAATCTGTCTTTCTCCTTCATACTGTCTATTCCTATTCACCATTGGTAGTATGTTAGTCAAGCCAGCTATTCTCTGTGAAATGATGCCTGTGCTCACTGCAGGTTTGCTCAGGATGTGTCCCCAGTGGCATAAACTCACTCCATCCTCACCTCTGCATATCCTCTCTATAGGCTTTCTAGAGTACTTCAACAAGTTGTCTCAGATCCTTTGTCTCAAATCCTTTTTGAGACAAGATCAAGTGCAAACTAACATTCCCCTCACCTATAACTGGTGGCATTTTACTTCTGTATTAGATCATCTTTTTTATTATTCCTTCTGTGTCTTAATATACATTATTCTTCTAACTACCACACAATCACAAATTCCTTGTGGACAGACAAGGACTAGCATCTGTATCCCTACAGTACTAAAAAATTGTATTAATATGGGTTCAAAAAATAATTTTTGGCTGTTGAATTATTTAAACATGTGAAAATTAAGGGGCTGCTCAATGCCTCAGTGGTAAAGAATCTGTTTGCAGTTCAGGAGATGGGGGTTCCATCCCTGCGTCAGGAAAATTCCCTGAAGGAGAGCACAACAACCCACTCCAGTAATCTTGCCTGGAGAGTTCAATGGACAGAGGAGACTTGTGGGCTATAGTCCATAGGGTCACAAAAAGTTGGACATGACTGAAGTGACTGAGAACATAACCCATGAAAGTCAAGAAGAATATTTCTTACATTAATGAAAAAGTCGTGTAATATGTTTTAAATTGTGGTAAATATACACCCTTAAAAACTAAAGAAAAGTTATCTTTTTTAAAAATGACTGCCCTGTGATGTTTGAAATGAAATTGTCTTGCACAAACCACTATGTGCAATCTCTATCTCTGACTAACAGTAACTAAAACAAAAAGAACAATTTCCCAATGTTGTGGTGGGAAAATCATCCCATAATACCCACTTTTTCTGCAATTGTCTGTTGTTTATTAAACAGATTTTTGATGTGTACATACTCCAGCTACAGTATAACGTCAGCCGTATAATCTCTTAACTCCAGAAAGTTCATGTTCTTGGCCCATGGCCACATCTTCAAGCCAACTTTTCAAAGATCTGAAAAGTAACAAGTGGTACCCAGAGTTTAAAAGCCCAGTGACACAGAAAATTATATTTTTCTGTTCCAGAAAATGGTGGGAGTTCATTAGTAAGATAGGCAGTAAGGTTTCTTCCTTCTTATCTCTTCCTATCTAAGCTCTAAAAAAATGTCAACCTTGCACAAGGTTCACATTTACAAGTTTTCCATATAATATAAGCAGAAGAATAAGACAATGTATTGGGCAATTGAGAACATACAGCCTGGAAATACAGAGCCACACTCTAGGAGACACCCTGCTGCATGCGTTCCCAGCTCTAAGAACCAATTACCTAATCTTTTAAAAGTGTATTTCTCCTTAAAAGGGGCATAGTAGTCTACTCAGAGAGTTGTTGTGAGAATGAAGAAAAGAAACCTATGGAAAATATTTAACACACAATTTTTTAAGATTTATTTATTTATTTGAGGGGGGTGGGGTGAGGAGGGAGGGGAGCAGGCAGGCCACTTCTATTGGTCCTTCATTTGTCCATTTTCATCCATCTTTGTTCTTTGGCCTGTGTGGGCCTCCCATCGCGGTGGCCTCTGTTGTCGCAGACCACCGGCTCTGGGCACATGCGCTCCAGAGCTCTGGCTTGGTAATTGGACACATCGGTCCAGCCGCTCCATGGCACGTGGGATCTTCCCCGTCCAGGGATCGAACCGGCGCCCTTTGCACTGCAAGGCTGTGTCCTTACCCACTGGACCACCAGGAAGCCCAACACACAATTTTGTACACATGAACACACACATATTCCATAGCACATTTAGGGCATTTCTGCATAATCCCAAGAATCCTGAGAAGATGGTGGAAATTGTGGAAGTGGGCAGGTGGAGAGGGCAAGGGAGGGAAGGAAGGAGAAAACCCTGTATAGTTGATAAAAGGAAAAAAGAATAATTTCTAACAGTATTTTTTAATGTTTAGCCTCTTTTATTTGTTTTTTATTCATTTATTTGCATCCATCTTTTTTATTCTTTGGCCTGTGTGGGCCTCCCATTGCAGTGGCCTCCCTCGTTGCAGAGCACAGGCTCTCGGCACATGCACTCCTCCAGAGCACTGGCTCGCAATTGGACACCCTGGTCCAGCTGCTCTGTGGCATGTGGGATCTTCCCCAGTCAGAGATCAAACCAGTACCCCTTGCACTGTAAGGCAGACTCCCCACTGGACCACCAGGGAAACCCCCATTTCTAACATTTTTAGAAAATTTTCTTCAAATAGTATGGAGTTGAAAAGACAATAATAAAGAGAGTAATAGAATTAAAATTTGAGTTGAATGTGTGTGAATATAGGGGTGAATTTAATCCAAGAAAAGAGAGAAAGAAGAAGGTCAAAAGGAAACAACTCTAAGGAACACAATCTCCCACAGCTGTTCATACGAGCCGTTCTCAGCCTCAGAATGAGGTATTCAGACCAGCTGCCAAGAAAGCATGTGTCAGATCTCAAAGAAGGCTGAGATGGGAAAGGTGAAGCTAGAACGAATAGGCAGAAAGGCAGTGGGAACGTGTAGTAATGGGCAGTGATGCAATTCAGCAGAACGTCTGGGAAAAGCCTGGGATGGCTGGACACACGGGAGAAGTCTTGATGTCACACATCTCAGCACATTGAGTAATATCTAGAACAGGACAGACTCAAATGTCCTTTGGATTTTCCCCCAGTTGGTTCCATTTTCCCATCAACGTGATTGCCCGTGTCCTTACAGAATATCCGCATCATCTGAGCTACATGAGTCCATTGAATGATGCACTTGTTCAGAAAGAGATACATGTGACTGTCCAAACGTCTGGGCCAGCTTTAGAGGGCGCCAAGCAAGATCCACTTCAACAGATCATAATTTATACTGGCAGCTGGACAAACAAAAGCAGAGTGACGCATGAACCAGCTTAAGAAAATTGCCAATCCTCCACCAACTGCTTGTTATATTACTCTTAAACGTTTCTAAATAGGTCAGTTAGAATAACATCATGTGGGCCATAGTAAGTCAGAAGAAAATAAATGTCACTTCGAGCAAGTTGAATTCTATCTCTAAATGCCTTCTCTTTGGTCCTTTTATTTAACCATCATCTGGCAAAGGGTAAGAAAATAAAACTGTCATGGCTTTGTAGTGGTCAGTACTTCCAGTGGCCTCCCTCGTTGCAGAGCACAGGCTCTCGGCACATGCACTCCTCCAGAGCACTGGCTCGCAATTGGACACCCTGGTCCAGCTGCTCTGTGGCATGTGGGATCTTCCCCAGTCAGAGATCAAACCAGTACCCCTTGCACTGTAAGGCAGACTCCCCACTGGACCACCAGGGAAACCCCCATTTCTAACATTTTTAGAAAATTTTCTTCAAATAGTATGGAGTTGAAAAGACAATAATAAAGAGAGTAATAGAATTAAAATTTGAGTTGAATGTGTGTGAATATAGGGGTGAATTTAATCCAAGAAAAGAGAGAAAGAAGAAGGTCAAAAGGAAACAACTCTAAGGAACACAATCTCCCACAGCTGTTCATACGAGCCGTTCTCAGCCTCAGAATGAGGTATTCAGACCAGCTGCCAAGAAAGCATGTGTCAGATCTCAAAGAAGGCTGAGATGGGAAAGGTGAAGCTAGAACGAATAGGCAGAAAGGCAGTGGGAACGTGTAGTAATGGGCAGTGATGCAATTCAGCAGAACGTCTGGGAAAAGCCTGGGATGGCTGGACACACGGGAGAAGTCTTGATGTCACACATCTCAGCACATTGAGTAATATCTAGAACAGGACAGACTCAAATGTCCTTTGGATTTTCCCCCAGTTGGTTCCATTTTCCCATCAACGTGATTGCCCGTGTCCTTACAGAATATCCGCATCATCTGAGCTACATGAGTCCATTGAATGATGCACTTGTTCAGAAAGAGATACATGTGACTGTCCAAACGTCTGGGCCAGCTTTAGAGGGCGCCAAGCAAGATCCACTTCAACAGATCATAATTTATACTGGCAGCTGGACAAACAAAAGCAGAGTGACGCATGAACCAGCTTAAGAAAATTGCCAATCCTCCACCAACTGCTTGTTATATTACTCTTAAACGTTTCTAAATAGGTCAGTTAGAATAACATCATGTGGGCCATAGTAAGTCAGAAGAAAATAAATGTCACTTCGAGCAAGTTGAATTCTATCTCTAAATGCCTTCTCTTTGGTCCTTTTATTTAACCATCATCTGGCAAAGGGTAAGAAAATAAAACTGTCATGGCTTTGTAGTGGTCAGTACTTCCAGTGATTCACATTTCAATGTGGCCCAGTGACAGCTGTGGGTCTTTTCCAGGTGGTTTTTGGCATTACCTACATGGCTGGTCACACAATTTTTTTTGCCTTGGAGACTGGAAGAATAATAACAATGACCCCATCTCTCTGAGAACTGCAGCTTCACTCTGGCAGAGGTTCTGAGCCAAAAGCCCTGACACTGGGAGCTCTAGGACAGTAAGGAGTTCCAGAATCTTGGGTCACCCAGCCTCTCCTTCCTCAGTATTCAGTGGACAAGATAATCCTTGGAAGTATCCCAAATGAGTTCTCCTCGCTGAGGTTAGGTCTCATGTTAGAGGTGATCACGAATAAGATTTTAGCCAAATGGAGTTCCGTTGATGGTTCTGCACATCTGGAAATGAAACCAGAGCGAATCTGTCAGCAGGATAACTCTAAAGGGCAGCTGACTTCTCTTTGCTTGTCTATGCTCTTGGGGGAGGAAATTACTACGATGCATCTTTGAGGTAAGGAAATAGGAAAGCTGAAAAGGAGGAAAGAAGACTTCAAGTGGCATTTTTTCTTTTGATATATCAAGATGGTGTATGGTAATCATGTCCTCTTTTCAATGTGGGAAAACAGTGCTCCCCAACTATTCCTGAACAGCACTAATTCAAAAGTTTTACTAACGGTTGTTAAATGCCAATTTTCACACAGTAAAACTTTTCTGTTCTGTATTCTAAATTCTTGCTGAAAACTACATGAGTCCATTGAATGATGCACTTGTTCAGAAAGAGATACATGTGACTGTCCAAACGTCTGGGCCAGCTTTAGAGGGCGCCAAGCAAGATCCACTTCAACAGATCATAATTTATACTGGCAGCTGGACAAACAAAAGCAGAGTGACGCATGAACCAGCTTAAGAAAATTGCCAATCCTCCACCAACTGCTTGTTATATTACTCTTAAACGTTTCTAAATAGGTCAGTTAGAATAACATCATGTGGGCCATAGTAAGTCAGAAGAAAATAAATGTCACTTCGAGCAAGTTGAATTCTATCTCTAAATGCCTTCTCTTTGGTCCTTTTATTTAACCATCATCTGGCAAAGGGTAAGAAAATAAAACTGTCATGGCTTTGTAGTGGTCAGTACTTCCAGTGATTCACATTTCAATGTGGCCCAGTGACAGCTGTGGGTCTTTTCCAGGTGGTTTTTGGCATTACCTACATGGCTGGTCACACAATTTTTTTTGCCTTGGAGACTGGAAGAATAATAACAATGACCCCATCTCTCTGAGAACTGCAGCCTCACTCTGGCAGAGGTTCTGAGCCAAAAGCCCTGACACTGGGAGCTCTAGGACAGTAAGGAGTTCCAGAATCTTGGGTCACCCAGCCTCCTTCCTCAGTATTCAGTGGACAAGATAATCCTTGGAAGTATCCCAAATGAGTTCTCCTCGCTGAGGTTAGGTCTCATGTTAGAGGTGATCACGAATAAGATTTTAGCCAAATGGAGTTCCGTTGATGGTTCTGCACATCTGGAAATGAAACCAGAGCGAATCTGTCAGCAGGATAACTCTAAAGGGCAGCTGACTTCTCTTTGCTTGTCTATGCTCTTGGGGGAGGAAATTACTACGATGCATCTTTGAGGTAAGGAAATAGGAAAGCTGAAAAGGAGGAAAGAAGACTTCAAGTGGCATTTTTTCTTTTGATATATCAAGATGGTGTATGGTAATCATGTCCTCTTTTCAATGTGGGAAAACAGTGCTCCCCAACTATTCCTGAACAGCACTAATTCAAAAGTTTTACTAACGGTTGTTAAATGCCAATTTTCACACAGTAAAACTTTTCTGTTCTGTATTCTAAATTCTTGCTGAAAACTCATATGTAAGCAAGAGATAATGTAGATCTACAGAATTATTTTAAAACTATGGTATGGGCCCACCATTGCCTTACCTGTAGTAAAGCAAGAAATATTAATAGTGCAATAGACTAGAAATAATTAGTCCTTCACAGAGCCTTTTCTGTCAAGCTAAGCTTATTGGTGTGACTTCAGTAGAAAAGTTTCTTTATTATATTTTGAACTAAAATTCTTATTGCATATTGAGAATGTGATACCTTTGAAAAGTGCTATTTAAACAGAAAATTGGAAACCTTCAGCAAATATTAACAGTCTTCTATAAATCAGAAATAAGTACTGACCACTGGAGGTACTCTCTTGGATATATCAGGTCTATTCCTTTAAACCACTTATACTCCAGTAAAACAAAATACTATCAACACTGTAGTCAAGAGTCAAGCAGAGATCAGTGTATGAAATAGCAAAAGCACTAACATAATGTTACCAAAAATATGAAAGATAATTTTTGACTAACCCAGTAGGGATAGTTTGTAGGACAGAAGAATTTGATCTGAATCTTTAAAGTATGATTTCAACAAGTAGGGACTATGGGCCAATGGAAAAATACAGTCAGGAGGCTTTAAAGAAGTTGCAGTGTTCTGGGCATAGAAAGCAGAATTGTGTGAATAGAATGTAAGGTGTATATAGGATAAGGTGGGAATTTGAGATTGGAAAGTTATACCAGATCCAAATCACATAGGACCCTCCTGTTACACTAAGACATTTGAATTTTATTCTCTATTAGATGAGGAGTCATTGATGGTTGTGAATGAATAGATGGCATGATGACAATCATGTTTAAAGAAGGTAACTCATGTGACAACATGAACAACAGACAGAGAGAAAATCAGGCAAGAAGGCATTTTATTTATTCATTTTGAGGCGGGGGGGGCGGTGGTTGGGGAGGGAGGGGAGCAGGCGGGCCACTTCTATTGGTCTTTTGTTTATCTATTTTCATCCATCTTTATTCTTTGGCCCGTGTGGGCCTCCCATCGCAGTGGCCTCTGTTGTCACAGAGCACCGGCTCTGGGCGCATGCGCTCCAGAACTCCGGCTCAGTAGTTGGACACATCGGTCCAGCCGCTCCGTGGCACGTGGGATCTTCCCAGGCCAGGGATCGAATCAGCTTCCCTTGCACTGCAAGGCGGTGTCCTTACTCACTGGACCACCAGGGAAGCCCAAGAAGGCATTTTAAAGGATTATTGTAATAGTCTGAGTGACAGGTCATGAGAAATTAAACCAAGAAAGAGAATATGCTGTATAGTGGGGAAAATGCCAAAAAACTTGGTTGACACTAGAGATAATATAACAAAAAGTTATCAGAATGAGGCAAATGAAGATGGGGCAAGAGTTCAAGGAATAGCTGAGTGAGAAGACAGTGCTTGTTAGATAAGGTGCAGGAGAAGCCAGCTGGGGCAGGGGCATCAGAATTTGGCTTTGATCCTGTTGTGTAAGATTTAAAAAAAGGACAGTTGTACTTAGAAATTAGTGGATAAAACCAGATTGCAGTACATACAAGAAGTGAAGAGTAATAGTCAAGGCAGCAGACATGGCTTCTTTTGAGAGATATACAACTAACTGCTCTGGTAATGCATTCTTGGACCTGCTTGTCAAAAACTATTTTTTGCACTTTTTATGATAGCCAAGACATGGAAGCTGTCTAAATGTCCATTGACAGATGAATGGATAAAGAAGATGTGGTACCTATATACAATGGAGTATTACTCAGCCATTAAAAAGAATGAAATAATGCCATCTGCAGCAGCATGAGTGGAACCAGAGAGTGTCATACTGAGTGAAGTGAGTCAGAGTTGGAGAAATATCATATGGCATCCCTGATATGTGGAATCTAAAAAGAAATGATACAGTGAACTTACTTGTAGGACAGAAAATGACTCATGGACTTAGAGAATGAACTTTGGTTGTCAGGGGAGGAGAAAGGTAGGAACTTTGGGAAGATCACGTTACACTATTATGTTTAAAATTGGTAACTGATGGAGATCTACTGGAACTCTGCTGGATGGAAGGAACCTGGGGGAGTTGGATACTTATAGATGTATTGCTGGGGCCCTTCACTGTTCACCTGAAACTACTATAATGTTATTAATTGGCTGTACCAAATACAAAAGAAAAAGTTTAAAATTGGAGGGAAAAGAACAAGAATATATCTATAGATATTTATATACATATATTGCTATTGATATTCTTTTATCTTAAAAATATTTTGAGTTGGATTTATAGAAAATAAGCTCAATAAAGTATTAGAAAAAAGCATGAGGCTAGCTAAAAGGAAGATAACAGACAAAATTAGTCCATACAGTAATGAGCTTAGGAAGACAGTGACAGGTCATGAGAAATTAAACCAAGAAAGAGAATATGCTGTATAGTGGGGAAAATGCCAAAAAACTTGGTTGACACTAGAGATAATATAACAAAAAGTTATCAGAATGAGGCAAATGAAGATGGGGCAAGAGTTCAAGGAATAGCTGAGTGAGAAGACAGTGCTTGTTAGATAAGGTGCAGGAGAAGCCAGCTGGGGCAGGGGCATCAGAATTTGGCTTTGATCCTGTTGTGTAAGATTTAAAAAAAGGACAGTTGTACTTAGAAATTAGTGGATAAAACCAGATTGCAGTACATACAAGAAGTGAAGAGTAATAGTCAAGGCAGCAGACATGGCTTCTTTTGAGAGATATACAACTAACTGCTCTGGTAATGCATTCTTGGACCTGCTTGTCAAAAACTATTTTTTGCACTTTTTATGATAGCCAAGACATGGAAGCTGTCTAAATGTCCATTGACAGATGAATGGATAAAGAAGATGTGGTACCTATATACAATGGAGTATTACTCAGCCATTAAAAAGAATGAAATAATGCCATCTGCAGCAGCATGAGTGGAACCAGAGAGTGTCATACTGAGTGAAGTGAGTCAGAGTTGGAGAAATATCATATGGCATCCCTGATATGTGGAATCTAAAAAGAAATGATACAGTGAACTTACTTGTAGGACAGAAAATGACTCATGGACTTAGAGAATGAACTTTGGTTGTCAGGGGAGGAGAAAGGTAGGAACTTTGGGAAGATCACGTTACACTATTATGTTTAAAATTGGTAACTGATGGAGATCTACTGGAACTCTGCTGGATGGAAGGAACCTGGGGGAGTTGGATACTTATAGATGTATTGCTGGGGCCCTTCACTGTTCACCTGAAACTACTATAATGTTATTAATTGGCTGTACCAAATACAAAAGAAAAAGTTTAAAATTGGAGGGAAAAGAACAAGAATATATCTATAGATATTTATATACATATATTGCTATTGATATTCTTTTATCTTAAAAATATTTTGAGTTGGATTTATAGAAAATAAGCTCAATAAAGTATTAGAAAAAAGCATGAGGCTAGCTAAAAGGAAGATAACAGACAAAATTAGTCCATACAGTAATGAGCTTAGGAAGACAGTGACATTGAAACTATAGCTGCTTAGCTAATGCTCCTGAGTTTGCTTACCTGAAGTTAAGAATGGAAAAGAATTGTGCTTTCAGAGAAAGTGAAATGAAACCTACTTTGCATTCGCCTTAAACATTTACATGTGAAAACTGGAAATTACCTTAGAAATTACTTCATCTCATTTTACTTGGGAAACCTAAGGCAAACAAACATCTCTACCCAATTCAATGTAAATTTCTCTCCATAATATAAAAGAACTGGATGTAATGCATGCTCACTAACTGGGGAAAAAAAAACCCAATGACACACTGGCTTCTGCAGATGTGTTCCATTTTTATCTATATTTGGGATATTAGGGACAAGAAGACAATCAGACTTGTGCTATATCTTAAAGGGACAGAAGAAGACTAAAGACACCACCTCCAGTTAAACAATCCAAAGAAGCAGCAGCCTCCGACAAAACAGGGTAACCTAAGAAAATGGGAAATCAAGATACTGAAAGGAGACCACAGTAATTTGGATGACCAGAATTTGTTTGATGATATATGGCGCTGAAGTTTAGTCTGGGAAATTTTAGGAAGGATCTTAAGTTACATACTGTTTAGATTACTAAATTAGGGAAGATTTAGTAATAGGTTGAGGAGACATTCCATACAGAAAAGAAGGAATGTCTATGACCCCGGGGGATAGAAAAGAAATGGTGAATGGTGGTCAATAAATTGCTAATCTTGGTTCTAGTTTAGAGTGTGGAATGGGATGTTATTAGATGAAAAGAAGTGTTTACTGTAGAGTCCACATGAATTGAGCATATTATTGGGTTAAAATTGGTTATGAAAGTTGTTCATAAATTTTCAGCAGAATCATGCTTTTTAAAATCATTTAAGGGGAAACCTGAAACTACTATAATGTTATTAATTGGCTGTACCAAATACAAAAGAAAAAGTTTAAAATTGGAGGGAAAAGAACAAGAATATATCTATAGATATTTATATACATATATTGCTATTGATATTCTTTTATCTTAAAAATATTTTGAGTTGGATTTATAGAAAATAAGCTCAATAAAGTATTAGAAAAAAGCATGAGGCTAGCTAAAAGGAAGATAACAGACAAAATTAGTCCATACAGTAATGAGCTTAGGAAGACAGTGACATTGAAACTATAGCTGCTTAGCTAATGCTCCTGAGTTTGCTTACCTGAAGTTAAGAATGGAAAAGAATTGTGCTTTCAGAGAAAGTGAAATGAAACCTACTTTGCATTCGCCTTAAACATTTACATGTGAAAACTGGAAATTACCTTAGAAATTACTTCATCTCATTTTACTTGGGAAACCTAAGGCAAACAAACATCTCTACCCAATTCAATGAAAATTTTCTCTCCATAATATAAAAGAACTGGATGTAATGCATGCTCACTAACTGGGGAAAAAAAACCCAATGACACACTGGCTTCTGCAGATGTGTTCCATTTTTATCTATATTTGGGATATTAGGGACAAGAAGACAATCAGACTTGTGCTATATCTTAAAGGGACAGAAGAAGACTAAAGACACCACCTCCAGTTAAACAATCCAAAGAAGCAGCAGCCTCCGACAAAACAGGGTAACCTAAGAAAATGGGAAATCAAGATACTGAAAGGAGACCACAGTAATTTGGATGACCAGAATTTGTTTGATGATATATGGCGCTGAAGTTTAGTCTGGGAAATTTTAGGAAGGATCTTAAGTTACATACTGTTTAGATTACTAAATTAGGGAAGATTTAGTAATAGGTTGAGGAGACATTCCATACAGAAAAGAAGGAATGTCTATGACCCCGGGGGATAGAAAAGAAATGGTGAATGGTGGTCAATAAATTGCTAATCTTGGTTCTAGTTTAGAGTGTGGAATGGGATGTTATTAGATGAAAAGAAGTGTTTACTGTAGAGTCCACATATAGAAAGTTGCCAAGCATATTATTGGGTTAAAATTGGTTATGAAAGTTGTTCATAAATTTTCAGCAGAATCATGCTTTTTAATATAAAATCATGGTGAAGGGGGAAATCTGCCGAGGGTGGAAGGTTGAAAAGAAAATCATTACAGGACAAAGGAAATGACCTATAGAAAGGAAAGAAAGGTAGCTCACTCTTAAGAGTTTTTCAATAAGTAATTAGAATAAATCAATTAGTAACTTATTGAAAGCTAGTAATAAAAATGTATTTGATATAAAAGAAATCTTTGTCTTCCTCCAACATCACTGCCATGTTCTGACCTTCTGTCAATTCACCCTCATATACTGAGAAATTGGTACCTGGTTTATCATCTTTCATTTCATTCGAATTTCTGATATATGTCCTACAGGAGTCTATCATCTTCATAGAAAATCCTTCCCAGTATCTTTGTTTTCTAAAGTGTCTTTACAGATCCAGTGTCTTTACTCTGTGATGTTAGTATCTTTCACCCTCTCTCCACATTCCACCACCTCCCATTCCCAGAGTCACATTTTGGGTCTTGTCATCAAGAGGAATTGTTGCATGTCAAAAATCATAATCCCTAAATCGCATTTTGTGACAACTATCCATGTAGTAAAAACCTCAAAATGTATGAAATAGAAGTGTTGCTGGGAACACAAAGCTGGAATAATCCTGGATGCGCTGTGAATAACGTGATGTGCAGACTTAGAAACATAACAGCCTCAACTTTTCAGTAACTTAAAATTGTCATGATTTTGTTTGCTACTGATGCTGGGAAAGATTGAAGGCAAAAGGAGAAGGGGGCATCAGAGAATGAGATGATTAGATAGTATCACCAACTGAAAGGACATGAATTTCAGCAAACTCCAGGAGAGAATGGAGGACAGAGTACCCTGATGTGCTACAGTCCGTGAGGTTGCAAAGAGTTAGACATGACTTAGCAACTGAACAGCAACAACAAATATTTTTTATGTTTTTGTTATGGTACTGATGAAGCTACATTTTTAAAAATCGAAATATTGTTTACTTATAATATTATAGTAGTTTCGGGTGTAAAGCATAGTAATTCTATATTTTATAGACTATACTTCATAAAAAGTCATTACAAACTTTTGACTGTATTCCCTGTACTGTACATTATATCTTTGTAACTGATTTTATACCTAGTAGTTCGAACCCTCGATCCCTTCACTTGCTTTGCCTCTTCCCTATTACCCCCTGCTCTCCCCTCTGGTAACCACAAGCTTGTTCTCTATATGTGTAAGTCTGTTTCTATTTTGCTATAATTGTTTACTTTTTTCATGTTATATTTCACATATAAGTTAAAACATAGTATTTGTGTTTCTTTTTTTTTTTTTAAAGATTTATTTATTTATTTTGGGCGGGGGTCGGGTTGGGGAGGGAGGGGAGCCGGCGGGCCACTTCTATTGGTCTTCCATTTCTCTATTTTCATCTGTCTTTGTTCTTTGGCTCCTGCGGGCCTCCCATCGCGGTGGCGTCTGTCATTGCAGAGCTCCGGCTCTGGGTGCATGTGCTCCAGAGCTCCGGCTCGGTGATTGGACACATCAGTCCAGCCACTCCGCGGCACGTGGGATCTTCCCAGGCCAGGGATCGAACCAGCGCCCCTTGCACTGCAAGGCGGTGTCCTTACCCACTGGACCACCAGGGGAAGCCCAGTATTTGTGTTTCTATGTCTGATCTATTTCACTAAGCACTATATCCTCCAGGTTCATCCATGTTGTTCAAATGGCAAAATTTCATTCTTTTTTAGACCTGAGTAATATTCATTGTAAGTATATATCACATCTTCTCTACCCATTCATTTGTTGATAGACACTTAGGCTGTTCCCATATCTTGGCTATTGCAAATAATGCTGCTATGAACATTGGGGTACATGTATCTTTCCAAATTAGTACTTTAATTTCCTTTGGATAAATACCCAGCAGTGTATGGTAATTCTATTTCTGATTTTTTGAGAAACTTCCATACAGCTTTCCATAGTGGTTGCACCAATTCAGATTCCGACCAACAGTGAAGGTTCCCTTTTTGCCACATTCTCACCAATATTTGTTATTTCTTGTCATTTTGAAGATAGTCACTCTCACAGATATGAGGTAATATCACATTGTGGTTTTGATTTGCGTCGAGCATGAACCTAGATTTTTATTCCTAATTCTGGGAAACATTTTTGGACTAACATCATCTTACTGATTATCTAGAGAAGGGGACCAACTTGGCTAAAATGTAATCTGAAAGAGCCATGACCTTAAAGAGCCACAAGGATAAATATAAAAGGAACCACACACAGTCATAATATAAACTGATGAAAACAAAGATAAGGAGAAAAATCTTAAAATCAGCCACACAGAGAGAGAGAGGAAAAATGACAGTACTTAAAGGGAAAATGACAACCTTATCAGGTCAAAAGACAAGCAAATGATGTCTTTAAAGTTTTGGGAGAAAACATATCAACCTAGGATTCTACATTTAATAAAATCATCCTTCTAATATAAATAGGAAAACATTTTGAAATCAAAGAAATGAGAAAACACACTAGTAGACCTATACTATAAGCAATACTGAAAGAAATTATTCAATGTAAAAGGAAATAATACCTGATGGAAGCTCAGATTCACAGGAAGGGATAAAAAGCAATGGAAACACAGCATTGTAACTATACTTCTGTAAGATATAAATAAAGAAAACCAATGGAAGTATTCAATATGGTTCCTAAAGTCTAAGAACTTGTGCTATGGAATGGTAGAAAAATCAACACGTTAAAGTAATTTTCCTTGGAGTTAGTAGAGTTGGGAAGATTTCTCTTTTGTATAGATTATGTAACTAGCAAAATTTACATGCAGATATTTCAGAAAAATAAATATTAAATTTGAAAGAGATTGAAAGTCTATGGGAATTTCTTTCTATACAGATTGAGACAAATCCAATCAAAATGATTCAGAAGCTCCAGAACATCAGGCTATAGAGGATCTGACTGTTGCCCACTTGATTTTTATATAGATAATATTAAAAGCTTTTAGAATCCTGGTAACCACAGGAAATAGTTTATACATTATGCATTTGTCAAAGGCCGCAAACTATTTTATTTTGTGGTTTGGGGGCCATAAGATTAACCTAAGTGACTGTCAACAGTCTGTAGAAAAAGCCTAGTTTCATAGCCTGACTGTTGCCACATTCTCACCAATATTTGTTATTTCTTGTCATTTTGAAGATAGTCACTCTCACAGATATGAGGTAATATCACATTGTGGTTTTGATTTGCGTCGAGCATGAACCTAGATTTTTATTCCTAATTCTGGGAAACATTTTTGGACTAACATCATCTTACTGATTATCTAGAGAAGGGGACCAACTTGGCTAAAATGTAATCTGAAAGAGCCATGACCTTAAAGAGCCACAAGGATAAATATAAAAGGAACCACACACAGTCATAATATAAACTGATGAAAACAAAGATAAGGAGAAAAATCTTAAAATCAGCCACACAGAGAGAGAGGAAAAATGACAGTACTTAAAGGGAAAATGACAACCTTATCAGGTCAAAAGACAAGCAAATGATGTCTTTAAAGTTTTGGGAGAAAACATATCAACCTAGGATTCTACATTTAATAAAATCATCCTTCTAATATAAATAGGAAAACATTTTGAAATCAAAGAAATGAGAAAACACACTAGTAGACCTATACTATAAGCAATACTGAAAGAAATTATTCAATGTAAAAGGAAATAATACCTGATGGAAGCTCAGATTCACAGGAAGGGATAAAAAGCAATGGAAACACAGCATTGTAACTATACTTCTGTAAGATATAAATAAAGAAAACCAATGGAAGTATTCAATATGGTTCCTAAAGTCTAAGAACTTGTGCTATGGAATGGTAGAAAAATCAACACGTTAAAGTAATTTTCCTTGGAGTTAGTAGAGTTGGGAAGATTTCTCTTTTGTATAGATTATGTAACTAGCAAAATTTACATGCAGATATTTCAGAAAAATAAATATTAAATTTGAAAGAGATTGAAAGTCTATGGGAATTTCTTTCTATACAGATTGAGACAAATCCAATCAAAATGATTCAGAAGCTCCAGAACATCAGGCTATAGAGGATCTGACTGTTGCCCACTTGATTTTTATATAGATAATATTAAAAGCTTTTAGAATCCTGGTAACCACAGGAAATAGTTTATACATTATGCATTTGTCAAAGGCCGCAAACTATTTTATTTTGTGGTTTGGGGGCCATAAGATTAACCTAAGTGACTGTCAACAGTCTGTAGAAAAAGCCTAGTTTCTAGTACAGAAACAAAAGCAACTATGTATATTTTGAAATGAGTGCAAAGATGCTAGAAAATGTTACAACGTCCTTTAAGGAAGCCAACTTGAAGAATTCTTGATACTTAGAGCAAGTGATATTTGATAGACATTAATCTCTACTAAATCCTAAGCCTAGTTTATCCTATACATTGACTAGTACAGAGTGCCTGTGTATTTGAACAATTCACGCACACATGGCATATAAGTCTGTACTATTTACTAATATAAGTAAACTAAATTATATTTGCAGGTACTTCATTTGCGGGTGGAAATGAGAACATCTGCTCACTGAATAATCTACCTACTGAATCACAGAATATCATCTTGAGACATTTTAAAGGGTGTCTAATGAAATAACTCTCTTAACTAGAGAATTAATAATAATATAGATAACCAAAATATTAATTACTATTTAAAAAACTAACACCCTAAAAAAGATAAAAATAAGGAAACCATGGCAAGTGTACTTTTAACCGAGAAAAGAAGGGTTAGGTTTGAATTTGACTTAGATGATTTAACAGAAAAGTCATTGCTGGGGGGCAAAGTCACATACTGGATTTTAGCGAGCCTACTGGGCCAGGTGGTTTCCATGGTGCACTAACTGCCAGAAAAACCCCAGCTCACTTGCTCAGTATCTCTTTCAATTTAAGTGAAAATTCTGTAGCCCACTCCCACTAGTCTAATCCATTAGTGGAATTAAAAATCAACACGTTAAAGTAATTTTCCTTGGAGTTAGTAGAGTTGGGAAGATTTCTCTTTTGTATAGATTATGTAACTAGCAAAATTTACATGCAGATATTTCAGAAAAATAAATATTAAATTTGAAAGAGATTGAAAGTCTATGGGAATTTCTTTCTATACAGATTGAGACAAATCCAATCAAAATGATTCAGAAGCTCCAGAACATCAGGCTATAGAGGATCTGACTGTTGCCCACTTGATTTTTATATAGATAATATTAAAAGCTTTTAGAATCCTGGTAACCACAGGAAATAGTTTATACATTATGCATTTGTCAAAGGCCGCAAACTATTTTATTTTGTGGTTTGGGGGCCATAAGATTAACCTAAGTGACTGTCAACAGTCTGTAGAAAAAGCCTAGTTTCTAGTACAGAAACAAAAGCAACTATGTATATTTTGAAATGAGTGCAAAAGATGCTAGAAAATGTTACAACGTCCTTTAAGGAAGCCAACTTGAAGAATTCTTGATACTTAGAGCAAGTGATATTTGATAGACATTAATCTCTACTAAATCCTAAGCCTAGTTTATCCTATACATTGACTAGTACAGAGTGCCTGTGTATTTGAACAATTCACGCACACATGGCATATAAGTCTGTACTATTTACTAATATAAGTAAACTAAATTATATTTGCAGGTACTTCATTTGCGGGTGGAAATGAGAACATCTGCTCACTGAATAATCTACCTACTGAATCACAGAATATCATCTTGAGACATTTTAAAGGGTGTCTAATGAAATAACTCTCTTAACTAGAGAATTAATAATAATATAGATAACCAAAATATTAATTACTATTTAAAAAACTAACACCCTAAAAAAGATAAAAATAAGGAAACCATGGCAAGTGTACTTTTAACCGAGAAAAGAAGGGTTAGGTTTGAATTTGACTTAGATGATTTAACAGAAAAGTCATTGCTGGGGGGCAAAGTCACATACTGGATTTTAGCGAGCCTACTGGGCCAGGTGGTTTCCATGGTGCACTAACTGCCAGAAAAACCCCAGCTCACTTGCTCAGTATCTCTTTCAATTTAAGTGAAAATTCTGTAGCCCACTCCCACTAGTCTAATCCATTAGTGGGAGTTCATGATCATCTTTGTCTGCATTGCTTATACTTTTGATTCATTTCATAATCTGATCATTTAGAACTATTTTAGAAAAGGAAATATAGGATAACACTTCAGATGTGTCCCACTGGTTAAGGACATGTCTATTATGTACCACTCTAGTTCTTCTTGGCAATTAGGAGGGAAAGCAGAATATATGCAGGTGTGTACTTGTTTTTCCCAATTTCCTTTTCTTCTTCTCTTGGTAACTAAATACCAGATGTGGATATTTAGTCTTGCCCTCCCTCAAGGAGGGAAATTATCTCATGCCTTCCTTGACTCACGAGCTATAGATAGATACTGTAGATCATTTCTCCTTCAAGTAATATATTTTGGGAGCAGAATACTAAAAGCCTTAAAATAACACAAGTAGGACAGTCCAAAATTCTGAAATTATCCTTCAAAAAGTCTGTGGTATATTATACTGCAAATGGAGAGTGAGCATATTTACCAGTTAAGACACATATTAAATGTTTACCTCTACTATTAAGTGTAATACATAGACATTGTATGGAAGAGGAGAAAAGAAGCTAGCAAACATGAAATAATAATGTAGTAATATTTGGAGATACATGACCAAGGGCTAAGTGAGCCAGGACATAAATGCAGTGAAAATTCAGACATGGCTGAAAATCTAAGTACTCAACATTTTCTTTGAGGAAGAGAGAGATGGACTATAATTAAAGGTGAAATTTAAAAGTGGATATAGTTTGAGTTGGGATTAAAGAAGCAGAGCATGGCCCAAAAATGGCTGGAACAATGACGTGGAAGAAGAATTACCCAGTGCAGCTAGAGATAGAAACTGGGAGAAAAGTTGTAACGGCTCTATTAAAAAAGTTTAAGTGTGGAAAGAAGAAAGGATAACCAAGGTCTTGTTTTAGACAGACTCAAAAAATGTAATGAAAAGATTAGACATGCTATGATGGGCCAGTATGAACCTTTAGTATTCCCTGGAACCAAAAGAGAATTTGTGTTCTAAGAGGTCCGTACTGAGAAACCTATAGGTTGGAAGTGAAAAGAACTAATGACACGAGGGAGAAATTGGAATTGGGTTCCACTGCAATAATCCAGATACAGAATTACAAAACCATAACCTAACATGATGGGAGAGGGAATAAGTGAATGAACACAATAGACATTAAAAAAGTAAAATGGCTTCCCTGGTGGTCCAGTGGGTAAAGAGTCTGCCTTTCAGTGCAGGGGACATGTCTATTATGTACCACTCTAGTTCTTCTTGGCAATTAGGAGGGAAAGCAGAATATATGCAGGTGTGTACTTGTTTTTCCCAATTTCCTTTTCTTCTTCTCTTGGTAACTAAATACCAGATGTGGATATTTAGTCTTGCCCTCCCTCAAGGAGGGAAATTATCTCATGCCTTCCTTGACTCACGAGCTATAGATAGATACTGTAGATCATTTCTCCTTCAAGTAATATATTTTGGGAGCAGAATACTAAAAGCCTTAAAATAACACAAGTAGGACAGTCCAAAATTCTGAAATTATCCTTCAAAAAGTCTGTGGTATATTATACTGCAAATGGAGAGTGAGCATATTTACCAGTTAAGACACATATTAAATGTTTACCTCTACTATTAAGTGTAATACATAGACATTGTATGGAAGAGGAGAAAAGAAGCTAGCAAACATGAAATAATAATGTAGTAATATTTGGAGATACATGACCAAGGGCTAAGTGAGCCAGGACATAAATGCAGTGAAAATTCAGACATGGCTGAAAATCTAAGTACTCAACATTTTCTTTGAGGAAGAGAGAGATGGACTATAATTAAAGGTGAAATTTAAAAGTGGATATAGTTTGAGTTGGGATTAAAGAAGCAGAGCATGGCCCAAAAATGGCTGGAACAATGACGTGGAAGAAGAATTACCCAGTGCAGCTAGAGATAGAAACTGGGAGAAAAGTTGTAACGGCTCTATTAAAAAAGTTTAAGTGTGGAAAGAAGAAAGGATAACCAAGGTCTTGTTTTAGACAGACTCAAAAAATGTAATGAAAAGATTAGACATGCTATGATGGGCCAGTATGAACCTTTAGTATTCCCTGGAACCAAAAGAGAATTTGTGTTCTAAGAGGTCCGTACTGAGAAACCTATAGGTTGGAAGTGAAAAGAACTAATGACACGAGGGAGAAATTGGAATTGGGTTCCACTGCAATAATCCAGATACAGAATTACAAAACCATAACCTAACATGATGGGAGAGGGAATAAGTGAATGAACACAATAGACATTAAAAAAGTAAAATGGCTTCCCTGGTGGTCCAGTGGGTAAAGAGTCTGCCTTTCAGTGCAGGGGGAACTGGTTTGATCCCTGGCCCAGGAAGATTCTACTGGACTGGTGTGTCCAATTACAAGCCAGAACTCTGGAGCACAGGAGCCCAGAGCTGGTGCTCTCCAGCGAGAGAGGCCACTGCAATAGGAGGCCCACACAGGCCAAAGAATAAGGATGGATGAAAACCAAACATAAAAAAATCTATAAAAGTGGCCAAAATTTTAAAAAATTAAACTTAATAAAATTTAAAGTTTGCTGAGATAATAAGATTACTAATATGTAATGTCAGAGGAGTTTGTAAAGCCACCAAGATAAAAAGTTAATAGTGACACAGACAAAGACACTGACAGGAATGGAAAGTGATCTCAACATTTAAATTTTTAAATTTAGATGTAAGGAATTTATGGTGAACAAAGAACACTCACATGGAGGTGTTTTATAGAAAGAGAAGGAAATAAGATTGACAATAGAGTAACAAGTCAGAGCTGCTGATATTGATTTGAGCATCATTTACCCGAAACTAATATTGGTAAGCAATTATCTTCCTGGTGACTCAGATGGTAAAGAATCTACCTGAAATGCAGGAGACCAGGGACATGGCAGAGCAACTAACAGTCTTTAATATTGGATTATACTCCTTTGCTCATGCCACATTTATCCCTATAATGTGGTGAGATGGTTAATTTTATGTGTCAATCTGACTGGGCCATGTGGTACCCATTGGGATGTCTAGAAGCAGACATGGAAAATGGCTGGAACAATGACGTGGAAGAAGAATTACCCAGTGCAGCTAGAGATAGAAACTGGGAGAAATTGTAACGGCTCTATTAAAAAAGTTTAAGTGTGGAAAGAAGAAAGGATAACCAAGGTCTTGTTTTAGACAGACTCAAAAAATGTAATGAAAAGATTAGACATGCTATGATGGGCCAGTATGAACCTTTAGTATTCCCTGGAACCAAAAGAGAATTTGTGTTCTAAGAGGTCCGTACTGAGAAACCTATAGGTTGGAAGTGAAAAGAACTAATGACACGAGGGAGAAATTGGAATTGGGTTCCACTGCAATAATCCAGATACAGAATTACAAAACCATAACCTAACATGATGGGAGAGGGAATAAGTGAATGAACACAATAGACATTAAAAAAGTAAAATGGCTTCCCTGGTGGTCCAGTGGGTAAAGAGTCTGCCTTTCAGTGCAGGGGGAACTGGTTTGATCCCTGGCCCAGGAAGATTCTACTGGACTGGTGTGTCCAATTACAAGCCAGAACTCTGGAGCACAGGAGCCCAGAGCTGGTGCTCTCCAGCGAGAGAGGCCACTGCAATAGGAGGCCCACACAGGCCAAAGAATAAGGATGGATGAAAACCAAACATAAAAAAATCTATAAAAGTGGCCAAAATTTTAAAAAATTAAACTTAATAAAATTTAAAGTTTGCTGAGATAATAAGATTACTAATATGTAATGTCAGAGGAGTTTGTAAAGCCACCAAGATAAAAAGTTAATAGTGACACAGACAAAGACACTGACAGGAATGGAAAGTGATCTCAACATTTAAATTTTTAAATTTAGATGTAAGGAATTTATGGTGAACAAAGAACACTCACATGGAGGTGTTTTATAGAAAGAGAAGGAAATAAGATTGACAATAGAGTAACAAGTCAGAGCTGCTGATATTGATTTGAGCATCATTTACCCGAAACTAATATTGGTAAGCAATTATCTTCCCTGGTGACTCAGATGGTAAAGAATCTACCTGAAATGCAGGAGACCAGGGACATGGCAGAGCAACTAACAGTCTTTAATATTGGATTATACTCCTTTGCTCATGCCACATTTATCCCTATAATGTGGTGAGATGGTTAATTTTATGTGTCAATCTGACTGGGCCATGTGGTACCCAGACATTTGTGGGTATGTCTAACAGCTTCTCTGAATGAGATTAATACGGGAATTGGTAGTCTGAGTAAAACAGATTGCCCTTCCACATGTAGGGAAACTCAGCTGATCAGGTGTAGACCTGAACTGAACTGAAGAGACAGACCTTCCTACCTATAAAGGAAATTCTTCCTGCCTGATTGCTTTGAATTAGGATCACAGAGATTTCCTGCCTTTGGACTCATTGAAACACTGGCTCTTCTAGGTTCTGAGCCTGAGGGTATTCAGGGCATTCATACCAGACGTACACCATCAGTGTTCCTAGGTGTCCAGCTTGCTGACTGCAGATCTAGCGATTTGTTAGGCTTCATAATCATATGAGTGAATTCTTTGTAATAAATTAATCTCTCTCTACATATATATATATATATATATGCACATAGAGAAATAATAATGTATAGATTAGCATGTTACTTTTATGTAAAATATATACAGAGAGGAATGATATATATTTTCTATATATATGTACAGGAGAAGGAAGTGGCAACCCACTGCAGTATTCTTGCCTGGAGAATCCCATGGACAGAGGAGCCTAGCAAGCTACAGTGCATGGGGTCACAAAAGTCAGACAGGACTTGGCAACTACACTGCCACATACATATGTACACATATATTGTATACATATATATATATATATATATATATATATTACTTATTTGGGTAAGATGCTTTATTTTTTCTATTGGACTGTAAAACTGAAAAAATCACTTATTCTTTATCTTGTTGTCTCTGACATTGCTTAGCATAGTAGTAGTAACAAATGGTGAAGTCAGTTTTGGAAACTAAGTTAACCAGTGAAGACCCAAAGTTAAGTGATCCCTAAGGAATGGATATAATATAAATAAAAATAAATGAACATATGCCATAAAAGTCAGTACAATACAGAAAGTTCTGTGTATTTATTTTTGAAAAATTAGAAGAAACAAGATTAACAAGAATAGAAGGGCAGAGAATAGTGAGGCTTGTTGATTATTCAATACCTTACAAATGCTCATTTCTTTTAGTATACAGGAATATTATAGTTTTTGAAACAAAGAAGGGGACTTAGGGAAATGTGTGAAGAGGAAATCTTAAATATTTGGGTTCACATTAGAGTCATTAGCATTTTCCCATTTGAGTTTTATTCAAGCCTGTATCTAAGATCTTCTTTTAAAATGGGCATTACTGATTTTAGGGCCGGGAACTTACTACTAAAAGAGACGGGTGTGAAAAACCAGTCTCTAGAAAAGGATTTTAAGCTCCTAGATTGAATTTGACATATCTGTGGTTTTCTGTGTGTCTATTAAATCCTCAGCCATTATTTTTCCAGAAGAAGAAGTGTCAAGCGTCTCTGTTAATCACTCTCCAAATGCATATCTATTCCCACACAGTGCATTATTAAATGGAAATGAGAGGTGGAGCTAAGATGGCAGCGTAGAAGGACGTGCGCACATCTCTCCTGCAAAATCGACAGGAGGTTAGTTAGATCTGATCACGGAGAGGATACCCCACATGCAAGAACAAAGGAGAAGCCGCAACAAGAAGGTAGGAAGGGCACAATCACACTTTTAAAAGTCAAACCTCACACCGGTCAGAGAGGTTGGGCGGGCCAAAGGCGCAAGCTTGTTGCAGATCAAGTCTCGGGAAAGGAGCGGTGACACCCACAAGGGACTGGGCCAGACCTGCTTTGGAGGGTCCAAGTGCCCCCTTGAGCTAGAAGTGCCCTTGAGCAGTCCTTGGAAGGACAGCACTCAGTTTCCTTTGAAAGAGGTTACCATTAACCCGATCACAGAGCCCCGGAGGAGGACTGGAAAGTCTGTGCTCACTGTGATCCGGGAGAGCGGAATAGCGATCCTGCATGAGACTGAGCCAGACTCACCTCTGAGTAACCTGATGTCTCCCGCCGTGGCTGGGGTCGACGGTGGCCTTCAGCAGGGTCGGGGTCACTGTGGAAGTGCTCCCCATAGAGCGTGTGGGAATAAATCCTTTGTGAGACAGACGCCATTTTCCCTACTGTAGTTTGGCTGCTGGTCAAACTGCAGGGCTGCTGGTCAAGCTACAGGGAGGGAACTTAGCTCCACCCAGCAAGAAAAGGGATTTGGACTAAGAAACTCCCAGGGCCAACCTGGGCGGGTGTTCTAGTTCTGGAATAGGCCAAAATAAATAAGCAGTCAAAGAGGTGTTCAGATCCAACCACTGCCAGAGGCAAGAAAAAGCCTGATAATTCCTGAATAGTCAGCAAGAGACAGAAGAACATAAACACTATTTTCACATTTTGTCTGAAGCTGGAGTAACTGCTGGATTTTTAGAATCTCATATTATTCCTTATTCTTTTTTATTGCTATTTTTTTGGTTTTGTATTGCTTTGTTTCAATTGTTTTTTTCCCTTTTTTCCAAACCCACTCAGTGCACCCCCCGTTTTTTTGTTTGTTTGTTTATTTGGGTGTGTGAAAGAGGGTGTATTTATTTCCTCCATTGAATTCTATTGAAGCTATGAATCTTATGAGTAAGACTGAATAGATTTAAGATTACATAATTTTTATTTCTTCTTTTTCCTTTTAAACCACACATTTTAATTTGGTATAAACTTCTGGTTCTCCATTGGCCTTTAAGGTTCTGTGGGGGTTTTGTTTGTTTTTATTGTTTTTGCTTTGTATTTTGATATTTTCCTATATACTTATCTCTGTTTTAATTTTTAAAATTTTTCATTTGTAGTACTACTTCCTCTATAATTCTTTGCTTTCTCTGATGCTCCTTTCCTATAGCACTAAACTCTAATACATACAAATCTTTATCTCCCTATATTTAACTTTGCGGTATTAGTCTATATTTCTTTTCTATCCTCCCTTTCTCTTTTTCCCTTTTCCCAGCATATTTCTTGGTCTGTTCTGTCCTCATTGCCTTATCCCCAATGGGGACCCTACTCTAGCATTATTCTCCAATTGGTGCTCACCTTAGTTTGGTTATTAACTGGTGGATATCTCTCTTGGTTTTCTCTATTTGCTGTGCTAACATATTGTACTGTATTTTTGGTTGGAATGCTTGGGTTATGTTACAGCTGTATATGTTTGTGTGTATAATTCAATATGCTAGATAGTATTTGCATAATATTTTAATTGCCATTTGTCAAAGGTATACCTTCTGTTTCTCATTTGCATATATATGTTTTAATATCATTTAATGCCATAACAAACCGGCCATGAAATCTTCATTCCCTGTTCAGGCAACAAGCCCCGGGTCTTTAGGGAGGGAGCACTGACTCCAAAACTCTACAATACTAGAGAACACCTAACACTAGAGAGCACTATACAAGTGAGAATGCCAACAAAGGTAATCACTTGTACACAAGTCCTGACATCACCCAACCACCAGAATCACCCAGAATAAGAAGCCCCATCCAAACAACAAACACCAACAGACATAACTCAAAGTCTGGGAAAAGGAAATCCCAAACAGAGTCAGTTAAAAAATTAATAATAACCATGAAACGGCAGAGAAATACCACACAAGTGAAGGAACAATCTACAAACACACACGATCAAATCAATGAAGAGAATTTGGACAAACTTTCTGAAAGTGATTTCAGAAGAATGATAGTAAAGATGATCAAAGACACTGAAAACAGAATTTCAGAGAAATTGCAAGACACAACTAACGCACTGAATAAAGAAATACAAGAACTTACAAAAAAAGTAACAGAGACAAACAACTCAATTGCTGAACTGAATAACACTGTAGAAGGAATCAAGAGCAGAGTATCTGAGACAGAAGACTGGATAAGTGAGCTTTGGGAGAGAAAAATCTAGCAAAAAAACAAACAGAGACCTCTGGGATAATTTTTTAAATTTTTCATTTGTAGTACTACTTCCTCTATAATTCTTTGCTTTCTCTGATGCTCCTTTCCTATAGCACTAAACTCTAATACATACAAATCTTTATCTCCCTATATTTAATTTGCGGTATTAGTCTATATTTCTTTTCTATCCTCCCTTTCTCTTTTTCCCTTTTCCCAGCATATTTCTTGGTCTGTTCTGTCCTCATTGCCTTATCCCCAATGGGGACCCTACTCTAGCATTATTCTCCAATTGGTGCTCACCTTAGTTTGGTTATTAACTGGTGGATATCTCTCTTGGTTTTCTCTATTTGCTGTGCTAACATATTGTACTGTATTTTTGGTTGGAATGCTTGGGTTATGTTACAGCTGTATATGTTTGTGTGTATAATTCAATATGCTAGATAGTATTTGCATAATATTTTAATTGCCATTTGTCAAAGGTATACCTTCTGTTTCTCATTTGCATATATATGTTTTAATATCATTTAATGCCATAACAAACCGGCCATGAAATCTTCATTCCCTGTTCAGGCAACAAGCCCCGGGTCTTTAGGGAGGGAGCACTGACTCCAAAACTCTACAATACTAGAGAACACCTAACACTAGAGAGCACTATACAAGTGAGAATGCCAACAAAGGTAATCACTTGTACACAAGTCCTGACATCACCCAACCACCAGAATCACCCAGAATAAGAAGCCCCATCCAAACAACAAACACCAACAGACATAACTCAAAGTCTGGGAAAAGGAAATCCCAAACAGAGTCAGTTAAAAAATTAATAATAACCATGAAACGGCAGAGAAATTTACAAACACACACGATCAAATCAATGAAGAGAATTTGGACAAACTTTCTGAAAGTGATTTCAGAAGAATGATAGTAAAGATGATCAAAGACACTGAAAACAGAATTTCAGAGAAATTGCAAGACACAACTAACGCACTGAATAAAGAAATACAAGAACTTACAAAAAAAGTAACAGAGACAAACAACTCAATTGCTGAACTGAATAACACTGTAGAAGGAATCAAGAGCAGAGTATCTGAGACAGAAGACTGGATAAGTGAGCTGGAAGATAAAATGGTGGAAGTAACTGCTGAAAAACAGACTCTAGCTCAAAGAATGAAAGGAGCAGAGGATAGCTTCAGAGACCTCTGGGATAATATCAAACGCACCAATATTCAAATTATAAGGGTTCCAGAAGAAGAAGAAAATAAGAAAGGCTATGAGAAAATTTTTGAAGAGATTATAGTTGAAAATTTCCCCAACATGGGAAAAGAAATAGTCAATCAAGTCCAAGAAGCACAAAGAGTACCATACAGAATCAATCTGAGAAGAAACACACCAAGAAACATATCAATGAAGCTAAAACAAATTAAACACAAGGATAGAATTCTCAAAGCAACAAGGAAAAAGCAACTAGTGATACAAGGGAAAGCCCATACGTTTAACAGCTGCTCTTTCAACAGAAACTCTGCAGGCCAGAAGGGAATGGCAGGACACATTCAAACGGCTAAAAGGGAATAATCTGCAACCAAGAATTCTCTATCCTGCAAGGATCTCATTCAAAATTGATGGAGAAATCAAAAGCTTTACAGACAAGCAAAAATGAAAAGAAATTAGTAACACCAAACCAGCCTCACAACAAGTGTTAAAGGGACTTATATGGACAACAAATATAAAAGAAGGAGAAGATCCACAAAACAAACCCATCATAACATCTAAGAAGATGACAATAGGATCATTTGTATCAATAATTACTTTGAATGTCAATGGATTAAATGCCCCAACCAAAAGACACAGACTGGCTGAATGGATTCAAAAACACGACCCATACACATGCTGCCTCCAGGAAACTCACTTCAGACCTAGAGACACTCATAGACTGAAAGTGAGAGGCTAGAAAAAGATATTCCATGCAAATGGAAATCAAAAAAAAGCTGGAGTAGCAATCCTCATATCAGACAAAATAGACCTCAAAATAAAGAAGATTCTAAGAGACAAGGCAGGTCACTACATAATGATCAAGGGATCGATCCAAGAAGAAGACAGAACAATCATAAATATCTATGCACCCAATACAGGAGCACCCCAATACATAAGACAAACACTTTCAGACATAAAAGAAGATATCAACGCTAACACAATCATAGTAGGAGACTTTAACACTCCTTTCACACCAATGGACAGATCATCCAAACAGAAAATTAATAAAGAAACACAAGCTTTACATGCCACACTAGAAGAAATGGACCTCATTGATATCTTTAGGACTTTCCATCCAAAAGCAGAAGAATACACTTTCTTCTCAAGTGCTCATGGAACATTCTCCAGGATAGACCACATCTTGGGCCACAAATCAAATCTCAGTCAATTCAAGAAAACTGAAATTATATCAACCATCCTCTCGGACCACAATGCAGTGAGACTAGAGATCAACTACAGGAAAAAACCCCGCTAAAAACACAAACACATGGAGATTAAACTACACATACCTAAAAAAACAACTGATCATTGTGGAAATCAAAGGAGAAATTTTAAAATTCCTAGAAGAAAACGACAATGAACACACAACAGTGCAAAACCTATGGGATACTGCAACAGCAGTTCTAAGAGGGAAGTTTATAGCAATTCAATCCTACCTCAAGAAACTAGGAAAATCTCAAACAGACAACCTAACCTTACGCTTGAAACAAATGGAGAAAGAACAAAACAAACCAAATAAAATTTAAAACATCAAAAAAAAGAAGGAGAAGATCCACAAAACAAACCCATCATAACATCTAAGAAGATGACAATAGGATCATTTGTATCAATAATTACTTTGAATGTCAATGGATTAAATGCCCCAACCAAAAGACACAGACTGGCTGAATGGATTCAAAAACACGACCCATACACATGCTGCCTCCAGGAAACTCACTTCAGACCTAGAGACACTCATAGACTGAAAGTGAGAGGCTAGAAAAAGATATTCCATGCAAATGGAAATCAAAAAAAAGCTGGAGTAGCAATCCTCATATCAGACAAAATAGACCTCAAAATAAAGAAGATTCTAAGAGACAAGGCAGGTCACTACATAATGATCAAGGGATCGATCCAAGAAGAAGACAGAACAATCATAAATATCTATGCACCCAATACAGGAGCACCCCAATACATAAGACAAACACTTTCAGACATAAAAGAAGATATCAACGCTAACACAATCATAGTAGGAGACTTTAACACTCCTTTCACACCAATGGACAGATCATCCAAACAGAAAATTAATAAAGAAACAC
The DNA here is from genome assembly GCA_022376925.1 of Tragulus kanchil. NCBI lineage: Eukaryota > Metazoa > Chordata > Mammalia > Artiodactyla > Tragulidae > Tragulus > Tragulus kanchil. The sequence continues at coordinate 84,017,860 of JAIOJX010000002.1, read as the reverse complement.
AAGCTTTACATGCCACACTAGAAGAAATGGACCTCATTGATATCTTTAGGACTTTCCATCCAAAAGCAGAAGAATACACTTTCTTCTCAAGTGCTCATGGAACATTCTCCAGGATAGACCACATCTTGGGCCACAAATCAAATCTCAGTCAATTCAAGAAAACTGAAATTATATCAACCATCCTCTCGGACCACAATGCAGTGAGACTAGAGATCAACTACAGGAAAAAACCCCGCTAAAAACACAAACACATGGAGATTAAACTACACATACCTAAAAAAACAACTGATCATTGTGGAAATCAAAGGAGAAATTTTAAAATTCCTAGAAGAAAACGACAATGAACACACAACAGTGCAAAACCTATGGGATACTGCAACAGCAGTTCTAAGAGGGAAGTTTATAGCAATTCAATCCTACCTCAAGAAACTAGGAAAATCTCAAACAGACAACCTAACCTTACGCTTGAAACAAATGGAGAAAGAACAAAAACACCCCAAAGCCAGCAGAAGAAGGGAAATCATAAAGATCAGAGCAGAAATAAACGATAAAGAAACGAGAGAAAGAACAGTAAAGATAAATAAAACAAAAAGCTGGTTCTTCGAAAAGGTCAATAAAATCGACACACCACTGGCCAGACTCATCAAGAAAAGGAGAGAGTAGAACCAGATCATCAAAATCAAAAATGAAAAAGGAGTGATTACAACGGATAATGCAGAAATACAAACGATTCTAAGAGACTATTATGAACAACTCTGTGGCAACAAACTGGATAACCTGGAAGAAATGGACAGTTTCTTAGAGAAGATTAATCTCCCAAGACTGAGCCAGGAAGAAATAGAAACTATCAACAAGCCAATCACAGGCTCAGAAATTGATTTTGTGATCAAAAATCTATGCAAAAATAAAAGCTCAGGGCCAGATGGTTTCACAAGTGAATTCTACCAAACATTTAAAGAAGAGCTAATGCCTGTCCTTCTAAAACTCTTCCAAAAAATTGCCCAGGAAGGAACACTTCCAAACACATTCTACAAGGCCACCATCACCCTGATACCAAAGCCAGGCAAAGACAACACAAAAAAAGAAAATTATAGCCCAATTTCACTGATGAATCTAGATGCCAAAATCCTCAAAATAATCCTAGCAAACAGAATTCAACAACACATCAAAAAGCTCATATATCATGATCAAGTCAGGTTCATCCCAGGCATGCAAGGATTCTTCAATATTCGCAGATCAATCAATGTGATACACAATATGAACAAATTGAGAGACAAAAATCACATGATCATCTCAATAGATGCAGAAAAAGTCTTTGACAAAGTACAACATCCATTTATGATAAAAACTCTTCAAAAAATGGGCATAGAAGGAACCTATCTTAACATAGTGAAAGCCATATATGAGAAGCCCACAGCAAACATTATCCTCAATGGTGAAAAACTGAAAGCATTCTCTCTAAGATCAGGAACAAGACATGGGTGTCCACTTTCACCACTCTTATTCAACATAGTCCTGGAAGTTCTAGCAACAGTAATAAGAGAAGAGAAAGAAATCAAAGGAATCCAGATTGGAAAGGAAGAAGTCAAACTCTCTCTATTTGCAGATGACATGATATTATACATAGAAAATCCCAAAGACACTATTACAAAGCTACTAGAGTTAATCAGTGAATTCAGCAACCTGGCAGGTTACAAAATCAATATATATAAATCACTGGCATTCCTGTACACAAACAATGAAAAATCATAAAATGAAATCAAAGAGGCAATCCCCTTCACCATCGCAACCAAAAGAATCAAATATCTAGGAATAAACCTACCCAAAGAAACAAAAGAACTGTACACAGAAAATTACAAGACACTCATGAGAGACATTAAAGAAGACTTAAACAGATGGAGAGATATTCCATGTTCCTGGGTCGAAAGAATCAATATTTTGAAAATGACCATATTACTAAATGTCATCTATAGATTCAATGCGATTCCTATTAAACTTCCAATAACATTCTTCACAGAACTAGACCAAAGAAGAACACAGTTCATATGGAAACACAAAAGACCTCGAATAGCGAAAGCAATCCTGAGGAAGAAGAATGGAGCTGGAGGGATCAGCATCCCTAACTTCAGACTCTACTACAAAGCAACATTTATCAAGACAGTATGGTACTGGCACAAAAACAGAACTATCGACCGATGGAACAAGATAGAGAACCCAGAGATAAACCCATACTTAGGGGCACCTTATTTTTGACAAAGGAGGCGAACATATAAAATGGGACAAAGACAGCCTCTTCAACAAATGGTGCATCCTAGCAAACAGAATTCAACAACACATCAAAAAGCTCATATATCATGATCAAGTCAGGTTCATCCCAGGCATGCAAGGATTCTTCAATATTCGCAGATCAATCAATGTGATACACAATATGAACAAATTGAGAGACAAAAATCACATGATCATCTCAATAGATGCAGAAAAAGTCTTTGACAAAGTACAACATCCATTTATGATAAAAACTCTTCAAAAAATGGGCATAGAAGGAACCTATCTTAACATAGTGAAAGCCATATATGAGAAGCCCACAGCAAACATTATCCTCAATGGTGAAAAACTGAAAGCATTCTCTCTAAGATCAGGAACAAGACATGGGTGTCCACTTTCACCACTCTTATTCAACATAGTCCTGGAAGTTCTAGCAACAGTAATAAGAGAAGAGAAAGAAATCAAAGGAATCCAGATTGGAAAGGAAGAAGTCAAACTCTCTCTATTTGCAGATGACATGATATTATACATAGAAAATCCCAAAGACACTATTACAAAGCTACTAGAGTTAATCAGTGAATTCAGCAACCTGGCAGGTTACAAAATCAATATATATAAATCACTGGCATTCCTGTACACAAACAATGAAAAATCATAAAATGAAATCAAAGAGGCAATCCCCTTCACCATCGCAACCAAAAGAATCAAATATCTAGGAATAAACCTACCCAAAGAAACAAAAGAACTGTACACAGAAAATTACAAGACACTCATGAGAGACATTAAAGAAGACTTAAACAGATGGAGAGATATTCCATGTTCCTGGGTCGAAAGAATCAATATTTTGAAAATGACCATATTACTAAATGTCATCTATAGATTCAATGCGATTCCTATTAAACTTCCAATAACATTCTTCACAGAACTAGACCAAAGAAGAACACAGTTCATATGGAAACACAAAAGACCTCGAATAGCGAAAGCAATCCTGAGGAAGAAGAATGGAGCTGGAGGGATCAGCATCCCTAACTTCAGACTCTACTACAAAGCAACATTTATCAAGACAGTATGGTACTGGCACAAAAACAGAACTATCGACCGATGGAACAAGATAGAGAACCCAGAGATAAACCCATACTTAGGGGCACCTTATTTTTGACAAAGGAGGCGAACATATAAAATGGGACAAAGACAGCCTCTTCAACAAATGGTGCTGGGAAAATTGGACAGCTACATGCAAACAAATGAAGTTGGAACATTCCCTGACACCATGCACAAAGATCAACTCAAAATGGATTAAAGATCTAAATGTAAGACCAGAAACCATGAAACTCTTAGAGGAGAATATAGGCAAAACCCTCAAGGACATAAATCAAAGCAAGATTTTCTCTGACCCACCTACTAGAATAGCGGAACTAAAAAGACAAATGAACATGTGGGACCTCATGAAACTTAAAAGCTTTTGTAGAGCAAAAGAAATCACAAAAAAGCTGAACAGACAGCCCACAGAGTGGGAGAAAATCATAGCAAATGAAACAACAGACAAAGAATTAATCTCCAAAATCTACAAGCAACTCAGATAACTCAGCACTGAAAAAACGAATAACCCAATCAAAAAATGGGAGAAGGACCTAAACGGACACCTCTCCAAAGACAGCATACAAGTGGACCAAAAGCACATGAAATGATGCTCAACTTCACTTATAATTAGAGAAATGCAAATCAAAACTACAATGAAATATCACCTCACACCCGTCAGAATGGCCATCATCCACAAATTGACAGACAATAAATGCTGGAGAGGGTGTGGAGAAAAGGGAACACCCCTGCATTGCTGGTGGAAATGTAGATTGATACAGCCGCTTTGGAAGACAGTATGGAGATTTCTTAAAAAACTAAAAATAGAAGCATCATACGACCCAGCAATCGCACTCTTAGGCTTATACCCTGATGAAATCAAATCTGAAAGAAGCACCTGTACCCCAATGTTCATCGCAGCTCTTTATACAATAGCTAGAACATGGAAGGAACCTAGATGTCCATCGACGAATGAATGGATACAAAAGCTCTGGTACATAAATACAATGGAATACTACACAGCTGTAAAGAGAAATGAAGAAGAATCAGTCCTAATGAGGTGGCTGGATTTAGAACGTATCATAAAACGTGAAGTCAGTCAGAAAGAGAAGGACAAATACAGTATATTAACACATATATATGGAATCTAGTAGGATGGTGATGATGACACACGCAGTGAACCAATGGAAAGACAGACATGGACAGTGGACATATGGACATTGTGGGGAAGGAACAGAGGGTGGGAGGCGTAAAGGAAGTAGCATGAAGGCCTGCACTATCATAAGTGAAGAAAATAGCTATAGTCATTGTTCTGTGAGAGGGGAAGATCCTTCAGGGGTGCTGTGTGATGGTTGAGGGGGTGGGTTGGGGGTGATATACATATGCCTAATCTGGGAACATGCATATCTGTAAACAACAAAACTTTGTAAAAGTCAAAAGTAAAATAAAGGTTTAAAAAAAAATAAAATGAAATGGGCATTACTTCTTTTTCAATCTCAGTAAAAAAAAAAAAAAACAATTGCCCTGAGGCTGTCCTGATTCCCAATTTATAATGTCATATAACTATCTTATTGGTGATACTGGCCTTTTTTTCTCTAGCAACATCACAGATGTAAGCAAAAGAAATTATTTAAAAGCTTCCAGAATTCTGGAAAAGGTAATGGAAAGGATTAAAACAATAGAGATACTTAGTCATCTTTCCTGAACCCATGGGCTTAGATAAGGATCAGACGAATGTTCACTATCCTTAATTCTCCAAGCCAGACATGAATACATGTTAATTTTGGAATCAAGACAATTTGGAGTATGTTTATTTTTATGAAATTTAATATTCCAAATGACTCAAAGTAAAGAATCATACTACACTAAAAATGAAATGGCCTAATGTCAATCTTACTGGATATTTAGCATCAGACTAAGATTTAACTACCACACACTGAGTATCTAATCCATGATAGGCTAATAGCACGAATGTGTTGAAAACTGCCTTTTCAGGTAAGTATTGTTAGCCTACATTTACACTCCAGTATTCTAAAGTTTAAAAAGGTAAATTAAGTTGTCAAAGACTAAATATGCTAATAAATTTGAAGCTGGGACTTCAGCCAAGTTCCTCTGACTCCAAGTCCAGTGCTTTTTCTGACTGTACTTTGTTGGATTGGGTATAACTGAAAAACTTTTGTAGATAGGTGGTGTTTTGTGATGCCAAAAAGTAAGATTGTTTTGATATGTTTTAGATAAGTATGAGAACCCTGCCTGCTAATGTATTCCAAAAAACCATCTTTAGAATTCGGCACATTAATAATCCTGAATCTCTGAGATTGAGAACCACCATCTCCCAACTGGGATTTTTGCTTCTGATCCCAGGTACAAGCAATAGCAGGGATACAGCAAAATGATTGTTCCTAGACAAACTGTTGGTCAAAGGACAGTTACTTACTTAACAAATAATTCTTATCACCAGTTTTCAAAGATATGTTATGAAGTACTGAAAATATTTGCAAATAATTTAAAACTAAAATGTCTACATAAGATAAATTCTACAAGGTTTAGAAATAAAATGCTAAGGATGAACCTTTTCAATTTGTAGGGGATAACTGTATCAGCTTTACAAAATGGTGTAAAGGAAGTAAGACTTCTCTTCTTGGGTACTTTATTGAATTAATTGTTATTATATTCGACAGAATCTGTAATAGTAATGAAATCAGTGTCCAAAAAAAGCAGACATGAGGAGTAGGGCATCAAAATTATCTCGAAATTCTGTAGTAACAAGTGAAAATAATCAAGCCTAGCATAGTTGTGTGCATGCTAAATCCCTTCAGTTGTATCTGACTCTTGACACTTTGGACTGTAGCCCATCAGGCTCCTCTCTCCATGGGATTCTCCAGGCAAGAATACTGGAGTGGGTTGCTATTTCCTCCTTGGCTGATCTTCCTGACCCAGTGATCAAACCCGCCCATGACTCAAAGTAAAGCATCATACTACACTAAAAATGAAATGGCCTAATGTCAATCTTACTGGATATTTAGCATCAGACTAAGATTTAACTACCACACACTGAGTATCTAATCCATGATAGGCTAATAGCACGAATGTGTTGAAAACTGCCTTTTCAGGTAAGTATTGTTAGCCTACATTTACACTCCAGTATTCTAAAGTTTAAAAAGGTAAATTAAGTTGTCAAAGACTAAATATGCTAATAAATTTGAAGCTGGGACTTCAGCCAAGTTCCTCTGACTCCAAGTCCAGTGCTTTTTCTGACTGTACTTTGTTGGATTGGGTATAACTGAAAAACTTTTGTAGATAGGTGGTGTTTTGTGATGCCAAAAAGTAAGATTGTTTTGATATGTTTTAGATAAGTATGAGAACCCTGCCTGCTAATGTATTCCAAAAAACCATCTTTAGAATTCGGCACATTAATAATCCTGAATCTCTGAGATTGAGAACCACCATCTCCCAACTGGGATTTTTGCTTCTGATCCCAGGTACAAGCAATAGCAGGGATACAGCAAAATGATTGTTCCTAGACAAACTGTTGGTCAAAGGACAGTTACTTACTTAACAAATAATTCTTATCACCAGTTTTCAAAGATATGTTATGAAGTACTGAAAATATTTGCAAATAATTTAAAACTAAAATGTCTACATAAGATAAATTCTACAAGGTTTAGAAATAAAATGCTAAGGATGAACCTTTTCAATTTGTAGGGGATAACTGTATCAGCTTTACAAAATGGTGTAAAGGAAGTAAGACTTCTCTTCTTGGGTACTTTATTGAATTAATTGTTATTATATTCGACAGAATCTGTAATAGTAATGAAATCAGTGTCCAAAAAAAGCAGACATGAGGAGTAGGGCATCAAAATTATCTCGAAATTCTGTAGTAACAAGTGAAAATAATCAAGCCGAGCATAGTTGTGTGCATGCTAAATCCCTTCAGTTGTATCTGACTCTTGACACTTTGGACTGTAGCCCATCAGGCTCCTCTCTCCATGGGATTCTCCAGGCAAGAATACTGGAGTGGGTTGCTATTTCCTCCTTGGCTGATCTTCCTGACCCAGTGATCAAACCCGCCCATCTTAAATCTCCTGCTTTGGTAGGTGGGTTATTTATGACAGTCACTACCTGGGAAATCCCCATAGCTGTTTAGATATGTCAAATTAATCAATTCATGTTGTTTTCCTGTGGATCTATTGAGAAAACCAAATGGACTTTCTAAAAAATGCAATTCTGGGACTACAAGAATAAATGATTCTAGGAAAATAAATGACAAATAAATATTTCTTTACTTTTAAAACTATCTTCAAACCTGAATGACCAGATGATGCAATTCTTAAAAACAAGCAAAAGCCCTAATGAAATAGGAGAGAAGATCGATACTACATTTTAAAAAACCCCGATGTTCTACTTTTTTTGGGAGTATAATTGTTTTACAATGCTGCGTTAGTTTCTGATGTATGACAAAGGGAATCAGCCATATGTATATACATATCCCCTCCCTCGGGGCATCCTTCCCACCCCTCCACATCCCACCCCTCTAGGTCATCACAGGAGCTGAGCTCCCTGTGCTATGCAGCAGCTTCCCACTAGTTATCTGCTTTACACAGAGTGTGCATGTGCGTAAGTGTCTGTGCTCAGTCATGCCTGACTCTTTGTGACCCTGTGGACTGTAGCCCACCAGGTCTCTCTGTCCATGGAGTTTTACAGGCAAGAATAATGGAATGGGTTACCATTTCCTATTCCAAGGGGTCTCTCCGACTCAGGTATTAAACCCACATCTCTTTCATTTTCTGCATTGTCAGGTGGATTCTTTACCACTCTGCCACCTGGGAAGCCTAGTAGTGTATGTAAGTCTACCTTAGTCTCTCAGTTTGTTCCACCCATCCCTCCCCACTATGTGTTCACATATCTGTCATCTACATCTGCATCTCTATTCCTGCCCTGCCGCTAGGTTCATCTGTATCATTTTTCTAGATTGCACATATGTGAGTTAATATCCTAATATGATATTTGTTTTTCTCTTTCTGATTTACTTTACTCTGTATGACAGACAAGCAATAGTTGATGTTCTTCTAATGTAAACCCATTAGTAATATTATCAGTGCCTCATTTGAGCACTAAAATGTGCCCTGTATTTGTTTTCTTTAACCTTTTTCTTGGGTTCTCTCTCATCTCTCTTTCCTCTCTATTGACTTTCTTCTTTATATTGTCTGCCAGCACTGCCTTCCCAGAGCACCTTGGGAAAGACACATTTCTTTCTTTACAAAAGCCAATTAGGCAGTATTAGGAATTCTTCTCCCTCTAAGAAATATTTGCTTCAAATACATGTGCTTAAGTAGGGTTTCAGATGAACATCACTTTTTCCTAAGGGGAGAATCATATATTTCATTAATTTGAAGGTAGAGGTATAATTCAATATATTTACTTCTGAAATATTCACTTAAAAGATTGAGCTGTAGGAGAGCTAATCCAGGCTTCTCAGATGGCACTAGTGATAAAGTGTCCACCTACCACCAAAGGAGATGCAACAGAGGCGGGTTCATCAGGAAGATCTTCTGAAGTACGAAATGGCCACCCACTCCAATATTTTCCCTGAACGTACAGAGGAGCCTGGAGGGCTCCATAAAGTTCCTGGGTCCACCTCGGTCATCACAGGAGCTGAGCTCCTGTGCTATGCAGCACTTCCCACTAGTTATCTGCTTTACACAGAGTGTGCATGTGCGTAAGTGTCTGTGCTCAGTCATGCCTGACTCTTTGTGACCCTGTGGACTGTAGCCCACCAGGTCTCTCTGTCCATGGAGTTTTACAGGCAAGAATAATGGAATGGGTTACCATTTCCTATTCCAAGGGGTCTCTCCGACTCAGGTATTAAACCCACATCTCTTTCATTTTCTGCATTGTCAGGTGGATTCTTTACCACTCTGCCACCTGGGAAGCCTAGTAGTGTATGTAAGTCTACCTTAGTCTCTCAGTTTGTTCCACCCATCCCTCCCCACTATGTGTTCACATATCTGTCATCTACATCTGCATCTCTATTCCTGCCCTGCCGCTAGGTTCATCTGTATCATTTTTCTAGATTGCACATATGTGAGTTAATATCCTAATATGATATTTGTTTTTCTCTTTCTGATTTACTTTACTCTGTATGACAGACAAGCAATAGTTGATGTTCTTCTAATGTAAACCCATTAGTAATATTATCAGTGCCTCATTTGAGCACTAAAATGTGCCCTGTATTTGTTTTCTTTAACCTTTTTCTTGGGTTCTCTCTCATCTCTCTTTCCTCTCTATTGACTTTCTTCTTTATATTGTCTGCCAGCACTGCCTTCCCAGAGCACCTTGGGAAAGACACATTTCTTTCTTTACAAAAGCCAATTAGGCAGTATTAGGAATTCTTCTCCCTCTAAGAAATATTTGCTTCAAATACATGTGCTTAAGTAGGGTTTCAGATGAACATCACTTTTTCCTAAGGGGAGAATCATATATTTCATTAATTTGAAGGTAGAGGTATAATTCAATATATTTACTTCTGAAATATTCACTTAAAAGATTGAGCTGTAGGAGAGCTAATCCAGGCTTCTCAGATGGCACTAGTGATAAAGTGTCCACCTACCACCAAAGGAGATGCAACAGAGGCGGGTTCATCAGGAAGATCTTCTGAAGTACGAAATGGCCACCCACTCCAATATTTTCACCTGGAAACTTTTGTGGACAGAGGAGCCTGGAGGGCTCCATAAAGTTCCTGGGGCCACAAAGAGTCAGACAAAGCTAGTGACTGAGCAGACAGAGCAAGTAGCTAATCCAAACAGTGACTAGTACAAAAATGACCTACACTGAGCTAATAATTTACATTTGTTTTTAGTTTGGGGGTTTTGTTGTCGAAGTTTGTTTTCTCATTTCTTATTTCTTGTGCAAGTAATTAAAATTCACTTTTGCTTCCTGAATTAGGATCAGTTCACATGAAAAATTAGGATTTTTCCCACATATGAATTCATCCAGTGAGTAACTTCACATAATTGAATTGAGTGTGAATCTTTAATGGGACAGTGACTGCAGAAGCTCTCATACAGCAAGTCTTACCATTAGGAGAGGTATTCAAAGAGAAAGCCAAAGAGGACCTATAACCTGTAAAGCAAGGATGACAGAATTGAGAACTTTGTGAAACTACATAAAACTCCAGGAATAATTAAGTTAGAGGCTCATAAGAAAAACTGTGAATTTGTAGACATTTTCAAATTCTAGTTTGATCAACTTCTTTTGATTATTATTGAAAATGCACAGAGGATTTATATGGCTTCCCTCATAGCTCAGATGGTAAAGAATCTGCCTGCAATGCAGGAGACCTAAGTTCGATTCCTGGGTTGGGAAGATCCCCTGGAGAAGGAAATGGAAACTCACTCCAGTATTCTTGCATGGAGGATTTTATGGACAAAGGAGCCTGGCAAGCTACAGTCCATGGGGTCGCAAGAGTCAGACATGACTTATCAACTGAACCACCATCACTACCACAGAGGATTTATGAGGGGAGAAATGATTCATTCTTTTAGCTCTGTTACTTATCATAAATGGATTAGCAATGTACATGGGAAACACTGTGGACTTTAAGAGTCAGAACCAGTCTATCCATCTACAGACTTCTGATAACAAGTTGAGAAAGCTCCCTTAGATCTTAGGTTAATCTCCCTCTCAGCTTTTCAAGGTTGCTCAGAACCGGGAAATTACACTAGTTTTTTTTTCGCTGCTAAAACTTGGCTTTTAGTCAGAATTAAGGGTAATGTTAGGTGTAAATCACAAGTGCATTTGGTCCAACTAAAATATTATTTTTGAACTGAGCCTTAGACTAGACCTTCATATATATCAGCTGTTCCCAGGCAGAGTAGCAAAAAACATCTGTTTAAAGCACATTGTTTATTTTATCCTATCTCCTGATGTTGTACTTAAAAATGATTATGACAATACTGGGGAAAAAATCAGGCTCTTCTGTTTTGCATTCAGGGAACTCTTTAAATGATAAAGCTAAGAACCATAGGATAAAAGTAATTGTAAAACTTAGGCTCTATGAGTTTTGGACCTTTAGTTTCAGGTGCAGGTAGTCTCTGTTAAACGCTGTCCCTTATCTATGAAACTTCCGAGGTCTGTTTCCTACTCATCCTGTCTCTCCATTACCACAACCTGCACTGTCTCCTTTCCTCTTTCCCAGCCAGGTTCCCTCAGTAGAATCTGCTTTAAACTCATTTTGCCATATGTCCAGATGTCTTCCATACTGGGGCTTTAAGTACAGATCTCAGAAACCTCACATTTCATATCTAATGGATCTTGAAATTAGACCTTGTTGTCATTAATGGTAAATTACAGCCACTGATTCTATCCCTGAGTCTCATGATTCTGGATGATGTTTACTCCACACCCCTTGTGAACTAGGGCACAGTTTGTCTTGTGCTCCAATTGATAAATTCATCCATTCCCCATAAGGAGTGAAAACCTCTTCAACCCAGATTGCTTCTAATTTTGTTAGCCTCCTTCCTGAGCAGGCTGTATTCTGTCATGTTTGTCTTCTTGTGAGTAGATGACGTTCACCATCACCATGAGTGTAACTCTGGGTATAGGATATTCCTTCTGTGACTTTGTGTGTAAATAAATGCTTTTCCATGGCCACCGATCTTTCCCATAATCATGAAACCTTGAACTAGGTCTGAAACTCTTCCTCAGTGTGCTCTGTGCAATCGACCTTCCTATGGCTCTTATGAGGGCCAACCCCTTAGTTAGGTCAGTTGTTCTGGACCCATAGGTCTGGCTTCTTCTTTCCTTTCTACTCACTTCTCTCTGAATTACGCTTTTCAAGGTTGCTCAGAACCGAAATTACACTAGTTTTTTTTTCGCTGCTAAAACTTGGCTTTTAGTCAGAATTAAGGGTAATGTTAGGTGTAAATCACAAGTGCATTTGGTCCAACTAAAATATTATTTTTGAACTGAGCCTTAGACTAGACCTTCATATATATCAGCTGTTCCCAGGCAGAGTAGCAAAAAACATCTGTTTAAAGCACATTGTTTATTTTATCCTATCTCCTGATGTTGTACTTAAAAATGATTATGACAATACTGGGGAAAAAATCAGGCTCTTCTGTTTTGCATTCAGGGAACTCTTTAAATGATAAAGCTAAGAACCATAGGATAAAAGTAATTGTAAAACTTAGGCTCTATGAGTTTTGGACCTTTAGTTTCAGGTGCAGGTAGTCTCTGTTAAACGCTGTCCCTTATCTATGAAACTTCCTAGGTCTGTTTCCTCCTCCCTCCTGTCTCTCCATTACCACAACCTGCACTGTCTCCTTTCCTCTTTCCCAGCCAGGTTCCCTCAGTAGAATCTGCTTTAAACTCATTTTGCCATATGTCCAGATGTCTTCCATACTGGGGCTTTAAGTACAGATCTCAGAAACCTCACATTTCATATCTAATGGATCTTGAAATTAGACCTTGTTGTCATTAATGGTAAATTACAGCCACTGATTCTATCCCTGAGTCTCATGATTCTGGATGATGTTTACTCCACACCCCTTGTGAACTAGGGCACAGTTTGTCTTGTGCTCCAATTGATAAATTCATCCATTCCCCATAAGGAGTGAAAACCTCTTCAACCCAGATTGCTTCTAATTTTGTTAGCCTCCTTCCTGAGCAGGCTGTATTCTGTCATGTTTGTCTTCTTGTGAGTAGATGACGTTCACCATCACCATGAGTGTAACTCTGGGTATAGGATATTCCTTCTGTGACTTTGTGTGTAAATAAATGCTTTTCCATGGCCACCGATCTTTCCCATAATCATGAAACCTTGAACTAGGTCTGAAACTCTTCCTCAGTGTGCTCTGTGCAATCGACCTTCCTATGGCTCTTATGAGGGCCAACCCCTTAGTTAGGTCAGTTGTTCTGGACCCATAGGTCTGGCTTCTTCTTTCCTTTCTACTCACTTCTCTCTACAAACTGAATTACTGATGCCTCACTTGCCAGTGGCAACCCACTCCAGTATTCTTTCCTGGAAAATTCCATGAACAGGAGGGCCTGGTGGGCTTTTGTCCATGGGATTGGAAAGAATCAGAGCAACTGAGCAATCACACCCACTTGGCATAGCTTATTCCTTCACGTTCCCTCTAACGTATCGACAACCCGGGCCCATGGTGATTCTGTATACATATTCACGCCTGTATTCAGACAACACATGGAACCCTCTGCTTTATGTGGCAGCCCTGTTTCTCTGGCTCCAAACTCAAACAGAATGTTTTTCTTTCCAGGGACAATCAATGATCATAAAGAAAAAGGATTCTCTCTTGCTTATTTCTTTGTGTTCGATTATTTCTTCATTATCCACCACAGCAGTACACAGTGTTACCATCCTTCCACCAAAAACTATAAGCTTTATGTACTCAAATGAATAAATAAGAGGGTCTTAAGGGAGGCTGGAGTGGCTGCAGCAGAGAAAAAAACAGAGCTGAGTTTAGGGACTCATATTGAAGCCAAACAGCCTAAGCATCTTAAACCATAGAAACAGAGGGATGTAGAATTTGTCACCCAAACAGGAACACCTTGAGAATAGAAAGGGACATTATCAATAATTTTACCAGGAATGTTATGTAAAATGAGACTACTTGGGATTGATTGGAATATACAGTCAACTTATAAATAAGGGGATTTTCTCTTGAGTCTAAGAACAATAAGGAAGCAATTAAAGTGTTTCTCACTTGTGCGTGATTTGATGTGCATTTCAAGCCTGCATCTGTGACCAAAAGAGTCTGTCCACTCTCCAACCTGTTTCTAAAATTTATCTTTACCACGAGAAAGGCCTTGGTAATTATCCCTGCCACCTACATGCCTGCTCCAACTTGTACTACTATGTGGGTAATACTCTGGGGCCACTGGTGGTATGTGATTATTTTTCCCATCACACTTCATAGGGCGATTGAGTTAAACCTAAAGCACTTAAAGATGGTATCATGGCAGGATCTTGAATGCATGCATGCTCAGTCATTTCTTACATGTCCAATTCTTTGTGACGCTATAGACTGTAGTCCTCCAAGCTCTTCTGTCCATGGGATCTGCCAGGCAAGAGTACTGGAGGGGGTTGCCATGCGCTCCCCCAGGGGGTCTTCCAAACCCAAGGATTGAACCCATGTCTCTTGCATCTCCTGCACTGCAGGCAGATTCTTTACTGCTGAGCAACTGGGGCAGCCCCAATGGCAGGATCTTAACAGTACTTAATTTTCAACTGAAAATTTATGTGTTTTAACAAATAGTTATTATATGATTTCCTTAAATACTACATACATGTTAAAATAACTTTTAGAATATAATAGTTATAAATATAGTTTGAGCCCCTTTTTACACTACATCATTTTCATTTTCTTATTGCACCCTTTCCTAAACTCAAACAGAATGTTTTTCTTTCCAGGGACAATCAATGATCATAAAGAAAAGGATTCTCTCTTGCTTATTTCTTTGTGTTCGATTATTTCTTCATTATCCACCACAGCAGTACACAGTGTTACCATCCTTCCACCAAAAACTATAAGCTTTATGTACTCAAATGAATAAATAAGAGGGTCTTAAGGGAGGCTGGAGTGGCTGCAGCAGAGAAAAAAACAGAGCTGAGTTTAGGGACTCATATTGAAGCCAAACAGCCTAAGCATCTTAAACCATAGAAACAGAGGGATGTAGAATTTGTCACCCAAACAGGAACACCTTGAGAATAGAAAGGGACATTATCAATAATTTTACCAGGAATGTTATGTAAAATGAGACTACTTGGGATTGATTGGAATATACAGTCAACTTATAAATAAGGGGATTTTCTCTTGAGTCTAAGAACAATAAGGAAGCAATTAAAGTGTTTCTCACTTGTGCGTGATTTGATGTGCATTTCAAGCCTGCATCTGTGACCAAAAGAGTCTGTCCACTCTCCAACCTGTTTCTAAAATTTATCTTTACCACGAGAAAGGCCTTGGTAATTATCCCTGCCACCTACATGCCTGCTCCAACTTGTACTACTATGTGGGTAATACTCTGGGGCCACTGGTGGTATGTGATTATTTTTCCCATCACACTTCATAGGGCGATTGAGTTAAACCTAAAGCACTTAAAGATGGTATCATGGCAGGATCTTGAATGCATGCATGCTCAGTCATTTCTTACATGTCCAATTCTTTGTGACGCTATAGACTGTAGTCCTCCAAGCTCTTCTGTCCATGGGATCTGCCAGGCAAGAGTACTGGAGGGGGTTGCCATGCGCTCCCCCAGGGGGTCTTCCAAACCCAAGGATTGAACCCATGTCTCTTGCATCTCCTGCACTGCAGGCAGATTCTTTACTGCTGAGCAACTGGGGCAGCCCCAATGGCAGGATCTTAACAGTACTTAATTTTCAACTGAAAATTTATGTGTTTTAACAAATAGTTATTATATGATTTCCTTAAATACTACATACATGTTAAAATAACTTTTAGAATATAATAGTTATAAATATAGTTTGAGCCCCTTTTTTTACACTACATCATTTTCATTTTCCCATGTCATTAAAATATCTTGGTAAATATTATTTTAATTTCTGCATTTCTGTATGCCATTACATGAAGATAACGTATCTTGATTTCTCAACTGTTGAATATGTTGATAAAAACTCTGGGAAATACATGTATCCATAGTTCAGAACATTGCTTTACAATGGTTTCATAGAAGTAGAATTAGTCTGCAGACAGATTAAAATCATGTTGAAACCTCTTGACACATATATTCAAACTGCTTTGCAGAAAATTCAAAGTGATATGATTCACAATGATATATTGTATCATATTAGAAAACCCAAGGCATCACAGTCTTACCATCATTGAGTATGTAGTAATGGTTTTTAAAGTTTAATAAGAAAAGGCATGCGGTATCATTACTGATATAATTTGTATTATTTTAATTTATGGTTAAGTTAAAACAGGGTGTCAGATATATTAGTTACTTGAATTTTCTCTTTTGTAAATTGCATATTCACAATGCTTCTCCATTTCCTTTTTTTTAAAATCAAAGTTATGTTTCCTTTGTAATTAATTTATGTGACCTTTAAACATTTTAATAAACTTTCCTTCCTTTTGTTTTCCTTAGCTTTATACTATTTTTTCTAGTTCATTGAATATTTTTTAAAAATTAAATGATTTCAAGCATAAACATCTTAACTTTTAATTAAAATATGTAGTGCATACTCAGTAAAAACAGTTGAAAACATGGAATAAAGAATTTAAATCCTCACCTTATTTCTCTGTTTTAGTAATAAAGTGATTTAAGATTGTAATTTTCTTTCTACATGAAGCTTTGAGATATGGTATTTCCTTGTTAGTAATGTGCCATTAAAATTAAATTTAGCCTTTGATCTAATAATCATTTAAGGGAGTGATATTTTGTAAAAATTCTCATACCTTTAATTTTATTGCAGTTTTCTAGTTTTGTCACTTGGTCAAAAGCAATGGCCTTTAGCATTATTTCTGTATGTAGGTTATTGTACTATGTAATCTAGTTTTGTAGTGTGTAATCTACTTTTGTAATCTAATTTTATAAATGCCCCATGAATGATAGAAAATATATTTTTTAAATCTTCCAATTTATAGGAAAAAAGTTTATTTCCATCAACTAATCAACTTTATTATGTACATATTTTCAAAACTTCAATGATATCATTCATCTTGTTCTGCAATATACTGAAAAGTAGGATCCATTTTGGCTCTTTGACTAGTAGTGAATTAAAAATATACTCTAAATTCTTCTATCAGAATAAATTTGTCCTTTTCCTCATAGTTCAGATGACCCTTGACTTCTGGGTCCTTCTTTAGGACCTACTTCCAGGTGCAAGGACATGACTGAGAATCTTGAGTCTTAAATAGGAATTTTAGCCTATAACAATAAAAATGCTTTTTGTCTGTTTAACAAATATTAATATCTCTAATGCTTCTTGATTATGTCACCTATCTTTGACTATTTATATTTTTCCCTTAAAATTTCAAGTTTGTTTTACAATTTCAAGTTCATTTAACTGGTTCCTGTAGGAAACATAACTCAGGATTCAACTTAACATAATCTAACAGTTGTTTACTTAATCATTTGATCCTTTCATATGTACTACCAATTTTAATTCATGTTTCTGTCACTTTGTATCGTATTCTCTTTGTTAATATTTTTTTCTTCGAAAATTTCTGGGTGCGTATGTATTCTCAGGCACATGAATTCTAATTGCATAATTTGTTCAAAGACATTTTACAAACGTGTTTAAATTAAAAGTCAAAGTGTATAACATACAAATTTTCAAATCCCACCGCCTTTTTTTTATGGAACGTTTCACGAATTTGCGTGTCATCCTTGCACAGGGGCCACACTAACCTTCTCTGCATCGTATATGTGCTGTTGAAGCGTGCACTCAAATCCCCTTTTAAGGAGAGAGATTCAATATTTTTTTTGACTCTTCCTCCTATACCAGACTTTGTTAATTCAATTAGAGTTGTAAATGCCACTGATTTTCTTAAAGGAAAAATGGCAGTAATTTGCTTAAATAAGAAGAAAAGTTAATTATGGTACTTATGTAGTCAGTGTTTCAAAGCTCAGTCAAGCACAGATCTCACACCTCTGTTCCTTATTTTGATTTGCTCATCAAGTGCCACCGTCAGAAACTCACCACCTCTCCAGATCTTAGACCTAAAACTTGAGAAAGAAAAGATATTTTTAAATCTTCCAATTTATAGGAAAAAAGTTTATTTCCATCAACTAATCAACTTTATTATGTACATATTTTCAAAACTTCAATGATATCATTCATCTTGTTCTGCAATATACTGAAAAGTAGGATCCATTTTGGCTCTTTGACTAGTAGTGAATTAAAAATATACTCTAAATTCTTCTATCAGAATAAATTTGTCCTTTTCCTCATAGTTCAGATGACCCTTGACTTCTGGGTCCTTCTTTAGGACCTACTTCCAGGTGCAAGGACATGACTGAGAATCTTGAGTCTTAAATAGGAATTTTAGCCTATAACAATAAAAATGCTTTTTGTCTGTTTAACAAATATTAATATCTCTAATGCTTCTTGATTATGTCACCTATCTTTGACTATTTATATTTTTCCCTTAAAATTTCAAGTTTGTTTTACAATTTCAAGTTCATTTAACTGGTTCCTGTAGGAAACATAACTCAGGATTCAACTTAACATAATCTAACAGTTGTTTACTTAATCATTTGATCCTTTCATATGTACTACCAATTTTAATTCATGTTTCTGTCACTTTGTATCGTATTCTCTTTGTTAATATTTTTTTCTTCGAAAATTTCTGGGTGCGTATGTATTCTCAGGCACATGAATTCTAATTGCATAATTTGTTCAAAGACATTTTACAAACGTGTTTAAATTAAAAGTCAAAGTGTATAACATACAAATTTTCAAATCCCACCGCCTTTTTTTTTTATGGAACGTTTCACGAATTTGCGTGTCATCCTTGCACAGGGGCCACACTAACCTTCTCTGCATCGTATATGTGCTGTTGAAGCGTGCACTCAAATCCCCTTTTAAGGAGAGAGATTCAATATTTTTTTTGACTCTTCCTCCTATACCAGACTTTGTTAATTCAATTAGAGTTGTAAATGCCACTGATTTTCTTAAAGGAAAAATGGCAGTAATTTGCTTAAATAAGAAGAAAAGTTAATTATGGTACTTATGTAGTCAGTGTTTCAAAGCTCAGTCAAGCACAGATCTCACACCTCTGTTCCTTATTTTGATTTGCTCATCAAGTGCCACCGTCAGAAACTCACCACCTCTCCAGATCTTAGACCTAAAACTTGAGAAAGAAAAGATGAGGTTTATCTCTCATCCCATTTAAAATCTACATCTCTCCCACTGTCTATGGCCAGCCTAATGCTAAGAATCTGTACTCACTTTATTTTTTATTTTATTTATTTATTTTTTTCTGATCTTCAATTTTAATAGGCTTAATATGTACAGATTTTTTTTTTAATTCTTTATTTTAAAGGTTTTACAGCGTTTTGTTGTTCACAGACATGTATGTTCCCAGATCAGTCATATGCATATCCCTGGTCCCCATCCCCCGAGTTCCCCCCATCTGACCCCTCTGAACCATCGCCCCATGCCATTGTGAACACTCCTATTCCTTTAGCACAATGACAATAGCTATCTTTTCCACACATGACAGTATAGGTTTCCATGTTACTCCCTCCATGCCTCCCCCTCCCTATTTCTTCCCCACAATGTCCCTATGTCTGTGCTCTCTCTGTTTTCCCATGAGTTCCCTGCGTGTGTTATCAAGACCGTCCTACTAGATTCCATATATGTGCGTTAGTATACAGTATTTGTCTTTCTCTTTTTGACTTACTTGACTTTTGATGATAGGTTCTAGAGCCAGCCACTTCATTAGGACTGAGTCTTCTGCATTTCTTTTAACAGCCAAGTAGTATTCCATTGTATACATATACCAGAGCTTCTGTATCCATTGATTCGTTGATGGACATCTAGGTTGCTTCCATGTTCTGGCTATTGTATAGAGAGCTGCAATGAACATTGGGGTACAGGTGCTTCTTTCAGTTTTGATTTCATCAGGGTATAAGCCTAAGAGTGCGATTGCTGGGTTGTATGATGCTTCTATTTTTAGTTTTTTAAGGAATCTCCATACTGTCTTCCATAGAGGCTGTATCAATTGACATTCCCACCAGCAATGCAAGAGGGTTCCCTTTTCTCCACACCCTCTCTAGCATTTAGTGTCTGCAGATTTTTTGAAGATGGCCATTCTGACGGGTGTGAGGTGATATCTCATTGTAGTTTTAATCTGCATTTCTCTAATAATAAGCAAGGTTGAGCATCATTTCATGTGCTTTTGGGCCATCTGTATGTCCTCTTTGGCGAGGCGTCTCTTTAGATCTTTTTCCCATTTTTTGATTAGGTTGTTGGTTTTTTCTGTGCTGAGTTGTCTGAGTTGCTTGTAGATTCTGGAGATTAATTCTTTGTCTGTTGTTTCATTTGCTATGGTTTTCTCCCACTCTGTGGGGTATCTGTTGAGCTTTTTTGTAGTTTCTTTTGCTGTACAAAAGCTTTTAAATTTCATGAGGTCCCATATGTTCATTTTTCTTTTCAGTTCCGCTATTTTACTAGGTGGATCAGAGACGATCTAGCTTTAATTTACGTCCTTGAGGGTTTTGCCTATATTCTCCTCTAAGAGTTTGATGGTTTCTGGTCTTCCATTTAGGTCTTTAATCCGTTTTGAGTTGATCTTTGTGTATGGTGTCAGGGAATGGACCAAAATCCTAGCAAACAGAATTCAATGACACATCAAAAAATTCATACATCACGATCAAGTCGGGTTCATCCCAGGCATGCAAGGATTCTTCAATATTCGAGAGACAAAAATCACATGATCATCTCAATAGATGCAGAAAAAGCCTTCGACAAAGTACAGCATCCATTTATGATAAAAACTCTTTAAAAAATGGGCATAGAAGAAACCTATCTCAACATAATAAATGCCATATATGAGAAGCCCACAGCAAACATTATCCTCAATGGTGAAAAACTGAAAGAATTCCCTCTAAGATCAGGAACAAGACAGGGGTGTCCACTTTCACCACTACTATTCAGCATAGTCCTGGAAGTTTTCGCAATAGCAATAAGAGAAGAGAAAGAAATCAAAGGAATCCAAATTGGAAAGGAAGAAGTCAAACTCTCTCTATTTGCAGATGACATGATATTATACATAGAAAATCCCAAAGACACTATTACAAAGCTACTAGAGCTAATCAACGAATTCATCAAAGTTGCAGGATACAAAGTCAACACACAGAAATCACTGGCATTCCTATACACAAACAATGAAAAATCAGAAAATGAAATCAAAGAGGCAATCCCCTTCACCATCGCAACCAAAAGAATCAAATATCTAGGAATAAACCTACCCAAAGAAACAAAAGAATTGTACACAGAAAATTACAAGACACTCATGAGAGACATTAAAGAAGACTTAAACAGATGGAGAGATATTCCATGTTCCTGGGTCGGAAGAATCAATATTGTGAAAATGACCATACAACCAAATATCATCTAAAGATTCAGTGCAATACCTATTCAACTACCATTGACATTTTTCACAGAAGTAGACCAAAGAATCACACAGTTCATATGGAAACACAAAAGACCTTGAATAGCCAAAGCAATCCTGAGAAAGAAAAATGGAGCTGGAGGAATCAGCCTTCCTAACTTCAGTCTCTACTACAAAGCAACAGTTATGAAGACAGTATGATACTGGCACAAAAACGGAACTATGGTACAAGATCGAGAACCCAGAGATAAACCCACGCACCTATGGGTACCTTATTTTTGACAAAGGAGGTGAACATATAAAATGGGATAAAGACAGCCTCTCCAACAAGTGGTGATGGGAAAATTGGACAGCTGCATGCAAAAATATTGGATTCTTCAATATTCGAGATACAAAAATCACATGATCATCTCAATAGATGCAGAAAAAGCCTTCGACAAAGTACAGCATCCATTTATGATAAAAACTCTTTAAAAAATGGGCATAGAAGAAACCTATCTCAACATAATAAATGCCATATATGAGAAGCCCACAGCAAACATTATCCTCAATGGTGAAAAACTGAAAGAATTCCCTCTAAGATCAGGAACAAGACAGGGGTGTCCACTTTCACCACTACTATTCAGCATAGTCCTGGAAGTTTTCGCAATAGCAATAAGAGAAGAGAAAGAAATCAAAGGAATCCAAATTGGAAAGGAAGAAGTCAAACTCTCTCTATTTGCAGATGACATGATATTATACATAGAAAATCCCAAAGACACTATTACAAAGCTACTAGAGCTAATCAACGAATTCATCAAAGTTGCAGGATACAAAGTCAACACACAGAAATCACTGGCATTCCTATACACAAACAATGAAAAATCAGAAAATGAAATCAAAGAGGCAATCCCCTTCACCATCGCAACCAAAAGAATCAAATATCTAGGAATAAACCTACCCAAAGAAACAAAAGAATTGTACACAGAAAATTACAAGACACTCATGAGAGACATTAAAGAAGACTTAAACAGATGGAGAGATATTCCATGTTCCTGGGTCGGAAGAATCAATATTGTGAAAATGACCATACAACCAAATATCATCTAAAGATTCAGTGCAATACCTATTCAACTACCATTGACATTTTTCACAGAAGTAGACCAAAGAATCACACAGTTCATATGGAAACACAAAAGACCTTGAATAGCCAAAGCAATCCTGAGAAAGAAAAATGGAGCTGGAGGAATCAGCCTTCCTAACTTCAGTCTCTACTACAAAGCAACAGTTATGAAGACAGTATGATACTGGCACAAAAACGGAACTATGGTACAAGATCGAGAACCCAGAGATAAACCCACGCACCTATGGGTACCTTATTTTTGACAAAGGAGGTGAACATATAAAATGGGATAAAGACAGCCTCTCCAACAAGTGGTGATGGGAAAATTGGACAGCTGCATGCAAAAAAATGAAGTTGGAACATTCCGTCTACTCACTTTAGAAGACATTTCAGGTGTTCCCTGTCTCTTTCATGGGTGTGACAGAACCCCCAGTGCTGTGTTAAGCTGCAATTTCCTTTTCCTTCGGGCTAGACATGCAGACATAGAGTACAAGTTGATATATTTCTTTGGATTAGAAAAATATTCTCTTCCTATGAATGTAATTTTTCTTCCATTGTTTCTTTCTTTCTTTCATATTTATGTTAGCTCTTAGGCTGAGTCTTCCATATGTATTATAATTTTAATCCTATTATTTTAGTTTTTGTTTTAGGAAAAATATCAATTTGTCTTCTTTTTTACTGGTATTATTCTCCACTCCATCTAAATCTGATCCACTGTTGTTTTAAATTAGTTAGCCATTCTATTTTTCATGTTTTTTGTTCATATTTCTCACCTTTCATTGTACCCAAATTTATTAGATATTCTTGTTGAGAGTTTCATTGTTTCACTATGCTTTTGTATATTTTCTAAAATTATTTCAACTTTTAAAATCAAAAGGTAAATCCTTTAGACACAGAACAAGCAATATTGTGCCAGGCTTCAGCCTGTATTTCTAATTAGAAGTCTGCTTGCAGATTATTCATTCTTTTGGTCTGAACCTGAAGGTACCTCCTTGAACATTTTTGACCAGTGTCTTCTCTAGAGTTCTTGAGTTTGGTTAGCCTGCCATCCCAAACAGGACTCAGCACATGTCCTGTGAAATTTTTAAGTACAGACTGAAGATTCATTGACAAATTTCCTTCTCTAAGCATTAAAAAATAAGACACAATCAATGATATGTGCTTCTCTTGAGAACAAAATTCATTCAAATAACGTTTTGTTGTTCACAGTTCTCTGCTCAATGTTGGCACAACTGCCAATAGAATACTTTAAGACATTAACATATTGGTAGGTGGCATGAGGTATATAGATGGTGTTCATGTTATAAGTCTCCTGTTTGATTTGATACATTCTTGCCTTAACAGGGTATGGAAAATTGGACCTTATTTTTGACAAAGGAGGTGAACATATAAAATGGGATAAAGACAGCCTCTCCAACAAGTGGTGCTGGGAAAATTGGACAGCTGCATGCCAAAAATGAAGTTGGAACATTCCGTCTACTCACTTTAGAAGACATTTCAGGTGTTCCCTGTCTCTTTCATGGGTGTGACAGAACCCCAGTGCTGTGTTAAGCTGCAATTTCCTTTTCCTTCGGGCTAGACATGCAGACATAGAGTACAAGTTGATATATTTCTTTGGATTAGAAAAATATTCTCTTCCTATGAATGTAATTTTTCTTCCATTGTTTCTTTCTTTCTTTCATATTTATGTTAGCTCTTAGGCTGAGTCTTCCATATGTATTATAATTTTAATCCTATTATTTTAGTTTTTGTTTTAGGAAAAATATCAATTTGTCTTCTTTTTTACTGGTATTATTCTCCACTCCATCTAAATCTGATCCACTGTTGTTTTAAATTAGTTAGCCATTCTATTTTTCATGTTTTTTGTTCATATTTCTCACCTTTCATTGTACCCAAATTTATTAGATATTCTTGTTGAGAGTTTCATTGTTTCACTATGCTTTTGTATATTTTCTAAAATTATTTCAACTTTTAAAATCAAAAGGTAAATCCTTTAGACACAGAACAAGCAATATTGTGCCAGGCTTCAGCCTGTATTTCTAATTAGAAGTCTGCTTGCAGATTATTCATTCTTTTGGTCTGAACCTGAAGGTACCTCCTTGAACATTTTTGACCAGTGTCTTCTCTAGAGTTCTTGAGTTTGGTTAGCCTGCCATCCCAAACAGGACTCAGCACATGTCCTGTGAAATTTTTAAGTACAGACTGAAGATTCATTGACAAATTTCCTTCTCTAAGCATTAAAAAATAAGACACAATCAATGATATGTGCTTCTCTTGAGAACAAAATTCATTCAAATAACGTTTTGTTGTTCACAGTTCTCTGCTCAATGTTGGCACAACTGCCAATAGAATACTTTAAGACATTAACATATTGGTAGGTGGCATGAGGTATATAGATGGTGTTCATGTTATAAGTCTCCTGTTTGATTTGATACATTCTTGCCTTAACATTGGCCACTCTGGTTAGAGGGTATCTACTGGAGATTGTTCAAGTCTCATTCTTTTTCAGGAGTGCCTGGGTCATGTGTCAGTCTTCCATGGAGATTCTCTCCGTCTATCTAATAGTATCTGTGATGGTTACATTTATATGTCAGCATTGCTTGTCTGTGGTGTCTAAAGGTTTGGTCAAACATTAGTTTAAGTGTTGCAGTGAATGTATTTTTTATTGTAACTGACATTTGTGATCAATCAACTTTAAGTAAGGCTAATTACACTTCTTAATGTGGATGGGTCCCATTCAATCATGACCAGGCTTAAAGAGCAAAGAGTGAGGTTTCCAAAGAAAAAAGAATTCTGCCTTAAGAATGCAGGATAGAAATTATATCCAAGTTCCCAAATTGCTTGTCTGTTTCAGCATTTCAGACTCAACTTTACAACATCAACCTTAAGTTTCTAGCCTACCAAGATGACTTACAGATTTTAGATTTTCTACTCTCCAAAATTACATTAAAATAAAGTCAGCTTGTTAAAACACATCTCTCTCTCACCCCTTTCTAGTTCTTCACATATACCCATGCATATGAATATGCACATATATGTACAAATAATTAAATAACATATTTATAAAATAAATACTCAATGTAATATCATAGAATTTATATGTTACACAAATATAATATAAACTCTATAAACACAAATATCATGTTTATAGTATAAATGCATGTAATACAAATATGTGTACATAAATACCTTATTCTTTCTGTTTCTCTGGAGAACAATCCCTAAAAACAGATAGCAGGGTTCTGCTCTACTTTCTAATGCTGAGGTTGAGGTAGATTGTTATCCTAATTCTATATAGTATTGGATGTCTCAGTGGGAACTGGGGAAAGGAGAAGTAATTATAGTTTCATGCTGATTTATTAAGGTTTCTGTGAAGGATCAGACAGTAAAAAGTCTACCTGCATTGCAGAAGGCCTTGGTACAATCCCAGGGCCAGGATGATCCCTGGAAAAGGGAATGGCTTCTCACTCCCATATTGTTAAGTCTCTGTAATTTGACATCTTCTTTAACATTACAATTGGTTGGAGGGTATATAGATGGTGTTCATGTTATAAGTCTCCTGTTTGATTTGATACATTCTTGCCTTAACATTGGCCACTCTGGTTAGAGGGTATCTACTGGAGATTGTTCAAGTCTCATTCTTTTTCAGGAGTGCCTGGGTCATGTGTCAGTCTTCCATGGAGATTCTCTCCGTCTATCTAATAGTATCTGTGATGGTTACATTTATATGTCAGCATTGCTTGTCTGTGGTGTCTAAAGGTTTGGTCAAACATTAGTTTAAGTGTTGCAGTGAATGTATTTTTTATTGTAACTGACATTTGTGATCAATCAACTTTAAGTAAGGCTAATTACACTTCTTAATGTGGATGGGTCCCATTCAATCATGACCAGGCTTAAAGAGCAAAGAGTGAGGTTTCCAAAGAAAAAAGAATTCTGCCTTAAGAATGCAGGATAGAAATTATATCCAAGTTCCCAAATTGCTTGTCTGTTTCAGCATTTCAGACTCAACTTTACAACATCAACCTTAAGTTTCTAGCCTACCAAGATGACTTACAGATTTTAGATTTTCTACTCTCCAAAATTACATTAAAATAAAGTCAGCTTGTTAAAACACATCTCTCTCTCTCTCCCTTTCTAGTTCTTCACATATACCCATGCATATGAATATGCACATATATGTACAAATAATTAAATAACATATTTATAAAATAAATACTCAATGTAATATCATAGAATTTATATGTTACACAAATATAATATAAACTCTATAAACACAAATATCATGTTTATAGTATAAATGCATGTAATACAAATATGTGTACATAAATACCTTATTCTTTCTGTTTCTCTGGAGAACAATCCCTAAAAACAGATAGCAGGGTTCTGCTCTACTTTCTAATGCTGAGGTTGAGGTAGATTGTTATCCTAATTCTATATAGTATTGGATGTCTCAGTGGGAACTGGGGAAAGGAGAAGTAATTATAGTTTCATGCTGATTTATTAAGGTTTCTGTGAAGGATCAGACAGTAAAAAGTCTACCTGCATTGCAGAAGGCCTTGGTACAATCCCAGGGCCAGGATGATCCCCTGGAAAAGGGAATGGCTTCTCACTCCCATATTCTTGACTGAAGAATTCCATGGATCTATTAGACCTAAGTGTCAATTTGGTTATGTATTTTCCTATGTTCTTTTCATTTTTATTATTCTCTCTTGGAGGGCTTCCCTGCTGGTCTAGTGGGTAGAAAGTCTGCCTCGCAGTGCAAGGGGCACCGATTTGATCCCTGGCCCGGGTAGATCTCAGTGCCCGTGGAGCAGCTGGGCCGATGTGTCCAATTAGGAGCCAGCGCTCTGGAGCGCCTGGCCCAGAGTCAGTGCTCTGCAACAGAAGAGGCCACTGTGATGGAAGGCCCACACAGGCCAAAGAATAAGGATGGTTAAAAAAAAAAAAATCTCCCTTAGATAACTTACCCATTCACTTATACAAATATTACTTATCTGAAAAAATTCCCAAATATATACCTCAGGTGTCAACAAAATATTTCCAACTACTTAACTATAGTTTTAGCAGACTTTTATTCTTCTCAAATAATACTCTATGTCTGCTCTCAGAATACTAACTTTTACCTCATAGGACATGAAGATGATTATGAAATGTGCCCTGACCTCAAGAGATATAAAGTATAAAGAAGGAAAAACTAATCATGTGTATGAGTAAGTATAACACAAAGTTGTAAATGTTACATGCCACAAAATAAAAATAAGTTGCTAAGGAATTTAGAGAAAGTGAAGGCTCACAAGGGTGCTCAAGGATCAGAGAATTGTTTATGATGCTAAGATCTGAGCCAGAGCTTGAAGGATAGGCATGTTTTTAGATGCATGGAGATGAGGAGAAATCATAATACAGGAAGAGAGTTTCAGTTAAGACACAGATATGGATAACATACAGGTAACTAAATACATGACTTGGACTGCTCCACTCCAGTATTCTTGCCTGGAGAATCTCATGCATAGAGGAGCCTGATAGGGATTCATGGGATAGCAAAGAGGTAAACATGACTGAAGCTACTGAGCATACATGCATATATATGCCTGATATACTTGGTGGATATGGAAGCTGTTCACAGAAAAATAATGGGGAAGGTAAATGGAAGGCAGATGGTGCAATGCAAAGACAATCCAGTTTTATGAAGAGGAAAGATAGGAGAAAGCTACAGAACCAGTATTTATTGAGTGCATGCTATGTCCTTGGAACTTCTGAACCATTGTAAAAAGTTTTTTCCTTTTGTCAGCATCCAAATATTTATTTTGGGGATGTGGGGGCCCGGGTAGATTTTCAGTGTCTTTTTTCCTATGTTCTTTTCATTTTTATTATTCTCTCTTGGAGGGCTTCCCTGCTGGTCTAGTGGGTAGAAAGTCTGCCTCGCAGTGCAAGGGGCACCGATTTGATCCCTGGCCCGGGTAGATCTCAGTGCCCGTGGAGCAGCTGGGCCGATGTGTCCAATTAGGAGCCAGCGCTCTGGAGCGCCTGGCCCAGAGTCAGTGCTCTGCAACAGAAGAGGCCACTGTGATGGAAGGCCCACACAGGCCAAAGAATAAGGATGGTTAAAAAAAAAAAAATCTCCCTTAGATAACTTACCCATTCACTTATACAAATATTACTTATCTGAAAAAATTCCCAAATATATACCTCAGGTGTCAACAAAATATTTCCAACTACTTAACTATAGTTTTAGCAGACTTTTATTCTTCTCAAATAATACTCTATGTCTGCTCTCAGAATACTAACTTTTACCTCATAGGACATGAAGATGATTATGAAATGTGCCCTGACCTCAAGAGATATAAAGTATAAAGAAGGAAAAACTAATCATGTGTATGAGTAAGTATAACACAAAGTTGTAAATGTTACATGCCACAAAATAAAAATAAGTTGCTAAGGAATTTAGAGAAAGTGAAGGCTCACAAGGGTGCTCAAGGATCAGAGAATTGTTTATGATGCTAAGATCTGAGCCAGAGCTTGAAGGATAGGCATGTTTTTAGATGCATGGAGATGAGGAGAAATCATAATACAGGAAGAGAGTTTCAGTTAAGACACAGATATGGATAACATACAGGTAACTAAATACATGACTTGGACTGCTCCCACTCCAGTATTCTTGCCTGGAGAATCTCATGCATAGAGGAGCCTGATAGGGATTCATGGGATAGCAAAGAGGTAAACATGACTGAAGCTACTGAGCATACATGCATATATATGCCTGATATACTTGGTGGATATGGAAGCTGTTCACAGAAAAATAATGGGGAAGGTAAATGGAAGGCAGATGGTGCAATGCAAAGACAATCCAGTTTTATGAAGAGGAAAGATAGGAGAAAGCTACAGAACCAGTATTTATTGAGTGCATGCTATGTCCTTGGAACTTCTGAACCATTGTAAAAAGTTTTTTCCTTTTGTCAGCATCCAAATATTTATTTTGATCTCTACGAAAAGCAAACTTGAAGTCAGTGGGGATGCTAATAAATGAAGAGCACCAAGAGTCTCGTTTTGTAGCCAGAGAGAGCAGTCTCACACAGGTTAGGCAGTGCCTCTGAGAAAATACCTTGCTAATAAGAATCAATGCTAGGCTTAGAAGCTGTATCCATCTGATTCTAAAACTGGTTTAGTTTTTCTCTTGTTTTCCACTGTAACATGTCATCTCAGTGTTTAGAATTGAACTTTATGACAGCTCATCTTAAAGAGCAAGATTAATTTTCTATTTCCTGTACCCCCTCCTTATTTTAGGTTCTTTTATCCCTTAACCTCTCAACATCCAACCTGTTTCTGTGAGTGGCTAGTGTAAGCATTATTGCTTTTTGAACACTTTCTGATCTCCTGTCATCCCTAATCCAGCAGTCATCTCTGAAGCTTAATAACAAAGATTGGTACACCAGCAACATGGCTAGATGTTTCATATCTAGTTTCATGTGTATTAGCACAAATATTTAACTTTCCTACTTGATGGTAAGTCCTGGAAATTTCAGGCTTTATAAACCAATGACGGTGCCTTGGGTTATGGAAACACTGCCCCAAACGAGGCCTTGTCTGATGGAAGAGTCATATGTGAACACAGACAGTGACAATATAATGTGATAACTCCTTAGAACTGGGAAACAGTGGCCCTTCTTTACCTTCAAGAATACCTTGCATAGGGCTTGCCTCATGGTCAAGTGGGTAAAGAGTCCACCTTGCAGTGCAAGGGGCACAGGTTCGATCCCTGGCATGGGAAGATCCCACATGCTGCAGAACAGCTGGACCGGTGTGTCGAATTGCCAGCCAGTGCTCTGAAGCGCATGTGCCCAGAGCCAGTGCTCTGCAACGAGAGAGGTCGCTAAGATGGGAGGCTTACACAGGGCAAAGAATTAAGATGGGTGCAAATAAATAAATGAAGGACCAATAAATGAGGTCCAAATTTAAAAAAAAAAAAAAGAATACCTCACATACAGATGTCATGGTTGTTGTTTAGTGGTTAAGCTGTGATCGACCCTTTCCAAACCCATGGTCTGCAGCACTCCAAGCTTCCCTGTCCTTCACCGTCTCCTGGAGCTTGCCCATACTCATGCTCATTGAGTCAGTGATGCTACCCAACCATCTCATCCTCTGTCATCCCCTTTTCCTCCTGCCGCATATAAACAGGTAATTAGTAACTAATTTTTGAACAGAGAGGTTAAAACATTCAAGTATTTATTCATGACAAGATTACTTCTGATAATGTTCTCAGGAGGTATGCATTTTAAAAACTCAAAATGTGACATACTTAATTTTAAAAACATGAAAAGAGACATTCATTACCTTAAACTTTTCTTGTGGGAAAGCAAGAATACAGGAAGTGTATTTCGGCCCAGGAGGAAGATCTGTGCTCAGCTGTGCATATACTTTCCTTTTGCAGAGGTCTAGATTTGAGATTACCATAAAGTTGGCCTTCGTTCTGTTTGCATTTTCCATGCCACTAGAAACAGCATCTTCCTGGTATTTCTATTGAAAATACTTTTGGCTCATATTATTTGGCTCTATCGCCACAGAATGTACGTATGCATGGGGAAGAGGGGAAGAAAGGGGCAACTCTACAGACTGACAACAGAATTCTAAACGAGAATGCTTTCAAACAAACCACACATGGCATTTTCCCAAGCCCCCAAGTGCCTGGATTTCATCTCAACTGAGAGTAGGGAAATAAAGGCAAATGTCAACACTACTTGCCTTTAGAAAACAGAGCTCCTTGGTGGTCTCAGTGTAAAGACTTTGCTTCTAATGCCTTTAGAAAGTGTCACAAATAAGTACACTCAAAGGCCCTCCTTGAATGCATTTAGTGACTGTGTCCACTTATTTTCAAGAAGAGCCTTTGAGCTTCACTGACCAGTTTCCAAGATACTGGTTCTTCTAAATATTTGGCGGAGAAAAAAAGAAGAAGGCACAGCCAGAAAGACCTTTGTTATCCAAAGTCTTTTTATACTCAACGATGCAGAGCAGAGCAGATGGAACCTAGACATCTTTTCTTTCACTATTCAAAAGATTCTGACGTGGCTGGAGAAATATGCACACACTTCTCAACCCTTTGCTCAGCTTTTGGAACCTGTCCTCTCTCTTGGGGTATGTTTTCCCCTTGGCTTCAATTTCTCCTTTAATTTGACATCAACTCTAAGCCAACAATTTGAAACAGTTTTAAATATTATTTGGTGACAAGTTGTTCTAATTTTAAAAACTTGAAAAAAACTAAAACTCAGATATATAAAAAGATCAAATGGTAAGTCACCATCAGAACTGAAGTGTTCACCTGTCTCTAGTACATTATGCTATAAGATTGTATGTAAACATTATATACACATGTATGAATATGTATATGTATTTCTATATTTACGTACTAGGTTTGCCTAGTGGCTTAGCCGGTAAAGAATCCACCTGCAGTGCAGGAGACAAAGGTTTGATTCCTGAGTTGGGAAGATCCCCTTGAGGAGAAAATGGCAACCCACTCCAGTATTCTTGCCTGGAGAATCCCATGAACAAAGGAGTCTGGGGTCACAAAGAGTCAACACAACTGAGCACAGCACAACGGAAGCATATGTACAAAATTCACACAGAGCTGATTTGAGATTACCATAAAGTTGGCCTTCGTTCTGTTTGCATTTTCCATGCCACTAGAAACAGCATCTTCCTGGTATTTCTATAGAAAATACTTTTGGCTCATATTATTTGGCTCTATCGCCACAGAATGTACGTATGCATGGGGAAGAGGGGAAGAAAGGGGCAACTCTACAGACTGACAACAGAATTCTAAACGAGAATGCTTTCAAACAAACCACACATGGCATTTTCCCAAGCCCCCAAGTGCCTGGATTTCATCTCAACTGAGAGTAGGGAAATAAAGGCAAATGTCAACACTACTTGCCTTTAGAAAACAGAGCTCCTTGGTGGTCTCAGTGTAAAGACTTTGCTTCTAATGCCTTTAGAAAGTGTCACAAATAAGTACACTCAAAGGCCCTCCTTGAATGCATTTAGTGACTGTGTCCACTTATTTTCAAGAAGAGCCTTTGAGCTTCACTGACCAGTTTCCAAGATACTGGTTCTTCTAAATATTTGGCGGAGAAAAAAAGAAGAAGGCACAGCCAGAAAGACCTTTGTTATCCAAAGTCTTTTTATACTCAACGATGCAGAGCAGAGCAGATGGAACCTAGACATCTTTTCTTTCACTATTCAAAAGATTCTGACGTGGCTGGAGAAATATGCACACACTTCTCAACCCTTTGCTCAGCTTTTGGAACCTGTCCTCTCTCTTGGGGTATGTTTTCCCCTTGGCTTCAATTTCTCCTTTAATTTGACATCAACTCTAAGCCAACAATTTGAAACAGTTTTAAATATTATTTGGTGACAAGTTGTTCTAATTTTAAAAACTTAAAAAAAACTAAAACTCAGATATATAAAAAGATCAAATGGTAAGTCACCATCAGAACTGAAGTGTTCACCTGTCTCTAGTACATTATGCTATAAGATTGTATGTAAACATTATATACACATGTATGAATATGTATATGTATTTCTATATTTACGTACTAGGTTTGCCTAGTGGCTTAGCCGGTAAAGAATCCACCTGCAGTGCAGGAGACAAAGGTTTGATTCCTGAGTTGGGAAGATCCCCTTGAGGAGAAAATGGCAACCCACTCCAGTATTCTTGCCTGGAGAATCCCATGAACAAAGGAGTCTGGGGTCACAAAGAGTCAACACAACTGAGCACAGCACAACGGAAGCATATGTACATATATATTCACACAGAGCTGTGGCAAGGTAGCATAACTGTATAAGATAGATCTGCTATTGAGTGTTAGCTCCATTACTTACCACTTGAGTAAGCAAATTAACCCCCTGAGCCTCATCTTCCTCATCTGTAAATTTTACATAATGATATTTACATGTTAGGATAAAATTTAATAACATGTATACTCACCTATCAGAAAAGCTGGTTCAAATCAATATTGATTTATATTAATATTAATACTAAGTTGATTTGCTTGCTCAAGTGGTAAGTAGCAGAGCTGACGATAGCAGATCTATCTTGTACAGTTATACTCCCTTGCCACAGCTCTGTGTGAATATTATTGTTAATGTTGCTTTTGTTAAAGGCTCCAGACTTAGCCAAGAAGATGACTGTACAGGTTATCCTAGTTCAACAACCCAAAAGGATATGAAAGTCTTCCTCGTAACTTTCCAATAAGCTTTTTAAAAAAACTTTATATCCCTTCCCCTGCTTTGACTTCAATGTGCTCACCACCAATATGATTGCAAATCAAAAGATAGTTGGCCGGCTGGATACCAGGAGAATAAACATTGTTGCGTTTGTTAAATGGTGCTTATTGCCGGTGCTGTTCCTCATGTCTCCCTCTAGCATGGTCTTTGGTTTTACAAACCAGTCTCACAATGAAAAATTGGTCCATTTAGTTAATCTAGTTAATGAGCAAGTCAATTCTCTTTTTAAAACCATCCATTCTATTGCTTTACAAAATTGTGGGTTTTTTCTTTCTCTTTGGACCAATCAATTTAGGTTATAATAATATACTTTATATGGCTCAATTACACTAAACTCTGCCATTTTCTGTTGAAACAAAAACTGTATTCTTGTATTTGACAACTATCACAATCTATTTTCTGCACTGTTTTGGTATCCTAGTAACACAGAAATCATGATTTTGATTTTTCCTGGAGTGGCTTAGCCGGTAAAGAATCCACCTGCAGTGCAGGAGACAAAGGTTTGATTCCTGAGTTGGGAAGATCCCCTTGAGGAGAAAATGGCAACCCACTCCAGTATTCTTGCCTGGAGAATCCCATGAACAAAGGAGTCTGGGGTCACAAAGAGTCAACACAACTGAGCACAGCACAACGGAAGCATATGTACATATATATTCACACAGAGCTGTGGCAAGGTAGCATAACTGTATAAGATAGATCTGCTATTGAGTGTTAGCTCCATTACTTACCACTTGAGTAAGCAAATTAACCCCCTGAGCCTCATCTTCCTCATCTGTAAATTTTACATAATGATATTTACATGTTAGGATAAAATTTAATAACATGTATACTCACCTATCAGAAAAGCTGGTTCAAATCAATATTGATTTATATTAATATTAATACTAAGTTGATTTGCTTGCTCAAGTGGTAAGTAGCAGAGCTGACGATAGCAGATCTATCTTGTACAGTTATACCCCCTTGCCACAGCTCTGTGTGAATATTATTGTTAATGTTGCTTTTGTTAAAGGCTCCAGACTTAGCCAAGAAGATGACTGTACAGGTTATCCTAGTTCAACAACCCAAAAGGATATGAAAGTCTTCCTCGTAACTTTCCAATAAGCTTTTTAAAAAAACTTTATATCCCTTCCCCTGCTTTGACTTCAATGTGCTCACCACCAATATGATTGCAAATCAAAAGATAGTTGGCCGGCTGGATACCAGGAGAATAAACATTGTTGCGTTTGTTAAATGGTGCTTATTGCCGGTGCTGTTCCTCATGTCTCCCTCTAGCATGGTCTTTGGTTTTACAAACCAGTCTCACAATGAAAAATTGGTCCATTTAGTTAATCTAGTTAATGAGCAAGTCAATTCTCTTTTTAAAACCATCCATTCTATTGCTTTACAAAATTGTGGGTTTTTTCTTTCTCTTTGGACCAATCAATTTAGGTTATAATAATATACTTTATATGGCTCAATTACACTAAACTCTGCCATTTTCTGTTGAAACAAAAACTGTATTCTTGTATTTGACAACTATCACAATCTATTTTCTGCACTGTTTTGGTATCCTAGTAACACAGAAATCATGATTAGAGTGTTCACAAGACTGACTTGATTTTAAGCAATTATTACTATGGTAATATCACCAAGCATGAATTTTGTGTGGACTCGCCATTATCTTTCAGTAGTAGCACAAACACCATTTAGGGATTATCTTCTCCTATAGGAATCTGTTTTCTTTTCTGATTCAGCTACAGATTCAGGAAGTGTGAAAGCTCTTGCCAATTTATTTTAGTAACAAGGGCTTAAAGGTTTCACTCAGCTTTTCACATTTGAGAGGAAGAGGTTGGCATGGGTTTTTCCTAGACTTGTGGAATGCTTTGATAAGAACTGGTCTGTTAACAAAGCAAAATATTTGCCAAGGCAATGGATAGCTCCATGTTTACCTTGTGTTATAGGCCTCTTTAAGAATTTTCCAACACTCTATATTTAATTTATGCTTTGGAGACCTAAAATTCTCATTATGTTTGAGGTCATTGCTTTTGTTCTCTCTGTAATCTCTCTACTTTAAATTCAGTGTATGAGTTTAAAGTCTGTACCTAGAAGTCACATGCATCTCTGTGGCTTATTCTAATGGCCTACAGCCAATCAACACAAAGATTAAGGCTTGAAACGTAACATTTTTTTCCTTGTTAGAATAAGTGAATATGCTCTGAGGGTGGCACTAAATTTCCTTACCTTCCCAGCCTTTTCTTGGAAGAACAGACTCACATAATGCATTAGACAAAGTTAAGTAATGGTGCCAGTATTGTTGCTCTTGTTATCTCAGTGAGAAAACGCCACCCTTGAGAAGGACTATTTCCAAGAAAAAAGAATATTTAAAGTGCTCCTGGTTTTTAGTTGACTTAATTGGGTAAAGCCAGTAACTCATTTTGTTCCTCTGTGAAACACAACCAATTTTCTTTCTACTTAATATGTTGTGATAGATGGCACAGCATAGGCTAAAATTTCTTGATATTTTGGTGCTACTTGGCCATACCTTCTTGATGCTTTCAGTCATTCCGTCCAACTTTTTGCATTCCTAAACACTGTATCCCACCAGGCTCCTCTGTCCATGGAATTTTCCCGGCAAGAACATTCCCTCCTCCATATACTTTCTTGATATATGCATGTAATAAACATCATCCCTCACAATAATGAGGGCTGGGAATCTTTTGGTATCCTAGTAACACAGAAATCATGATTAGAGTGTTCACAAGACTGACTTGATTTTAAGCAATTATTACTATGGTAATATCACCAAGCATGAATTTTGTGTGGACTCGCCATTATCTTTCAGTAGTAGCACAAACACCATTTAGGGATTATCTTCTCCTATAGGAATCTGTTTTCTTTTCTGATTCAGCTACAGATTCAGGAAGTGTGAAAGCTCTTGCCAATTTATTTTAGTAACAAGGGCTTAAAGGTTTCACTCAGCTTTTCACATTTGAGAGGAAGAGGTTGGCATGGGTTTTTCCTAGACTTGTGGAATGCTTTGATAAGAACTGGTCTGTTAACAAAGCAAAATATTTGCCAAGGCAATGGATAGCTCCATGTTTACCTTGTGTTATAGGCCTCTTTAAGAATTTTCCAACACTCTATATTTAATTTATGCTTTGGAGACCTAAAATTCTCATTATGTTTGAGGTCATTGCTTTTGTTCTCTCTGTAATCTCTCTACTTTAAATTCAGTGTATGAGTTTAAAGTCTGTACCTAGAAGTCACATGCATCTCTGTGGCTTATTCTAATGGCCTACAGCCAATCAACACAAAGATTAAGGCTTGAAACGTAACATTTTTTTCCTTGTTAGAATAAGTGAATATGCTCTGAGGGTGGCACTAAATTTCCTTACCTTCCCAGCCTTTTCTTGGAAGAACAGACTCACATAATGCATTAGACAAAGTTAAGTAATGGTGCCAGTATTGTTGCTCTTGTTATCTCAGTGAGAAAACGCCACCCTTGAGAAGGACTATTTCCAAGAAAAAAGAATATTTAAAGTGCTCCTGGTTTTTAGTTGACTTAATTGGGTAAAGCCAGTAACTCATTTTGTTCCTCTGTGAAACACAACCAATTTTCTTTCTACTTAATATGTTGTGATAGATGGCACAGCATAGGCTAAAATTTCTTGATATTTTGGTGCTACTTGGCCATACCTTCTTGATGCTTTCAGTCATTCCGTCCAACTTTTTGCATTCCTAAACACTGTATCCCACCAGGCTCCTCTGTCCATGGAATTTTCCCGGCAAGAACATTCCCTCCTCCATATACTTTCTTGATATATGCATGTAATAAACATCATCCCTCACAATAATGAGGGCTGGGAATCTCTTGATTCAAATCTGATGCCTCCAGATCATACCTAACATACAGGGATGAAAGTCATTTCACAAAGACATTAGCT
Organism: Tragulus kanchil; assembly: GCA_022376925.1. Taxonomy (NCBI): domain Eukaryota; kingdom Metazoa; phylum Chordata; class Mammalia; order Artiodactyla; family Tragulidae; genus Tragulus; species Tragulus kanchil. The sequence continues at coordinate 83,980,118 of JAIOJX010000002.1, read as the reverse complement.
GGGCTAGAAGTGAGGATTAACGAGGGAATGTTCTACAAATTATACCATCCTTCATAGTTGATATTTCCATACCATATATCCCTTACTAGGTCTTTTCCCACAATCACTAAGGACAACAAGATATCCAAAGAACATCAAGAGTCACCTCCCTTTTAAGGAGGTCCTATTGGTCCTTTGATGGCACACATCAGTGTGGGATCTTGGAAGCCATCTGAAGACTGCCTAGCACAGTCTAAAATCTGCTGTTCAGTCCAAGTTGTCAATCACCCAACCCTATAGAGAGGCCTTAGAATTCATATAACATTCTAGGGAATTCTGTTTATTTAATGTAACACAGACAGGAGATTTAAGTAAAATATTTCTATAAGTGATTTTCTAGGAAGCTGAAATGGGAGATCCTTTTGAATTTGAATAGTTATGTAAACTGTCATGATTGTAATAAGATGTAAGTGAACACTGTTGTCTATTGAACAATTATTGTGTGCTGAACTTAATTTCTACAACTTGCAAGAGTCCTTCACATATACTTTTTTGTAATTGCAATTATGTAAATGATATTTTCTTACTGATATAATAATTGATTGCCTGCTTGTTCAGTCACTTCGTCGTGTCTGACTCTTTATGGCCCTATGGACTGTAGCCCGCCAGGCTCCTCTGTCCATGGGATCATCAAGGTGATAATACTGGAGTGGGCTGCCATGACCTCCTCCACAGGATCTACTCGACCCAGGAGGGATCAAACTCGGATCTCCTGCGTCTTCTGCACTGAACATGGATTCTTTACTGCTGAGTCACCAGGGAAGCCTGATAATTGATTAAGTTCTTATAACTAGAACAGCATTGTTTTTTGTTTTTTTTTTTCTTTAAATTTTTAATTTTGTATTGAGATATATATAGCTGATTAACAAACAATGTTTTGTTAGTTTCAGGTGAATACCTGAAGGAACTCAGCAATACATATACATGTATCTATTTTCCCCCAAACTCTCTTCCCATCCAGGCTGCCACATAACAATGAGAGAGTTCCATGTGCTATGCAATAGGTCCTTGTTGGTTATCCATTTAAAATATAACAGTGTGTATACATGTCGATCCCAAACTTCCTAACTGTCTCTTCCCTTCATCCTTCCCTTCCCCTCCTCCCTGGCACTCAGAGTAGAACATTACTTCTTAACCAGGTTGATGTTGTTCTCCCTTACCCTCCCAACCTCTGTTCTACTCCAATCCAAAACATTTGGTAAGGTCTGAAGATACTTCTGATTGTTACAACTGGGAAGGGTGATGTTTCAGTCATTCAGTGAGTAGAAGCCAGGAATGCTACTAACATCCTACAGTGCATAGGACACACGCATACAAGCATTGTCCCCAGCCCAAATGCCAATAGTACTGATACTGAGAAGCTTAAGATTTACTATAATACAAGGTTACATAGAAGAAGAAAACTAACTTCCTAAAGTTACTTTACTCCGTTAAAATTCATTCAGTAGGCTCAGTGGTCACACTGTTCATTGCATTTCTATTATTCCTTCCATGAGATGCCACATCAAAAGCAGGACATTCAGGCACTGGCCATTTAAGGCAAACACAGGCTGTGCCCAGGCTCTTATGGAGTTTAACTCTGATGGGGGAATCAGACCAAATTATGATACTAATGAAGAAGCCATTGCAAACAGGAACCTTTAAAAGAATTGAATTTGATTCTATGATATGACAACACAGGAAACACCAAATGAATAGTGTCATTGAAGGCTCCCTTATGGATGATGAAGGATCCCTTATGGTGATGAGGCTGAGATCTGAAGACTGAGTTGGGGAAGTGCAGGGAAGGAATGTTTCATCTTGGTGGCTAGACTATAGAGAAAATGGGGAGAAGGCCAAGAGGAAGTAGTAGAAAGCATAGGCCAGGCAGTGTCTCACTGTGAGCCACATTAAGGATGTGATCTTTATATGAAGAGTAAGAGCAAACCATACAGTTTTTATGCAGGAGTTTGGTAAGATCAGGCTTATTTTAAGATGGTTGATCAGTGGTATTCAGAAATGGTTTTTCAGTGACCCAATATAAACCTTGAAGAAAGGCTGATGAAATGTCACATTGTTTTGTTGTAGTCATTTCCTACTCAACAATTTATCAGTAACTTTGATGAAAATATGGATGAGCCAAACAAATTAATAGGTAGATCAATCCTGGGGGAAAAAACCCTAGTATCATAAACAATAAAATGTGTAAAATCTCATATTATCTCAACAAACCAGATCATTGAGCTAAAACTGAATAGATGAAAGCTGGAGAGATACAAGTAAAAACCTCAATTTGGTCTTTTAAATAGTTGAATTTAGAGACTGAGCTATAACGTTGGCTTTGGTAGCAGTTCATGTGAAAATATCTAAATGTTTTAGCATGCTACAAGTCATAATTATGCCATGATTGCAGGAAAGAACTTAAGTTACAATAAGGAAATAAATAGCCAGTAGGCTTGCTAGGACATGTGGAGAATAGTGAAGTCATGTCTGAGTGCCACATCAAAAGCAGGACATTCAGTTTCTAAAACACATCCAGATAAAGACAAACCATGTGGTAAAGGGAACTGGGGGGAAAAAATGATTTCATGAGCAGAAAATCATAACACTTTTTGAGCAAGAATTTTGAAGGATTAAAGTGTATTACCTGGTGGTGTGAAAAATTCTCCATCATTGGAGAATTCAAGGAGAGGCTATCAGCTTGTTTTTACTGTTTTCCAGAGCACTTTGAAAGAGACTTCTTAGCTGGAAGAGAGGTTAAACTAAATAGATGAGTTTGGTATTTTTATCCAATTTGAACAATCACTGAAGTCTACAATCAGGAATCCTTGGACTCATTTCTTTCTCTGGTTGCCAAACATCTGAACATTCTCTTTGTGCATACGTGCCCAGTGGCTTCAGTCCTATCCAACTCTTTGCCACCCTATGAACTGTTCCTCTGTCCATGGGATTCTCCAGGCAAGAATACTGGAGTGAGTGTCATGCCCTTCTACAAGGGGTCTTCCCAACCCAGGGATCGAACCTGCATCTCCTGTAGCCCCTGCATTACAGGCAGGTTCTTTTTTTTTTTTGTTGTTAATATTTATTTATTTATTTATTTTTGGCGGGGGTCGGGTTGGGGAGGGAGAGAGGGGAGCAGGTGGGCCACTTCTATTGGTCTTTCATTTCTCCATTTTCATCCTCTTTGTTCTTTGACCCGTGTGGGCCTCCCATCCCAGCGGCCTCTGTTGTCACAGAGTGCCAGCTCTGGGCGCATGTGCTCCAGAGCTCCGGCTCGGTATTGGACATATCTGCCCAGCCGCTCCACGGCAAGTGGGATCTTCCCAGGCCAGGGATCGAACTGGCACCCCTAGCACTGCAAGGCGGTGTCATTACCCACAGGACCACCAGGGAAGCCCCAGGCGGTTCTTTATCACCGAGCCACTGGAGAAACGCGAACCCTTTCTAAACAGGTGGTAAATGTCTCACTTAATGAATCTGGGTGAGAGACAGAGCCTTCTTCCCACTAGAGAAACTGAAAGTGACCAGTCCTTATTTTCAGAACCTCCCAAGCATGGAGGAAATAGAATTCAAAATTTCACCTCATTTATTGATCAGAGTTGTCTGCACTGGACTTTGTAGAGTGAGTGACAGTGCAAAAGAAGAGTTTCTTTTGGGAGCAGGTGGCTCCATCCAGTCCACAGGCAACAAGCCGCTGAGCCACGGGCTGTGACTGGAGCTGGTCTCATCTGAAGTCTCCTTCACAGTCCTGGCGGCAGTCTAATCTCCCTGGATCCTGCTTATTTTCCAAGCCCATAGTTGCACTTTGCCTAAGATTCTGAAATTTTCCCAATATTACTTTAACAAAGGTCTTTTAACATAGATCATCCATATCTGATTTCTGTTCTTCTCAATGGCAAGCTCTGATTGGTGTAACCTCCAATGCATATTTGGCTTAAGGTTAAAATCAATTTTTCATAGGTACTTGACATGTCAGATTCCAAAGTGAGGCCCTTCTTTGACTCTGGGAACCCTAAGTCAGCTCAAGGGCACATATACTTTCCTCTGTCCAGGACTCCGAAGAATCTGGTGATCTGCCCTTCTCAGGTCTTCCAACCCGGATGAACTGTTCCTCTGTCCATGGGATTCTCCAGGCAAGAATACTGGAGTGAGTGTCATGCCCTTCTACAAGGGGTCTTCCCAACCCAGGGATCGAACCTGCATCTCCTGTAGCCCCTGCATTACAGGCAGGTTCTTTTTTTGGGGGGCGGGTGGGGGAAGGGGGTGGGCGGGCCACTTCTATTGGTCTTTCATTTATCTATTTTCATCCTCTTTGTTCTTTGACCCGTGTGGGCCTCCCATCCCAGCGGCCTCTGTTGTCACAGAGTGCCAGCTCTGGGCGCATGTGCTCCAGAGCTCCGGCTCGGTAATTGGACATATCTGCCCAGCCGCTCCACGGCAAGTGGGATCTTCCCAGGCCAGGGATCGAACTGGCACCCCTAGCACTGCAAGGCGGTGTCATTACCCACAGGACCACCAGGGAAGCCCCAGGCGGTTCTTTATCACCGAGCCACTGGAGAAACGCGAACCCTTTCTAAACAGGTGGTAAATGTCTCACTTAATGAATCTGGGTGAGAGACAGAGCCTTCTTCCCACTAGAGAAACTGAAAGTGACCAGTCCTTATTTTCAGAACCTCCCAAGCATGGAGGAAATAGAATTCAAAATTTCACCTCATTTATTGATCAGAGTTGTCTGCACTGGACTTTGTAGAGTGAGTGACAGTGCAAAAGAAGAGTTTCTTTTGGGAGCAGGTGGCTCCATCCAGTCCACAGGCAACAAGCCGCTGAGCCACGGGCTGTGACTGGAGCTGGTCTCATCTGAAGTCTCCTTCACAGTCCTGGCGGCAGTCTAATCTCCCTGGATCCTGCTTATTTTCCAAGCCCATAGTTGCACTTTGCCTAAGATTCTGAAATTTTCCCAATATTACTTTAACAAAGGTCTTTTTAACATAGATCATCCATATCTGATTTCTGTTCTTCTCAATGGCAAGCTCTGATTGGTGTAACCTCCAATGCATATTTGGCTTAAGGTTAAAATCAATTTTTCTATGAGGTACTGAATGACATGTCAGATTCCAAAGTGAGGCCCCTTCTTTGACTCTGGGAACCCTAAGTCAGCTCAAGGGCACAGATATAAAACAAAGAGAGGAGGGGCTTCCCTGGTGGTCCAGTGGGTAAGGACACCGCCTTGCAGTGCAAGGGGCGCCAGTATGATCCCTGGCCTGGGAAGATCCCACGTGCAGCGGAGCAGCTGGACTTATGTGTCCAACTACCGAGCCAGAGCTCTGGAGCATATGCGCCCAGAGCCGGTGGTCTGCAGCGACAGAGGCCAGTGCAATGGGAGGCCCACACAGGCCAAAGAACAAAGATAAACAAATAAAAGGTCAATAGAAGTAGCCAATATATAAATAAATGAACTATAAAAAAAAATAGAGAAAGAGGAAAAGGATGTGAGAATATTGTTGAAAGTATTTATAATGGGTTCTTATTATTCACAGATCTTGTATTTGTAAACTTGTCTAGCCACTGAAATTTATTTGTAACCCATAACACAAGAGTTGCTTCACTTTTGAGGTTGTTCCTCAAGAAACGTAGAACAGCAAAATATCAGAGACACCTTATGTGCCCATTCCAGCCTGAGGTCAAGCAAGACAATACTTTGTCTTCTTATTTTAACTCTCATACTATAAATAGTGTTCCTTTTGTATTGAGTGCTATGCTTTTCTTTTTATGGGCCTTTTGTGAATGATTTCATTATTTTTTTTTTAATTTAAATTTTTCTTTTTTTTAATACCTATGGTGGATTTGGGTGGATATGTGGCAGTAAACAACAAAACCCTATAAAAATAATAATCATAATAAATTTTAAAATCATCAAAATTAATGATTTAAATTTATTTTTAATTGGAGGCTAGTTGTTTCACAATACTGTATTGGGTTCGTCTATTTATCCTCATGAATCAGCCATAGGTACACATATGCCTCTTCCCTCTTGAACCTCTCTCCCACCTTCTACCCCATCCCACCCCTTTAGGTTGTCACAGAGCACTGGATATGAGCTCTTTGCATCATACATATTTCTGTTGGCTATCTAGTTTTGCATATGGTAATGTATGTTTCAATGCTTCTCTCTCAATTTGACCCGTCCTCTCCTTCCCCAAGCCCCCATGTCCATAGGTCTGTTCTCTGTGTCTGTGTCTCTACTGCTGCCCGGCAGAAAGGTTCATCAATACCATCTTTCTAGATTCCATAAAATGGTAGGAAGCATAGCACTGAAGTGCTGTTCAGTTTTCTAAGCACAAGACTGAGATGTGCTTTATGGATGAAATGCATGTATTAGATAAGTTTCTTTCATGTACATGTTTTAGTTCTGTTGACTGTGAGTTCAATGTTAATGAGTCAGTGACACTGAGTAAAGGATCTTTAAACAGAAAAACAAATAAGACAAGGTTCTATATTGATGGGTAAATGAAAACATCATGACCAGAGATTCAGGAACCCTAATTTCATATCTCCCCACTTGTTTAAGGTGACTTTTTGGAATAAACATAAGCACCACAAAAAAAAGAGAATTAACTGTATTTAAAGAGAACATTTTCTGTACTGTGAGTTCTCAGCACACCACAGGGTAAAGGGGAAAAGTGGACTTCTTAGCGTAGGGAGGGATGCCCTCATATGGCTGTCTGAGAGTTTGTTATGTGTTTTCCAAATCTTGGGGGCATGGTGAATGGGTGTCTGACCCCAAGACGTCAATACAATAGAAAAGGATGGCTGGTGACTTCAGTGGTGACCTGCAAGTGTTGCTGATGTGGCAGAACATAGAATAAGCGGGTGTTTCCTTTGGGGACACTGCAGAGAGAACACTGCTACCTTACGTCCAGTCCAATAGGCCTATCTCAGGAATTAAAGAACTAAAGAACTAATTCAAGAACTTAATTTAATTCTTGGGGCTTCCCTCGTGGTCCAGTGGGTAAAGAGTGCACCTTGTTGTGCACAGGGCATGGGTTTGATCCCTGGCCTGGGAAGATTCCACATGCCATGGAGCAGCTGGACCGGTATGTGCAATTACGAGCCAGAACTCTGGAGCACATGTGCCTGGAGCCAGTGCTCTGCAGCAAGGGAGACCACTGCAACAGGAGGCCCACACATGCCAAAGAATAAAAAAGATGGATGAAAATAAATAGAAATAAAAGAGGCATGATGGGGAAAAGAGGAAAAAAGTTTAAAAAAGAAAAGAACTAAATTTAATTCTTTGATTAAAGACTTCAAGAACCTCAGCAGGAAAAGGGTAGATATGCATTGCCAAATAGCCCAGGAACTGAAGACTGAGTTAAAGTGTCCACAGAGAATTTAAAAACTGAGAGACAGCATGAAACTTTAGGATCCACAAGGGGTCCTTGGACAAAGACTCAGTTTGCTAAGTTCACATGGCCCAAAATCCTATGGATCAGAGAGGCTTGTCCTATGGCTTTTTCTTTTCTCTCTCTTCTCCCCTAGTTTCAAGCATCGTGGGAATTTGTAAAAAGAAGATTATGAGAGGAAGCCAACTCAACTGAGGAATCAGAGAAGCCAGTACAACTTGCTGTCCCAACAAGACCCTCTAGCCCAGAGCAGGCTCAAGCTGGGAGGTGTGGTTTGATACCAAGTCTGCAGTTCAGTTTTTCACATGCATGGAAGTAGGCATTTAAATTTCTGAATCACGATTATGTTTGTAACTGAATGTGTTAGCAGAGCTCTCATAGACTTGCCAGAGTTTTATATGGGAACACCCCTGCTGAATGGGATTGGTTAGGGAAAAAGGATTGAATTATGGTTAATTAAGTTGGTCTTCCTGGTGGCTTAGCCAGTAAAGAATACCTGCAATGTAGGAGACGCAGGTGTGATCCCTGGGTTGGGAAGATTCCCTGGAGAAGGAAATGGTAACCCACTCCAATATTCCTGCCTGGAGAATTCCATGGACAGAGGAGACTAGTGGACAACAGTCCTTGGGTTGCAGAGAGTCAAACACGACTGAGTGACTAACAAACTTTAAGTTACAAGTTCATGCTTGTACAGCGAGTTATCTGCTGACATAAGATTTTTCTGCTTCACACTGAGATAACTGAAGGCTCTTTCTTGCACTGGGTTCAAAGTATGTTTCACCAAGAGATCAAACACTTCACTACATTTGAATTCAGTTACATTATAACGTGGAGATGACATTTTAGAAATAGATTTATGAGCATTGTCCTCAAGCCAAACTCAGACCAAAGGACAGCAGCAGGCCTGGAATCCACTGTCTTCTTAGATCCTGCAAGATATGGTCCTCATGAACAGTATCACGTATGCTCCATAGAGAGGTAAAGGCCGAGGTAAACACCAAGTCAAGTCCAGATAGAGCCTTTATTCTTGCTTCCCTGCTTCCTGCTTCCTGGTTCGTGCTTTCCTTCTTCCTACTTCCTGGTTTCCTCTTCCAATATGCTTCTGTGTTCTTGGAAACGAAAAGGGGCCCATCCCTATGGTCCAGTGGCTAAGAGTCCATACTCCCAATGCAAGGGGTTTGGATTTGATGCTTGGTTAGAGAACTTAGGTCCCACAGGCCCCCCTTTAGTTTCAAGCATCGTGGGAATTTGTAAAAGAAGATTATGAGAGGAAGCCAACTCAGAGAATCAGAGAAGCCAGTACAACTTGCTGTCCCAACAAGACCCTCTAGCCCAGAGCAGGCTCAAGCTGGGAGGTGTGGTTTGATACCAAGTCTGCAGTTCAGTTTTTCACATGCATGGAAGTAGGCATTTAAATTTCTGAATCACGATTATGTTTGTAACTGAATGTGTTAGCAGAGCTCTCATAGACTTGCCAGAGTTTTATATGGGAACACCCCTGCTGAATGGGATTGGTTAGGGAAAAAGGATTGAATTATGGTTAATTAAGTTGGTCTTCCTGGTGGCTTAGCCAGTAAAGAATACCTGCAATGTAGGAGACGCAGGTGTGATCCCTGGGTTGGGCAGATCCTCTGGAGAAGGAAATGGTAACCCACTCCAATATTCCTGCCTGGAGAATTCCATGGACAGAGGAGACTAGTGGACAACAGTCCTTGGGTTGCAGAGAGTCAAACACGACTGAGTGACTAACAAACTTTAAGTTACAAGTTCATGCTTGTACAGCGAGTTATCTGCTGACATAAGATTTTTCTGCTTCACACTGAGATAACTGAAGGCTCTTTCTTGCACTGGGTTCAAAGTATGTTTCACCAAGAGATCAAACACTTCACTACATTTGAATTCAGTTACATTATAACGTGGAGATGACATTTTAGAAATAGATTTATGAGCATTGTCCTCAAGCCAAACTCAGACCAAAGGACAGCAGCAGGCCTGGAATCCACTGTCTTCTTAGATCCTGCAAGATATGGTCCTCATGAACAGTATCATGTATGCTCCATAGAGAGGTAAAGGCCGAGGTAAACACCAAGTCAAGTCCAGATAGAGCCTTTATTCTTGCTTCCCTGCTTCCTGCTTCCTGGTTCGTGCTTTCCTTCTTCCTACTTCCTGGTTTCCTCTTCCAATATGCTTCTGTGTTCTTGGAAACGAAAAGGGGCCCATCCCTATGGTCCAGTGGCTAAGAGTCCATACTCCCAATGCAAGGGGTTTGGATTTGATGCTTGGTTAGAGAACTAGGTCCCACAGTCCCAACTAGGAGTTCACAGGCCACAACTAAAAGATCCCACATGCTGCAACTAAGACCCAGCACAGCCAGCACAGTAGAAGGAGAATTCAGTCTACTCTTACCCTGGGTACATATGGAGCCTCTTCTTGGGAAACCATGACCCTCCTGAACTGTTGCAAGAAAACACTCCCTAGGTTAGTGTCAGGATCCAATAAAATAGAAATAATGCATACAAACTGCTTCATGGCACTTAGTATATAATAAATAACTTTAAATTAATTGAAAATTATCAATATATTAACATAGTTTTGATATACATCCAGTGTTTAATACCTGTAAGTCTTTTTTTCCCAGATCAATTGGTTATCAGAAAATACAGCTGAAAGAGTCATGCAGGAATTACTTTTAATGACCTCCTTCCCCTTGGCCAAGTTAATCTCCAACCATCCAAAAATTTCACATTTTATAGTTACTATTATTAGCAGCTCTACAGTGATGTTCCGTAAGACTGCTCTTGGCTAGCACAAGAAGACATTTCTTATAAAATGTTAACGTATGTTACTTTTTGCTACCTATAGAGAAAAAATTGGATAGTACTTGCAACATTGGAGCTTCTCCCTTCCCCCACCCCATGGAACCACCTAGACTGATGTGTATGTATTGTTAACTAAGTTACTAAAACTTCTTATTCAGACTTAGACACCAGGTTCTTTCATCTATTGCCTCACTGATTTTCCATCAACTTATCTTTTACTTTATTCTAGCCTTTTCATTTGTAATTTATAATACTTTGCCAAACTTGGATATAATACTTCAAAAGTTTTGACCAGTGTTAAGTATAATGAAAAGAATTATTTCTTAGCATATAAATAATATACTTATTTTTATAGTATCTTCTGTAAAATATTCACTATAATATTATATTACATTATAAAATATTATATTAAATGTCATATTTTAAAAAGCAAGCATTCTTTTAGCAATCATAGGCTGGCTACACAATCACACAGGTTCCATTAGCTCAAATCTGAACTTATCCGTATAAAGGGCTCCCCTGAATTGAATGCTTAACTTCAATGTTTAATTTTCATTTCATTAGAGTCTACATCTAGGGTCTAAAACAAAAAGTATAAACAAAAGAGAAATTTAAAACCCAGTTAAATGGTTGAGAAGAAATCAAATTGTAAATGATAAAGTATCCAACTTTCACTGTAAGAACCTAGATCCAAAAAGAAAGAGAAATGAAATGGGGAAGCATTCATCTTGATTTCTCTGACGTATGGCAATTCTCTGGAGAGAGAAGCGGTTTAAAGGAATTCAAACATCAAAACACTGAATTTACCCAGCACTTAGGTGCAATAGGAAAATAAGCTTAGTTAAAAGAGAATCAGCTTTGACCTTTTGGCTGATCTGAGGGCAACTTAATTTTATAAATGCATGTTAGTTACAAAAGTTTAACTTCTCCCCCAAATGATCTTTTAAGTCTTAAAAATGGAGAATGCAATGCAATGATAGTTCTTAAGAATATGAATCTAATTCTAATGAGATCTGAAACTGAGACTTCAACTGTCATGTGAACCCAGGGAGCCTCCTGTAGTCTGCAAAATTCAGTCAGCTCCTGGAAAAGAAATACATTCAGGGCTATTTTTTAAAAGTCAAACTGTGAAGCGGATGAAAAAAGAAAAAGTCAGAATGCTTCCAGTAATTGTAGAAATAAATTTTGAGATATTTTAGAAACAATTGTTTAAAACTTGTATTGTATTCCAAGGTCACCAAGGAAACAAAAAAAACACCACAGGGTTTTGCTATGTAATTGGTCAAAGGCATTGGAAAAAAAATATTTTATGTACTCCACAGGCTCACCTCATTCCCCTCTTTGCATTGGCAGATCAAATGCACTTGACAATCACCACATCACACACAGTCGGAAACTGGGTTAAGATTCTAGAAGATGCTATTAAAGAAAACAGAAAGGAATGTTGGAACCAATTCAAAACCAGATCAAAACAGGAAAAAATATCTAAAATTCTTCTTCCATATGAATGAGTATTTAACATATGACCATGAAAAAAAGATCATTACAAATTTTAATGTTGACTTACCAAGGGCTACATGATAGCACACGAATGAAAAGGGTAATTCACCTTATTATTTGCATTGAAGAATATTTCTCAATGTTTTAGCTATAAAACAGTATTTTTAGCAATCATAGGCTGGCTACACAATCACACAGGTTCCATTAGCTCAAATCTGAACTTATCCGTATAAAGGGCTCCCCTGAATTGAATGCTTAACTTCAATGTTTAATTTTCATTTCATTAGAGTCTACATCTAGGGTCTAAAACAAAAAGTATAAACAAAAGAGAAATTTAAAACCCAGTTAAATGGTTGAGAAGAAATCAAATTGTAAATGATAAAGTATCCAACTTTCACTGTAAGAACCTAGATCCAAAAAGAAAGAGAAATGAAAGGGGGAAGCATTCATCTTGATTTCTCTGACGTATGGCAATTCTCTGAGAGAGAAGCGGTTTAAAGGAATTCAAACATCAAAACACTGAATTTACCCAGCACTTAGGTGCAATAGGAAAATAAGCTTAGTTAAAAGAGAATCAGCTTTGACCTTTTGGCTGATCTGAGGGCAACTTAATTTTATAAATGCATGTTAGTTACAAAAGTTTAACTTCTCCCCCAAATGATCTTTTAAGTCTTAAAAATGGAGAATGCAATGCAATGATAGTTCTTAAGAATATGAATCTAATTCTAATGAGATCTGAAACTGAGACTTCAACTGTCATGTGAACCCAGGGAGCCTCCTGTAGTCTGCAAAATTCAGTCAGCTCCTGGAAAAGAAATACATTCAGGGCTATTTTTTAAAAGTCAAACTGTGAAGCGGATGAAAAAAGAAAAAGTCAGAATGCTTCCAGTAATTGTAGAAATAAATTTTGAGATATTTTAGAAACAATTGTTTAAAACTTGTATTGTATTCCAAGGTCACCAAGGAAACAAAAAAAACACCACAGGGTTTTGCTATGTAATTGGTCAAAGGCATTGGAAAAAAAATATTTTATGTACTCCACAGGCTCACCTCATTCCCCTCTTTGCATTGGCAGATCAAATGCACTTGACAATCACCACATCACACACAGTCGGAAACTGGGTTAAGATTCTAGAAGATGCTATTAAAGAAAACAGAAAGGAATGTTGGAACCAATTCAAAACCAGATCAAAACAGGAAAAAATATCTAAAATTCTTCTTCCATATGAATGAGTATTTAACATATGACCAGGGAAAAAAGATCATTACAAATTTTAATGTTGACTTACCAAAGGCTACATGATAGCACACTAATGAAAAGGGTAATTCACATTATTATTTGCATTGAAGAATATTTCTCAATGTTTTAGCTATAAAACAGTATTTCTTCATATGGTTCACCTTGTTGTCCTCTTTATAGAAGTCCTGTGAGATAATAAACTCTCAAAATAGATGCTTTGTATAATTCACCTTTATGAATACCTTTATGAATATGTTCCCTGTAACATTATCTACTTTATAGATAATGTTCAATATGTGTTTATTAAGTTGACAGTAATATTTCATATTTAAATCTTAAATTCTAGAGGGGGTAAATACCTTTATATAGAAAAATAGGCGGACTTGAAGCCAGAAAGCCAGGGTTCTAACTGTTCAACAAACGAATTGTATATCTGTTCTTAATTAAATAAGGATAATAAAAGAGAAATACAGTAAAAATATAAATGACTCCAGGAAAAGAATAAGTGAAATGCTAATTTAAATTATGATCCACCTAGAATAATAGTATGCAACTTCAAAAGAATTACACAATAAGGAAGAAAATATAGTCACTGGTCTAAATTAGAAAAAGACCATGTGTCTTGAAAATATTTACTCTTCCTGGGCTGAAGTTGTGGGACTCTTTCAGGTTTGAAATCCTGAGGGAACCTCTTATTAAGAAGGTGAGTCAGGACTCCCAAAATCAGCTGCTAGAAGTATGGAAGCATGAAGGAAATGGTGAAATACAGTATACTGAGAATATTTAATTTTTGCTAGGGAAAGCTGTTACTAAAGGGTAGAATTACAGTTTGTGGGTAATTTTAAAAATTACGTTGTTTTGATTATCTATAATTTCTAATTTCTCAGTACTAACTGCATTACTTATTTATAAAACAAATGGAAAAGCATTTAAATAGGGACAATGGTTAGAAGAACCCCCTTTTGTAAAACAGAAAGTTCTTTATTGTTAAACAAGGAAAAGGAAGCACTCTGCAGACAAGCATTTGCAGTTTTTCAGGCATAATAGACATGATGGATATTTGTCCATATTCATGGCTTCCTCTTTTTCCAGATGTGTAGAAGAACCACCTTTCCCAACCCTTTTGAAACTGAACATGGTTGTATGATTTGTTCTGGTGAATAAACTATGAACAGAACTCATGAGTGGAACCTCTGTAGAAGCACTGAGAGCTGATGTGCAACTCTGCTTGTAATCTTCCCCAGATGCTGACAAAGAGGCCATGTTTTGGACATGGTCCAGCACAAGATTGCAGAATGTCACTCAGCCTGGGTCATGGACTAATGTGTAGAAGACTGTTGACCATGGAGAGCTGCCTGGTCCTACAGCAGACCCTATGTGAGCAAGAAATGAACCTTTGGTAGGTAAGCCACAGAATCAAAAGTATTGTCCGTATCTTCATTACCTAGACTTATCTGATTAACAGAGCTAGCAGATGTCACAGCTCAAAATACAAAAGATTTGAGTTTGGTATGCGGTTTTGAAAGCTGGTTAAAGTGAAAAACAAAAAGATAATCTCTAGCAGAGATCAAGGGTAAAGGATTCTTGACTTACTTGGTAAACTGAGTTATGAATCATGTGATACAAATCAGCTCATGTTTGAATTCAAGCTTTGGTAATGGTCAGTGTAGTTTTCAGTAAAGTTACTTCCCATCTCGCAGTTGATTACCGGACTGGTAAAATAGAAATAACAAACAGACTGGGGTTATGTCTCTCTTGAGATTATGTCTAAAGAGTTTAGTACAGTTGATCCTCAACACATTTTGCCTTCTAATATTTTCCTTCATTTATGTGAGTACCCACCACATTCCATGAAAGGAGAGGTAATATTCTACAGCAGCAATGATCAAGACAACAACAGTGAAAAACAAAACAAAACAAACTTTGTCCATACACAGCAATGAGATGCAAAAAGCCACACTTTCAATTAGAGGAATTATATATCAGTGAATTCCCTCTGGAGATATTCAATACAAAATTTTAAAACTTTTTAACATTCAGTATAATGGATAGAATAGATAATAAATTTATCTTTCTTTGGTGGGAAGACCAGACTGCCAGTAGCGGGAGATAAAAAACAGTATCTGCTTTATTCATAGCTATAGTCTCAGTTCTTGGGCATAATAGACATGATGGATATTTGTCCATATTCATGGCTTCCTCTTTTCCAGATGTGTAGAAGAACCACCTTTCCCAACCCTTTTGAAACTGAACATGGTTGTATGATTTGTTCTGGTGAATAAACTATGAACAGAACTCATGAGTGGAACCTCTGTAGAAGCACTGAGAGCTGATGTGCAACTCTGCTTGTAATCTTCCCCAGATGCTGACAAAGAGGCCATGTTTTGGACATGGTCCAGCACAAGATTGCAGAATGTCACTCAGCCTGGGTCATGGACTAATGTGTAGAAGACTGTTGACCATGGAGAGCTGCCTGGTCCTACAGCAGACCCTATGTGAGCAAGAAATGAACCTTTGGTAGGTAAGCCACAGAATCAAAAGTATTGTCCGTATCTTCATTACCTAGACTTATCTGATTAACAGAGCTAGCAGATGTCACAGCTCAAAATACAAAAGATTTGAGTTTGGTATGCGGTTTTGAAAGCTGGTTAAAGTGAAAAACAAAAAGATAATCTCTAGCAGAGATCAAGGGTAAAGGATTCTTGACTTACTTGGTAAACTGAGTTATGAATCATGTGATACAAATCAGCTCATGTTTGAATTCAAGCTTTGGTAATGGTCAGTGTAGTTTTCAGTAAAGTTACTTCCCATCTCGCAGTTGATTACCGGACTGGTAAAATAGAAATAACAAACAGACTGGGGTTATGTCTCTCTTGAGATTATGTCTAAAGAGTTTAGTACAGTTGATCCTCAACACATTTTGCCTTCTAATATTTTCCTTCATTTATGTGAGTACCCACCACATTCCATGAAAGGAGAGGTAATATTCTACAGCAGCAATGATCAAGACAACA
This sequence comes from Tragulus kanchil, assembly GCA_022376925.1. Taxonomy (NCBI): domain Eukaryota; kingdom Metazoa; phylum Chordata; class Mammalia; order Artiodactyla; family Tragulidae; genus Tragulus; species Tragulus kanchil. Next base: position 83,964,127 of record JAIOJX010000002.1, on the reverse strand, counting down.
ACAGTGAAAAACAAAACAAAACAAACTTTGTCCATACACAGCAATGAGATGCAAAAAGCCACACTTTCAATTAGAGGAATTATATATCAGTGAATTCCCTCTGGAGATATTCAATACAAAATTTTAAAACTTTTTAACATTCAGTATAATGGATAGAATAGATAATAAATTTATCTTTCTTTGGTGGGAAGACCAGACTGCCAGTAGCGGGAGATAAAAAACAGTATCTGCTTTATTCATAGCTATAGTCTCAGTTCTTGGCACAGAGCCTAACCAAAAGCAGAAATGCTCTATGTACTTGCTGAATGAATGAATAAATGAGTGAACAAATCAAGTGCCCACCAAGCCAGAGTACAGTGTGATCATCACAGCTTTTTTATTCCTTTCATTCATTCACTCATGCAAAAAATATTCAAACTGTGGTTTGAGTGTTGAAGGTAGAGCAGCAACTGAAAGAAAGTCCTATCACCACTGAGCTAAGTTACACTCTCTGGGTCATTAAAATTATTTTGATGACAGGTGGGTGAGTGGGCCCATTTATGTTGTGAAAATCAGCTTATTCAGTGATCCCACTTCGCAGACTTCGGTAAATTAGAGTGTCATCAGAGATTAGTCTAAATACTTATAAAATAGTTGGCAGAATACCACAAGATTTACTGAGTTTATGGTTTCATTGGGAAAAAAAATGGGTACTGAGATTTGCATTCAAACTACATTGCTACATCTGTCATTTGTTTCCACATTCTTAGCCCATGTGTTAGTAATTACGAATGCTTTGGCTAGAGAGGGAAAAATGATTAATCAGGTTTGTTCTCATAACATTGACATAATCTTCTGTTTTTGTTGAAAATAAACAATAACAAAAGCAAAGAGTCAGACCTTAAAGCAAACTATATGGTGCCTTAAACGTAAACAATTCAGCTCTTTCAACATAAATTGTGTGTTGGGGTGTGAGTCGGGTGGTGGGAAGGAATGGTTTAATCTTTTTTTTTATTTATTTATTCTTTATTTTAAAAATTTTACAGAGTTTTGTTGTTCACCTACATGTATGTTCCCAGATCATTCATATGCATATCCCTGGACACCCCCCACCCCCTGGTTTAATCTTGATACACTTCATATCTGACAAATAAGTGTGTTATTGTTCTGCCCTGGGAGCTAGATATGGAACTTCCTGACATGGTCTTGTTTGCCCCATACATTCTCATTTGCTTTGTAAAGATGGCAGAATATAAGTATAAAAGTATAAAAACCATAAGCTAGGTAGATAATCTCTGCTTATTTTTACTCCAAAAACATTGTAAAGAGTTAGTATAATATATAAAGTGACTATTTCTACTATTTTTAACATTAAAAATTATGTTTATATTGAAATAGAAGAGATCTAATCCAGTCTTTAAGATACACTCATAAACATAATCTAGATGCACATAGCTTAAAGATCTTTGGCAAAATGCGAAAATTCTGCACGCATATTATCTACTCCAAAATATTGGGTTGGCCAAAGGTTTGTTTGGATTTTTCCATGAGAGCTTATGGAAAAAACTGAATGAACTTTTTGGTCAATCTAATATTACTGAGGTAGTAAGTAAGGTCAATGCTCAGTGCTTAGCACCATGCGTACTAATCACTAATCAGAACTGAATTGTCTTGACAACTCTTAACAGCAATATAATAACAATACATAACTTTTATTATTACTATTATAACAATGCAAACTTATCAGTAATACTTGTAATTATTAAATGTAAATTTCTAATCTCTAACAACAAATGACTTTAAAATCTTCATCTTCTCACTTTGCATGTAGAGTATTGCATTCCAATTGTCAATCTTATTTCTAGGGATGTTACATTTGTTTCATTCACCATTTTCTTCTAAACAAGTGTGCACCTGGTGTGGAGCTATGAGAGAGCTACCAGTCCATATCTTCCATATCAAAATTAAATGCTGGTGTCAGATACAAAGTGATGCAGTGGATGAGGCTAGAGGCATCTTTACAATCCATGCCCTCTCCAAACAAAGCCACTGAATCTAAGAAGTGAAAATGAAAGTCAATCAGTCATAACCGACTCTTTTGAAACCCCATGGACTGTAGCCTGCTAGGCTACTCTGTCCACAGGATTCACCAGTCAAGAATACTGGAGTGGTGTAACCATTCCCTTCTCCAGGAGATCTTTCCCTAGACAGGAATCAAAGCTGAGTGTCACATTATAGACAGACTCTCTACCATCTGAGCCACCAGGGATGCCCAGAGGAAAGTAGTCCAATTTGCAAACCAAACGTATCCTGGGCAAGACTGCAGCAGTGATCCAGCCCAGAACCTAAACTCTGGCTGCAATAATACACCACTGACAGCTTTAGATCATTTGCCCAACTTGGGTGAGCCACCATCTTTACTGGTCATGTCTGTAAAAAAGGTGAAAACCTGAGTCCAGCATTAGCTTGAGACACATTCTCTTCTGACATGTATGGGATCTCCCCAAATTGAGAGAGACTACAGATTTGCTCAGTATCTCAGGGGGTTGAATATGGTATTTGTCAATGTATCACATACAAGAATAGATATTTACAAAATTCTACTATCCAGAAGACACAATCCCTGAAAATAAGAGAAATCAGAATTCAGAAGAAGTACTTGATATTGTACTCGCCCATCATGAATGAACTTTTGGTCACAATTTTTCATCTAGTGCTTAGCACCATGCGTACTAATCACTAATCAGAACTGAATTGTCTTGACAACTCTTAACAGCAATATAATAACAATACATAACTTTTATTATTACTATTATAACAATGCAAACTTATCAGTAATACTTGTAATTATTAAATGTAAATTTCTAATCTCTAACAACAAATGACTTTAAAATCTTCATCTTCTCACTTTGCATGTAGAGTATTGCATTCCAATTGTCAATCTTATTTCTAGGGATGTTACATTTGTTTCATTCACCATTTTCTTCTAAACAAGTGTGCACCTGGTGTGGAGCTATGAGAGAGCTACCAGTCCATATCTTCCATATCAAAATTAAATGCTGGTGTCAGATACAAAGTGATGCAGTGGATGAGGCTAGAGGCATCTTTACAATCCATGCCCTCTCCAAACAAAGCCACTGAATCTAAGAAGTGAAAATGAAAGTCAATCAGTCATAACCGACTCTTTTGAAACCCCATGGACTGTAGCCTGCTAGGCTACTCTGTCCACAGGATTCACCAGTCAAGAATACTGGAGTGGTGTAACCATTCCCTTCTCCAGGAGATCTTTCCCTAGACAGGAATCAAAGCTGAGTGTCACATTATAGACAGACTCTCTACCATCTGAGCCACCAGGGATGCCCAGAGGAAAGTAGTCCAATTTGCAAACCAAACGTATCCTGGGCAAGACTGCAGCAGTGATCCAGCCCAGAACCTAAACTCTGGCTGCAATAATACACCACTGACAGCTTTAGATCATTTGCCCAACTTGGGTGAGCCACCATCTTTACTGGTCATGTCTGTAAAAAAGGTGAAAACCTGAGTCCAGCATTAGCTTGAGACACATTCTCTTCTGACATGTATGGGATCTCCCCAAATTGAGAGAGACTACAGATTTGCTCAGTATCTCAGGGGGTTGAATATGGTATTTGTCAATGTATCACATACAAGAATAGATATTTACAAAATTCTACTATCCAGAAGACACAATCCCTGAAAATAAGAGAAATCAGAATTCAGAAGAAGTACTTGATATTGTACTCGCCCATCAAAAACATGAGCACTTAAGAAAAAAGGGATTAAAGCAAGTTCTTGAAGACTAGACTGCCACAGAGTCAAGTCTGAAACATAATTCTCTACTTGAGCTCATTCATTACTGAAAAGCAGCAGCAACCTCAATAATTATGTCCCATGCCTATGCTAAATATGTACAATAAAGCAATAAGTAAGATATATGTTAGGGAAGAAAATTGCAATGTTATTATCTAAATCCAATGGAGACAGACTTCTATTAAAATGTTAACTTTAGCCTTGAAGATGGTTTCCAAATATTGTTAGGTCTGAAAAAGTATTATTTAGCCACAAACTATGTAGCAGCCTTGCCCACAACTATAATGAGTATTATATGCTTCCCCACCCCCACTTCCCTCTGTCTACCATCTGGATTTTCTTTCCTCATTCCCCACATCAGTATGTTAACCTGAATAGACAAGAGATCCTGCACTGCTATAGACATTAATTGTTCTAATTTCAGACTGTTCCCCTCTTTATATTGTTCACAGTGTCCTTCACTGGCACATTTTTTAAAATGCCAGCATCTGATGCCCTTGTTTTCCCATGATTCAGCCTCTTCTTGTCTTTTTGTCTCAGCTCAGTAAGCTGTGTTTACTTTCAGTTTCTGGGATTTCTTTTTTGTACCTTACATTTTCCATTTTTCTACCCTACTCTCATAGTTTTTTTCTCTGAGCCACCTTCTCTGAGTTGGTCTCTAGATTTTGCATCTAACTGCTTTACATAGGACCTTAATACCCCAGCAAATATCCTTGGAAATTTGACTACCTTCAGCCTTTGGCATGCAGATAAAATCCACTGATGCACAGTCTTAATGAGGTGGATGGATCTAGAACCTATTATAAAAAGTGAAGTAAGTCAAAAAGGGAAAGACAAGTACAGTATACTAATACATATATGTAATCTAATAAGATGGTAGTGATAACACATGCAGTGAAGCAATGGAAAAACAGACATAGAGAACAAATATATGGACATTGTGGGGAATGAACAGTGGATGGGAGGCATAGAGATAGTAACATGGAAACCTGTACTATCATATGTGCAAAAGATAGCTATTGTCATTGCTCTGTGGGAATAGGGGATCCTACAGGGGCACAGTGCGATGGACTGGAGGGGTGGGATTGGGGGAACTAAGATGGGGGTGAAGGAGGGAGGGGGCCAGGGATATACATATGACTAATCTGGGATTATGCCTGTCTGTAAACAACAAAACTCGATAAAGTAAAAAGTAAAATAAAAATAATTATTAAAAAAAAAGCCACAGATTCAGAATAACAAGAACACAAGCCTCATTCAGACAGCTCAACACTAACACTAACAACCAAATATCGATGCAAAAGCATGGATGAACTTACTACACTTTTTGCTGGTGTTTAGCCTGGTTTCCATTAGTACAGCTCTGCTTTCTTTTATGCTTTGTATATTTGGACCAGCAACTATTTTCATAAGTATATTAGCTGCAGCTTATTAAAATTAAATGTAAAAACCCTATCACCCATATCTTGGTTTCAAATATGCTCTCCAATAAAAAGAACCAGAAATTTTTTAGGTATGGGCTGCTTTTAGGGCTAGAGTAAGAAATATAGAAAATGACCCTGGAGAATTTGTACTGCCAAAAAATAAAAAAGGAACCTAAATTAATGGGGCTATATTAAAGGGACACAGAAGCCAAGTGAAAGAGTTCCCAATGACCAGTAAGAAATAATTGAGCAAAACATAAAATAAGTAGTATTAGATTATAATCCAAAGTGTAAAATAAATACCCATGAGCCTGTTTTTGTTGTTCAGATGCTTTGTTATTTTTGACTCTTTGTGACCCCATGGACTGCAGCACATCAGGCTTCTCTGTCTTTCATTATCTCCCGAAATTTGCTCAAACTCGTGTCCATTGAGTTGGTGATGCCATTCAACCATCTTGTCTTCTGTCTCCCTCTTCTCCTCCTGCCTTTAATCTTTCCCAGCATCAGGGTCTTTCCCAATGAATCAATTCTTCACATAAGGTAAATACATAATGACATAAAATTATTAATAAATAAATCAATGAGGAAAAGCAAGTCTTCCATTACAGGAGAATACCGAATAATTTATGTAGATACACTGCCATTGAAGATGCGGAGAATAACTCTCTCCTACTTAGGAATTAGTTGTACCTGGTGACTTTCAACCAAAGACTGCAGTATGGAAAGAGGGGAGCCAGAGGAACTTTACAATGGAGGAAATGGACACATACTTCTTCAGCCAAGATCAGTATCAACAGTGATGTTGTATTAATGTTATTAGCATGCACTCTTGGTATGATATGATGAAATGTCTCTTTACCTTTATTGCCTCCTTTATTTTCATATATATGTATATATACATACATACATATATATATACATATATATATATATATATATATACACATATATATATATATATGATTCCAGTCTAATAGTGAAAAAAATCAAATTCCAATAGAACTGCATTCTAAATAAACAAAGCTGAACAGTACTTCTCAAAACCATCAGGGTCACCAAAAGAAAGGAAAATTTAGACATTGTCACAGCCAAAGAGAGCCCAGGAATCCAAAAAGGCATGAGAAATAAATACAGTGTCCTGCATGACATCTTGAAACACAAGATACATTCAGTAAAATCTCTCTTTTGTGTTCATTGCTAGATTAATAAGGTGAATTTCAGGAGAAAGGAAAAGAAAGGCATATTCATGTGGAAGATAAATGACCTAGGGATAATTCTAGATTTGATGCATGAGGCACATAAATTTTAAAATACTGGAAGTCTCCATTTGGTTTGATCACCCAACCATGTGCTATGCTTAAGACATGACATTAGTAGTGAAGAATACTTGCAAAAAATTGTGGTAGCCAGCCTTGGTTGGTCAGGAAAGTATTTTGACTTCAGTAACAGGACACCATTTGAATCTATGAAACTTTATCATAATCATCATAATGTCCATCACTTATTTAGTAGTTTATATTAGGCACAGTGCTAAGCACTTTGAAAATTGTCTTGTTTAATCTTCACAAAACTCTATAATGATAATAACTAGAAAGTTTCCAGCACTTGCTCTGTTCTAAGCACATTATATGCATTAGCTCATTCAATCATCCCCAGGATTCTGAGATCAGCATTATTATAATTGCTATGTAATAGTGGATGATACCAAAGTACATAAAAGTATAATGACTAACCCAAAGTAACAGAAAGCCACAGAGCTTGGATTTAAAAACAGAAGAGAAAGAAAGGAAACCTTGGTTCTTAATCGGTTTCCTATGTTGCCTCACCATTCATCCCTAGACTAAGTTTTATTTTCTGAAATTTTCACATTAAAAAAAAAAACAACCCTGAATCTCAGGGATACTAAGGTAATTGCTACATCGCATCATAAATAACACCAACCCATACTCCCAGCCCTGTCAAGTTCTTAATCATGTACTTCATAGTATCTTGTATACATAGTATACTTTCCTGCAACAACAAGATGCACATATTTACCATATGCTGTGTAAGTCATTCATTCCTCTGGGTACCCTAAACTTACCTCATTGAAGCTTAAATCATTGTCTCCTATTTAAGAGCCCTAAATAGGATCAGCAAACCTTGTTGAATAATTAGCTTTACCTAATTCATATCTCTTGAACCCTTCAAAAGTGAGTTAGTGGTTCTCTTAGTCTTCTTTTTTCAGGATGCGTTTCACTAGTGATAATTACCATTGTCTTTATCCCTTTTATCCTTTATGTTTGCCAGTCCTTTATGTTTGGACTACTCTGGTGGTTCTAGTTTGTCCTATAAAAGAGAATGAAGACAGTCAGATAGAGAAGGAGAAGTGTCATATCACATCACTTATTTGCAGAATCTAAAAAGAAATGATACAAATGGATTTACAGAACAGAGAGAGGCTCGCAGACTTAGAAAATGAACTTATGATCATGGGGGTGGGAAGAGGTATAGCTAGAGAGATTGGGATGGTCATATGCAGCCTGCTGTGTTTAATATGGATAACCAACAAGGAACTCTTATATAGCACATGCAACTCTGGACTTATTTTTTTCTTCAAGCTTCTTGAGTGAAAATGGAGTTTCTTTTTGTGTTATTCATTGTGTCTAGTACCATGCCTGGTATGTTGTAGGTATTCAATGAGTGTTTACTTTAGGAAAGATGTTTAAAGATTGCTGGGAGAGAATCCTTCCTCTTGTGGATGGATGGCTCCATGATGTACACTTTAGTGACCTCTGTGTTTTGTCTTAGCTTAGCAGTCAGATAACAGGTGGTAGCACTGGGTAAATGCACAGAAAAATGAATCAGCTGTACACATGCATAGATCTCCTTCCTTTTGGATTTCCTACCCATTCAGGTCACCACAGAACATTAAGTAGAGTTCCCTGTACTATCCAGTACATCCTCATTAGTTATCTATTTTATGCATGGTATAAATTACACTATTTATGTTGATTAAATCAAACAGAGTTAAACTGTTGCCTCAAATGATTCTTTGATACTTTTTTGTGCAATCCATGATCACACAGTGTACATGATATTCAATTTAACAAATATTTGACAAAAGAAAATAAAAGACTGTCATGGTTTCCTTTTTAGCTCTCTCACTTGGTGTATAAGCTTAGAGAGAATGTTTAGCCTCTCTGAGTCCCAGTCTCTTCACCTTCTACAAATGAAGATCGAATGCTCATTTAAGAGCCCTAAATAGGATCAGCAAACCTTGTTGAATAATTAGCTTTACCTAATTCATATCTCTTGAACCCTTCAAAAGTGAGTTAGTGGTTCTCTTAGTCTTTTTTTTTCAGGATGCGTTTCACTAGTGATAATTACCATTGTCTTTATCCCTTTTATCCTTTATGTTTGCCAGTCCTTTATGTTTGGACTACTCTGGTGGTTCTAGTTTGTCCTATAAAAGAGAATGAAGACAGTCAGATAGAGAAGGAGAAGTGTCATATCACATCACTTATTTGCAGAATCTAAAAAGAAATGATACAAATGGATTTACAGAACAGAGAGAGGCTCGCAGACTTAGAAAATGAACTTATGATCATGGGGGTGGGAAGAGGTATAGCTAGAGAGATTGGGATGGTCATATGCAGCCTGCTGTGTTTAATATGGATAACCAACAAGGAACTCTTATATAGCACATGCAACTCTGGACTTATTTTTTTCTTCAAGCTTCTTGAGTGAAAATGGAGTTTCTTTTTGTGTTATTCATTGTGTCTAGTACCATGCCTGGTATGTTGTAGGTATTCAATGAGTGTTTACTTTAGGAAAGATGTTTAAAGATTGCTGGGAGAGAATCCTTCCTCTTGTGGATGGATGGCTCCATGATGTACACTTTAGTGACCTCTGTGTTTTGTCTTAGCTTAGCAGTCAGATAACAGGTGGTAGCACTGGGTAAATGCACAGAAAAATGAATCAGCTGTACACATGCATAGATCTCCTTCCTTTTGGATTTCCTACCCATTCAGGTCACCACAGAACATTAAGTAGAGTTCCCTGTACTATCCAGTACATCCTCATTAGTTATCTATTTTATGCATGGTATAAATTACACTATTTATGTTGATTAAATCAAACAGAGTTAAACTGTTGCCTCAAATGATTCTTTGATACTTTTTTGTGCAATCCATGATCACACAGTGTACATGATATTCAATTTAACAAATATTTGACAAAAGAAAATAAAAGACTGTCATGGTTTCCTTTTTAGCTCTCTCACTTGGTGTATAAGCTTAGAGAGAATGTTTAGCCTCTCTGAGTCCCAGTCTCTTCACCTTTAAAATGAGGAGAATAAGATTAATTACTTCATACAATCACCGTGAGGATTCTATAAGAAGATCAATATGAAATGCTTAGCACTGTGTCTGGCACATAAGTGCTCAGTAAGTATTTCTTAAATCATCTTAATTTTATGTATTAAATAACATAAAGATATCACATTTGGAAACTATAAATAGGTAAATAAATATTGGTCATTTACAACATACATTGGAAGGATTGATGCTGAAGCACCAACACTTTGGCCACCTGATGTGATTGAAAAAGACTCTGATGCTGGGAAAGACTGAGGGCAGGAAGAGAAGGGGATAACAGAGGATGAGATGGTTGGATGGCATCACTTACTCAATGGACATGAGTTTGAGCAAACTCCAGGAGATAGTGAAGGACAGGGAAGCCTGGTGTGCTTTAGTTCATGTGGCTGCGAAGAGTTGGACATGATTTAGTGACTGAACAATAAAAATAATGTACCTATGGTTCTAATGACAGGGATGCTGTTGATGATGACAGAGGAAAAGTCACAGGTCGAGGCAAATAAGAGGAAGATGACCCCGGAAAAGAGCAAGAAGAGTTCTTATGTAAGATCCTTTAGTGACAAAGGCAGTTAATGTCTGTTTCCTGAAAGGGCTTCCAAAGTCAGGACATGCCCTCGAGAGATCTCTGAATTCCACTCCTCACTCACTAACCTTTCCCTTAGCCACCTCCGCCTTGGCTTCCTGGCCCACTGCATATGATACGAATTCTTTTTAAAAATGGTGTGGGCTTGTTTGTTCAGGCTTAATTCTTAGGTAAGCAATTCCAAATATGCTGCACTTTTCAAGCAATCTGTAGAAACTGGAATAACAGAGAGGACTGTGTTGTCTAGCCAAAGAATAGCTTTTCTTTTGCTTTCATCTATCAACAAATGAATACCATCTGAGCTGAACTGAAATGCCTGAGTCACTATTAAGTCACACATTCTAAGCATTTTTCCAGGAGCATGAAGGAAGCCATGACTGCTGACTTAGAAAAAGCAAGGGTAAATTAAATGTAATTGAAAATATGTAAACATTTTAATCATTCTTCTGTAATTTCATGTTGTTGTTAATCATGACCATGTCTGATTAGGAAGATTTTTACCAAGTTTGTAAAAACAATTATTTCTATGACATAAACACACAATATAGAATATAATACATTTAAAAAATAAAACATGAGACACCTATATTTAATAATGTGAACAATGATATTCTGTGAGTCAAAAGGTTCAGTAGGGTTTTAATTTTTATTTTGTGCTTTTCCAAATTTCCAACAACAAACATGTATTGCTACTTTGACTATCATTGTCACTTTGACATTTGTTCAAGAGACAAACTCAATGAGAAACTGTGAAAGAAAGGATAAAGATCAGTCACACCCAGAGAGAGAAAAATAATTCAAAATTTTGACTTTATTGAGGACTAACAATAATATCATCTCTATTAATGTGTGTAATAGTAAATTAAATTTCTTGTAATTTGGTAATTGAGCTAAAATAAATGCAGTCGAGCTCTAGGTAAATGGGAAAGAAGAATTCTGGGGGGAAAAGGTTTTAAGGAAGAAAAAGCATCTGTATATTGTAGGTTCTTTTCCCATTGGTTTACTGTGTGCAGGAGACATATCATATGAAGAATGTTTGATTCAGCAGAAATTTTTCTAGCAATGAAACTACATTTTTCTGGAAGAAATAACTTGATAGTTGCAAAGGTGTAATGGAAAGAGCCTGTACTGTACCAAAGTCTCCATTAAACTGAAGAACAAAGGAAAGAAATAAAAAGGGTTACAGAATCAGATATGATAGAATTATACTGGCCAGGGATTTAACCTTGGAGTATCAATTGCCAATGATAGTAACAGTAATAGTCTGTGCATGCTCAGTCACTTCAGTTGTGACCAATTCTTTGTGACCCTATAGACTGCAGTCGGCCAGGCTCCTCTGTCCATGGGATTCTCCAGCAAGAATGCTAGAGTGGGTTGTCATTTCCTACTACAGGGGATCTTCCTGACCCAGGGATCAAACCCGTGTCTCCTGCATTGCAGGTGGATTCCTTACTGCTGAGTCATCAAGAAAGCCCATCTACCATGTACCAGGCTCCATAATAAGCCCACTCTGTGTTAAATCATGTAATTCTCCCAGCTACTCTATACTATGGGGTCCACAAAGCCTTGTTCTGGGGGGTTAGTATTTTGGAATTTTTGTGTAGATACAGGTACCTGGACACAGAAACAAATATGGGGAAAGAAGCCTGGTGATTGTGAAACCAGGGAGACAGCTGACATCTTACACACTTGGAATTAACAAATATGGGGAAAGAGTTCAGTGGGTTTAATTTTTATTTTGTGCTTTTCCAAATTTCCAACAACAAACATGTATTGCTACTTTGACTATCATTGTCACTTTGACATTTGTTCAAGAGACAAACTCAATGAGAAACTGTGAAAGAAAGGATAAAGATCAGTCACACCCAGAGAGAGAAAAATAATTCAAAATTTTGACTTTATTGAGGACTAACAATAATATCATCTCTATTAATGTGTGTAATAGTAAATTAAATTTCTTGTAATTTGGTAATTGAGCTAAAATAAATGCAGTCGAGCTCTAGGTAAATGGGAAAGAAGAATTCTGGGGGGAAAAGGTTTTAAGGAAGAAAAAGCATCTGTATATTGTAGGTTCTTTTCCCATTGGTTTACTGTGTGCAGGGGAGACATATCATATGAAGAATGTTTGATTCAGCAGAAATTTTTCTAGCAATGAAACTACATTTTTCTGGAAGAAATAACTTGATAGTTGCAAAGGTGTAATGGAAAGAGCCTGTACTGTACCAAAGTCTCCATTAAACTGAAGAACAAAGGAAAGAAATAAAAAGGGTTACAGAATCAGATATGATAGAATTATACTGGCCAGGGATTTAACCTTGGAGTATCAATTGCCAATGATAGTAACAGTAATAGTCTGTGCATGCTCAGTCACTTCAGTTGTGACCAATTCTTTGTGACCCTATAGACTGCAGTCGGCCAGGCTCCTCTGTCCATGGGATTCTCCAGCAAGAATGCTAGAGTGGGTTGTCATTTCCTACTACAGGGGATCTTCCTGACCCAGGGATCAAACCCGTGTCTCCTGCATTGCAGGTGGATTCCTTACTGCTGAGTCATCAAGAAAGCCCATCTACCATGTACCAGGCTCCATAATAAGCCCACTCTGTGTTAAATCATGTAATTCTCCCAGCTACTCTATACTATGGGGTCCACAAAGCCTTGTTCTGGGGGGTTAGTATTTTGGAATTTTTGTGTAGATACAGGTACCTGGACACAGAAACAAATATGGGGAAAGAAGCCTGGTGATTGTGAAAAACCAGGGGAGACAGCTGACATCTTACACACTTGGAATTAGGCACAATTATAATTGGGTCTAAGAGAGAAAGGAGATTTCAAATGATATGAGGGATGTACTTATTTGAAAAAAATTCAAGCTGGAAAATAGCAGAAGGAGAAAATTTCCCCAGTTTTACCTACTAGGAAAGACAGAGGGATCTGCTAGAAAGACTATTGGCTTTGGAAACAGGTAAACATGCACTCCAGTATTTACTCTGTCCTTCACTGAGTGCATGACCTTATCACTTAACTTCTTTAAACATCAGTTTTCCAACTGCAGGAATGGCTTTGTACACCTACTATCTGTGTAGTCACAGAGGACCTGTGTTTGTAAGGACCTCTTCCTTGGTCTAACACTCCACTATCATCCTCTTGAAATTCTTAATAATTTGGAACAGAGATTTGGACATTTTATTTTTTTCATCAGTCATGCAAATTATATAGACAGTCCTTCCTATCAACCAAAAGAAGATGGCCATTGATCAACATTAAGTGACCTGTGCTTAAGAGCCATCAAGTAAATGGGCACACAGAACTCAGAATTACTCTTATAAATTTAAGTCACAGAGCAACCAATGTACTTATAGGCCCCGGGTTATATTTTTTCAGAAAAAAATTGATGGGAGGAGATAGAAATGAAGAAAAAAACAGAGACTGTGATTACTGTGATGATGCTACCTGTAGTTCTTGCTTCTTTTCTGCTATAGAAATGAGGGTATTTCCCTAGGTACTCAGACCCTGTGACCAGCCACATTCCATAAATAAAATATTTCAGAATTGCATGGAGATTTGCTTCCTGAATTTCCAACTTTGTACCAGGAGAACGTTGTAAATAAAAATTCCACAAATCCTACTGCTACTCAAGGTTATAGTATCCAGAATCACACGTGTTGCTAGGGCCTTGTGAATTGCAGAAGTATTGTGTCATCAAGAAAGCCCATCTACCATGTACCAGGCTCCATAATAAGCCCACTCTGTGTTAAATCATGTAAGTCTCTCAGCTACTCTATACTATGGGGTCCACAAAGCCTTGTTCTGGGGGGTTAGTATTTTGGAATTTTTGTGTAGATACAGGTACCTGGACACAGAAACAAATATGGGGAAAGAAGCCTGGTGATTGTGAAAAACCAGGGGAGACAGCTGACATCTTACACACTTGGAATTAGGCACAATTATAATTGGGTCTAAGAGAGAAAGGAGATTTCAAATGATATGAGGGATGTACTTATTTGAAAAAAATTCAAGCTGGAAAATAGCAGAAGGAGAAAATTTCTCCAGTTTTACCTACTAGGAAAGACAGAGGGATCTGCTAGAAAGACTATTGGCTTTGGAAACAGGTAAACATGCACTCCAGTATTTACTCTGTCCTTCACTGAGTGCATGACCTTATCACTTAACTTCTTTAAACATCAGTTTTCCAACTGCAGGAATGGCTTTGTACACCTACTATCTGTGTAGTCACAGAGGACCTGTGTTTGTAAGGACCTCTTCCTTGGTCTAACACTCCACTATCATCCTCTTGAAATTCTTAATAATTTGGAACAGAGATTTGGACATTTTATTTTTTTCATCAGTCATGCAAATTATATAGACAGTCCTTCCTATCAACCAAAAGAAGATGGCCATTGATCAACATTAAGTGACCTGTGCTTAAGAGCCATCAAGTAAATGGGCACACAGAACTCAGAATTACTCTTATAAATTTAAGTCACAGAGCAACCAATGTACTTATAGGCCCCGGGTTATATTTTTTCAGAAAAAAATTGATGGGAGGAGATAGAAATGAAGAAAAAAACAGAGACTGTGATTACTGTGATGATGCTACCTGTAGTTCTTGCTTCTTTTCTGCTATAGAAATGAGGGTATTTCCCTAGGTACTCAGACCCTGTGACCAGCCACATTCCATAAATAAAATATTTCAGAATTGCATGGAGATTTGCTTCCTGAATTTCCAACTTTGTACCAGGAGAACGTTGTAAATAAAAATTCCACAAATCCTACTGCTACTCAAGGTTATAGTATCCAGAATCACACGTGTTGCTAGGGCCTTGTGAATTGCAGAAGTATTGTGTAGGATAACTCAACTCAAATCACTTAATTCACCAAATGTATTTTGAAAATTTAGTAGGTACGGAGTCTCTGTAAATGCAGTGTTCTGGAGAAATGCATAGTGAATGGAGATGAAAATTAGTCATTAATATGATCACTTTTTAAAGCTGGGTGGGCACCTAGAAAGAATTTTGTGTGTCCTTTGAGAGCTAAATATACTTTCAGCAGTGGCAGGGACAGGTTAAAAACTAGGAGCCACATCTCCTTTCGGCCAGCCTCATTCACTTTGGCTAGTGCTATCTCAGCAGGTCATCCGGTGTACTACAAAGTGACTGAAGGCACAAGAGAGAGGCCATCAGTCCACTGCGTGTTTCTCTATGGTGTGCTTCAAAGAGTTCACACTCAGAAGGTTAGGAGAGCTCCCAAAGCCTGAGGACATTTGCCATTTGCTCTATATATGAATATCAATCCTTCTATAAGTAAGCATAATTCGTTTTAACAAATAATGTCAGTTCTATAATAGGAACAAAAGTATTGTAGAAAAAAGTGCAGCTTTATTTCTGGAAGAGTTTGAATTGGTCACATACTATTTTATTGGAGATAGAATATAGTATGACTAAAGCCAGGGCTTGAAAGGGTAAGACTGAAGGTTGGAGAAACCTATCCACTCACCTCTTGGCATCTTTACTTCTTTTCCTATAAATTAGGGACAATAATATAAAAATAGCAGTAAGCATAAGGTGATATTCTCTAGGTAAAGCATTTAACCTAATATCTTCCCCATACTGTGGGGCAGATATTAGGTTAAATATTAAGTTTCATTTATTTTCCAATAAATGGAAAAATGTTAGTACAGTGTTATCATTATTATCTCACCAGTAATGGCCGCAGTGAGAATAGTTGATGTATCATAGTTCTGGAGAGTCCTCATAACCAGAATTAACCATCCAAAGATTTAAGTCCATGTAGGTAGTTAACTCAAGCTCCATAAACCAGTAACTCCCTGTGGTCCGAGGAATTACACTTAGGCCTCTATGTTCTCCTATGCAGCTTGTCTCGCCCTCATGTTGGAAGCTGGAACATGATTAAGCCATTGCAGATTTCATAGATTTTAAAATCAATTAATGGTTTTAAGACACATGTGTTCTACAATGTAAATATCAAAGCAGCTGATACCAGTTTGAAAAAATTAGTATTGGTTGGGTCGTTGGGAGTATTATCAATGTCTTACCAATTTTAATGTTTATTAAGTCAAAATTCAGGAATCATGAGACTGTCATGGGGTGTTTACCAAAGGACTGAAATATGTTCAATGTTTTCATACTGTTTTAAAAGTTTTCTAATTTGCAATATCATCGAAAGGGGTGAAGATTAGATAATAGTAGGGTATCAAATTATCTTTCTTAATTTTGATAATTTTACTATGGTTAGGAAATACATTCTAAATTATTTAAGGGCAAATAGGCATCACCTCTACAACTGACTCAAAAAGAGATTAAAAAAATAATCTGTACTGACAGAGAACAAGGCATAAAGCAAGTAATAAGGTAAAATGTTAACATGGGAAATCTAGGTGAAGGGAATGTAAAAATTCTTTGCATTCTTCTTGCAGTTTTTCTTTAGGTCTGAATTAATGTCAAAATAAATAGCTAAACAAGCAAAGATAATTCATTTGCACCAATTGTCTAGGTAGATTTTTATAAGGTAAACAAAGAAAAGGACTCAATTGAAATAAAGGCATAAATAAGGACCAGGAGCATCAAGAAACCTAAGTAGTACAGAAGGCTTTGAATAGTGGGTACAGTGAGAATTAAGACTAGAGAGAGAAAGAGCTTAGGATGGTGTTGTCATATGGTAAGCTAATTTAGGATGTTGTAAGCAGAGGAGTGGGAGAAAACAGCATTTTAGAAAGGTCACACTAAACAGAAGAGTGAACCATTCAAGATGGAAGTCAGGAAGGCCAGTTACGAATTGGTGTAATGATGTCAAGATTGAGTCTGAATTAGAATAGTATAATATATAGATGAAAAAAAAAAAGAGTATCATAAAATGTAGTAGTTGCGAGGACAGGCTCTGATTTCAAATCCTAGTGTTTGCATTTCCTAACTCTGTCATTGTTGTTAAGTTATTCAACCTCTCTGAGCTTTTTTTTTTAAAAGATTTATTTATTTATTTATTTATTTATTTATTTTGGGTGGGGGTCGGATTGGGGAGGGAGGGGAACAGGCGGGCCACTTCTATTGGTCTTTCGTTTCTCTCTGTTCATCCATCTTTGTTCTTTGGCTCCTGTGGGCCTCCCATCACAGTGGTGTCTGTCGTTGCAGAGCGCCGACTCTGGGCACATGCGCTCCAGAGCTCCGGCTCGGTGATGGGACACATCGGTCCAGCTGCTCCGCGGCACGTGGGATCTTCCCAGGCCAGGGATCTAACTGGCGCCCCTTGCACTGCAAGGTGGTGTCCTCATCCACTGGACCACCAGGGGAAGCCCCGTCTCTGAGCTTTTATGTTTCTCTTCCACAAGATGACAAAATAGTTGATTCCTCACAGATTTGTTAGGATTAACAAACTATTGGTTGCTCAGTCATGTCCAACTCGTTGTGAGCCATGGGCTGTAGCCCACTAGGCTCCTCTGTTCATGGAATTCCCCAGGCAAAAACACTGGAGGGGGTAGTCATTCTTTTCTCCAGGGAATCTTCCCGAACTAGGGATTGAAACCCAGTCTCCTGCATTGAAGGCAAATTATCATCTGAGCCACCAGGGAAGCCCAGGATTAACAGAGGGCATAAATAAATATAAAATGCTTAAGACAGTTCAGTGTCACATAGAAAGCATTCATAAATTAATAGGATGCACATAAAAATGTCATAGGCATTATCAAAATCCACTGACTGATTAGTTGAATTACCATCCTGGGGGAATGGCAGTACAATTCTCCAGACAGTGCCATTCCTCCATATGTATTTTATAGGATATTTAGCACTGTACCCTCTACTCACTAGATACCAGTAGCTGACCTTCAGTTATGAGAATCAAAATGTATCCAGATATTGTCAAATATTGCCTGCGCGGAAGAAAGTCACCCCCTGTGAATGAGAACCAGAGACCTAGAGAATGAGTAAAGAAAAAAGTGAGGCAAGTTTGATCTAAGATACAAGCAATAGGATCTTCCGCTGAGATCAGCATGTAGAGTGTTGGGCTTGAGAAGTATTCGACCCAGAACTCTCCTCCTATCTAAGCTATGGTAGCATGACTCCCCTAGATGGTCCATGGGTTTGGTGAATCACAACCTTCCACCAGGAAATTCAGCTACTGGTAAAAAGGATGCTCTGCTGAGTTGCCATAGAAGTAACATGTTTTAGGGGCTTCCCTGGTGGTCCAGTGGGTAAGGACACCGCCTTGCAGTGCAAGGGGCGCCAGTTTGATCCCTGACCTGGGAACAACCCACGGTCCGCGAAGCGGCTGGACAGATGTGTCCAATTACTGAGCTGGAGCTCTGGAGCACATGCTCCCAGAGCCGGCGCTCTGCACAACAGAGGCAACTGCGATGGGAGGCCCACATGGGCCAAAGAACAAAGATGGATGAAAATAGATAAATGAAAGACCAATAGAAGTGGCCCACCCGCCCCCCTCCCTCCTCAACCCTCCCCCAAAATAAGTAAATAAATAAAGAAGTAACACGTTTAAAATGATGTTTAAAAATATAGAAAGTGAAAAAGGCAAAAATATAGACAAACACACGTGGAAAAAAGAACAGTAGGATACATAATGAAATGTTCACTGTTCTTGTTGGGTCATGTTTAATTTTTCTCTATGCTATTCTGGATTCATTCAATAAAATCAGGAAGAAAATCTATAATATCTGTCATTTTTAAGCTAGAAGAGAAATATAATTTTAAAATATTGGACCATGCTTCATATAGTGAAGCATATTTTAAAATTCTTGTATTTCAGAGTACTCAAAAGAGGTAGAATCAGAATTGCATGTTAATGAATGTTAACCCCCGCAAAAGTTGCCTGTCTGAACCATGACTGTTTCATTTGGAAAGATGAAATTAGTATAAAGCTTTACTGCATTATTTGCGATAGATTTATTTAACTGAGAAGTTTTATATAAAAGTCAGTAAGCACTAATCATAGAAGTATCAGTAAGAACTAGTCATAGAAGTATCATAGAAGCCATAGAAGACAATTCCTATCTTACTATTTCTTCTTAGTGGTGTTATTATGGGAATCATATCAGATTGTCTAAACATTTGACAAATTTCTCAGAAGACTGGGCTGACATTTTTCAGTATTTTGGAGAAAGATGAATAATGCTTCCTTCCTTTCCCAAAGGAGCTAGAGGGCTAAAAGTTAGAATCTATTTTCACAGAGACTGAACTGCAAAGTAAAAATAACCCTAACCCTACCTAAGCGAGGACTGGTTAATGATAATAAAAACTAAGGGCTCTTAAATATTTGTCTCAGTTCTTTCTCTGGATTCTAATATTCTTACTGAAGACTCTGACTGTTGATGAGATCTAGTTTAAAATTTTTTTCATTAACTTTTTAATTTATTTATTTATGTTTGACTGTGCTGGGTCTTTGTTGCTAGGTGGGCTTTCTCTAGTTGTGGTGAGTGAGGGCTGTTCTCTAGTTGCAGTGCACAGGCTTATTGCAATGGCTTCTCCTATTGCAGAACACAGGCTCCTGGATGTGCGAGGGCTTTAGTAGATACAGCACATGGGGTCAGCAGTGTTGGGTCCCAGGCTCTAGAGCACAGACTCAGTAGCTGTGGGGCACAAGGTGCCCAGAGGCATGTGGAATCTTCCAGAACCAGCGATTGAACCCGTGTCTCCTATACCAGCAGGCAGATTCTTTACCACCAAGTCACCAGAAAAGTTTCGAGATTTCTCATCAATAGTTAATTGACTTTGGGCAAATGACTTATTCTCTCCAAGTCTCACTTTCCGCATCTGTAATAAAGGGACAAGATTGTTCCCAATGATTAGGTTATTATGAGGATTAAGTGAGATAATTCAAGTAAAGGACTCACCCACCTTAATAATTATTAGTTTTCCTATTACTGTCACATCCAAAAAATAAAGCCACCTTTTTGGGCAAGGAAGAATTACTAACAAAAGGCTGTGGGAAAGAAGAAACAGTCCTTAAAGGAAGAAGCTCATGGGCGTGTCAGTAAATCCTGGGGAGTGTCAGTAACTCCCGTGATGCCCAGAGAATCTATGTGAAACTGGACGAGAATTTGTAATAAAGCCAGCTATCTTTGTCAGCAGCAAACAAGCTTCTAGATAATCTTCTCCATCTTTTTCTTTTTTTCCAAGTCTCATGATTCTGAGGAAGACAAGGAGAAGAAGAGCAATAAGTCCATGAAGCTCATGTAGATATGGTATGCTTGTAGGCGCATCAAAATCCCTAAGTGACCTCTAGTGACTTAAACTATATGCTCTTACTCTGCACACAGTCCTCATATTCATGCCTATCATTCCAACTTCACTCAGCCTGGATCCCATAGTTTTCCATCTTCTCTATACCATAACAACAAACTTTAAATACTCCATGCTTTGGAGTCATCATCCTAGCTGGTCAGCCCCCAATCTCCTCAGTCTGTTTTAGAATTGATGAATATATTGCTTTAGCTGGAATCATTGCTCATTTGATACTCATCTAACACTTAGTGGAAGTTGGGGTGTACTAGGTGATGAAGGAAAAGGCAGACAGATACTATATACTCTTTCCTTCAAAACTGATGAACTACCAGGGAAAAATAGATACTAAAAAGTCATTGTAAACATGATTACAATCTGTCAGTATGGAAACATTGTTCATCTATTTCTCTAGAGTGGCAGGAAAAGCATAGCTTTTGAAGTGAATATAGATGGAATCCAATGCTCTTGCATTTGAACTTAGCATGCAATGTTACATTTCTCATCTTCAGTTTCCCGTGATAGAAAACTATCATATTTTGAACCCGTGTCTCCTATACCAGCAGGCAGATTCTTTACCACCAAGTCACCAGAAAAGTTTCGAGATTTCTCATCAATAGTTAATTGACTTTGGGCAAATGACTTATTCTCTCAAGTCTCACTTTCCATCTGTAATAAAGGGACAAGATTGTTCCCAATGATTAGGTTATTATGAGGATTAAGTGAGATAATTCAAGTAAAGGACTCACCCACCTTAATAATTATTAGTTTTCCTATTACTGTCACATCCAAAAAATAAAGCCACCTTTTTGGGCAAGGAAGAATTACTAACAAAAGGCTGTGGGAAAGAAGAAACAGTCCTTAAAGGAAGAAGCTCATGGGCGTGTCAGTAAATCCTGGGGAGTGTCAGTAACTCCCGTGATGCCCAGAGAATCTATGTGAAACTGGACGAGAATTTGTAATAAAGCCAGCTATCTTTGTCAGCAGCAAACAAGCTTCTAGATAATCTTCTCCATCTTTTTCTTTTTTTCCAAGTCTCATGATTCTGAGGAAGACAAGGAGAAGAAGAGCAATAAGTCCATGAAGCTCATGTAGATATGGTATGCTTGTAGGCGCATCAAAATCCCTAAGTGACCTCTAGTGACTTAAACTATATGCTCTTACTCTGCACACAGTCCTCATATTCATGCCTATCATTCCAACTTCACTCAGCCTGGATCCCATAGTTTTCCATCTTCTCTATACCATAACAACAAACTTTAAATACTCCATGCTTTGGAGTCATCATCCTAGCTGGTCAGCCCCCAATCTCCTCAGTCTGTTTTAGAATTGATGAATATATTGCTTTAGCTGGAATCATTGCTCATTTGATACTCATCTAACACTTAGTGGAAGTTGGGGTGTACTAGGTGATGAAGGAAAAGGCAGACAGATACTATATACTCTTTCCTTCAAAACTGATGAACTACCAGGGAAAAATAGATACTAAAAAGTCATTGTAAACATGATTACAATCTGTCAGTATGGAAACATTGTTCATCTATTTCTCTAGAGTGGCAGGAAAAGCATAGCTTTTGAAGTGAATATAGATGGAATCCAATGCTCTTGCATTTGAACTTAGCATGCAATGTTACATTTCTCATCTTCAGTTTCCCAATTTTTAAGTGTAGATGAGAAAATCCTATCTCATGAGATTTTTGTAAACCTAAGAAGATAGTGCAGGTGAGGCACTGTGGTATAAAGATTTTGTCTCATTTATTTTTTCCAAGGGACAAAACCCTTGGGATTTCCAGTGATAGTAATGCCCTTGTTATTGAATGAGGTTACCTATGGTGGACCTCTAGAAAGCTTCAGGATAAAGCTGGTCACTAGAAAGACCAACCACTTAATTAGAAGTTTGGGACTTTCCAAGGAGGAGAAGGAGACTGGAGATTGAGTTGAGTCACCTGGCCAATAATTCAATTAACAATGGCTACATAATGAGTGCTCAGTAAAAGCTTTAAACCCAGGGTTCAGTGGGGCTTCCTGGTTGATGAACACATTGATACACCAAGAGGATAATGTGTCCTGGTTCCACAAAGAGGGGACACAGAACCTTTGCATTCCCTCCTGGACCTCATCCTTTGTGTCTCTCTATTTGAGTACTCCTGATTTGTAATTTCTCTAATGAAGTTATAACATAACTATAGTATTTTTTGAATTCTGTGAGTTATTATAGCAAATTATTGAACACAAAGAGGCCATGGAAACATTCAAATTTCTAGTCAGTGCTTCAGAAATGCATGTGGCCTGAGAACCCCCAGATGTGGCTAGTGTCTGACGTAGGGCAGTCCTGTTGGAACCATACCCTTTAGCTGTGGGGTCTGAGCTCGCTTTGAGTGGTTTGTGCCGGAATTGAATTGTTATGCATTCAGTTAGGGTTGAAAAGGAATAGAGACTTAGATTAAGCCATACAATTAGTCCTAACTAAATGCCAATTACCTTATGATATCATTCCAATTCTGCAGTGCCCACCTCCTTCCTTGTTTCCATTATCTTTTATCTCAAGAAGTTCCTTGAAGAGTTCTCAAACACAATGATGTTGATAGGGAGAATGCTTTATAAGCACTGCATCTTAGTGCATGAACCAAGACAGGGCCACAGATGGACAGAATGCTGAGAGACAGTGCATCTGAATGTGTAACTCTTTTTTTACATTTATTTGTAACTTCAGGATATTCCTTTATAATATTGTTTAGAGTTCTGCCATAATATCAATATGAATCAGCCATGGGTATGCATATACCCTCTGTGGACCTCCCTGTTGAACCTTCCTTCTACCTCCCACCCATCTCACCCCTCTTGGTTGTCCCAGAGGTACAGATTTGAGCTCCCCCTGCATCATACAGCAAATGTCCACTGGCTATATGAGTGTTTAGCTCTTAAAGGTGCCAAAAAGAAACATAAAGGCTAGAGCCAGCAGAACATTTTGTGACTTTTTTTATTAACTATTTAATGTAGAGAAAATCTGCAATGTCAACTGTGTCTATCCTATAAATGCAACTATAAATGCAGTCCTACAAATACTTCATATTGGCCCATAACCAATGTACGACTTTCCCAGAGCCAATGTTAACTACAATGGCTAATACGGTCAGTGACAAATAAATCTTCTGAACTGAAACCATGTATTTGTGGTTAACAGTTTAATCTTTTTAGGAGCATTTTGGCATTGTTTATCTTAAACTCTGCCAATATACACATAAAGCATTACTTCAAAGACTCTTCTACTGCTGTTTCAGCAGCAGATGAACTGTAAATATATAAATGTCATTGAAAAGACGAAAATAAAATCGGGTTTGAATTTTTTTAAATCACTTTTATTTTGGAAGACACCTTCAATCTCTACAAACCTGTTCACAATTATTTTCTCTTGGGCTCTATTATGATTTAGAAGATGTGGGGGTTAGAGTGGGAATTAGGAACTGTTAGTTCTCATGCTGAGTCAGCCGTGAATCCCTGGATGACCTCACTCAAGCTCCTTTATTTATTGGTTATCTCAGAAAGTGGAATAACTAATCATAGCATGTCATGTTGGGACATAATGAGAACAAAGAGCAGCCAACTCTAAGATAGCAATGGCTCATAAAATTGACAGATAACTCACATATGGTACTTTAAAGACACTTTTAGTTGTATACATATATTCCCCTTCATTCTCTCACCTGACCTTCTATCAAATATAAATGTAGGGTAATTTAATATTTATTTGTATTGCTTAGGGTTGTAATAGAGTTGCTGACAGTAAAAATTCTTTAGTGTCCAAGAGACAGATACATGGCTAAAATAAAGAAATTTAAATAATCCAGGTAGTGTTGGCTCTTAAACAATTGAAAATATACTTAATCCATTACCTTCCCTTCCTTTTCCATTGACTACTAACTTCAAGAGATCTTCTAAGGACACCTAGACCACAGTCCTCTTTCAGGGTTTTATCACTCATCATCAACCAAAGATGAAAACCATTCTAAAGCAATAGCTTTATAGGTTGTAAACCTCTTCAACTTCACTTCATGCCCTTCTCACCTTAACCATTACCACAGAATCTATTTTTGTGATGATCACTAGACTCTCAAAATTCTGTGCCCTAAACATATAGCTCTATTTCACCCTTTACTTATCTCTCTGCCTAAGCTGAGTCTCCAATCAGAAATTTCAATTAGAAAGTAACTGCTGACCAAACATTCTCAACACCCTGTATCTTCAGCTCTTTCTTTTTAGTTCACTTGCCAGGTTTCACAATTTTATCATGGGGAAGATGTTCTATGGAGGTAATCAACAATAATAAATGCTGCTGAGAGGCTGAGAGAGGGGAAAAAAATGAATGTATAGTGGGTTTATATTATTTGACACTTTAAATGACTTGTGGTTCAGTCATGTCTGACTCTTTGCAACCTCATGGACTGTAGCTCACCAGGCTCCTCTGTGCATGAGATGTTCCAGGCAAGAATACTGGAGTGGGTAGCCATTCCTTTCTCCAGGGTTAAAGGGATCAAACCCTTTTATTTTGGAAGACACCTTCAACTAATTAAATATTTTCTCTTGGGCTCTATTATGATTTAGAAGATGTGGGGGTTAGAGTGGGAATTAGGAACTGTTAGTTCTCATGCTGAGTCAGCCGTGAATCCCTGGATGACCTCACTCAAGCTCCTTTATTTATTGGTTATCTCAGAAAGTGGAATAACTAATCATAGCATGTCATGTTGGGACATAATGAGAACAAAGAGCAGCCAACTCTAAGATAGCAATGGCTCATAAAATTGACAGATAACTCACATATGGTACTTTAAAGACACTTTTAGTTGTATACATATATTCCCCTTCATTCTCTCACCTGACCTTCTATCAAATATAAATGTAGGGTAATTTAATATTTATTTGTATTGCTTAGGGTTGTAATAGAGTTGCTGACAGTAAAAATTCTTTAGTGTCCAAGAGACAGATACATGGCTAAAATAAAGAAATTTAAATAATCCAGGTAGTGTTGGCTCTTAAACAATTGAAAATATACTTAATCCATTACCTTCCCTTCCTTTTCCATTGACTACTAACTTCAAGAGATCTTCTAAGGACACCTAGACCACAGTCCTCTTTCAGGGTTTTATCACTCATCATCAACCAAAGATGAAAACCATTCTAAAGCAATAGCTTTATAGGTTGTAAACCTCTTCAACTTCACTTCATGCCCTTCTCACCTTAACCATTACCACAGAATCTATTTTTGTGATGATCACTAGACTCTCAAAATTCTGTGCCCTAAACATATAGCTCTATTTCACCCTTTACTTATCTCTCTGCC
Organism: Tragulus kanchil; assembly: GCA_022376925.1. Classification (NCBI taxonomy): domain Eukaryota; kingdom Metazoa; phylum Chordata; class Mammalia; order Artiodactyla; family Tragulidae; genus Tragulus; species Tragulus kanchil. The sequence goes on along the minus strand of JAIOJX010000002.1, from coordinate 83,938,373 downwards.
TAAGCTGAGTCTCCAATCAGAAATTTCAATTAGAAAGTAACTGCTGACCAAACATTCTCAACACCCTGTATCTTCAGCTCTTTCTTTTTAGTTCACTTGCCAGGTTTCACAATTTTATCATGGGGAAGATGTTCTATGGAGGTAATCAACAATAATAAATGCTGCTGAGAGGCTGAGAGAGGGGAAAAAAATGAATGTATAGTGGGTTTATATTATTTGACACTTTAAATGACTTGTGGTTCAGTCATGTCTGACTCTTTGCAACCTCATGGACTGTAGCTCACCAGGCTCCTCTGTGCATGAGATGTTCCAGGCAAGAATACTGGAGTGGGTAGCCATTCCTTTCTCCAGGGGATCTTAATCACCCAGGTATCAAACCCATGGCATTGGCAGGCAGATTCATTACCACTGAGCCACTTGGGAAGCCCCTTATAGGGCTTACTATATGTCTTAAACACTGTTCTAAGCATTTTACACATATTGTTGATTTAGTCCTCATAATGATCCTATGAAACAGGTGTAAGAAACTTGCCCAAGGTCCTGCAGAATGACAATTAAAACACAGGAAGAGGGCTTCCCTGGTGGTACAGTGGGTAAAGAGTACGCCTTTCATTGTAAGGGGCTCTGGTTCCATCCCTGGCACGGGAAGATCCTACATGCGGTGGAGCGGCTGGACCAGTGTGTTCAGTTACAAGCCAGCACTCTGTGGCACATGCGCCCAGAGCCAGTGCTCTGCTACAGGAGAGGCCACTGCAATTGGAGGCCCACACAGGCCAAAGAACAAAGATGGAAGAAAAATAAACAGGAAGGGAGCCAAGATGGCGGAGGAATGAGGGGAAGATTTCACCAGCTCCCCAACAGAATCACCAGAACTAATCAAGAAATGAAACACCACCAACAAACCAGCCGCTTGAGGAAAGAAGAATTCCATAGGTCCGCGAGAGTAGAAGAGTGAATAGCCAGAACTTTCCCGGAGCTACTGTTCTAAGAATCCTCTATCCTAACCCCCACGCCTGACCACACTGACGGATAGTGCACCAGCAAGTGCCCTAAAAGGGGGCCTAAGTGGAGCCTCGGGAGAGAGAGGGCAGCGATCAGCATGAAAATTCTAAGAATCCGCCTGGATCGCTGGCAGAAATTAAGACACTGCGAAGATACGATACTGGAGCAGGGCCGGGCGGAACAAGTGCTGCCTAGCGACCTGGATCCGGGAGGGAGCGCCCAGTGTGAAAATCGCGCCGCTCAGCCGGACGATAATCGCGACTTTCCGCCTGGCACCGGGTGAGTTCAAACACTCCTAGTGGGGGACTGGCTGAAGAGGAAGTCGCCCACAGATTGCTGACCAGGGACCGGGCTCGAGCCAGACAGGGAAGCTTGTGCCTGCCTTTGGGACTTGGATGCGTAACTGGCAGTGCTTGCGCCCCATTGGCGGAGGAGCCCATGCGCCCCCATAGCTACACCCGCAGCGGAGGAAGCCGGGAGAAGGGCAGGTATTGGAGGCTACCGGCAGGTGAGCTGCAGAGCCGGGGTGCCCCGCCACAGCACGGGAGTGCACGCGCCGCGGCCCCCCGCCCAACGGACTGGGATCAGCCCGCCATCCATGGCCAGCACCTGAGCTTGCTGCAACGCCTTATTTAACTGAAAACAAACCATAGCAACCGGTGCCATAAGGGAAAGGCTACATCATGAAGACAACACCATCAAGAGCAGACTGGCTTCCCACAGACAGATGAGAGGTTAAAAAACAGGGACAGTATTTAGCTTTATTTGTTGGTTTATTTGTTGTGAACGGTTCTGTTTATTCGTTTGATCGGTCAGGTTTGTTTTTTTTTCTTTCTTTCTTTCTTTTGTCTCTTCTTATTAAGTTTTACTTCCCATTTTAATTTTTAATTTCTTTTTTTTGATATTTAATTTTTAATTTTTATTTTTTAATTTTAATTCTTGGAAATTTCTAATTTTTTTTCCTCTTTGCCACTGCTTCCTCCTTCTATGTTCTAAATGTAAAACTTTCTCCTATTTACCACTATCCTCTAGATAAATATTTCCTACCTTCCTGTCTCCACTACCCTCTTCCAGCTGCACGAAACAATACAACACACTAATCTTGGCTACATAACCCTATTAAATCCTTCCAAGATGAATCTATTCCTTCTCATTACCCATACACTCTCCACCTCCTCACCCCCAACACATGTCTCAGCTAAAAATTGCTTTCAGTGAAATAGTCCAAGCCAGGACCTTGCCCCGAATCTATTTTTCCAAGCACTATTTTAATTAATTCAGAGCTTAAGGGGCAAGTATCATCTTTGATTGTGTATTTTGTCAGAAAAATTTCCTATGCTTTATCACTGTAAGACGGGTTAGATGTGGTTATTGCTGTGTATGTATGTATATCTTATGGCTATGTTAGAAAACATCTGCATGCTTTTATGACTGTCACCCATCGGGGACACACCTCTTGTTCCTCTGATGCTAGTATTTGAACTAATATCATGGAACACCATAGCAAACCAGACGTAGAGCCTACACCCCCTGATCAATCATCAAACCAAGGATCCTCGGAGTAGAAGCCCTGATTCCAAGACCCCACGTTGTCAAAGAACATAAAACACTAGAGATTGTTCACCTGTAAACAAGACCTTGAACACCACCCAAGGCACAAACCATTGAATGCTTCTAGAAGGACAGAAACCCAAAGGAAGGGAGAATTCAACCAAGAAGCCTGGTGGAGAGAAGAACTAAATACACACAGACACACAGAAAGAAACAAAAACTAACCTAATAATGAAAAGACAGAGAAACACTGCACAAATGAAGGACCAAGCTAGAAAAACACAGCTTTAAATGACAGAGGAGGAGATAGACAAATTATCTGAAAGAGAATTCAGAAAAACTATACTAATGAGGATGCAAAACACCGAAGACAGAATATTAGAGGAAATCAGTGCACTGAGAAAAGACATGCAGGAAATGAAAAATAAGCAAATAGAGACCACCAACTCAATTGCTGAACTCAAAAATACTATAGAAGGTCTCAACAGTACAGTATCAGACGCAGAAGAACGGATAAGCGAGCTGGAAGTTAGACTGGTGGAAATAAATGGTGAGGAACAGAACAAAGCCGAAAGAATTAAAAGAACTGAGGATAGAAGCAGAGACCTATGGGACAATATAAAATGCACCAACATTAGAATTATAGGAGTTCCAGAGGAAGAAGAGGGAAAGAAAGCTTACGAAAAAATTCTTGAAGAGGTTATGGTGGAAAACTTCCCCAGCATGGGAAAGGAAATAGTCAACCAAGTCCAAGACACACAGAGTTCCATACAGGATAAGCCCCAGAAGAAACACACCAAGGCACATTCTAATCAAACTAACACAGACTAAATATAAAGACAGATTACTAAAAGCAGCTAGGAGCAAACAACAAATAACATATAAAGGAAACCCCATACGTCTAACTGCGGATCTTTCAACAGAAACCCTGCAGGCCAGAAGAGAATGGCAAGACACATTTAAACGGCTAAAAGAGAATAACCTCCAACCAAGAATCCTCTACCCAGCAAGAATCTCATTCAGAATTGATGGTGAAGTCAAAATCTTCTCAGACAGACAAAAACTAAAAGAATTCTGTACCACAAAACCAGCCCTACAGCAAGTGTTAAAGGGCCTGATATAGCCAATAAATACAAGAATAGGAGAAGTCCTACAAATCAAACCCCAGATATCTAAGAAGATGACAATAGGAACATTCGTATCAATAATTACTTTGAATGTAAATGGACTAAATGCTCCAACCAAACGACACAAGCTGGCTGAATGGATTCAGAAACATGACCCATATATATGCTGTTTACAAGAGACCCACTTCAGACCTAGAGACGCTCATAGACTGAAAGTGAGAGGCTGGAAAAAGATATTTCATGCAAATGGAAATCAAAAGAAAGCTGGAGTAGCAATCCTCATATCAGACAAAATAGATTTTAAAGTAAAGAAGATTCTAAGAGCAAGGCAGGACACACAAATTATCAAAGAGCTTATGAGGATGCAAAACACCGAAGACAGAATATTAGAGGAAATCAGTGCACTGAGAAAAGACATGCAGGAAATGAAAAATAAGCAAATAGAGACCACCAACTCAATTGCTGAACTCAAAAATACTATAGAAGGTCTCAACAGTACAGTATCAGACGCAGAAGAACGGATAAGCGAGCTGGAAGTTAGACTGGTGGAAATAAATGGTGAGGAACAGAACAAAGCCGAAAGAATTAAAAGAACTGAGGATAGAAGCAGAGACCTATGGGACAATATAAAATGCACCAACATTAGAATTATAGGAGTTCCAGAGGAAGAAGAGGGAAAGAAAGCTTACGAAAAAATTCTTGAAGAGGTTATGGTGGAAAACTTCCCCAGCATGGGAAAGGAAATAGTCAACCAAGTCCAAGACACACAGAGTTCCATACAGGATAAGCCCCAGAAGAAACACACCAAGGCACATTCTAATCAAACTAACACAGACTAAATATAAAGACAGATTACTAAAAGCAGCTAGGAGCAAACAACAAATAACATATAAAGGAAACCCCATACGTCTAACTGCGGATCTTTCAACAGAAACCCTGCAGGCCAGAAGAGAATGGCAAGACACATTTAAACGGCTAAAGAGAATAACCTCCAACCCAGAATCCTCTACCCAGCAAGAATCTCATTCAGAATCGACGGTGAAGTCAAAATCTTCTCAGACAGATAAAAACTAAAAGAATTCTGTACCACAAAACCAGCCCTACAGCAAGTGTTAAAGGGCCTGATATAGCCAATAAATACAAGAATAGGAGAAGTCCTACAAATCAAACCCCAGATATCTAAGAAGATGACAATAGGAACATTCGTATCAATAATTACTTTGAATGTAAATGGACTAAATGCTCCAACCAAACGACACAAGCTGGCTGAATGGATTCAGAAACATGACCCATATATATGCTGTTTACAAGAGACCCACTTCAGACCTAGAGACGCTCATAGACTGAAAGTGAGAGGCTGGAAAAAGATATTTCATGCAAATGGAAATCAAAAGAAAGCTGGAGTAGCAATCCTCATATCAGACAAAATAGATTTTAAAGTAAAGAAGATTCTAAGAGACAAGGCAGGACACTACATCATGATTAAGGGATCTATCCAAGAGGAAGACATAACAGTCATGAATATCTAAGCACCCAACACAGCGACACCTCGATACATAAGACAGATACTTTCAGACTTAAAAGAAGATATCGACACTAACACAATAATAGTAGGAGACTTTAATACTCCTCTCACACCAATGGACAGATCATCCAAACAGAAAATTAATCAAGAAACACAAGCCTTAAATGTCACACTAGAAAAAATGTACCTCATCGATATCTTTAGGACGTTCCATCCAAAAGCAGAAGAATACACTTTCTTCTTAAGTGCTCACGGGACATTCTCCAGGATAGACCACATCTTGGGCCACAAATCTAACCTCAATCAATTCAAGAAAACTGAAATTATATCAACCATCTTCTTGGACCACAATGCAATGAGACTAGAGATCAACTACAGGAAAAAAACCGCTAAAAACAGAAACACATGGAGATTAAACAGCACATACCTAAAAAACCAACTGATTACTGAGAAAATCAAAGGAGAAATTTAAAAATTCCTAGAAGAAAATGACAGTGAACATATGACCATGCAAAACCTATGGGATACCGCAAAAGCAGTTCTAAGAGGGAAATTTATAGCAATACAATCCCACCTCAAGAAACTAGGAAAATATGAAGCAGATGACCTAACCCTCCGCTTAAAACAATTGGAGAAAGAAGAACAAAAACATCCCAAAGCCAGCAGAAGAAGAGAAATCATGAGGATCAGAGCAGAAATAAATGAGAAAGAAATGAAAGAAACAATAGTACGGATAAATAAAACAAAAAGCTGGTTCTTTGAAAACGTAAACAAAATTAACAAGCCACTGCCCAGACTCATCAAGAGAAAGAGAGAGAAGAACCAGATCACCAAAATCAAAAACGAAAAAGGAGAGATTACAACAGATAATGCAGAAATCCAAAGGATTCTAAGAGACTATTATGAGAAACTCTGTGGCAACAAACTGGACAACCTGGAAGAAATGGATAGTTTCTTGGGGAAGATTAATCTCCCAAGACTGAGCCAGGAAGAAACAGAAATTTTGAACAACCCAATCACAAGTTCAGAAATTCACTTTGTGATTAAAAAACTACCCAAAAATAAAAGCCCAGGGCCAGATGGCTTCACAGCCAAATTCTACCAAACATTTAAAGGAGAGCTAATGCCTGTCCTTCTAAAACTCTTCCAAACAATTGCACAGGAAGGAACACTTCCAAACATATTCTATGAGGCCATCATCACCCTGATACCAAAGCCAGGCAAAGACAACACAAAAAAAGAAAATTATAGGCCAATTTCTCTAATGAACTTAGATGCCAAGATCCTCAACAAAATCCTAGAAAACAGAATTCAACGACACATCAAAAACCTCATACATCACAATCAAGTCGGGTTCATCCCTGGCATGCAAGGATTCTTTAATATCTGCAAATCAATCGATGTGATACACCATATCAACAAATTGAGAGACAAAAATCACATGATCATCTCAATAGATGCAGAAAAAGCCTTCGACAAAGAACAATATCCATTTATGGTAAAAATTCTTCAAAAAATGGGTATAGAAGGAACCTATCTGAACATAATAAATGCCATATATGAGAAGCCCACAGCGAACATTATCCTCAATGGTGAAAAACTGAAAACATTCCCTCTAAGATCAGGAACAAGACAGGGGTGTCCACTTTCACCACTACTATTCAACATAGTACAGGAAGTCCTAGCAACAGCAATAAGAGAAAAGAAAGAAATAAAAGGAATCCCGATTGGAAAAGAAGAAGTCAAACTCTATTTGCAGATGACACGATATTATACATAGAAAATCCCAAAGACACTATTACAAAGCTACTAGAGCTAATCAGCAAATTCAGCAAAGTCGCAGGATACAAAGTCAACACACAGAAATCACTGGCATTCCTATACACAAACAATGAAAAATCAGAAAATGAAATCAAAGAGGCAATCCCCTTCACCATTACAACAGATAATGCAGAAATCCAAAGGATTCTAAGAGACTATTATGAGAAACTCTGTGGCAACAAACTGGACAACCTGGAAGAAATGGATAGTTTCTTGGGGAAGATTAATCTCCCAAGACTGAGCCAGGAAGAAACAGAAATTTTGAACAACCCAATCACAAGTTCAGAAATTCACTTTGTGATTAAAAAACTACCCAAAAATAAAAGCCCAGGGCCAGATGGCTTCACAGCCAAATTCTACCAAACATTTAAAGGAGAGCTAATGCCTGTCCTTCTAAAACTCTTCCAAACAATTGCACAGGAAGGAACACTTCCAAACATATTCTATGAGGCCATCATCACCCTGATACCAAAGCCAGGCAAAGACAACACAAAAAAAGAAAATTATAGGCCAATTTCTCTAATGAACTTAGATGCCAAGATCCTCAACAAAATCCTAGAAAACAGAATTCAACGACACATCAAAAACCTCATACATCACAATCAAGTCGGGTTCATCCCTGGCATGCAAGGATTCTTTAATATCTGCAAATCAATCGATGTGATACACCATATCAACAAATTGAGAGACAAAAATCACATGATCATCTCAATAGATGCAGAAAAAGCCTTCGACAAAGAACAATATCCATTTATGGTAAAAATTCTTCAAAAAATGGGTATAGAAGGAACCTATCTGAACATAATAAATGCCATATATGAGAAGCCCACAGCGAACATTATCCTCAATGGTGAAAAACTGAAAACATTCCCTCTAAGATCAGGAACAAGACAGGGGTGTCCACTTTCACCACTACTATTCAACATAGTACAGGAAGTCCTAGCAACAGCAATAAGAGAAAAGAAAGAAATAAAAGGAATCCCGATTGGAAAAGAAGAAGTCAAACTCTATTTGCAGATGACACGATATTATACATAGAAAATCCCAAAGACACTATTACAAAGCTACTAGAGCTAATCAGCAAATTCAGCAAAGTCGCAGGATACAAAGTCAACACACAGAAATCACTGGCATTCCTATACACAAACAATGAAAAATCAGAAAATGAAATCAAAGAGGCAATCCCCTTCACCATTGCAACCAAAAGAATCAAATATCTAGGAATAAACCTACCCAAAGAAATAAAAGAATTGTACACAGAAAATTACAAGGCACTCATGAAAGAAGTTAAAGAAGACTTAAACAGATGGAGAGATATTCAATGTTCCTGGGTCAAAAGAATCGATATTGTGAAAATGACCATACTACCAAATATCATCTACAGATTCAATGCAATACCTATTCAACTACCATTGACATTTTTCACAGAAGTAGACCAAAGAATCACACAGTTCATATGGAAACACAAAAGACCTTGAATAGCCAAAGCAATCCTGAGAGAGAAAAACCTAGCTGGAGGAATTAACCTCCCTGACTTCAGACTCTACTACAAAGCAACAGTCATCAAGACATATGGTACTGGCACAAAAACAGAACTGTAGACCAATGGAACAAGATCGAGAACCCAGAGATAAACCCACACACCTATGGGTACCTTATTTTTGACAAAGGAGGCAAAATTATAAAATGGGACAAAGACTGCCTCTTCAACAAATGGTGCTGGGAGAATTGGAGAGCTACATGCCAAAAAATGAAGTTGGAACATTCCCTAACACCATGCACTAAGATCAACTCAAAATGGATTAAAGACCTAAGTGTAAGACCAGAAACCATCAAACTCTTAGAGGAGAATATAGGCAAAACCCTCAAGGACATCAATCAAAGCAAGATCTTCTCTGACCCACCTACTAAAATAGCAGAACTGAAAAGACAAATGAACATGTGGGACTTCATGAAACTTAAAAGCTTTTGTACAGCAAAAGAAATCACAAAAAAGCTGAACAGACAGCCCACAGAGTGGGAGAAAATCATAGCAAATGAAACAACAGACAAAGAATTAATCTCCAAAATCTACAAGCAACTCAGACATCTCAGCACTGGAAAAATGAACAACCCAATCAAAAAATGCGAAAAAGATCTAAAGAGACACCTCGCCAAAGAGGACATACAGATGGCCCCAAAGCACATGAAACGATGCTCAACCTCGCTTATTATTAGAGAAATGCAAATTAAAACTACAATGAGGGCTTCCCCTGGTGGTCCAGTGGGTAATGACACCGCCTTGCAGTGCAAGAGGCGCCGGTTCGAGCCCTGGCCTGGGAAGATCCCACGTGCCGCGGAGAGGCTGGACTGATGTGTCCAATCACCAAGCCGGAGCTCTGGAGCCCATGCGCCCAGAGCCGGTGCTCTGCAACAACAGATGCCACCGCGATGGGAGGCCCACAGGAGTCAAAGAACAAAGATGGATGAAAATAGAGAAATGAAAGACAAATAGAAGTGGCCCGCCCACTCCCCTCCCTCCCCAACCCGACCCCCACCCAAAGAAAATAAATAAATTTAAAAAAAAAAAACTACAATGAGATATCATCTCACACCAGTCAGAATGGCCATCATCAATAAATTGACAGACAATAAATGCTGGAGAGGGTGTGCAGTAAAGGGAACCCTCTTGCATTGCTGGTAGGAATGTCAATTGATACAGCCTCTATGGAAGAAAGTATGGAGATTCCTTAAAAAACTAAAAATAGAAGCACCCTATGACCCAGCAATCCCACTACTAGGCCTATACCCTGATGAAATCAAAACTGAAAGAAGCACCTGTACCCCAATGTTCATTGCAGCTCTCTATACAATAGCCAGAACATGGAAGCAACCTAGATGTCCATCGACGAATGAATGGCTACAGAAGTGCTGGTACATATATACAATGGAATACTACTCGACTGTTAAAAGAGATGCAGAAGACTCAGTCCTAATGAAGTGGCTGGCTCTAGAACCTATCATAAAAAATGAAGTAAGTCAAAAAGAGAAAGACAAATACAGTATACTAACACACATATATGGAATCTAGTAGGACAGTCTTGATAACACACACAGGGAACTCATGGAAAAACAGAGAGAGCATAGACATAGGGACATTGTGGGGAAGAAATAGGGAGGGGGAGGCATGGAGGGAGTAACATGGAAACCTATACTGTCATGTGTGGAAAAGATAGCTATTGTCATTGTGCTAAGGGAATAGGAGTGCTTACAATGGCATGGGGCGATGGTCCGGAGGGGTCGGATGTGGGGAACTCGGGGGATGGGGACCAGGGCTATGCATATGACTGATCTGGGAACATACATGTCTGTGAACAACAAAACGCTGTAAAACCTTTAAAATAAAGAATTTCAAAAAAAAAAGGAAAAGAAAAGAAAAAAGAAAAATAAATAAATGAAAGACCAATAAAAGTGACCAAAATTAAAAAAAATATATACAGGAAGATTCAGAGTCTGTACTGTTAAATCTGTTATGCTGCTTCTTTTATATTAAGCAGTTATTTTTAACTTTTTTTTCCAGACAGAAATTCAGCAGAATGGAAATAGAACATAATTGTAAAAGGGAAATACTGATAAGTGCCACTCTAAAGAGTTTTATGTCAATGAATTTCTGCTTGTTTAAAAGGAAATACAATTTTTAAAAAAAAAGGTTTTTTTTTTTTTTTTAGGCAAAGTACTACATAAGTAGACAGCGTTGAATGTTACAAGGAGACAATAAATAGTTATTGGAATAAGGTTTTGGAAAATGTTAAAGATACATGAAATGATTGAATCTAGAGAGGGGAGAAAGGGTGTGGGACATTGCATATTCACCACCTGCAAAAAAGGGATTTTTGTTAATTCTGAGAGTAGGAGAGATGAGAAAAAGATTGGTTATAGTGGAAAATGCAAGGAAGAATCCATTCAATGACAAATGGTTAAAAGTAGCATGAAGCCAATGTAGTCTCCACATGATTAAAAGGTCTTGCAGTCAGAGTAGTGTATTCTCACAACTCCTTCCAGAAACATTTCTCACTCTTCATATGAAATTGGAGCTCTATGGCATTTAACACGTCTCAAATATTGGTAACATTTTATGATCAAAGATCCTTGGAATAAACCAGATGATGATAACAGTTGTATATTCTTTATAAGAATAAAAATTAAAATCTAATTCAGAATTTTAGGAATACACACTGAAAAATATATCTAGGAATTCATCTACATGGATTTAAAGCAGCATAGTTGTAATCATAAGAAAAATAGGGAGGGGGGGGGGGGGCATGAAAAGTAGGGAAAAGATAGCTATTGTCATTGTGCTAAGGGAATAGGAGTGCTTACAATGGCATGGGGCGATGGTCCGGAGGGGTCGGATGTGGGGAACTCGGGGGATGGGGACCAGGGCTATGCATATGACTGATCTGGGAACATACATGTCTGTGAACAACAAAACGCTGTAAAACCTTTAAAATAAAGAATTTCAAAAAAAAAAGGAAAAGAAAAGAAAAAAGAAAAATAAATAAATGAAAGACCAATAAAAGTGACCAAAATTAAAAAAAATATATACAGGAAGATTCAGAGTCTGTACTGTTAAATCTGTTATGCTGCTTCTTTTATATTAAGCAGTTATTTTTAACTGTTTTTTCCAGACAGAAATTCAGCAGAATGGAAATAGAACATAATTGTAAAAGGGAAATACTGATAAGTGCCACTCTAAAGAGTTTTATGTCAATGAATTTCTGCTTGTTTAAAAGGAAATACAATTTTTAAAAAAAAAGGTTTTTTTTTTTTTTTTAGGCAAAGTACTACATAAGTAGACAGCGTTGAATGTTACAAGGAGACAATAAATAGTTATTGGAATAAGGTTTTGGAAAATGTTAAAGATACATGAAATGATTGAATCTAGAGAGGGGAGAAAGGGTGTGGGACATTGCATATTCACCACCTGCAAAAAAGGGATTTTTGTTAATTCTGAGAGTAGGAGAGATGAGAAAAAGATTGGTTATAGTGGAAAATGCAAGGAAGAATCCATTCAATGACAAATGGTTAAAAGTAGCATGAAGCCAATGTAGTCTCCACATGATTAAAAGGTCTTGCAGTCAGAGTAGTGTATTCTCACAACTCCTTCCAGAAACATTTCTCACTCTTCATATGAAATTGGAGCTCTATGGCATTTAACACGTCTCAAATATTGGTAACATTTTATGATCAAAGATCCTTGGAATAAACCAGATGATGATAACAGTTGTATATTCTTTATAAGAATAAAAATTAAAATCTAATTCAGAATTTTAGGAATACACACTGAAAAATATATCTAGGAATTCATCTACATGGCAGCTCACTTCTATATTAAAAGGCAGTCATTAGATTTAGTTAATTCAACCACTTTGGATTTTGCTTGCATGTTCAGTTGCTTAGTCATGTCCAACTCTTTGAGAACCCATGGGCTATAGATCCTCTGTCCATGGAATCTTCCTGGCAAGAATACTGGAGTGGGCTGCTATTTTCTACTCTAGGGGATCTTCCCACCCCAGAGATCAAACCCACATCTATTGTGTCTTCTGCTTTGGCAGGTGGATTCTTTACCACTGTACCACCTGGGAAGCCAGCTTTTACTTAGAAACCTATTTATATGGACCGTATGCATCACATACTATTGATAATTGGAATTATTTTAACTTCATTGTTGTTCACTTGTCAGGTTGTGTACAACTGTGAACCCTTGGACTGCAGCACACCAGGCTCCTCTCTCCTATACTATCTGCCAGAGTTTGTGCAAATTCATGTCCATTGAGTCAGTAATGCTGTCATCCTCTGCCTTATCCTTATTCTTTTGGCTTCAGTCTTTCTCAGCATCAGAGTCTTTCTCATGAGTCAGCTCTTCCTTCACATAGGTGGTCAAAGTATTGCAGCATCAGTTTCAGCATCACTACCTCCAGTGAACATTCAGGGTTGATTTCCTGTACAAATTAACTGGTTTGATCTCTTTGCAGTCCAAGAACTCTTGAAAGCCTTCTCCAACACAATTTGAAAGCATCAATTCTTCACTGCTCAGTGTTCTTTGACTTTAGACTACTTTAATTTTAGATTATCTAGTAAAGCAAACTCTATAAACTAATGTTTCTAAATGTCTTCTAATAATTTTATGTGTTTAAAAGTGTATTTTTTATGATGAGATTCACAGCTGGGAATTCTTTTTTCTCATTTAACAGGCTTTGTAATACAACATGGCAATTCTTTTAGTCTTTGTAGATACATATTCACTCCTGTAATGTTACCATTTCAGGGAATCATGCAGGTGAATCTGAGATGCTCTCAAGGACAGTCTTCAAAGCCAAATAAAATTGATCCTGTTTTAATTGAGTGTTTGTTCAGCTGCCACATGTTATGAAAGTTATGTCTATTAAACTTCAGTCCTGGCCTGTGGCCAAGAAAAAAATTAATCATTGACTTATTCCAATATAGTTCATAATAGATGACAAGAGGAGGCTGTTGCTGCCATTCTTATTTACCGATGATCTAGCATTTCCTGACATATGCAATCACAACTCATGTCTTTAAAAATGCAACACAGAAATAATCAAACGCTGGTGGAAGTGGCTCAAGCATTTAAACCACAGTACAGAAATACTGAAAAGAGCTAAAAAGTCAGAGAAAAAAACAACTTTCCACTTACCTTCAGATGAACTCTTCAGGAACTCTGTGTAGCCTTTCAAAATTTAATGAGTTTAGAGAATATGATGATCTGGTAGTTAGACTGAACAGTGGTCGAGTACCTGAAATTCACCTTATAGAAGATGAAAAGTACTCCCAAGTAAAGCCAATGGTGAGGATTACCAAATTCCGTCAGTTGAGAGCTATGGTTTTGAATTTCATAATTGGAAATTGGTCTTTTAAAATCTTAGACTATTTTTAATAGTAGTTTTGGAAAAGTCTGCTGACAACATATTTGAATTGGGTAAGCCTTTAAAAGATGACAAGTATATTAACACAAATATTAATTATATCATGTTTAGTCCAATTAAATCTCTCAATGTATCAGTCTTCTTCCTGATATCTGTACAGTGTTCTGTTCATGTAGTAGCTCTAAGTAAAGTAACAATGATTGCATGTTCCTCAATTATAGGCCTATGTATTTCACTAAATTTAATTTTTCATTCTAATTATGAATATTTATATGCAAGCAATTCTTTTAGTTCATTTCATCATGATATAAGACATATTTTGCTTGCATTCATGAATTACTTATGGAAAAAACAACATGGGAAAAACAGTTTGTGTTTGTGATATAGTCAATTCTTGTTTTCCATAGCATTTATGTTCTATGAAGCTACCACAAACACTGAATTAGTGAATTCTGAATCATCACAACTGATCAACTTAAAAACTAATTTTATGTACATCTCTTATTTAATACATGTTGTCGATTCATTAACCTTGAACTCATAGCCAACAGCACCATAACTTGAGTCTCAGCAAAGCTAACACACATTTTTTTCTCTGTAAGGCAAATCACAGCTTTCTTGCTCTTAGTAACATTAGACAGCACCTCAGTGCTATGTTTAGAGGCCATTGTAAGAAGCAAATTCACTAACATAAAGCAGAAAAATAAGGAAAACAGCACCAAAGAGATGGCAAAAAGGACATTTGTTTACAATAGAAGGGCTGAAACAAAAGGCAGAGAGTTTGCCTCATTTGACCATAGTCTTACACATAGACAGGGTCACATTACAGAAATACTGAAAAGAGCTAAAAGTCAGAGAAAAAAACAACTTTCCACTTACCTTCAGATGAACTCTTCAGGAACTCTGTGTAGCCTTTCAAAATTTAATGAGTTTAGAGAATATGATGATCTGGTAGTTAGACTGAACAGTGGTCGAGTACCTGAAATTCACCTTATAGAAGATGAAAAGTACTCCCAAGTAAAGCCAATGGTGAGGATTACCAAATTCCGTCAGTTGAGAGCTATGGTTTTGAATTTCATAATTGGAAATTGGTCTTTTAAAATCTTAGACTATTTTTAATAGTAGTTTTGGAAAAGTCTGCTGACAACATATTTGAATTGGGTAAGCCTTTAAAAGATGACAAGTATATTAACACAAATATTAATTATATCATGTTTAGTCCAATTAAATCTCTCAATGTATCAGTCTTCTTCCTGATATCTGTACAGTGTTCTGTTCATGTAGTAGCTCTAAGTAAAGTAACAATGATTGCATGTTCCTCAATTATAGGCCTATGTATTTCACTAAATTTAATTTTTCATTCTAATTATGAATATTTATATGCAAGCAATTCTTTTAGTTCATTTCATCATGATATAAGACATATTTTGCTTGCATTCATGAATTACTTATGGAAAAAACAACATGGGAAAAACAGTTTGTGTTTGTGATATAGTCAATTCTTGTTTTCCATAGCATTTATGTTCTATGAAGCTACCACAAACACTGAATTAGTGAATTCTGAATCATCACAACTGATCAACTTAAAAACTAATTTTATGTACATCTCTTATTTAATACATGTTGTCGATTCATTAACCTTGAACTCATAGCCAACAGCACCATAACTTGAGTCTCAGCAAAGCTAACACACATTTTTTTCTCTGTAAGGCAAATCACAGCTTTCTTGCTCTTAGTAACATTAGACAGCACCTCAGTGCTATGTTTAGAGGCCATTGTAAGAAGCAAATTCACTAACATAAAGCAGAAAAATAAGGAAAACAGCACCAAAGAGATGGCAAAAAGGACATTTGTTTACAATAGAAGGGCTGAAACAAAAGGCAGAGAGTTTGCCTCATTTGACCATAGCTAAAAACATACCTGTCAGGCAACTCACATTTTTGAATGAGTCAGGAGTCACATTCAGGACATGTGTATGTCCCTAAGGACAAATAGTGATTTGAGGGCTGCAAATAAGCTTTAGCAAGTAGACAAATGTGCAAATACAGAATTTATGAATGATGAGGGTTGACTGTATTTTAAAAATTCTATCTGGGATATTAGAATTCTTTTTTGGGGGGGATGGGGCTGGTTGGAGAGGAGGGGGACAGGCGGGCTACTTCTATTGGTTCTTTCATTTATCCATTTTCATCCATCTTTGTTCTTTGGCCCGTGTGGGCCTCCCATCATGGTGGCCTCTGTTGTCGCAGAGCACCGGCTCTGGGAGCATGCGCTCCAGAGCTCTGGCTAGATAATTGGACACGTCGGTCCAGCCGCTCTGTGGCACGTGGGATCTTCCCAGGCCAGGGATCGAACCAGAGCCCCTTGCACTGCAAGGCAGTGTCCTTACCCACCGGACCACCAGGGAAGTCCGGATATTAGAATTCTTACTAGAAGGTCAACAATGTCATAAACAGTATACAATCTGGAGGGGAAAAACTGTCTTTTTTCTCAACTTTGGAGACAGTATGTATAGTACTAGATAAAACTTCGCTTCCTTTTTTAAAATTTCTGTGTTCAATAGATTAAATTTACTCATAAAGATACCAAAAATGTACAAGCTTTCCTTTTTAACAAAGTATGATAAAACATAGCCACCAAACAGGATATTTGACATTTACAATTCAAAATCAGATTAGCAGAATATTAAATATTGTAAAATATTAAATATTTTAAAATAAACAGCTATATGCAATTTTATAGAAATGACATAAAAGAATGGCTCAAAGTGGCAGAGTTCTTCTTCATTCCTTAAAAGGAAATATGTCCAACAGAAACTGTGAAGATTCTTGAGTACACAAGGTCTTCAGTTTTAGCCCCAAAGCCTGTCTCTGTGCATGTGAGGGGTTCCTTACTAAAGGACCTAGATTTCTAAGTAGTTGAAATATTGAACCTACTAAAAGGACATTTGTTTACAATAGAAGGGCTGAAACAAAAGGCAGAGAGTTTGCCTCATTTGACCATAGCTAAAAACATACCTGTCAGGCAACTCACATTTTTGAATGAGTCAGGAGTCACATTCAGGACATGTGTATGTCCCTAAGGACAAATAGTGATTTGAGGGCTGCAAATAAGCTTTAGCAAGTAGACAAATGTGCAAATACAGAATTTATGAATGATGAGGGTTGACTGTATTTTAAAAATTCTATCTGGGATATTAGAATTCTTTTTTGGGGGGGATGGGGCTGGTTGGAGAGGAGGGGGACAGGCGGGCTACTTCTATTGGTTCTTTCATTTATCCATTTTCATCCATCTTTGTTCTTTGGCCCGTGTGGGCCTCCCATCATGGTGGCCTCTGTTGTCGCAGAGCACCGGCTCTGGGAGCATGCGCTCCAGAGCTCTGGCTAGATAATTGGACACGTCGGTCCAGCCGCTCTGTGGCACGTGGGATCTTCCCAGGCCAGGGATCGAACCAGAGCCCCTTGCACTGCAAGGCAGTGTCCTTACCCACCGGACCACCAGGGAAGTCCGGATATTAGAATTCTTACTAGAAGGTCAACAATGTCATAAACAGTATACAATCTGGAGGGGAAAAACTGTCTTTTTTCTCAACTTTGGAGACAGTATGTATAGTACTAGATAAAACTTCGCTTCCTTTTTTAAAATTTCTGTGTTCAATAGATTAAATTTACTCATAAAGATACCAAAAATGTACAAGCTTTCCTTTTTAACAAAGTATGATAAAACATAGCCACCAAACAGGATATTTGACATTTACAATTCAAAATCAGATTAGCAGAATATTAAATATTGTAAAATATTAAATATTTTAAAATAAACAGCTATATGCAATTTTATAGAAATGACATAAAAGAATGGCTCAAAGTGGCAGAGTTCTTCTTCATTCCTTAAAAGGAAATATGTCCAACAGAAACTGTGAAGATTCTTGAGTACACAAGGTCTTCAGTTTTAGCCCCAAAGCCTGTCTCTGTGCATGTGAGGGGTTCCTTACTAAAGGACCTAGATTTCTAAGTAGTTGAAATATTGAACCTACTAACTATTATATGAACAAGCTGACTCGTGTAATTTATTGGAGATTATAAGTGATGCTTTCTAGTTTTCAATATTTTCATAAATTAAAATTGGAAAATAAGGTAGAAAATCGAGTGTTCTGCTTTAGGAAAAAAAAAAAAGAAAAGATAAGATGGGAATTTTATCCCAATGTTGTATTCTACTTCCATCTGTACATTCCACTTTCTCCATTCTTGAAGATAAAAAAATGGAGTTAGACAACTTTGAAATTATGACAGACTGCACAGAGCTAAGTGGCCGGTGCCACAACATTTGGACACAGCCCACGATTTCAGGAAAATGACCAGTTGCGAAGGTCTCTGATTTGTCTTTCCAGTTGATGAAGATGTCCTCTGAGGAAATGGCCAATGTTCTTCAGGCTCACGAACTGTGGTTGCTTGTGGAGAGAAATTTCATCAGACAGAATACCTCTAGCAAATATTCCAAAATTCATATATGGGATTCAGTTGGGAAGAGGTCTCGCAATCAGTTGCTGAATGCTTTGTGCCCTGTGGGTCTCCTGTTTACATTTTACCATTCCCAACTCAAAATGACCTTATGGAGACAGCACTCCACGCACATTCTTTCAAAGGCAGTTGGAAGTTTCTTTAAGAATTCTGATGACTGGAACACGGCCACACAATGTCTGAACCTATTTCCATCAATTTGAATGTCGTACTTCAGAGTTTGTCTTAATTTTTTATTGTATTTAACACTAACCTCTAATATTTTTCAAAATAGTTATAAGGGCTCACTCCTTCTTTGATACTGTGAAACTCCTGTCTCTATTCACATAATGGCATGTGGAAGCACAATGAACAATGAAGGCCCTAAAGACTCGGAGCTCACTTTATCTACAAGCACGCTTTATCTGTATCCCTAAAGAAGTATAAAGTCAATAAAACAAGTTACGCTGGTCCTATTTCTTTGACACTGTGGGAAGAAACTTTTCTCCCACTCAACTTGACATCAGGTGCCTTTTATAAGACAAAAACTCAGACCAAATTTGCCCAAGGCTCTCAAAACACAGCATCACTCCTCCTGCTGATGACTGCTTACTTTTTACTGTGCTTAATGGTACTTGACATTTTAAGCTGACATATCTATCTTTAACCTTACACTTACAAGCCTTTTTCTTTCTTTATCTGAGCAAGTATAATATATACATTTAGGATTTGTTTATATCTGTAAAATCTACTCTTACAACATGTCTCAAATGCTGAATCTTTCAGAGAAAGAGAGAAAAATTAGACTTTGAGAAAGCGAAAGTTTTTCAGTTGTGCATATACAACTGAATTATTATCTTCCTAGGGAACAAAACTTGCTAGTGAAAAATTCAAATTATAGTCTTGAGTTTTCCTTAGCTATCTAATGGATTTTCAAAAAAGACCTACGTGACCAAGCCATTTGCCTGATATAAACTATTACTGCTAGATACCACCTCAAAATGATCAGATACCTATTTCTGAGAATGCTTTGAAACTGTTATGATTACACTCAAAATCGAACAATCATCTTCCACTGTAATAGAAGAATCATGACTGCAAATATTCCAAAATTCATATAGGGATTCAGTTGGGAAGAGGTCTGCAATCAGTTGCTGAATGCTTTGTGCCCTGTGGGTCTCCTGTTTACATTTTACCATTCCCAACTCAAAATGACCTTATGGAGACAGCACTCCACGCACATTCTTTCAAAGGCAGTTGGAAGTTTCTTTAAGAATTCTGATGACTGGAACACGGCCACACAATGTCTGAACCTATTTCCATCAATTTGAATGTCGTACTTCAGAGTTTGTCTTAATTTTTTATTGTATTTAACACTAACCTCTAATATTTTTCAAAATAGTTATAAGGGCTCACTCCTTCTTTGATACTGTGAAACTCCTGTCTCTATTCACATAATGGCATGTGGAAGCACAATGAACAATGAAGGCCCTAAAGACTCGGAGCTCACTTTATCTACAAGCACGCTTTATCTGTATCCCTAAAGAAGTATAAAGTCAATAAAACAAGTTACGCTGGTCCTATTTCTTTGACACTGTGGGAAGAAACTTTTCTCCCACTCAACTTGACATCAGGTGCCTTTTATAAGACAAAAACTCAGACCAAATTTGCCCAAGGCTCTCAAAACACAGCATCACTCCTCCTGCTGATGACTGCTTACTTTTTACTGTGCTTAATGGTACTTGACATTTTAAGCTGACATATCTATCTTTAACCTTACACTTACAAGCCTTTTTCTTTCTTTATCTGAGCAAGTATAATATATACATTTAGGATTTGTTTATATCTGTAAAATCTACTCTTACAACATGTCTCAAATGCTGAATCTTTCAGAGAAAGAGAGAAAAATTAGACTTTGAGAAAGCGAAAGTTTTTCAGTTGTGCATATACAACTGAATTATTATCTTCCTAGGGAACAAAACTTGCTAGTGAAAAATTCAAATTATAGTCTTGAGTTTTCCTTAGCTATCTAATGGATTTTCAAAAAAGACCTACGTGACCAAGCCATTTGCCTGATATAAACTATTACTGCTAGATACCACCTCAAAATGATCAGATACCTATTTCTGAGAATGCTTTGAAACTGTTATGATTACACTCAAAATGGAACAATCATCTTCCACTGTAATAGAAGAATAATTGGACAAACTTGTTTCAGCAAAGTAAAATGTCAAGCTGACCCTCCACTGGGATCTGTGACTCCAAGAGGAAAGGATAAGCAGTTCCATTGTAACTCAGAGTCTAGTTAGGATAACAAGGTTATGCTCTGGAATGACTTTGGTATGGACCATTCAGAAATGTCTGAAAATTCATGTCACAGCTACTCCAAATATAGCCTACAATGCTTATTTAATGTCCTGTTCACTTTATGACATCTAAACTGATAATTATCTTGAGACGTTTTCTCCAGATGGGTGGTCATTTATTTTGAAAATGACTTAACAGCTGGCTTTCATCAGAATTCTGCTTCAAGTTAAAAGGCACTACATTTTTTCTTTATGTTGCTGGTGATTAAGAGTGGCATCATCCATTCCCATCCTTGAGGGCAGTGATAGACTTCTTGTGTCTATTACTCAGGTTACGGAGCTTTCAGTCATAAAAGAATCTAAGTGAATTCTAGATGCTACCAACATTGTTTCACCATTTGGGATTTTTATAACTAGAGAAATGTGTTAACAGATTGATAAATAGTATGTTGCAACTTTAAATCACCTTGTTACACATTTATTCTAATATCTTTCAATATCTTATGTAAACTTGATAAATCTTTTCTCCAATACATTTATTGTGATGGAAATTGTGTACAATCATTATAGGTCTTAAAAAAGCAAAGCCATTGAAAATAGCATCCAATTGGCATACACAGTTTAGAAAAGTTATTCTCTCATGTTTCATGGTTAATGTAGAAAGGATAAATGAATTCATAAGCTTTGTAACATCTTGAAACTCAACAAACCTGATTCTCTCCATCCCACTATAATTAAAACATAACTATACTCTCCACAGAGGAGCCTCATATATATATGGCTTTTGGAAATTCATGGAAGTGGTAAAAGGAACTAGCCAAATATTTCTCATTGCAGAATCTACACTACAGTCTCCCATGGTAAAAATTTTTATCTTTAGCCATAGAATTGGGAATAGCCAAAGAATGAAAATAGGAAAGTCAGGGAAACCTCTAGCTAGTCTTTAGACTGCTGATTTTCTATTCAAGAAGATATGTTGTAATGTGTTCTTAAGTCCCAAGAGAGGAGATTCAAGCTGGTCTTGAACTACAGCACTTCCTTATATAGTTCTTACAATCTACAAAGCCATCATAACATAAACATGAGAGTAGAAAAATATTTGATACATTGTAATGAAGTGAATAAATGGAAAGCCTGTTATACAGACTGAAGTCAGGAAGAGAAAAACAAATATCATATATTAACACATGTATATGGAATCTAGAAAAATGGTACTAATGAACATATTTGCAGGACAAAAATAGAGATACAGACATAGGGAACAGACTTGTGGACACAGCAGGGAAAGTAGAGAGTGGGACAAATTGAGAGAGTAGCATTGAAACATATATATTATCATATGTGAAATAGATAGGGAAGTTTCTGTATAATACAGGGAGCTCACCTTGGAGCTCTGTGACAACCTAGAAGGTGGGAGGGAGGTTCAGGAGGAAAGGGACACATGTATACATACCACTGATTAATGTTGTTTTATGGCAGAAACCAACACAACATTGTAAAATGATTATCCTCTAATTAAAGGTAAATTAAAATATTTGTAAGGATAAAAAGTATTTGATACAAATCTATGAATTGTAACATAGGGACATTGTGTTTGTCCTTGTTCTTTCTCTCCTCCAGTGCTTCTCGACAGGAAAGATTGAAATACCTACTCTTTCCAGCTCTTCCTTGCTTTCAACCCATTTATGGACAGAGCCAGTGTTCATGGACTTTTACCAAACCAAGAGCACTGTTTTCTGAACTTACTCCTTCACTGTTTGATGTAGTTGGAATCTGTTTTTCCTCAAAGGTTATTTAACAGGTCCACCAAGTCACTGGCAAAATGCCAACTTCTGACTGAGTTTCTGCCTTTGGATTTTGGTTTCTGTTCCAATTGTTCATCACAGGACAATTGGGAGAGAGTACCTCTGCACACTGCCAAAAAAAAAAAAGTAAAAATTTTAATAGACACCATTACCTTCAATCAAATTCTGAGTTTAAGAATCATTGAAATAGACTTTGACAGTGAAATAAAACAAAGCCGTCAAACAGCAGAATCAGTCATGCATATAATAATTTCAAATATATGCGTAGACTTTATATCATATCAAATGATAATTATGAAGAACACATATTGTGAGAAAAGTTTTCAGGAGAGGATGAATCTGTAGACTTGACTGCTTCCCAGCATAATAGAAAGATAAATTATAGACCAAAGAGAACATAGAACTGAGTGGAATCCATTTGGCTCGATTCAAATGCTTTTTTCCTTTTAATATATTGTCTTCCAAATTGGAAATAAAAATCTCTTTAAAATGTAGCTTCTGGACGAGGTCTACTTATTTTAGACATGCCCTAACTTTTAACCAAAAAGTGCTTTTCATCTGACTCTGTCACGTACACATTGGTCAAGTAAGGAAAGAAAAGATATATTGAAATAAGTTTTCCAAAAAATAACATGATTCACTAATATACATGCAGCTTTTCAGGGTTTCTTATTATATAAGGGCTTGTTGCATCTTTTTTGGGGGGGCGGGGCTCTTTTTATTGGTGTTTTATTTATTTATTTTCATCCATCTTTATTCTTTGGCCTGTGTGGTCCTCCTGTTGCAGTGGCCTCTTTCATTGCAGAGCACTGACTCTGGGCGCATCTGCTCCAGAGCGCTGGTTCATAATTAGACACACTGATCCAGACGCTCTGTGGCACGTGGGATCCTCCCAGGTTGGGGATCGAACCGGTGCCCCTTGCACTGCAAGGCGGACTCTTTACCCACTGGACCACCAGGGAAGCCCCCCTGGTTGCATCTTTTAAGCTAATGTCCTTTAACTGGTAAAAACTTAAACTTCTGTTGGGAGTCTCTTAATCTGTTTTCCACATTTTGCAAATGAAGGATAGAAGACACAGGGAAATTAAATAACTTCCCAAGTGTCATAAAACTCATTTAGTGGCTGAGCCAGGATTTGAACTGAGGCTGAACTGAAATATTTTGCTTGCATGAATATTGGTCCATCAGTGTAAGTGTCTAGATTTTAACATATGGATTATAATGTGGACCAAATTCAAAACCAAAGTAATGACTCTTAATGGCATTACTAAAGATGATTTTATTCTTTGGCACATTTTTCTATGTGATTAATAAAAACACTCACAACACAACTTGGGTGGTAAAGTAGAAATTTTCGAAATCATGGTAATTGTTTTCTTAATGTTCTCCTTTCTCTAGTTTCTTTTTCTTCAATTTAGCTTTTAATTAATACCAAAGTTGGCTAGTTAAGACATATCTCAATCTTGCTATTCCCTTTTTAAGACTTCCCATTTCTCTTTGTTTCAAACAAGATGAAATGTAAAAATTCATCTTGGGCAATAACGCCTTTATAACCCTTGGTCCTAAATCAAACTCCTCAATTACTTTTTCTTTGTGTTCTTCTCTCTGCCAAAAACCCCATTAATTATCCTACCTCTCTTCTCCTCACTTTTTCAATTTTAGACTTTTGCCCTAACTTTTAACCAAAAAGTGCTTTTCATCTGACTCTGTCACGTACACATTGGTCAAGTAAGGAAAGAAAAGATATATTGAAATAAGTTTTCCAAAAAATAACATGATTCACTAATATACATGCAGCTTTTCAGGGTTTCTTATTATATAAGGGCTTGTTGCATCTTTTTTGGGGGGGCGGGGCTCTTTTTATTGGTGTTTTATTTATTTATTTTCATCCATCTTTATTCTTTGGCCTGTGTGGTCCTCCTGTTGCAGTGGCCTCTTTCATTGCAGAGCACTGACTCTGGGCGCATCTGCTCCAGAGCGCTGGTTCATAATTAGACACACTGATCCAGACGCTCTGTGGCACGTGGGATCCTCCCAGGTTGGGGATCGAACCGGTGCCCCTTGCACTGCAAGGCGGACTCTTTACCCACTGGACCACCAGGGAAGCCCCCCTGGTTGCATCTTTTAAGCTAATGTCCTTTAACTGGTAAAAACTTAAACTTCTGTTGGGAGTCTCTTAATCTGTTTTCCACATTTTGCAAATGAAGGATAGAAGACACAGGGAAATTAAATAACTTCCCAAGTGTCATAAAACTCATTTAGTGGCTGAGCCAGGATTTGAACTGAGGCTGAACTGAAATATTTTGCTTGCATGAATATTGGTCCATCAGTGTAAGTGTCTAGATTTTAACATATGGATTATAATGTGGACCAAATTCAAAACCAAAGTAATGACTCTTAATGGCATTACTAAAGATGATTTTATTCTTTGGCACATTTTTCTATGTGATTAATAAAAACACTCACAACACAACTTGGGTGGTAAAGTAGAAATTTTCGAAATCATGGTAATTGTTTTCTTAATGTTCTCCTTTCTCTAGTTTCTTTTTCTTCAATTTAGCTTTTAATTAATACCAAAGTTGGCTAGTTAAGACATATCTCAATCTTGCTATTCCCTTTTTAAGACTTCCCATTTCTCTTTGTTTCAAACAAGATGAAATGTAAAAATTCATCTTGGGCAATAACGCCTTTATAACCCTTGGTCCTAAATCAAACTCCTCAATTACTTTTTCTTTGTGTTCTTCTCTCTGCCAAAAACCCCATTAATTATCCTACCTCTCTTCTCCTCACTGTATCCTCCACCCGTCTTTCTGATTTACATAAATATATTCTCTATCTCTATCCTTGTCTCGCTGTGTCTTGTTTTCCTCTCTTTGTCATTGTCTTTCTCTCTCTGACTCTCTCTTTGTCTCTCGTTAAGGAATTAGTTATTTTTACAACTTTCCATCTACATTCCATGGCACTTTAAGTCTCTCTTTGTAACAACATATCGTCTTCTTTGGGAGTTATTTATTTATGAAGCTTACTCTCTTCACTGAGATGACCACCCTGAAGTCTAGGGCTGGGTTATTTATCTGTCTCTATCTACAGCTAGGGCTTGGTGTATATTTATGGAAAATGCTTAATCAGTATAGTTGTATTAAACTGAAATGACCTGAATCCAATTGAACTGAAACAATTGTATTCCCAATACATGAGAGAATTAGACACTATGCACAGTTCTGATGCTTGGGCTGTTTCTACTAGAAACAGATCGGTTGTTTCATTCCTTTGCATTTCGCACACTGCCTTTCAGTGTTCCCTAAATGGAGTCTCTGAAATATTTTAAGTGATTAAGCATATATGTCCTATCTATCCTCTATCCATGGTAGAGTCAAAAATAAACGCACTTTTTTTAAGAGGCCATGGCCTGGAGTTCACATGGACTTTGAGGCCAGTCTGCCATGGTCTGAATTCTTGCTCCCTTACTTACGACCTGTGTGACCTTGAAGGAGTTAGGCAAGTTCATTGTTTTATTGGTCTATAGGATGAAAATTACAGGAGTACTAACTTAATGGAATTGTTGGGAGAATTAAATGAATTGATCCATGCAAAGTTCTTAAAGTGTGCCTGGCATAGTGTGCCTGGCATATAATGATCTTGGCAAAAGGGTTATTGCGACTTCCACTTTTTTATACTTAACTCTGTACCCCTTTATGGCTACTGCAAGACTCTCTCAAGAAAATAATAGCTTTCCCATACAAGAAAATGCCAGGATAATCAAAGTCATCCACATACAGTGCTTTTTTCCTTAACAATAAAAATAAAATCTCAAGAATGTATTTCTTAATTCCCTTGCTGTCCATATAACATGTTTTATTTTCTTTGTTTCCTCTAGTTTTGTTTATCATAATACTTTTTCCAGTGCAAAAAAAATACCATGGTCTAAAAAAGGAAAGGAAAAACATACTAAACAATAAACAATATTAACTTACCATTTATCATGAATATAGTAGCAACAGTTCACTTCCATCGGTGTTATTGTTTCTTTGTAATAAAGTCTTAAACTATTGAACTTTTCACTTTCCCCATCTTGTATTTCTAACACATTTCTAGTAGACACAGAAACTAGCTTATAGTTCTCTTTCTCACCTCACTGTTGCTTGTTTGAACTTTTTCAAATTTTCTTTCATTTCCTGAGTGGATTGCTTTCCTATCTTCATGCAATAAGATTTTCATTATAGTTTTTGGATGGTCACTCGTGACATAAAACCAAGTCAAAAAGGTTCATCACAGATCCAAACAAAGTTGACTTTCTCAACTTTTAGATTTTCTCAACATCTGCATAAAAGACAGCTGTAGATTTCTTTCTTATTTGTAAGCACTCAATACAAATTGAGACTCTAGATTAAAACAGTAGGATATGTGAGCTAGTTATACTAACTTGGTTTTCCTTTTTCAAGTATATTTATTTAGGGCACATTTACTTTCTGATCTCTTTCAGACTGTTCTAGTATTTTAAGTTTTATGGCATTAATGAATCCATTAATTAATCCACTTGTCACAAATGTTGACTATTCCTCGTGGTGATTTTCTTGTGGCTTATCAGAATCATTGGAGTGTTGGCCTGGCATTTCACGACCTGTGTGACCTTGAAGGAGTTAGGCAAGTTCATTGTTTTATTGGTCTATAGGATGAAAATTACAGGAGTACTAACTTAATGGAATTGTTGGGAGAATTAAATGAATTGATCCATGCAAAGTTCTTAAAGTGTGCCTGGCATAGTGTGCCTGGCATATAATGATCTTGGCAAAAGGGTTATTGCGACTTCCACTTTTTTATACTTAACTCTGTACCCCTTTATGGCTACTGCAAGACTCTCTCAAGAAAATAATAGCTTTCCCATACAAGAAAATGCCAGGATAATCAAAGTCATCCACATACAGTGCTTTTTTCCTTAACAATAAAAATAAAATCTCAAGAATGTATTTCTTAATTCCCTTGCTGTCCATATAACATGTTTTATTTTCTTTGTTTCCTCTAGTTTTGTTTATCATAATACTTTTTCCAGTGCAAAAAAAATACCATGGTCTAAAAAAGGAAAGGAAAAACATACTAAACAATAAACAATATTAACTTACCATTTATCATGAATATAGTAGCAACAGTTCACTTCCATCGGTGTTATTGTTTCTTTGTAATAAAGTCTTAAACTATTGAACTTTTCACTTTCCCCATCTTGTATTTCTAACACATTTCTAGTAGACACAGAAACTAGCTTATAGTTCTCTTTCTCACCTCACTGTTGCTTGTTTGAACTTTTTCAAATTTTCTTTCATTTCCTGAGTGGATTGCTTTCCTATCTTCATGCAATAAGATTTTCATTATAGTTTTTGGATGGTCACTCGTGACATAAAACCAAGTCAAAAAAAGGTTCATCGCGTATCCAAACAAAGTTGACTTTCTCAACTTTTAGATTTTCTCAACATCTGCATAAAAGACAGCTGTAGATTTCTTTCTTATTTGTAAGCACTCAATACAAATTGAGACTCTAGATTAAAACAGTAGGATATGTGAGCTAGTTATACTAACTTGGTTTTCCTTTTTCAAGTATATTTATTTAGGGCACATTTACTTTCTGATCTCTTTCAGACTGTTCTAGTATTTTAAGTTTTATGGCATTAATGAATCCATTAATTAATCCACTTGTCACAAATGTTGACTATTCCTCGTGGTGATTTTCTTGTGGCTTATCAGAATCAGCTTATTCATAGCTTGGTTTTTAAAATCCTATTGTAGTTCTAAAATGTCCCGGGTTATGAAGTGATGGTTCATGGTTTTGTTTTATTTATTTATTTAATTTTTTGCTTGGGATCCAGGATATTTCTGTGATTTTGGACTAGGTTTTAAAGTTAATTTCTCAAGTCATGTTACCTGCACCAAGCAGGTAGTGCAAATTTAGA
This sequence comes from Tragulus kanchil, assembly GCA_022376925.1. NCBI lineage: Eukaryota > Metazoa > Chordata > Mammalia > Artiodactyla > Tragulidae > Tragulus > Tragulus kanchil. The sequence continues at coordinate 83,909,872 of JAIOJX010000002.1, read as the reverse complement.
TCCTACATCAGCAGTGATTGACTTAATATATATATATATATTTTTTAATTTTGGCCTCTTTTATTGGTTTCTTATTTATTTATTTTCATCCATCTTTACCCTTCGGCCTGTGTGGGCCTCCCATGGCAGTGTCCTCTCTCAGTGCAGAGCACCGGCTTTGGGTGGATGTGCTCCAAAGCCCTGGCTTGTAATCTGACACACCCATCCAGCTGCTCCATGGCACATGAGCACTTTCTGGGCCAAGGATCGAACTGGTGTCCCTTGTACTGCAAGGCGGACTCTTTACACACTGGACCACCAGGGAAGTCCCCAAACTTAATATTTTAATGTCTTATAGTGCTCTGAGCATAAGTCCCAGATACATGGCAAGTTTGCTTACATTTTTTCTGGTTAATTTGAATTTTTCTAGGCTATTAAAGTTGTTAGAGATTTTGTCTTTTATGTAATACTTTTAGATGAAACTTCCTTTTATTGACCTTTGCAACCATTTCTCCAGTCTCCTTGTTATTAAAACCCACCTCCAAGCAAGAGGGCCTATGTCCTTTTGAAATACATGTGAAATAACTTAGTATCAGCTTTCTGTGAACTCTCTCAAAAAAAAATTCCAAACAAAAGTTGACTTTCTCAACTTTTAGATTTTCTCAATATCTGCATAAAAGACAGCTGTAGATTTCTTTCTTATTTGTAAGCACTCAATACAAATTGAGACTCTAGATTAAAACAGTAGGATATGTGAGCTAGTTATACTAACTTGGTTTTCCTTTTTCAAGTATATTTATTTAGGGCACATTTACTTTCTGATCTCTTTCAGACTGTTCTAGTATTTTAAGTTTTATGGCATTAATGAATCCATTAATTAATCCACTTGTCACAAATGTTGACTATTCCTCGTGGTGATTTTCTTGTGGCTTATCAGAATCAGCTTATTCATAGCTTGGTTTTTAAAATCCTATTGTAGTTCTAAAATGTCCCGGGTTATGAAGTGATGGTTCATGGTTTTGTTTTATTTATTTATTTAATTTTTTGCTTGGGATCCAGGATATTTCTGTGATTTTGGACTAGGTTTTAAAGTTAATTTCTCAAGTCATGTTACCTGCACCAAGCAGGTAGTGCAAATTTAGATCCTACATCAGCAGTGATTGACTTAATATATATATATATATTTTTTAATTTTGGCCTCTTTTATTGGTTTCTTATTTATTTATTTTCATCCATCTTTACCCTTCGGCCTGTGTGGGCCTCCCATGGCAGTGTCCTCTCTCAGTGCAGAGCACCGGCTTTGGGTGGATGTGCTCCAAAGCCCTGGCTTGTAATCTGACACACCCATCCAGCTGCTCCATGGCACATGAGCACTTTCTGGGCCAAGGATCGAACTGGTGTCCCTTGTACTGCAAGGCGGACTCTTTACACACTGGACCACCAGGGAAGTCCCCAAACTTAATATTTTAATGTCTTATAGTGCTCTGAGCATAAGTCCCAGATACATGGCAAGTTTGCTTACATTTTTTCTGGTTAATTTGAATTTTTCTAGGCTATTAAAGTTGTTAGAGATTTTGTCTTTTATGTAATACTTTTAGATGAAACTTCCTTTTTTATTGACCTTTGCAACCATTTCTCCAGTCTCCTTGTTATTAAAACCCACCTCCAAGCAAGAGGGCCTATGTCCTTTTGAAATACATGTGAAATAACTTAGTATCAGCTTTCTGTGAACTCTCTCACTTTGATTCTTTTCTTCCTTATTCTTTTTTTTTTTTTTTTTTTTTTGCATGGGGGCGGGTTTGGGGAGGGAGGGGGGCGGGTGGGGCACTTCTATTGGTCTTTCATTTGTCTATGTTCATCCGTCTTTGTTCTTTGGCCCATGTGGGCCTCCCATCGCAGTGGCTTCTTTTGTCGCAGAGCACCGGCTCTGGGCGCATGCACTCCAGAGCCCCGGCTCGGTAATTGGACACATCAGTCCAGCCGCTCTGTGGCACGTGGGATCTTCCCAGGCCAGGGATTGAACCAGCGCCCCTTGCACTGCAAGGCGGTGTCCTTACCCACTGGACCACCAGGGAAGCCCTCTTTCTTATTCTTAAAACACCTGCTGGTTTTCTGTCTGTCAATAATTATATATTATCCAATAATTTATATCAGTTTTAGTTGTAAGCTTATTCCATCATGTGACCAGAAGTTTCATTGCTACATGTTAAAATTCTCTAGGCTTCCTGGCTAGTTGTTGGTTATCTCTCTCAGAATTGAGTGTGCTCTCTGCCTTCTCCTGCTGTACCTTGTTCAGTTGCTTGCATCATGTCTCATCTTCTGCCACAATCAGATTTTATACTCTGGCACCAGAGGGATTCCAGACCAGCACATGGGCTTTATTAAGCTCAACCTCTGAATAAAATCTCTATCCAAACCTCTTCCACTTTGGTCAGATTTTATGGACTTGACACTCATTTGTCTATAATAGCCAGAAAAATTTATATTACTGATACCTCAGGATAAGATGACAGTACCATCAAAAGAACCACAGCAGAGACACTGAGAAGAACTAGCATGATAGGAATTTGGGGAGGGAAGAGGATTAGGTGGTACATGGATGGGAGAGCATCATGATGTCAGTGGCAGATGGCAGATGTACGGGATGTGAAACAATGTCTTCATCAGAAAAGAAGTTCTCAGATATGACCATGAATGACTGAGAGAAAAAACTAAGACGTATTTATTTGTAATGTGGCTGGCACATCTCTCAGTGATAGTTTTATGGTCTGATTATTGCCAGCATTCTTCCAAAGATCAAACAAAAGAACAAGGAAAAACTAACCGGATGTGGCTGTCCATAGGTTCTGATCTCAAATATGAACAGAAAAGTAGAAATGAATTCTGTTTTAGCCAGGGTATAGCATATTATTGTGAGAATATAATTGATTCACTACTTAGAGGTGAGATATTACAGAAAACATCACTAGCTATGGACATCTATATTCTTGTTAACCAATCTGGAATATTCAGGCCCCAACAGAAAAGGTATGAGTGCATTCCTACAAAGGACTAGTACCCACAAAAGAGGAAAGTCCCCTTAAACCACCCTTTTATGATTCTGTAGTTATCAGTTTCTTGGAGGAGAGGAGAATGTGTGCATGCTCAGTCATGTCTGACTCTTTGTGACCCCATGAACTATAGCCTACCTGGCTCCTCTGCCATAGGATTTCCCAGGCAAGAATACTGGAGTGGGCTAGTGTTTCCTTCTCCAGAGAATCTTCACGATTCAGGGATCAAACCTGCCTCTCCTGCATTGACAGGTGGATTCTTCACCACCTAGCCACCTGGGAAACCCCAGTTATCAGTTAGAGCCGTAGGAAAGAGTACGGCAGCTAGGAGATAGAAAGTGTCTAGAAAAGGCAGGGCTTCTAAATTACATGTAGTGATCTTTCTCATTTGTGACTTCCATATCAACAAATTCTCCTACTTTCTAAATTCTAAGTCCCAAATCAATATTTGGAGCACTTCCATGATTATTGACAGAGCAGTGAAAATTTTGGGTTGTGGTCACACATATTTCCAGATGAGGTCGAATAAGGTAACACTCTGCATTCTTATTTCACCTCTCGAAACATAAATGTTCTTTTGTGGTCTATTCAGTGCTACAGTTTTCACATTTTTGTGCTTTTTGTTGGTGGTTTTGCTGTTTAAAGTGGTCTCCAAATGTAATGCCAAAGTTCTGTCTAGTTTTCCTAAGAGTAAGAAGGTTGCTATATGCCTCATGGAGAAAATATGTGTGCTAGGTAAGTGCTGCTCAAGCATGACTTCAAGTCCTGGCAGTTGGCCATGAGTTCAAGATGAATGAACCGACAATACAATAGATCCAGAAATGAGATGAGGAAATTCTCTGATCTGCATGTGTAGATCCGCTCTGAACAGTGCTAAAGACACATCTGTGATGTGGGATGAAGGTATGGTGAAAAAACGTTCGAATGCGTGGAAAAGAAGTCAACTTTGTATTTGTGAGATGGCTACAAATTTAAAATTGGCTGAGTGGATAGCATTGCTGTGAAGCTGAAATCCAAAAATACGTACAGTCATGGTTCTCAGAGTCAAAAATATTTTACATCCTTCTAAGCTAGTGATAACTGCTTTGTGAATTTCCAAAGGTGATACAGAATGGAAAATGTCAAATTTGCATCCAAGGCAGGTTCTGCAGATAAGTTTTTGTTGTTGCTTAGTTGCTAATTCATGTCTAACTCTCTGCATCCATGAACTACAGCACACCAAGTTCCCCTGTCCCTCACAAGGCTCCCCTGTCCCGCACCATCTCCCTGAGTTTGCTCAGATTCATGTCCAATGAGTTGGTGATGCCCTCTAACCATCTCATCCTCTGTTACACCCTTCTCCTTTGCCTTCAGTCTTTCCCAGAATCAGGGTCTTTTCTAATGAGTCGGCTTTTTACATCAGTTAACCAAAATATTGGAGCATCAACTTCAGGATCAGTCCTTCCAATGAATACAGGTAAGTATAAATAAGTAAGGTTCAGTAAAATTTTTGTATCTGTTAAATGTTACATAAGAAAAAGCTTCTCTGGAAGAGCAGATTTAAAATGTCATGAGACTAGATTGTTTAAAAGGACATTAGCAAATGAACCCATATAACACAAGTGGCCTTCAAAGGCCCTGGATTTGAATCGTTCAAAGACCATAAACTTAACTATTTATATATAGTAAATAAGGTGTCCATCAACAGAAACACACCTAAAACAAGGTTATATATTGATAAGTTGACAGGAATTTAACCATATTTCCCCAGGAGCAGTGGTTCTGGATGTGTTAATTGCTTATAGCAACTTTATAGAGCATTGCTGTGAATAATGAGAAATAATTATAATGCAGATATTCAATCTGAACTGTTATAACAGTTCAAGAATAGCAACTAAATCTATTACACTAAATTGTTAATTGCACTAAAATGGAATTAATATGCCTGAGTGTTAAAACCAAACCTCAGATTTCAGAAGAGTGCCAATACACCTAACTACCAAGGATCTGGAGACCATGTCATCCACTTACTAAAAGCAATCAGACTATTCTCTAAAAGAGGTTGGCCATATATTCAATGTTTCAATTGATATCCAGCATTCTGATGGGCATCATCTTCATATTATCATTTATTCCATTAACTAGTAAGATTTAATAACTTCACTTGACTTAACTTTCTAGTGTATCATAGCAGATATAGAACTTTGTTTTACTTATATCTTTTATGTCTGTTTTTTCATATTAAGCTGTGAGCTTCTCAAAGGTAGGATCCATGTCTTATCTCTTAAATATCTTTGACGCCTAACACATTGCATGTGTATTGTATAGAAAGTGCTGAACATGCTTAAATCACAGCTGAACATGCTTAAATCCCAGCAAGATCCTCTATGGCCCACCTCCTAGAATAATGGAAATAAAAATAAAAATAAACAAGTGGGACCTAATTAAACTTAAAAGCTTTTGCATTGGAAAGGAAACTATAAACAAGGTAAAACAACAGCCCTCAGAATAGGAGAAAAGAATAGCAAATGAAACAACTGACAAAGAATTGATCTCCAAAATATACAAGCAGCTCATATAGCTCAATATCAGAAAAAAAGAAAAATCAAAAAGTGGGCAAAAGACCTTAACAGACATTTCTCCAAAGAAGACATACAGATGGCTAATAAACACATGAAAAGATGCACAACATCACTCACTATTAAAGAAATGCAAATCAAAACTACAATGAGGTATCATTTCACACTGTCAGAATGGCCATCATCAAGAAAATCTATAAATAATATGCTGGGGAAGGTGTGAAGGGAAGGAAACCCCTTTATACTGTTGATGGAAATGCAAACTGATACAGCCATTATGGAGAACAAGTATGGAGATTCCTTAAAAAACTAGGAATAAAACTACCATGAAAGTGTGTGTCATTCAGTCATGTCTGACTCTTTACAACCATGGACTGTAGCCCACCAGGTTCTTCTATGCATTGAATTCTCCAGGAAAGAATACTGGGGTGGGTTTTCATTTCCTTCTCCAAGGAATCTTCCCAACCAAGGATAGAACCCAGGTCTCCTCCATTGCAGGTGGATTCTTAACTGTCTGAGTGACCAGGGAAGCCCAAAACCCAGCAGTCCAACTACTGGGCATATACTTTGAGGAAACCATAATTGAGGAAGACACATGAACCCCAATTTTCATCACAACACTATTTGCAATAGCTAGATATGAAAACCTAGATGTCTGTCAACAGATGAATGGATAAAGAAGCTGTGTTACATATATACAATGGAATATTATTCAATCATAAAAAGGAAAACATCTGAGTCAGTTCTAATGAGGTTTACTTATATCTTTTATGTCTGTTTTTTCATATTAAGCTGTGAGCTTCTCAAAGGTAGGATCCATGTCTTATCTCTTAAATATCTTTGACGCCTAACACATTGCATGTGTATTGTATAGAAAGTGCTGAACATGCTTAAATCACAGCTGAACATGCTTAAATCCCAGCAAGATCCTCTATGGCCCACCTCCTAGAATAATGGAAATAAAAATAAAAATAAACAAGTGGGACCTAATTAAACTTAAAAGCTTTTGCATTGGAAAGGAAACTATAAACAAGGTAAAACAACAGCCCTCAGAATAGGAGAAAAGAATAGCAAATGAAACAACTGACAAAGAATTGATCTCCAAAATATACAAGCAGCTCATATAGCTCAATATCAGAAAAAAAGAAAAATCAAAAAGTGGGCAAAAGACCTTAACAGACATTTCTCCAAAGAAGACATACAGATGGCTAATAAACACATGAAAAGATGCACAACATCACTCACTATTAAAGAAATGCAAATCAAAACTACAATGAGGTATCATTTCACACTGTCAGAATGGCCATCATCAAGAAAATCTATAAATAATATGCTGGGGAAGGTGTGAAGGGAAGGAAACCCCTTTATACTGTTGATGGAAATGCAAACTGATACAGCCATTATGGAGAACAAGTATGGAGATTCCTTAAAAAACTAGGAATAAAACTACCATGAAAGTGTGTGTCATTCAGTCATGTCTGACTCTTTACAACCATGGACTGTAGCCCACCAGGTTCTTCTATGCATTGAATTCTCCAGGAAAGAATACTGGGGTGGGTTTTCATTTCCTTCTCCAAGGAATCTTCCCAACCAAGGATAGAACCCAGGTCTCCTCCATTGCAGGTGGATTCTTAACTGTCTGAGTGACCAGGGAAGCCCAAAACCCAGCAGTCCAACTACTGGGCATATACTTTGAGGAAACCATAATTGAGGAAGACACATGAACCCCAATTTTCATCACAACACTATTTGCAATAGCTAGATATGAAAACCTAGATGTCTGTCAACAGATGAATGGATAAAGAAGCTGTGTTACATATATACAATGGAATATTATTCAATCATAAAAAGGAAAACATCTGAGTCAGTTCTAATGAGGTGGATGAACCAAGAGTCTATTATACAGAGTGAGGATAAATCAGAAAGAGAAAAACAAATATCATATATTAATGCATTATATATGGAATCTATAAAGATGGTACTGAGGAACCTCTTTGCTGGGTAGCAATGGAGATTCGGATATAGAGAACAGATTTATGGGCACAGTGAGGGAAGGATTGTGTTAGTCATTCAATCGTGTTTGACTCTGTGACCCCATGGACTGTAGCCTACCAGGCTCCTCTGTCCATGGAGTTCTCCAGACAAGAATATTGAAGGAGAGGGAGGTACAAATTCAAAGAGTAACACTGAAACACAGACATTACCATGTGTAAAATAGATGCTCAGTGGGAATTTGCATGACATAGTGAGCTCAAATCCATTACTCTGTCACAGCCTAGAGGGATAGGATGAGGTGGGAAGTGGGAAAGAGATTCAAGAGGGAGGAGACATATATCTACCTATGGCTGATTCATACCAATGTATGGCAAAAACCAACACAATATTGTAAAGCGATTATCCTCCCATTAAACATATAATGAAAAAGAAAGTGCTGAACAAATTTTATTGAATGCAAGTAATCAATAAAGGGGCTTCCTCAGTGGCTCAGTGGTTAAAAATCTACCTCAGGAGTCTCAGAAGATGCAGACTCAATCCCTGGTTTGGCAAGATCCCCTGAAGAAGGAAATGGCAACCCACTCCAGTATTCTTGCCTGGAAAATTCTGTGGACAGAGGAGTCTGGCAAGTTACAGTCTATGGGATCACAAAGAGTGAGACACATCTGACTGAGCATGATGACAACGAGCAGTCAATAAAAACAAAAATGTAATTAATAATCTCAGGATTATTCCCCATAATCACTCCCCTCCCCCATTTTTATACACTAATTAAGAAAATATCCAGTATTCAAAAGATATGGTTCTGAGACACATCCCTCAAGATGACCTACACACACACACACACACACACACACACACACATTCCTTCTATGCTGTGCACTCTGCAACTGAGTCAAATAAAGTATGTATGAAATTAAGCTTTTCCACTCAGAAAAGACATCATTATGACTGTATTTTCATGACCTTTGCATTCTCCATTTCCTGTGAAATTTCTGGGGGAGTTCACGAATCTGCCATCTCAGCACACTCTAAAACATTTGCTCCAAAGAAAATGTAATTTTATCACCCAAGAAATCTTCAAATTAGAAATTAAAAGGTAGATACATATCAAAACTCAGAAGCTGTCAATAGAGTGCATCCAGAGTTTACGAAGGCTTAGAGAAGCTCTGGAGACCATTCATATGTCAAAAATTCCACCCACCAGAAGGCTGAACAGGACAGCTTATAGTTCATATCTCAACTTGGAGACAAACTAGTAAAGAGATCATCTGAATTGTAGACCTGATGCCAACACAAGATGTCACCATCATGTTAACTACACGCAGACATAAGGAAACACCCCATAGTGCATTTACAGCTGCTTAAAAAATCCAGCACATCATCACTTGCCTTACTAATAGCAAAGGAAACGCACTTCTCGAATTTCTTTTTAAAGTCTGGATTCAAATGTTTGCTACTTTTCCTTATTGAGCCCCTCTTTCTTTTATAGTTTTGAAAATTTTATAACCTCAAGACTCTTCAATCATATTCATTATTATGCAGGAGGAAAAAAAACTTAAACTAGGTCACCTGGGCCTCTTTCATATTGTTTCTTCCAGATTCAATCACTTTTGTCCCTTAATGGTCAACATCATCTCAGATCAGAGTTAGGCTGAATACAAGCAAGCCTCAGCACAATTTTCTGTGTGGTTTTAGCCTTTTCTTCAGACCTTAAACAAGCATTCATCGACTGTAGGAAGCCACTCTACTTTCAGTCAATAATTCCTCTTTTCCGTAAGCTTAAAGTGAGCTTACCTTTGGAGTTGATAGATTTGGGGAACACTCACCATTTTTGTGGAAATAATATCTGCATGTAGTTTCCCAGGTGGCTCAGACAGCAAAGAATCCAGCTATCATGCAGGAGACCCAAGATACCGGGTTCAATTCCTGGGTCAGGAAGAGTCCCTGGAGGAGGGCATGGCAACTCACTCCCGTATTCTTGCCTACAGAATCCCGCGGACAGAGGAGCCTGGTGAGCTACAGTCCATAGAGTCACAAAAACTGAGATATGATTAAGAACAAGATTTTTAATGGAGAACAATAGATTATTTTCATTTTCATGGAGAACAAGATTATTAATGTGATTGTTTCTTCAACAGAGCTTATTAAGCACCAACTCTGTTGCAAGTACATTAATAGAATACCAAAAAATAATATGAATACCAAAAAAAAAGAGGGTAGAACAGTTCCTTATACCAAAATGGTTTCTAAATACAGATCTTTAACTGTGCTAGGTAGTACTTATTAAAAAAAAAAAAAAAAAAGTAATAACAGACAATATGTACCACCAGAGATTTGGGAGAAGGATCATGAGGAATTTAGACTTTCATGGATGATTCCATTTAAAGGGAGGGATTAGACTCTACCTTGAAAGAATGTTAGTAATAGGATTCATGGAGTGAAGATGGGAAAACGCAGTGGAACCCTTCTGAGTCAGGGGCAGTGAGGATCCCTTAAGTACTGCTATGATGAGCAGAAGTATCCTTGTTGAAGAGGAGAGTTGGTAGAAAGAAGAGAAATGGAAATTACGGTAGACATAGGAAGGAAGAGGAGGAATGAAGACCTTGGATATCAAGTGCCTGCAAACTTCTGAAAAGTAAAAAGTGAACATGAAAGTATTAGTTGCTCAGTCATGTCCTACTCTTTGTGACCCATGCACTGAAACTCACCAGGCTTCTCTCTCCATGGAATTCTCAAGCCAGGCATACCAGAGTGGGTTGCCATGGCCTCCTCCAAGGGATGTTCCCAACCCAGGGACTGAACCCAGGTCTCCCATATTGCAGGCAGATTCTTTACCAGCTGAGTCACCAGGGAAACTCGAAAACTTCAAAACAGATGACAATATTCACTCTTTACTCACTATACCCAACAGAATACTTTTGAATACTCACCAGATTGACATTGCATAAGTAAATCTGATTCACTTGGCTTGGGAAAAATAAGACAGAACTAAACAGGAAGGGCTGAGAGAACAAGTAGAAAAACCATGAATTTAAAAACAAAGGCAACAATCAAACCTGAAAAGTTTTATTGTTCAGGGTAGTTAACAAAAGAATGTCGACCAAGTTTAAGAAGGAGACGTCAAAATCTCAGCAACTGGAGTTATAGGTTCCTAAACAGTAGGCCAGGAGCATGAGGGGTCAGAATTTGGGCTGGAAGTGGTAAGGTCATTCAGAGACTGTAGGTTGTAAGAGATAAGAGGAGGTATGAATAGCAGCTAAGAGCCACCAGTGACTTTAAAAGCACAACGCTCCTACTCTGACTCAGAAATAACCCTACACAGCATCTACAATGGTCAGGTTTGAATCTCCAAATGTAGAAAATGAAGGACCCTGAATGGAGATGGGAGTCAGCAAGCCAAAATTAAGGTAGTTCCAAATGCAAACATCCAGAAATGTCCTGGAATTTTTACTGTGTATCCAGAACTTCTGGTGTTATATGTACACATTCAGACTCAGAACAAAGGCCAGCTATGGGATTCTTGAGCAACTGTCTTCTTGACAATGTTTTTCCGGTTTTGCTCTTGATTACAAAGTGCAAATGTCATGACCCTCAGGGATTGCCTGAGAATAGAACACACTTTTCTGGGAGCTGAAGTTTACCCATGCAATAGACCTGCATAGATTCCTTGTTTGCTTAGCAAATTGCCACAAGTCTTGGCAGGTTTTTCTTTTTTCCTACCCTATAGTCACCCCCTACTCCCCTGAAAAACATTTTTAGTAATATTACAGATGGAATTTCATATGACTCTTTCCAATGATTAGGTTATCATATTATAATAGTGTGTTTTAAACATATGTACCCACCGTTTAGAGATCCATAGATAGAAAGAACAAATATTTGTTCCATGAAGAGAGCAATCTGTACTATTGGGTCTGTTTTAAGTAAATGTGCAAGTGCAATGGAAAAAGAAAAAGACCATAAGAGTATTTTGGGAGTCAAGGGACTCAGGGACTGTGTTTCTAAAACTGGTAATGTTTCACAAATCAAAAGACCTTAATCAACTGGTAAGTTTGTGAATCTAGATATAAACTTGAAGTTCTCCACTTCCTTGCTACTGATCAATTATTCACACTGTCTCAGGATATAAACTTAGAAGATCTTCTCAATTATTTAAAATAACAGCAAAGAGACCATTAATTTTTTATCCTAGAATGTGTTTGTTACTCACTACTTGTTGTAAACAGGAAGTGAAGTGAACTTTGATGTCTAAGGGGCAAGTCTATTGTCTGCTGTGTCAAATGTCGACATTGTATTACGAGAGATGCTATAAACTTCATTCTAAATGCAGGGGATGTGCTAAACTAGCAATGTCCCCTTCTATTTCACAAGCAAAATTTGGAAACAACATCAGTCATTTGAGCCTTGGCCAAGTATTTCTAAGTTCCCAGAATTCGAAAGGATCACCCATAATTTTTAGTTTTAATAAGTCAAGGAGGTTATGTTTAAGGTCAGTGCAACAAATAGGCCACAGATTATCATGAATTTCATGAAGCAAAGAAAATATATTCTTTTTATGAAACTTTACTGTTAGGTTTCAGGCATTGTCACACTCCTTTTGAACAACAGCAGAGAAGTACACTATGAGACAGTTTGGTACCAACGGATGCATAGGAGCCAGGGAGGCATGTTTCCTTCTAGTGTCTGTGGGGATTTGGCTAATTCATCTCCACTCAGTGGACTGCTTTTCCCTTATTAGGAAATGATGGTTGGGGACTGGATACTTCCTGAGATCCTTTTCTGTTTTAAAACCTGTGAGACTGTAAATCCTTCAAATAAGAGGCCAACGAGTTCTTAAGGTCCAGGGTTCTCTCTTAACCTTGTCTATTCCCAGCAGGGAGAATAGTCCCTGACAGCCAAATGAAAGGACCCCAGGACACAAGGAAGAACATATACCATTATCATGTGTGTTCCATGTCTGTGGCCAACACCTGGACTGTGAGTTTACTTTAAACTTAACATTGTGTTTCATCCTCACAGCCATCTTTATTTATAGTGTTTTGATTGCAGTCTTCTACCTACTTCATTTTTGGGTAAATAGAGGCAGAGAGATGTCAAAGGATCTGAGTTTACATAGTAGAGAAGAAAAATGTGATTTGAACAAAAATATAGATGTTCCCATGATCCTCTTTGCTGTCTAGATCATTGACAAATACACCTGATACAATATTATTTTGCTCCAAAATAATATATTGGAGAGCAGAACACATGCACACCTACATTGGAATAACAAAAACTAAAATGAGTTGAGTGGATAGATGTGATTTTTAACTGTGCTCCAAACACTTGCTGTCTCTCGGATCTCCTCCAAAACCACAGTAAATCAATCATCTGGCATCCTTGCAGGTCTCTCATGGGTCAGCAGGGCCTCCCATACAGCTGTGTGTCTCTGGCACAGACAATAGCAGCTGCACTGCAGTGGCCTCAGACTTGCTGCTGTAGCTGTGGGCGTCACTGCACCAGTATGAGTTTCCTTTATCTCCTTCGCAACTTGAGATGTTCTAAAGTCATGTTTGGTTTCATAAGCTTTCTTGACCCATAGTTGAGAGGAAAGAGGAGAAGATGGAAATAATGACCTACAGGGCTTTGTTTTGATATCCTCTTTGCAGTGTGTCAGGAGCCAGATCTGATCTCAGAGATCACAAAGAGCCAATCCGCACTGGATATTCCAGAAATCCCTACTCTCTAGTGGGTATCACAGCCTCCTCACGGTATACTTTTTTGGTGAAATTACAGACCCATTTATAAATTATGAAAATATCAGAAAATGCTCTTAGGTATTTACATTTCAAAATTTGTCCTTCATAAGTTTTTTAATAAACTATTGTTAACTTTCATTGAGGGATATTTGATTGACAATGCTGTGCTAATTTCTGTTGCACAGCAAAGTGAATCAGTTATACATATACATGTATCCACTTTTTTAAGGATTCTTCTCCTATATAGGTCATTAGAGAGCAGGGAGTAGAGTTCCTTGTGATACACAGTAGGCCCTTATTAGTTATCTATATTATATATAGTGTTTTGATTGCAGTCTTCTACCTACTTCATTTTTGGGTAAATAGAGGCAGAGAGATGTCAAAGGATCTGAGTTTACATAGTAGAGAAGAAAAATGTGATTTGAACAAAAATATAGATGTTCCCATGATCCTCTTTGCTGTCTAGATCATTGACAAATACACCTGATACAATATTATTTTGCTCCAAAATAATATATTGGAGAGCAGAACACATGCACACCTACATTGGAATAACAAAAACTAAAATGAGTTGAGTGGATAGATGTGATTTTTAACTGTGCTCCAAACACTTGCTGTCTCTCGGATCTCCTCCAAAACCACAGTAAATCAATCATCTGGCATCCTTGCAGGTCTCTCATGGGTCAGCAGGGCCTCCCATACAGCTGTGTGTCTCTGGCACAGACAATAGCAGCTGCACTGCAGTGGCCTCAGACTTGCTGCTGTAGCTGTGGGCGTCACTGCACCAGTATGAGTTTCCTTTATCTCCTTCGCAACTTGAGATGTTCTAAAGTCATGTTTGGTTTCATAAGCTTTCTTGACCCATAGTTGAGAGGAAAGAGGAGAAGATGGAAATAATGACCTACAGGGCTTTGTTTTGATATCCTCTTTGCAGTGTGTCAGGAGCCAGATCTGATCTCAGAGATCACAAAGAGCCAATCCGCACTGGATATTCCAGAAATCCCTACTCTCTAGTGGGTATCACAGCCTCCTCACGGTATACTTTTTTGGTGAAATTACAGACCCATTTATAAATTATGAAAATATCAGAAAATGCTCTTAGGTATTTACATTTCAAAATTTGTCCTTCATAAGTTTTTTAATAAACTATTGTTAACTTTCATTGAGGGATATTTGATTGACAATGCTGTGCTAATTTCTGTTGCACAGCAAAGTGAATCAGTTATACATATACATGTATCCACTTTTTTAAGGATTCTTCTCCTATATAGGTCATTAGAGAGCAGGGAGTAGAGTTCCTTGTGCTACACAGTAGGCCCTTATTAGTTATCTATATTATATATATTTTTTGTATATAGTAGCATGTATATGTCAATACCAGTCTCCTGGTTTATCTCTTTCCTGCTCCTCCCACCCCTCAACTAACCGTAAGTTTGATTTCTACATCTGTGGCCACATCTGTTTTGTAAATGGACATTTACAAAAGAAATCCACTTTGTAAATAAGCTCATGTGTACCTTTTATTTTAGATTCCACATGTAAGTGATATCATATGATATTTTTCTTTGTCTGACTTAATTCACGCATCATGCTACTCTCTAGGTCCATCCATATTTCTGCAAATAGCATTATTTCATTCTTTTTGATGGCTGAATAATATTCCATTGTACATATATGTACCACATCATCTTTATCCATTCCTCTGTCAATGGACATTTAAGTTGGAAGCAAACATTTAGGTTGCTTCCATGTCTTGGCTATTGTAAATAGTGCTGCAAGGAACACTGGGATGCAGGTATCCTTTCAGATAACAGTTTTCTCTGGGTATATGCTCAGGAGTGGGACTTCAGGATCAAATGGTAGCTCTGTTTTTAGTTTTCATGGAATCTCCATACTGTTCTCCATAGTGGCTGTACCAATTTACATTCCCATCAACGGTGTAGAAGGTTCTTTTTTCTCCATACCCTCGCTAGTATCTATTGTTTGTAGACTTTCTGATGATGGTCATTCTGATCCGTGTGAGGTGATATCTCTCTGTAGTTTGGATTTGCATTTCTCTAATAATTAGCAATACTGAACCCCTTTCATGTGGTTTTTGGTTATCTGTATGTCTTTTTTGGAGAAAGGTCTATTCAGACCTTATTCCCTTTATTTATTTATTTATTGTTTTGACATAGAGCTGCATGAGCTGTTGGTTTATTTTGGAGATTAATCCATTGTTGGTTGCTTCATTTGCAAATATTTCCTCTCATTCTGTGTGACTGCTTTTCATTTTGTTTACGATTTCCTTTGCTGTGCAGAACTTTTTGGTTTAATGGTCAATAGCTTGTATCATAGTGTTAGGTTTATATTAGGGATAAAGTTCTCTCTAGGATTAATTGTGGCTTTGGTAAACACTAGAAAACTAGTAAACTCTAAGATCATCTTGATGTTACTTTTGGTCTACTAAAGTATCAACCTGCTAAAAATTATCAAGGGCTTTGAAGTTGAATTTGGTTCTTGATAGTTTTTTTTTTTTTAATTTATTTATTTATTTTTGTACATGTATGTTCCCAGATCAATCAGATGCATATCCCTTGACCCTCCCCACCCAGGTTCCCCCATCCCTCCAGACCATTGCTCCAAGTGGTTGTAGGTACTCCTATTCCCCTAGCACAATGACAATAGCTATCTTTTCTACACATGACAGTATAGGTTCCCATGTTACTCCCTCCCATTGTTCGGTCTCCACAATGTCTTTATGTCTATGGTTCTTGATAGTTTTAGCAAATTGATACCAAAGCAGACCTAAGGATCATCAAGATGATTCCAGAGGTTGCTTATTTTCTCAGGTTTACAAGAGCCACATTTAATCCTAGAGGAAAGTTTTTCCTTAATGTAAACCTCTAACACTATGGTACAGACTACTGACCATTATCTCCCATCCTAGACGACCTGATCCTTGCTGTGGTCAAAATGTATTCATCGATCTTTGTGTGGGTGATAATCTCTGTTTTTAGTTTTCATGGAATCTCCATACTGTTCTCCATAGTGGCTGTACCAATTTACATTCCCATCAACGGTGTAGAAGGTTCTTTTTTCTCCATACCCTCGCTAGTATCTATTGTTTGTAGACTTTCTGATGATGGTCATTCTGATCCGTGTGAGGTGATATCTCTCTGTAGTTTGGATTTGCATTTCTCTAATAATTAGCAATACTGAACCCCTTTCATGTGGTTTTTGGTTATCTGTATGTCTTTTTTGGAGAAAGGTCTATTCAGACCTTATTCCCTTTATTTATTTATTTATTGTTTTGACATAGAGCTGCATGAGCTGTTGGTTTATTTTGGAGATTAATCCATTGTTGGTTGCTTCATTTGCAAATATTTCCTCTCATTCTGTGTGACTGCTTTTCATTTTGTTTACGATTTCCTTTGCTGTGCAGAACTTTTTGGTTTAATGGTCAATAGCTTGTATCATAGTGTTAGGTTTATATTAGGGATAAAGTTCTCTCTAGGATTAATTGTGGCTTTGGTAAACACTAGAAAACTAGTAAACTCTAAGATCATCTTGATGTTACTTTTGGTCTACTAAAGTATCAACCTGCTAAAAATTATCAAGGGCTTTGAAGTTGAATTTGGTTCTTGATAGTTTTTTTTTTTTTTTAATTTATTTATTTATTTTTGTACATGTATGTTCCCAGATCAATCAGATGCATATCCCTTGACCCTCCCCCCACCCAGGTTCCCCCCCCCATCCCTCCAGACCATTGCTCCAAGTGGTTGTAGGTACTCCTATTCCCCTAGCACAATGACAATAGCTATCTTTTCTACACATGACAGTATAGGTTCCCATGTTACTCCCTCCCATTGTTCGGTCTCCACAATGTCTTTATGTCTATGGTTCTTGATAGTTTTTAGCAAATTGATACCAAAGCAGACCTAAGGATCATCAAGATGATTCCAGAGGTTGCTTATTTTCTCAGGTTTACAAGAGCCACATTTAATCCTAGAGGAAAGTTTTTCCTTAATGTAAACCTCTAACACTATGGTACAGACTACTGACCATTATCTCCCATCCTGGAATCAAGCACGAGTCTCCAGTTGATCCTTGCTGTGGTCTATTCTCCAAAACAGTGACCAGAATGCTTTCTGTAAAATGTCAATCATGTTGAATCCTTCTCATGTGCAAAATCCCCTAGGGACTTTCCAGTTTGTATAAGATAAACCCAGGCTCCAGACTGGAACCTACAGAGCCTCTTACTCACCCCTCAACTCCATCTGAGGCCACCTGAGGCCGTGTATCTCTGGCCCCAGTGGTTTCTTGCCACTTCCTAAATGGGACAGGCTTATCTCCTCCAGTAGAGCTTTGTAACTGTATTCCCTCTGCATTTCTCCCTCTCTCCCTGGTAGTAACATATCACTTTCCCTCACTTTATTCAGATCACTACAAACTTTATCTCCCCAAAGAGTTTCTTAAGAGCCTTTCCAAAATGACACCACTCCTCCAAGCTTTTACCGTGTATTCTTTCTTCAGCTTTAGTTTTAGTCATAAAACTTCCTTTTACCAGGCATTATTTGTTTATATGTGAATGTATAACTTGTATTCCTTCAAGAAAAAGTTCTGTGAGGCTAGGAATGTATCTGTCTCATAAATTAGTTTATTCCTAGCCCCTTGAAGTTATTTTTTCTATGTTAGTCATTAAATAAGAACGTAAAATGTACTTTTTTACATACATGCAGCAGAACAGGTACCATTATCAACGCTAAAGAAACATCAGTCTCCTCGATGTCCGTGCCCTCTTTTAACTATTTTTTAAAACGTATGACTACTTATTTTCAGTTAAAATGAACTCAGAATTGGCTACACTGGAAATGTAACATGCCAAGTGATAACATGTGTGCAGGCGGACTCTCCAGGCAAGAATGCTGGAGTGGGTTGCCATTCTGTCCTCCAGGTGATTTTTCCAAACCAAGGAATCGAACCCTGAGTTGCACATGGATCCTTTACCACTCACCCACCGGGGAAGCCCATGTAATAGCTGAATGATTGAAAAAAAAAAAAAAACTGACTTAGTGGGCTGTATTTCTATATTTATTATTCTGAATGGTCCATATGCTTCTGAAAGGAAGTTTATATTCACTATTCTATCTGGTACATGTCTTCAAAAAATTAGGACAATATAATGACCCTTTTTAATGTATGCCCAGAATAGAGGTGACAGAAAGGAAGATGATCCTCAGCAGATAACTGGTTGTGATTGAAAATGAAATCATTCATGCTTAATTCCTAAACCTTGCTTTTAGAGAGAGTATCAGAGAGAGATATTTGACTTCACAAACACACTGTCTTGGAGAATGGCATCCTGTCTTTGCAGAATGTTTCCTCCCCATCCAACGAGTTCTCCCCATCTGACCCCTCCGGACCATCGCCCCATGCCATTGTAAGCACTCCTATTCCCTTAGCACAATGACAATAGCTATCTTTTCCACACATGACAGTATAGGTTTCCATGTTACTCCCTCCATGCCTCCCCCTCCCTATTTCTTCCCCACAATGTCCCTATGTCTATGCTCTCTGTTTTTCCATGAGTTCCCTGCGTGTGTTATCAAGACTGTCCTACTAGATTCCATATATGTGTGTTAGTATACTGTATTTGTCTTTCTCTTTTTGACTTACTTCACTTTTTATCAGGCATTATTTGTTTATATGTGAATGTATAACTTGTATTCCTTCAAGAAAAAGTTCTGTGAGGCTAGGAATGTATCTGTCTCATAAATTAGTTTATTCCTAGCCCCTTGAAGTTATTTTTTCTATGTTAGTCATTAAATAAGAACGTAAAATGTACTTTTTTACATACATGCAGCAGAACAGGTACCATTATCAACGCTAAAGAAACATCAGTCTCCTCGATGTCCGTGCCCTCTTTTAACTATTTTTTAAAACGTATGACTACTTATTTTCAGTTAAAATGAACTCAGAATTGGCTACACTGGAAATGTAACATGCCAAGTGATAACATGTGTGCAGGCGGACTCTCCAGGCAAGAATGCTGGAGTGGGTTGCCATTCTGTCCTCCAGGTGATTTTTCCAAACCAAGGAATCGAACCCTGAGTTGCACATGGATCCTTTACCACTCACCCCCCGGGGGAAGCCCATGTAATAGCGCATTGATTAAAAAAAAAAAAAAAACTGACTTAGTGGGCTGTATTTCTATATTTATTATTCTGAATGGTCCATATGCTTCTGAAAGGAAGTTTATATTCACTATTCTATCTGGTACATGTCTTCAAAAAATTAGGACAATATAATGACCCTTTTTAATGTATGCCCAGAATAGAGGTGACAGAAAGGAAGATGATCCTCAGCAGATAACTGGTTGTGATTGAAAATGAAATCATTCATGCTTAATTCCTAAACCTTGCTTTTAGAGAGAGTATCAGAGAGAGATATTTGACTTCACAAACACACTGTCTTGGAGAATGGCATCCTGTCTTTGCAGAATGTTTCCTCCCCATCCAACGAGTTCTCCCCATCTGACCCCTCCGGACCATCGCCCCATGCCATTGTAAGCACTCCTATTCCCTTAGCACAATGACAATAGCTATCTTTTCCACACATGACAGTATAGGTTTCCATGTTACTCCCTCCATGCCTCCCCCTCCCTATTTCTTCCCCACAATGTCCCTATGTCTATGCTCTCTGTTTTTCCATGAGTTCCCTGCGTGTGTTATCAAGACTGTCCTACTAGATTCCATATATGTGTGTTAGTATACTGTATTTGTCTTTCTCTTTTTGACTTACTTCACTTTTTATGATAGGTTCTAGAGCCAGCCACTTCATTAGGACTGAGTCTTCTGCATCTCTTTTAACAGTCGAGTAGTATTCCATTGTATATATGTACCAGCACTTCTGTAGCCATTCATTCGTCGATGGACATCTAGGTTGCTTCCATGTTCTGGCTATTGTATAGAGAGCTGCAATGAACATTGGGGTACAGGTGCTTCTTTCAGTTTTGATTTCATCAGGGTATAGGCCTAGTAGTGGGATTGCTGGGTCATAGGGTGCTTCTATTTTTAGTTTTTTAAGGAATCTCCATACTTTCTTCCATAGAGGCTGTATCAATTTACATTCCCACCAGCAATGCAAGAGGGTTCCCTTTTCTGCACACCCTCTCCAGCATTTATTGTCTGTCAATTTGTGGATGATGGCTATTCTGATGGGTGTGAGGTGATATCTCATTATAGTTTTGATTTGCATTTCTCTAATTATAAGTGAAGTTGAGCATTGTTTCATGTGCTTTGGGGCCATCTGTATGTCCTCTTTGGCGAGGTGTCTGTTTATGTCCTTTTCCCATTTTTGGATTGGGTTGTTCGTTTTTCCAGTGCTGAGATGTCTGAGTTGCTTGTAGATTTTGGAGATTAATTCTTTGTCTGTTGTTTCATTTGCTATGATTTTCTCCCATTCTGTGGGCTGTCTGTTCAGCCTTTTTGTGATTTCTTTTGCTGTACAAAAGCTTTTAAGTTTCATGAAGTCCCACATGTTCATTTGTCTTTTCAGTTCTGCTATTTTAGTAGGTGGGTCAGAGAAGATCTTGCTTTGATTGATGTCCTTGAGGGTTTTGCCTATATTCTCCTCTAAGAGTTTGATGGTTTCTGGTCTTACATTTAGGTCTTTAATCCATTTTGAGTTGATCTTAGTGCATGGTGTTAGGGAATGTTCCAACTTCATTTTTTGGCATGTAGCTCTCCAATTCTCCCAGCACCATTTGTTGAAGAGGCAGTCTTTGTCCCATTTTATAATTTTGCCTCCTTTGTCAAAAATAAGGTATCCATAGGTGCGTGGGTTTATCTCTGGGTTCTCTATCTTGTTCCGTTGGTCTACAGTTCTGTTTTTGTGCCAGTACCATACTGTCTTAATAAATGTTGCTCTGTAGTAGAGTCTGAAGTTGGGGAGGCTGATTCCTCCAACTCCGTTTTTCTTTCTCAGGATTGCATTGGCTATTCGAGGTCTTTTGTGTTTCCATATGAACTGTGTTATTCGATGGTCTACGTCTGTGAAAAATGTTATTGGAAGTTTGATAGGGATCGCATTGAATCTATAGATGACATCTGGTAGTAAGGTCATTTTCACAATATTGATTCTTCTGACCCAGGAACACGGAATATCTTTCCTTCTGTTTAAGTCTTCTTTAATGTCTCTCATGAGTGTCTTGTAATTTTCTGTGTACAGTTCTTTTGTTTCTTTGGGTAGGTTCATTCCTACATATTTGATTCTTTTGGTTGCAATGGTGAAGGGGATTGCCTCTTTGATTTCGTTATCTGATTTTTCATTGTTTGTATACAGGAATGCCAGTGATTTCTGTATATTGAATTTGTATCCTGCCAGTTTTCTGAATTCACTGATTAACTCTAGTAGTTTTGTAATAGTGTCTTTGGGATTTTCTGTGTATAATATCATGTCATCTGCAAATAGAGAGAGTTTGACTTCTTCCTTTCCAATCTGGATTCCTTTGATTTCTTTCTCTTCTCTTATTGCTATTGCTACAACATCCAGGACTATGTTGAATAACAGTGGTGAAAGTGGACACCCCTGTCTTGTTCCTGATCTTAGAGGAAATGCTTTCAGTTTTTCACCATTGAGGATAATGTTCGCTGTGGGCTTCTCGTATATGGCTTTCACTATGTTGAGATAGGTTTCTTCTATGCCCATTTTTTGAAGAGTTTTTATCATAAATGGATGCTGTACTTTGTCAAAGGCTTTTTCTGCATCTATTGAGATAATCATGTGATTTTTGTCTCTCAATTTGTTGATGCGGTATATCACATTGATTGATTTGCAAATATTGAAGAATCCTTGTATGCCTGGGATGAACCCAACTTGAGCGTGATGAATGAGCTTTCGGATGTGTTGTTGAGTCCTATTTGCTAGGATTTTGTTGAGGATTTTGGCATCTAGATTCATCAGTGAAATTGGGCTATAATTTTCTTTTTTTGTGTTGTCTTTGCCTGACGTTGGTATCAGGGTGATGGTGGCCTTGAATGGTTGGAAGTGTTCCTTCCTGTGCAATTATTTGGCTATTCGAGGTCTTTTGTGTTTCCATATGAACTGTGTTATTCGATGGTCTACGTCTGTGAAAAATGTTATTGGAAGTTTGATAGGGATCGCATTGAATCTATAGATGACATCTGGTAGTAAGGTCATTTTCACAATATTGATTCTTCTGACCCAGGAACACGGAATATCTTTCCTTCTGTTTAAGTCTTCTTTAATGTCTCTCATGAGTGTCTTGTAATTTTCTGTGTACAGTTCTTTTGTTTCTTTGGGTAGGTTCATTCCTACATATTTGATTCTTTTGGTTGCAATGGTGAAGGGGATTGCCTCTTTGATTTCGTTATCTGATTTTTCATTGTTTGTATACAGGAATGCCAGTGATTTCTGTATATTGAATTTGTATCCTGCCAGTTTTCTGAATTCACTGATTAACTCTAGTAGTTTTGTAATAGTGTCTTTGGGATTTTCTGTGTATAATATCATGTCATCTGCAAATAGAGAGAGTTTGACTTCTTCCTTTCCAATCTGGATTCCTTTGATTTCTTTCTCTTCTCTTATTGCTGTTGCTAGAACTTCCAGGACTATGCTGAATAAGAGTGGTGAAAGTGGACACTCCTGTCTTGTTCCTGATCTTAGAGGAAATGCTTTCAGTTTTTCACCATTGAGGATAATGTTCGCTGTGGGCTTCTCGTATATGGCTTTCACTATGTTGAGATAGGTTTCTTCTATGCCCATTTTTTGAAGAGTTTTTATCATAAATGGATGCTGTACTTTGTCAAAGGCTTTTTCTGCATCTATTGAGATAATCATGTGATTTTTGTCTCTCAATTTGTTGATGCGGTATATCACATTGATTGATTTGCAAATATTGAAGAATCCTTGTATGCCTGGGATGAACCCAACTTGAGCGTGATGAATGAGCTTTCGGATGTGTTGTTGAGTCCTATTTGCTAGGATTTTGTTGAGGATTTTGGCATCTAGATTCATCAGTGAAATTGGGCTATAATTTTCTTTTTTTGTGTTGTCTTTGCCTGACTTTGTTATCAGGGTGATGGTGGCCTCATAGAATGTGTTTGGAAGTGTTCCTTCCTGTGCAATTATTTGGAAGAGTTTTAGAAGGACAGGCATTAGCTCTTCTTTCAATGTTTGGTAGAATTCACTTGTGAAACCATCTGGCCCTGAGCTTTTATTTTTGGGTAGATTTTTGATCAAAGCATCGATTTCTGTGCTTGTGATTGGCTTGTTGATAGTTTCTATTTCTTCCTGGCTCAGTCTTGAGAGATTAATCTTCTCTAAGAAACTGTCCATTTCTTCCAGGTCATCCAGTTTGTTGCCACAGAGTTGTTCATAATAGTCTCTTAGAATCCTTTGTATTTCTGCCTTATCTGTTGTAACCTCTCCTTTTTCATTTTTGAGTTTGGTGATCTGGTTCTTCTCTCTTTTTTTCTTGATGAGGCTGGCCAGTGGTGTGTCAATTTTATTTACCTTTTCAAAGAACCAGCTTTTTGTTTTATTTATCTTTACTGTTGTTTCTCTCGTTTCTTTCTCATTTATTTCTGCTCTGATCTTTATGATTTCCCTTCTTCTGCTGGCTTTGGGGTGTTTTTGTTCTGCTTTCTCCAGTTGTTTTAAGCATAACGTTAGGTTGTCTGTTTGAGATTTTCCTAGTTTCTTGAGGTGGGATTGTATTGCTATAAACTTCCCTCTTAAAATTTTTTTGCAGTATCCCATAGGTTTTGCACTGTCGTGTGTTCATTGTCGTTTTCTTCTAGGAATTTTAAAATTTCTCCTTTGATTTGCTCGGAAATCAGTTGGTTTTTTAGGTATGTGCTGTTTAATCTCCATGTGTTTGTGTTTTTAGTGGTTTTTTGTCCTAGATTTGACCTCTAGTCTCATTGCATTGTGGTCCGAGAAGATGGTTGATATAATTTCAGTTTTCTTGAATTGACTGAGGATTGATTTGTGGTCCAAGATGTGGTCTATCCTGGAGAATGTTCTGTGAGCACTTGAGAAGAAAGTGTATTCTTCTGCTTTTGGATGGAAAGTCCCAAAGATATTAATGAAGTCCATTTCTTCTAGTGTGGCATGTAAAGCTTGTGTTTCTTTATTAATTTTCTGTTTGGATGATCTGTCCATTGGTGTGAGAGGAGTGTTAAAGTCTCCTACTATGATTGTCTTAGTGTCGATGTCTTCTTTTATGTCTGAAAGTGTTTGTCTTATGTATTGGGGTGCTCCTGTGCTGGGTGCATAGATATTTATGATTGTTCTGTCTTCTTCTTGGATCAATCCCTTGATCATTATGTAGTGTCCTGCCTTGTCTCTTCGAATTTTCTTTATTTTGAGGTCTATTTTGTCTGATATGAGGATTGCTACTTCAGCTTTCTTTTGATTTCCATTTGCATGGAATATCTTTTTCTAGCCTCTCACTTTCAGTCTATGAGTGTCTCTAGGTCTGAAGTGAGTTTCCTGGAGGCAGCATATGTATGGGTCGTGTTTTTGAATCCATTCAGCCAGTCTGTGTCTTTTGGTTGGGGCATTTAGTCCATTTGCATTCAAAGTAATTATTGATACAAATGATCCTATTGTCATCTTCTTAGATGTTATGATGGGTTTGTTTTGTGGATCTTCTCCTTCTTTTATGCTTGTTGTCCATATAAGTCCCTTTAACACTTGTTGTGAGGCTGATTTGGTGTGACTAAATTCTTTTTATTTTTACTTATCAGTAAAGCTTTTGATTTCTCCATCAATTTTGAATGAAATCTTTCAGCGTAGAGGATTCTTGGTTACAGACTATTCCCTTTTAGCCGTTTGAATGTGTCCTGCCATTCCCTTCTGGCCTGCAGAGTTTCTGTTCTGAAAGGTGAACATTCTCCTTTGATTTGCTCAAATCAGTTGGTTTTTTAGGTATGTGCTGTTTAATCTCCATGTGTTTGTGTTTTTAGTGGTTTTTTGTCCTAGATTTGACCTCTAGTCTCATTGCATTGTGGTCCGAGAAGATGGTTGATATAATTTCAGTTTTCTTGAATTGACTGAGGATTGATTTGTGGTCCAAGATGTGGTCTATCCTGGAGAATGTTCTGTGAGCACTTGAGAAGAAAGTGTATTCTTCTGCTTTTGGATGGAAAGTCCCAAAGATATTAATGAAGTCCATTTCTTCTAGTGTGGCATGTAAAGCTTGTGTTTCTTTATTAATTTTCTGTTTGGATGATCTGTCCATTGGTGTGAGAGGAGTGTTAAAGTCTCCTACTATGATTGTCTTAGTGTCGATGTCTTCTTTTATGTCTGAAAGTGTTTGTCTTATGTATTGGGGTGCTCCTGTGCTGGGTGCATAGATATTTATGATTGTTCTGTCTTCTTCTTGGATCAATCCCTTGATCATTATGTAGTGTCCTGCCTTGTCTCTTCGAATTTTCTTTATTTTGAGGTCTATTTTGTCTGATATGAGGATTGCTACTTCAGCTTTCTTTTGATTTCCATTTGCATGGAATATCTTTTTCTAGCCTCTCACTTTCAGTCTATGAGTGTCTCTAGGTCTGAAGTGAGTTTCCTGGAGGCAGCATATGTATGGGTCGTGTTTTTGAATCCATTCAGCCAGTCTGTGTCTTTTGGTTGGGGCATTTAGTCCATTTGCATTCAAAGTAATTATTGATACAAATGATCCTATTGTCATCTTCTTAGATGTTATGATGGGTTTGTTTTGTGGATCTTCTCCTTCTTTTATGCTTGTTGTCCATATAAGTCCCTTTAACACTTGTTGTGAGGCTGATTTGGTGTGACTAAATTCTTTTTATTTTTACTTATCAGTAAAGCTTTTGATTTCTCCATCAATTTTGAATGAAATCTTTCAGCGTAGAGGATTCTTGGTTACAGACTATTCCCTTTTAGCCGTTTGAATGTGTCCTGCCATTCCCTTCTGGCCTGCAGAGTTTCTGTTGAAAGAGCAGCTGTTAAACGTATGGGCTTTCCCTTGTATATCACTAGTTGCTTTTCCCTTGCTGATTTGAGAATTCTGTCTTTGTGTTTAATTTGTGTTAGTTTTATTAATATGTGTCTTGGTGTGTTTCTTCTCAGATCGATTCTGTATGGTACTCTTTGCACTTCTTGGACTTGACTATTTCTTTTCCCATGTTGGGGAAATTTTCAACTATAATCTCTTCAAAAATTTTCTCATAGCCTTTCTTGTTTTCTTCTTCTTCTGGAACCCCTATAATTTGAATATTGGTGCGTTTGATATTATCCCAGAGGTCACTGAGGCTATGCTCTGCTCCTTTCATTCTTTGAGCTAGATTCTTTTTTTTCAGCAGTTCTTTCCACCATTCTATCTTCCAGCTCACTTATCCAGTCTTCTGTCTCAGATACTCTGCTCTTGATTCCTTCTACAGTGTTTTTCAGTTCAGCAATTGAGTTGTTTGTCTCTGTTACTTTTTTTGTAAGTTCTTGTATGTCTTTATTCAGTGCGTTAGTTGTGTCTTGCAATTTCTCTGAAATTCTGTTTTCAGTGTCTTTGATCATCTTTACTATCATTCTTCTGAAATCACTTTCAGAAAGTTTGTCCAAATTCTCTTCATTGATTTGATCGTGTGTGTTTGTAGATTTTTCCTTCACTTGTGTGGTATTTCTCTGCCGTTTCATGGTTATTATTAATTTTTTAACTGACTCTCTTTGGGATTTCCTTTTCCCAGACTTTGAGTTACGTCCGTTGGTGTTTGTTGTTTGGATGGGGCTTCTTATTCTGGGCGATTCTGGTGGTTGGGTGATGTCAGGACTTGTATACAAGTGATTACCTTTGTTGGCGTTCTCACTTGTATAGTGCTCTCTAGTGTTAGGTGTTCTCTAGTATTGTAGAGTTTTGGAGTCAGTGCTCCCTCCCTAAAGACCCGGGGCTTGTTGCCTGAACAGGGAATGAAGATTTCATGGCCGGTTTGTTATGGCATTAAATGATATTAAAACATATATATGCAAATGAGAAACAGAAGGTATACCTTTGACAAATGGCAATTAAAATATTATGCAAATACTATCTAGCATATTGAATTATACACACAAACATATACAGCTGTAACATAACCCAAGCATTCCAACCAAAAATACAGTACAATATGTTAGCACAGCAAATAGAGAAAACCAAGAGAGATATCCACCAGTTAATAACCAAACTAAGGTGAGCACCAATTGGAGAATAATGCTAGAGTAGGGTCCCCATTGGGGATAAGGCAATGAGGACAGAACAGACCAAGAAATATGCTGGGAAAAGGGAAAAAGAGAAAGGGAGGATAGAAAAGAAATATAGACTAATACTGCAAAGTTAAATATAGGGAGATAAAGATTTGTATGTATTAGAGTTTAGTGCTATAGGAAAGGAGCATCAGAGAAAGCAAAGAATTATAGAGGAAGTAGTACTACAAATGAAAAATTTTAAAAATTAAAACAGAGATAAGTATATAGAAAAATATCAAAATACAACGCAAAAACAATAAAAACAAACAAAACCCCCACAGAACCTTAAAGGCCAATGGAGAACCAGAAGTTTATACCAAATTAAAATGTGTGGTTTAAAAGGAAAAAGAAGAAATAAAAATTATGTAATCTTAAATATATTCAGTCTTACTGATAAGATTCGTAGCTTCCATAGAATTCAATGGAGGAAATAAATACACCCTCTTTCACACACCCAAATGAACAAACAAACAAAAAAACGGGGGGTGCACTAAGTGGGTTTGGAAAAAAGGGAAAAAAAACAATTGAAACAAAGCAATACAAAACCAAAAAAATAGCAATAAAAAAGAATAAGGAATAATATGAGATTCTAAAAATCCAGCAGTTACTCCAGCTTCAGACAAGACGTGAAAATAGTGTTTATGTTCTTCTGTCTCTTGCTGACTATTCAGGAATTATCGGGCTTTTTCTTGCCTCTGGCAGTGGTTGGATCTGAACACCTCTTTGACTGCTTATTTATTTTGGCCTATTCCAGAGCTAGAACACCCGCCCAGGTTGGCCCTGGGAGTTTCTTAGTCCAAATCCCTTTTCTTGCTGGGTGGAGCTAAGTTCCCTCCCTGTAGCTTGACCAGCAGCCCTGCAGTTTGACCAGCAGCCAAACTACAGTAGGGAAAATGGCGTCTGTCTCACAAAGGATTTATTCCCACACGCTCTATGGGGAGCACTTCCACAGTGACCCCGACCCTGCTGAAGGCCACCGTCGACCCCAGCCACGGCGGGAGACGTCAGGTTACTCAGAGGTGAGTCTGGCTCAGTCTCGTGCGGGATCGCTATTCCGCTCTCCCGGATCACAGTGAGCACAGAGTTTCCAGTCCTCCTCCGGGGCTCTGTGATCGGGTTAATGGTAACCTCCTTCAAAGGAAACTGAGTTCTGTCCTTCCAAGTGCTGCTCAAGGGCTCTTCTAGCTCAAGGGGGCACTTGGACCCTCCAAAGCAGGTCTGACTCAGTCCCTTGTGGGTGTCATTGCTCCTTTCCCGGGTCTTGATCTGCAACTGGCTTTGTGCCTTTGGCCCGCCCAGTCTCTCTGGTGGGTATGAGGTTTGACTTTTTAAAAGTGCGATTGCACCCTTCCTACCGTCTTGATGCGGCGTCTCCTTTGTTCTTCGATGTGGGGTATCCTCTCTGTGATCAGATCCAACCTCTTCCTGTTGATTTCCCAGGAACTCATTGCAATTTAGGCGATTTTGCAGGAGAGATGAGTGCACGTCCTTCTATGCCACCATCTTAGCTCCACCTTCTTTCATAACTTTCTTTCAATGATTTCCCTCAGACATATACCCATGTGAACTTGTCTGAATGTATCTGCAAATGGATTTCTGAAAGTAGATTTGCTCATCAATTTGAAGTTTTAAATTTCAATATTAAATATTAAGGATTCCTCCAAAAAGGTTATACCAACATCTATCTACTCCTAACCACATCCTGACTAATATTGAATATAATCAACCATTTAAAATTTTGGCTAATCTTAGAGGCAAAATAGATTCTTGTCAAAGTATATGGTCTGTTTTAATGATCATAGTGATAATAAGCATATTTTCATGTGCCATTGGAAATTCATATCTCTACATCTGTGAACTGCCTGCTCATTCTCTATGTGCATTTTTGTATGGGGCTGTGTTTTTGTCTTGTGAACAGTAGGACTTCTTTCTCTGTTAGAATGCTTTTTTTTGTTGTTGGCCTCTTTCATTGTTTATTTATTTATTTATTTTCATCCATCTTTATACTTTGGCCTATATGGGCCTCCCATGGCAGTGGCCTCTCTCATTGCAGAGCACTGGCTCTGGGTGCATGCACTCCAGAACACTGGCTCCTAGTTGGACACACCTGTCCAGCCACTCTATGACACATAGGATCTTCCCAGGCCAGGGATTGAAACAGTGCCTCTTGCACTGCAAGGCAGACTCTACCCACTGGACCACCAGGGAATCCCTAGAATTCTTTTCTAAATAATTTTATGGAATGTTTTTTCTGTGCTGGATCCTCATTGCTGCACAGGCTTTTCTCTAGTTGTGCTGAGTGGCGGCTACTCTTCGTTGAGGTGCTTAGGCTTCTCATTGTGGTGGCTTCTCTTGTTGCAGAGCACAGGCTCCAGGGCATGTGGGCTTCAGTAGCTGCAGCTCCTAGGTCCTCGACAGCACAGGCTCAATAGTTGTGGTGCATGGACTTAGTTGCTCCATGGCATGTGAGGTCTTCCCAGACCAGGGATTGAACCCATGTCCCCTGCATTGCTGGGAGGATTCTTTACCACTGGTCGATCAGAGAAGCCCCATTAGAACTATTTATCTTTCATTTCATTTGTCTCCTAAGAGCACCCTGATTCATAATACTATATTTTTTTATATCCTAACAAGGAGGAATACTGTCTCTTACTGCAATATTAGGAGGGCATGTGTCTGAATCTTCTAAAAGTATTTAATAGTATCAGATTAATAAGGAAATGTGAAAGATAACAGTGGCACAAGAATAAATCGTAGCCTTGTTTTATACCACTTGGGACCACAACCTTTTTTTCTTCCAGGAGTCCTCTACCCTCTTGCTTCTTGCAGTGGTATTAAAGTGGTTTTTATTAGTAACTTTAGAAGATAGGAATGGGCATTAGGCTTGCACTATTACCATTAGATTCTTGTCAAAGTATATGGTCTGTTTTAATGATCATAGTGATAATAAGCATATTTTCATGTGCCATTGGAAATTCATATCTCTACATCTGTGAACTGCCTGCTCATTCTCTATGTGCATTTTTGTATGGGGCTGTGTTTTTGTCTTGTGAACAGTAGGACTTCTTTCTCTGTTAGAATGCTTTTTTTTGTTGTTGGCCTCTTTCATTGTTTATTTATTTATTTATTTTCATCCATCTTTATACTTTGGCCTATATGGGCCTCCCATGGCAGTGGCCTCTCTCATTGCAGAGCACTGGCTCTGGGTGCATGCACTCCAGAACACTGGCTCCTAGTTGGACACACCTGTCCAGCCACTCTATGACACATAGGATCTTCCCAGGCCAGGGATTGAAACAGTGCCTCTTGCACTGCAAGGCAGACTCTACCCACTGGACCACCAGGGAATCCCTAGAATTCTTTTCTAAATAATTTTATGGAATGTTTTTTCTGTGCTGGATCCTCATTGCTGCACAGGCTTTTCTCTAGTTGTGCTGAGTGGCGGCTACTCTTCGTTGAGGTGCTTAGGCTTCTCATTGTGGTGGCTTCTCTTGTTGCAGAGCACAGGCTCCAGGGCATGTGGGCTTCAGTAGCTGCAGCTCCTAGGTCCTCGACAGCACAGGCTCAATAGTTGTGGTGCATGGACTTAGTTGCTCCATGGCATGTGAGGTCTTCCCAGACCAGGGATTGAACCCATGTCCCCTGCATTGCTGGGAGGATTCTTTACCACTGGTCGATCAGAGAAGCCCCATTAGAACTATTTATCTTTCATTTCATTTGTCTCCTAAGAGCACCCTGATTCATAATACTATATTTTTTTATATCCTAACAAGGAGGAATACTGTCTCTTACTGCAATATTAGGAGGGCATGTGTCTGAATCTTCTAAAAGTATTTAATAGTATCAGATTAATAAGGAAATGTGAAAGATAACAGTGGCACAAGAATAAATCGTAGCCTTGTTTTATACCACTTGGGACCACAACCTTTTTTTCTTCCAGGAGTCCTCTACCCTCTTGCTTCTTGCAGTGGTATTAAAGTGGTTTTTATTAGTAACTTTAGAAGATAGGAATGGGCATTAGGCTTGCACTATTACCACTTAACTTGTCTTTTGACTTAAATACCTAGTTCGTTTTCTTTTGTTTTGTTTTGTTTTGTTTTTCATTAGTGCTTCCTCAGTCACGTCCAGCTATTTGCAATCCTTTGGACTGTAGCCTACCAGGTTCCACTGTGTATAGGATTTTCCAGGCAAGAATTACTGGAGTGGGTTGCCATTTCCTTCTCCAAGGGATCTTCCTGGCCCAGGGATTGAATTCATGTCTCCTGAGTCTCCTGTCTTGCAGACAGTTTGTTTATCTGCTAAGACATCAGAAAAGCCCCAAGAGACTAGTAATAAAAAATAAATTAGAGTAAAAAAATAAATAAAATAGAAAATAAAAATGAAATAAGAACCTAATAATAGAAAATAAAATCTTGTTTGCACATGCCATCTTTTGGCTACTCTTACACCATTTTCCTCAAAGCTCTCACTAATTCTTCATTTTCTTACAATTGCTTTTCCATAACTGTTAGCTTTGTACATTTATGGTTGTAGAACACAAAAATCTGTTGAGTGCTGAAGCTCAAAGATAATTTCCTTTAATTTAATTAGATTATATGATCCTACTTGGCAGAGCTAAAAGGAAACTAAAGACATACGTATAATGTTTCCTTACCCATATCATTTTCCACAGATTTAGTGCTTAACAAACTTCCTTTAGATACTGGGCCTTTAATGTTTGAAATGCTCAAAAAACTGGGATATACATTTTAAGATCTAATTTTCTATTTTCTATCCTGTTCCTTCCAGCACTTAAAATCTGAAACACAATGGGTCTGATCTAATTTTCTATTTTTCTTCTTTCTGTTTTTCTTCTTGTATTTTAAAAAAATATTCTGTAAAGTAACCATCAAACTCTCTATAGAAATATTTACCTTTGTTAACCATAATTCTCAGCTCTTAGATATACTTTATTTCACTTTTTTTTTTAACTTCATACCACGAGCTTTTTCTTAAATATTTATTATTTTCATCCATCTTAATTCTTTAGCATGTGTGGGCCTCCATCACAGTGACCTCTCATTGCAGAGCACTGGTTCCGGGCGCATGCGCTCCACTGGTTCACAATTGGACCACTGGTCCAGCCGCCCTCCCGCACATGGGATCCTCCAGGGCCAGGGATTGAACCGGTGCCCCTTGCGCTGCAAGGCATACTCTCTACCCACTGAACCACCAGGGAAGCCTCTATTTCACATTTTAATATCTCTGAAATTTGACGGTGTCTTATAACTGATAGCACATCACAGTTTAAATGACAGTGTTTTAATTTGTTTTTAATGTTACATAGAATAGAAGTACATGTTATAACTGATAGCATCTTCTAAAATGTGATAAGATTCAGCAATAGCATTTTTAAAATAAAATCCTTGAACTTTTGTTTCAGTTCAGCCTTTCTGTCTAACTTCCACTCTCATTATTTGATTTTTGGCATTAAAACGAAAACTTAGAGTCTGTCTAGCAATCAAGTCAAAGGGGCTTAGCTGTTGAAGTTTCTTTGTGAGGTTGTTAAATTCCCGCATGAAATGTGTGAACAATTATAGAGATGTGATTTTTGGAGCCAGATATTTGTTTGCAACTTGGGAAAGTATTATTAAAACAATGATAATATTTTTCTCTTTAATCCTTAGCAGATTTTAAGCCAAATGATCTCTTGAATGTTTTACAGACTCTACAGATTAGAACTATATCTGCTCCTAATAAAATCCATTTATCTTCAGTGACTATTTGCAACAATCAAAGACAGCGCTATACAGTAAGGATACATATGCAGTCAGGGTTGCAGGTGTGCTTAGTCGCTTCAGTCGTGTCCAACTCTGTGCGACCCTATGGACTGTAGCCAGCCAGACTCCTCTGTCCATGAGATCCTCCAGGCAAGAAAAGTGGACTGCATTGCCCTGCCCTCCTCCAGCGATCTTCTTGACCCAGGGATCGAACCTGAGTATCTTAAATCGCCCGCATGGCAGGCGGATCCTTTACCACTAGCACCACTTGTCAACCAAAACAATAAGAAAAACTGGGAAGAAAATATATGTTTGTCATTGGAACTTAACCAGAGCAGTGCAGTAGATTTTTATTCTTGACTATAATATCTAGGTTTTTGTGAAACTAGACTCTGACTTGAATATTCTGCTTTTTCCTCCTTCTTTCTCACCTCTTTTACTTGTTGCCTGTGGGTGTGCTCAGTCACTTCTGTCGTGTCAGACTCACTGCAATGCTATGGACTATAGCCTGTCAGGCTCCTCTGTGCATGGGATTCTCCAGGAAAGAATACTGGTGGGAGTTGCCATGTCCTCCTCCATGGGATCTTCCCAACCTTGAGACTGAACCCACATCTCCTGTGTATCCTGCATGGCAGGCAGATTATTTCCACACTGAGCCACCTGGGAAGCCCTTTCACTTGTTAGTTACTGCTATTTGTCTCAAGTTAAACCTCATTTCTTCTGAGTAACCTCTTTAAATAGATCAGCTGCCCCAATTAAACATTCTCTGGTATCCTGCACTCACTCTTCAGCAAATTGTATTGAAATTGTGCATATTGGTTTATAGTCCCCACTAGACCATGAGCTTTTTAAAGACAAGGAAGGTCATGCAGTAGTGGGTATCTGTTGTCTAGGGCAAACCTGACCTACATAGATGCTAAATAACTAGTAATTGAATGAGGAAATATAATGCATGACTAGCCATCTGGTCTATAATTCCTTTCCAAAAAAGGGAAAAAAAAGAAAAAAATATCCACAACTAACTGTTTTGGCCAATCTTAGATGCTTGAAGCTATATCCACAGGTCAAGTCAAGGAAAGCAGACCAAGTCGGTTTGTCTCAACCTGGCCTCAGTAACCTTTGGAGTCTTGTAAAGGAAGGCACTACCTAGGGGCAGCGTCCCTGATGACATCAGTGTACTGTCAGCCTCTTTCAAACCTTGAGCAAATATTTGGCTTGTTATGTAAATAAATACCTACCTTGGGCAAACATCCAATGTAATGTTTCCCTCCTACTGATTCTATTACAAAACTCATTCCAAAGAAAGCCCCCTCAAAAACAAATTTCTATTGCTTAAGCTCCTGCCTCATACAATAATTGAGAGTATGTATGTAAAACAAATAAAAAATATCTATTGATCGGACTTTATAGACTTGTCAACCAAAACAATTGGAAAAAACCAAGAGCAGTGCAGTAGATTTTATTCTTGACTATAATATCTAGGTTTTTGTGAAACTAGACTCTGACTTGAATATTCTGCTTTTTCCTCCTTCTTTCTCACCTCTTTTACTTGTTGCCTGTGGGTGTGCTCAGTCACTTCTGTCGTGTCAGACTCACTGCAATGCTATGGACTATAGCCTGTCAGGCTCCTCTGTGCATGGGATTCTCCAGGAAAGAATACTGGTGGGAGTTGCCATGTCCTCCTCCATGGGATCTTCCCAACCTTGAGACTGAACCCACATCTCCTGTGTATCCTGCATGGCAGGCAGATTATTTCCACACTGAGCCACCTGGGAAGCCCTTTCACTTGTTAGTTACTGCTATTTGTCTCAAGTTAAACCTCATTTCTTCTGAGTAACCTCTTTAAATAGATCAGCTGCCCCAATTAAACATTCTCTGGTATCCTGCACTCACTCTTCAGCAAATTGTATTGAAATTGTGCATATTGGTTTATAGTCCCCACTAGACCATGAGCTTTTTAAAGACAAGGAAGGTCATGCAGTAGTGGGTATCTGTTGTCTAGGGCAAACCTGACCTACATAGATGCTAAATAACTAGTAATTGAATGAGGAAATATAATGCATGACTAGCCATCTGGTCTATAATTCCTTTCCAAAAAAAAGGGAAAAAAAAGAAAAAAATATCCACAACTAACTGTTTTGGCCAATCTTAGATGCTTGAAGCTATATCCACAGGTCAAGTCAAGGAAAGCAGACCAAGTCGGTTTGTCTCAACCTGGCCTCAGTAACCTTTGGAGTCTTGTAAAGGAAGGCACTACCTAGGGGCAGCGTCCCTGATGACATCAGTGTACTGTCAGCCTCTTTCAAACCTTGAGCAAATATTTGGCTTGTTATGTAAATAAATACCTACCTTGGGCAAACATCCAATGTAATGTTTCCCTCCTACTGATTCTATTACAAAACTCATTCCAAAGAAAGCCCCCTCAAAAACAAATTTCTATTGCTTAAGCTCCTGCCTCATACAATAATTGAGAGTATGTATGTAAAACAAATAGAAAAGAAGACTCCACATCTATTGATCGGACTTTATAGATGCGTGGCTTTGTGAGAAAGGTCCTCCAGCAGTCACAGTGAACTCCTGGTACAGCAGATGTGAAATGCCATAGCTGAACCTCACAGGAATATAGAACAAGGCCCTTGATAAAAATCATGGAGAGAAGCCAGCAAGCATCACCACACCCAAGAATCATAACATAACAATCCAAACACACCCCAGAGCTCCTTAATTTATTGTTTTGTTTTTAGTATTTTTCTCTCAGTTTAAAGGAGTTTTCTTTTTTGGATGTTTTATTTTTTTAAGCTTTATTGAAGTATTATTAACAAGTAAAATTTTAAGGTATTTAGAGGTGGTGCTTTCATACATGTATACACCGTGAAAAGATTCCCATCATCCAGTTAATTAACACATCTATGATCTCACATATTTTGTTTATGTATTTATATATTTTGGTGAGAACATTAACATTCTACTTTTTTTTTTTAGCAAATCTCAGTTGCATAATACAGTATTATTAGTAGTCATAACATTTTGCATTAGATACTCAGATCTTATTCACTGTATACCTGAAACTTTGTCTCCTTTTACCAATCTCTATCTGCTTCCTCCAACCTCCAACCCATGGCAACCACTTCCCTTCTCTGTTTCTATAAGTGTGACTTCTGTCTTAAGATTTCACATATAAGTAATACCATGCAGGTCTTGTCTTTCTCTCTGGCTTATTTCACTTAGCATAATGCCCACAAGATGCATCCATGTTATTGCAAGTAGCAGGATTTTCCTCTTTATGGCTGAATAACATTATGCATTAGATTAATAATATTATACATAACATTTTATTTATCCATTCATCCACTGAGAGACACTTAGGTTGTTTCCATATCTTCATTATTGTGAATAAAGTTTAAAGGATTCTGGATTTCAGTAGTTAACCAAGTTAATACATACATACTGTTAAACTATGAAAGAGTTCAGGTAACCATTTTAATATTCAAAGAAAGCCTCAAAACAAATTTCTATTGCTTAAGCTCCTGCCTCATACAATAATTGAGAGTATGTATGTAAAACAAATAGAAAAGAAGACTCCACATCTATTGATCGGACTTTATAGATGCGTGGCTTTGTGAGAAAGGTCCTCCAGCAGTCACAGTGAACTCCTGGTACAGCAGATGTGAAATGCCATAGCTGAACCTCACAGGAATATAGAACAAGGCCCTTGATAAAAATCATGGAGAGAAGCCAGCAAGCATCACCACACCCAAGAATCATAACATAACAATCCAAACACACCCCAGAGCTCCTTAATTTATTGTTTTGTTTTTAGTATTTTTCTCTCAGTTTAAAGGAGTTTTCTTTTTTGGATGTTTTATTTTTTTAAGCTTTATTGAAGTATTATTAACAAGTAAAATTTTAAGGTATTTAGAGGTGGTGCTTTCATACATGTATACACCGTGAAAAGATTCCCATCATCCAGTTAATTAACACATCTATGATCTCACATATTTTGTTTATGTATTTATATATTTTGGTGAGAACATTAACATTCTACTTTTTTTTTTTAGCAAATCTCAGTTGCATAATACAGTATTATTAGTAGTCATAACATTTTGCATTAGATACTCAGATCTTATTCACTGTATACCTGAAACTTTGTCTCCTTTTACCAATCTCTATCTGCTTCCTCCAACCTCCAACCCATGGCAACCACTTCCCTTCTCTGTTTCTATAAGTGTGACTTCTGTCTTAAGATTTCACATATAAGTAATACCATGCAGGTCTTGTCTTTCTCTCTGGCTTATTTCACTTAGCATAATGCCCACAAGATGCATCCATGTTATTGCAAGTAGCAGGATTTTCCTCTTTATGGCTGAATAACATTATGCATTAGATTAATAATATTATACATAACATTTTATTTATCCATTCATCCACTGAGAGACACTTAGGTTGTTTCCATATCTTCATTATTGTGAATAAAGTTTAAAGGATTCTGGATTTCAGTAGTTAACCAAGTTAATACATACATACTGTTAAACTATGAAAGAGTTCAGGTAACCATTTTTAATATTCTGAACTCCAACACATGCACTTATCTTTTGTTGTGAAAATTGTTCCCAAACCAAAATTCCAAAATTGCAAAATTGCCCACATGTGGCAAAACAAAATAATGGCAGTCATGTAACAGAGCATCTGAACCTCATATCTTTGGTAACCTTAGGCTACAAAGTATGTGACCTTGTACAGTATTTTGATCTCTAGACCTGTTGAGTCAGACAATTAATTAATGTACAATCCTGAAAATAAGTATAATAAAGGATCCAGGCAAATCCACTTTTTAGACGTGGCTTCAGTGCTTTCCCCATGAGACTTTCTCAATCAGTATAATGATGACTAATTGTCTGATTGTCATGGAATAATTATATTCTTGCCAAACATTCAGCACAAGAATATGCTTATGCAAATCTTTACTCTTGTTATATACTTGGTAATTTTACCTTAAAACTTAAAGATGTGTATATGTGTGTCTAAGATTGGGGTGGGTACAACATTGTACTGGAAACAGAACGTGGAAAACTTGATACTACACTTTTTAACAGACATCATCTATCTCTTCCCTTGGCATCTTGGTTGAATTTGTTCATACAGGCTGGACTTATTCCCAAGGACCAAGTAACAAGCTGATGTAACATTCATTTCCAATTCAAACTCGGCATTGGAAAGATAACAAAGTGAAAGCCAGTTTCTTCCAAAAACTAATAAAAACATGAATTGTGCCAAATACCCTTAAAATACCCTGGGCAGCCCAAGAGCACTGTCACTTAGTGCTATAAACATAGGGCAGACTTAGCCTCTGCTCCTCAGCAATACTCTGAATTTACATGAAACCCAGAAGGTCCCACCATACACAGTATAGCTCACCCATGCCATACCATCTAATGTCCACTTTTGTTGGTGCATAAGTGAAGACGAGGAGCACTCTGAAGTTCGGCCCCTGAATAAACATTTTTATGCATTAGATTAATAATATTATACATAACATTTTATTTATCCATTCATCCACTGAGAGACACTTAGGTTGTTTCCATATCTTCATTATTGTGAATAAAGTTTAAAGGATTCTGGATTTCAGTAGTTAACCAAGTTAATACATACATACTGTTAAACTATGAAAGAGTTCAGGTAACCATTTTTAATATTCTGAACTCCAACACATGCACTTATCTTTTGTTGTGAAAATTGTTCCCAAACCAAAATTCCAAAATTGCAAAATTGCCCACATGTGGCAAAACAAAATAATGGCAGTCATGTAACAGAGCATCTGAACCTCATATCTTTGGTAACCTTAGGCTACAAAGTATGTGACCTTGTACAGTATTTTGATCTCTAGACCTGTTGAGTCAGACAATTAATTAATGTACAATCCTGAAAATAAGTATAATAAAGGATCCAGGCAAATCCACTTTTTAGACGTGGCTTCAGTGCTTTCCCCATGAGACTTTCTCAATCAGTATAATGATGACTAATTGTCTGATTGTCATGGAATAATTATATTCTTGCCAAACATTCAGCACAAGAATATGCTTATGCAAATCTTTACTCTTGTTATATACTTGGTAATTTTACCTTAAAACTTAAAGATGTGTATATGTGTGTCTAAGATTGGGGTGGGTACAACATTGTACTGGAAACAGAACGTGGAAAACTTGATACTACACTTTTTAACAGACATCATCTATCTCTTCCCTTGGCATCTTGGTTGAATTTGTTCATACAGGCTGGACTTATTCCCAAGGACCAAGTAACAAGCTGATGTAACATTCATTTCCAATTCAAACTCGGCATTGGAAAGATAACAAAGTGAAAGCCAGTTTCTTCCAAAAACTAATAAAAACATGAATTGTGCCAAATACCCTTAAAATACCCTGGGCAGCCCAAGAGCACTGTCACTTAGTGCTATAAACATAGGGCAGACTTAGCCTCTGCTCCTCAGCAATACTCTGAATTTACATGAAACCCAGAAGGTCCCACCATACACAGTATAGCTCACCCATGCCATACCATCTAATGTCCACTTTTGTTGGTGCATAAGTGAAGACGAGGAGCACTCTGAAGTTCAGAATCAAAATTACCATGGCATAGGAATGCTACTGTAAATCAATCCTGTCCGGCATGTTTCCTCCACTAAGTTATTGGTTATGCCCTGGGGTATTTTCATTTCATTTATTTTGTGTAACTCCCCACCCCCAACTATTAAATAAAAATCTCTAGATGGAAATCTTGAAATGATACCTTTCCAAGGAGACCTGCCTTAGAGTTGAGAGCTGAGATGTTAAGATTCTGGGGAAATGGACTTTGAGGGCCCAGCATAGGGGCATGGGGACTCCAGCCAACTGCCTGGTACTTGCCAAAACAGTGATTTAGAAATAATGTTTTCAATCTCAAAGTTGTGAAGCTAAAATAATGGGCAATCACACCTTTGAATTTTAGTATTAACAATATTGAACAGCTTCTGGATTCCCAAAAGGAGAATGTGTGCTCTATCCAAAGGTGTGTTGAACTAGCTTTGCAAACATGGTTTTAGAGTTTAATTTTTAAAGCAAATTAGAGTCATGGTTTTTGGTATTGACTGTGATGATCAAGATTAAACCAATATAGACAATTCATAAGTATCCGCCGGCTTATTTTTCTCCCCTTGCAATAACCCAAGAGATTCTCGTGCTAAGACGAAGAACTACTTACCCCACACTCTGGCTCGAACAAGCATTCCTAATAAATGAGAATAACACAAAGACACGCACATGATCTAAAAGGCCCTTTGGCTAGTGGGGGCCATCATACACGGCAGAAAAAGGACCTTTTATACCCTTTCCAGCCTTTAACATAATTTGTAATGGGTTTACCAGATTAGTAAATTTAAATATCAGAACTCTGGGTAGATCTAGTAAATTGAAGAGACTTCAGGAAGTTAAACGGGGCAGAAGAGAGTCCAGCATCCAGTTGACCAGGAAAACATGACTGCATCAGAATTCCAGTGTTTGCTGCTTAGGCAAAGCACCTACATCAATGGACTTACAAAAAGATGGTGAGCTCTGTGAAGTATCTTCTCTGCCACCATCATTCACTGAGCAAAGCATGGGTGTCAATCTCTTATTTTATTCAAGGTGGCAGGTGACCAAGAAGGAGAGCTGTAAGTAGCTCTGAGGACTCCTAGACACTCAGTTGATGGTTTTGTGCTCCATCCTTCCTCAAACTGTTACTGAGAGCCAGCTGTATAGAGGGTCAGAGCCATGAGGGCAGGTCATGAATATGACAGGATAGTAAGAGCATCCAAAAAACTTGTAGTTCTACACCACTTTGGTTCAGGGTTTCATTTATTTTGTGTAACTCCCCACCCCCAACTATTAAATAAAAATCTCTAGATGGAAATCTTGAAATGATACCTTTCCAAGGAGACCTGCCTTAGAGTTGAGAGCTGAGATGTTAAGATTCTGGGGAAATGGACTTTGAGGGCCCAGCATAGGGGCATGGGGACTCCAGCCAACTGCCTGGTACTTGCCAAAACAGTGATTTAGAAATAATGTTTTCAATCTCAAAGTTGTGAAGCTAAAATAATGGGCAATCACACCTTTGAATTTTAGTATTAACAATATTGAACAGCTTCTGGATTCCCAAAAGGAGAATGTGTGCTCTATCCAAAGGTGTGTTGAACTAGCTTTGCAAACATGGTTTTAGAGTTTAATTTTTAAAGCAAATTAGAGTCATGGTTTTTGGTATTGACTGTGATGATCAAGATTAAACCAATATAGACAATTCATAAGTATCCGCCGGCTTATTTTTCTCCCCTTGCAATAACCCAAGAGATTCTCGTGCTAAGACGAAGAACTACTTACCCCACACTCTGGCTCGAACAAGCATTCCTAATAAATGAGAATAACACAAAGACACGCACATGATCTAAAAGGCCCTTTGGCTAGTGGGGGCCATCATACACGGCAGAAAAAGGACCTTTTATACCCTTTCCAGCCTTTAACATAATTTGTAATGGGTTTACCAGATTAGTAAATTTAAATATCAGAACTCTGGGTAGATCTAGTAAATTGAAGAGACTTCAGGAAGTTAAACGGGGCAGAAGAGAGTCCAGCATCCAGTTGACCAGGAAAACATGACTGCATCAGAATTCCAGTGTTTGCTGCTTAGGCAAAGCACCTACATCAATGGACTTACAAAAAGATGGTGAGCTCTGTGAAGTATCTTCTCTGCCACCATCATTCACTGAGCAAAGCATGGGTGTCAATCTCTTATTTTATTCAAGGTGGCAGGTGACCAAGAAGGAGAGCTGTAAGTAGCTCTGAGGACTCCTAGACACTCAGTTGATGGTTTTGTGCTCCATCCTTCCTCAAACTGTTACTGAGAGCCAGCTGTATAGAGGGTCAGAGCCATGAGGGCAGGTCATGAATATGACAGGATAGTAAGGTTTCACATCCCCAGCATCACAGATAGAAAAACCTGTTGGTCAGTTCCTACACCACTTTGTGCTTTTCCACTGTGTTTGTTTTATGTATATGCTGCCTTGTGCGGGGCTTAGTCATTCAGTCTTGTCCCACTCGTTGTAGTCCCATGGACAAGAGCTCACCAGGCTCCTCTGTCCATGGGATTCTCTAGGCAAGAAGATTGGAGTGGGTCACCATGCCCTTCTCCAAGGGATCTTCCCATCTTCCCAACCCAGGAATCTAACTGGGGTCTCACGCATTGCAGGCAGATTCTTTGCTAGCTGAACTACCAGGGAAGCTTGTTTTATGTATATATGTATATATCTCTTATTTTTATATATTTATATTATTTATTATGTGTGTATACATATATACACATATATTACATGTACATGTATATATGTATGTGTATATATATATATACATATACTTTACACACACACACACACCTTTTCCCAATTTGTGGGGCTAGTTGAAACTTTTCCCTTCCATATCATATTCTTCTGTTCTTCTTCCATTCTTGCACCAGGAGATTTAATATGACTTGTCATAAAAGTCATCTACACAGAAGGCAACCTTGTAAATGATCTGGGTATTCTTATCACAGAGAATTGCACCTACCTCCATAAAGAATACAGTTCCTAATCCTGTGTTATGGTGTTTTTTACTTTCCAGCAGAAATAGGAAAGCCAAGAGAAGTGGTCAGTGGAATACAAATGCCAACTCAGGTTTTAAGAGGGAAAAAATCCATGGTGTCATTGTAACATGAGGGGGCAGATGTGATATCAGAATCTTGAATCTGTTTTTGTCTTTAAGTCAAGCTCTTGACAGTTCACTTATTCAAAATAAAGAATTAATAAAAGAGGAAGTCACTGTAAAGGTAAGAACTAGAAGCTGAGAAACTGGCCCACTAGAACAAGAAACATCAAACTGGGGGGAGTTTTATATTCATATCTCCTTACACATTAAATTTCATGATATATTTGAAGGATTTACCAAACTAATAAACACGAGATGTTCAGAAAGTTCATCTGCACCACCACCAGGGTCAGAGCCATGAGGGCAGGTCATGAATATGACAGGATAGTAAGGTTTCACATCCCCAGCATCACAGATAGAAAAACCTGTTGGTCAGTTCCTACACCACTTTGTGCTTTTCCACTGTGTTTGTTTTATGTATATGCTGCCTTGTGCGGGGCTTAGTCATTCAGTCTTGTCCCACTCGTTGTAGTCCCATGGACAAGAGCTCACCAGGCTCCTCTGTCCATGGGATTCTCTAGGCA
The DNA here is from genome assembly GCA_022376925.1 of Tragulus kanchil. Classification (NCBI taxonomy): domain Eukaryota; kingdom Metazoa; phylum Chordata; class Mammalia; order Artiodactyla; family Tragulidae; genus Tragulus; species Tragulus kanchil. The sequence continues at coordinate 83,866,270 of JAIOJX010000002.1, read as the reverse complement.
AGAAGATTGGAGTGGGTCACCATGCCCTTCTCCAAGGGATCTTCCCATCTTCCCAACCCAGGAATCTAACTGGGGTCTCACGCATTGCAGGCAGATTCTTTGCTAGCTGAACTACCAGGGAAGCTTGTTTTATGTATATATGTATATATCTCTTATTTTTATATATTTATATTATTTATTATGTGTGTATACATATATACACATATATTACATGTACATGTATATATGTATGTGTATATATATATATACATATACTTTACACACACACACACCTTTTCCCAATTTGTGGGGCTAGTTGAAACTTTTCCCTTCCATATCATATTCTTCTGTTCTTCTTCCATTCTTGCACCAGGAGATTTAATATGACTTGTCATAAAAGTCATCTACACAGAAGGCAACCTTGTAAATGATCTGGGTATTCTTATCACAGAGAATTGCACCTACCTCCATAAAGAATACAGTTCCTAATCCTGTGTTATGGTGTTTTTTACTTTCCAGCAGAAATAGGAAAGCCAAGAGAAGTGGTCAGTGGAATACAAATGCCAACTCAGGTTTTAAGAGGGAAAAAATCCATGGTGTCATTGTAACATGAGGGGGCAGATGTGATATCAGAATCTTGAATCTGTTTTTGTCTTTAAGTCAAGCTCTTGACAGTTCACTTATTCAAAATAAAGAATTAATAAAAGAGGAAGTCACTGTAAAGGTAAGAACTAGAAGCTGAGAAACTGGCCCACTAGAACAAGAAACATCAAACTGGGGGGAGTTTTATATTCATATCTCCTTACACATTAAATTTCATGATATATTTGAAGGATTTACCAAACTAATAAACACGAGATGTTCAGAAAGTTCATCTGCACCACCACCATAGCAATCCAGAAGGTGTTATGTCATAATCTTTTATGGTGTTATTATTCTCTCCAAAATGCAAACACAGTAGGTGCTTAAGTTCTCACATTTAATTCAGATTTCTCTACATGGAATCTCCCTGGCAAAGGAAGACAGATAAACACCATAAATAAGTCACTGAAAGGGCCACAGATATCACTTTAGACTGAAGTTCCATCTGGCTAATCGTCACTATTATCTCAGGAACAGTGTTGCAAGTGAAGGGAACGTGTTAAGCAACTGTCTCATTCTGCACCCATTAACATATATGATTCTGTCTTTCCCTTAATACTCTTGCTAAATCACATCTTTTTCACAAATATGAAGATGGCAAGTCTTGTTTTACTTAACAGATTATTAGACAATGTTTGGAGTTCAGTTCACTTTAAAATGAAGCAAGAACAAACCCATAATTTTTATTTAAAGTGAGCATATTAGAACACAGTAAAGCATAATTAAAGAAATGAATGAGAACAGACTGCAAAGAACACAAACTCATCAAAATGTAATTGCTGAGCAGTAAGATATCCGTAAAAGTTTTTGAGTGGCGTAAAGTCTTGAAACCAGTTGGATACTGAATGCAAAAATGCTACTGTCAACAGATCATCCTTCCAAAAAATTAAAAAACAACATCCCATTCCTTTAATTATTGTTGAGAAATAAGATTCCTAGTGAGCCAAATTCACAGAGAATTGCACCTACCTCCATAAAGAATACAGTTCCTAATCCTGTGTTATGGTGTTTTTTACTTTCCAGCAGAAATAGGAAAGCCAAGAGAAGTGGTCAGTGGAATACAAATGCCAACTCAGGTTTTAAGAGGGAAAAAATCCATGGTGTCATTGTAACATGAGGGGGCAGATGTGATATCAGAATCTTGAATCTGTTTTTGTCTTTAAGTCAAGCTCTTGACAGTTCACTTATTCAAAATAAAGAATTAATAAAAGAGGAAGTCACTGTAAAGGTAAGAACTAGAAGCTGAGAAACTGGCCCACTAGAACAAGAAACATCAAACTGGGGGGAGTTTTATATTCATATCTCCTTACACATTAAATTTCATGATATATTTGAAGGATTTACCAAACTAATAAACACGAGATGTTCAGAAAGTTCATCTGCACCACCACCATAGCAATCCAGAAGGTGTTATGTCATAATCTTTTATGGTGTTATTATTCTCTCCAAAATGCAAACACAGTAGGTGCTTAAGTTCTCACATTTAATTCAGATTTCTCTACATGGAATCTCCCTGGCAAAGGAAGACAGATAAACACCATAAATAAGTCACTGAAAGGGCCACAGATATCACTTTAGACTGAAGTTCCATCTGGCTAATCGTCACTATTATCTCAGGAACAGTGTTGCAAGTGAAGGGAACGTGTTAAGCAACTGTCTCATTCTGCACCCATTAACATATATGATTCTGTCTTTCCCTTAATACTCTTGCTAAATCACATCTTTTTCACAAATATGAAGATGGCAAGTCTTGTTTTACTTAACAGATTATTAGACAATGTTTGGAGTTCAGTTCACTTTAAAAATGAAGCAAGAACAAACCCATAATTTTTATTTAAAGTGAGCATATTAGAACACAGTAAAGCATAATTAAAGAAATGAATGAGAACAGACTGCAAAGAACACAAACTCATCAAAATGTAATTGCTGAGCAGTAAGATATCCGTAAAAGTTTTTGAGTGGCGTAAAGTCTTGAAACCAGTTGGATACTGAATGCAAAAATGCTACTGTCAACAGATCAGCCTTCCAAAAAAAATTAAAAAAAAAAACAACATCCCATTCCTTTAATTATTGTTGAGAAATAAGATTCCTAGTGAGCCAAATTCAGGTCTTACTGTCCTCTGTTCATGGGATTCTCCAGGCAAGAATACTGGAGTGGGTTGCCACTTCGTTCTCTAGGCACTGTTCCAGATTCAGAGAGCAAACCCGCATCTCCTGGGGTTCTCAGGCAGATTCTTCGCCACTGAGCCACCAGGGAAGCCCTCTTTGCAGGTAAGTATAGGCATATGACAAAGTCAGGCTAAAGGAAAACAAGTAGAAAATAAAATACTCATCTTCTGGGACTGCTACCATCCTCACTGTTAGGGTGAGTTATCCTGGGTCAGGCTGACCGGAGCAGGTCCATTAGACAAACCAGAACAGAATAGCCTAGCTGCCATGTGATCCCTGGACCACTCCATAGAATTTTCTCTTAATTCAGCTACCATTATTTTCACTCTTCACTAAAACAACCAAAAGCTTCCCTGGTGGCTCAGATGGTTAAGAATCTGCCTGCAATGCAGGAGATCCAGATTCAATCCCTGGGTCAGGAAGATCATCTGGAGGCAGGCATGGCAACCCACTCCAGTCTTGTTGCTTGGAGAATTCCATGGGCAGAGAAGCCTGGCGAGCTACAGTCTATGGGGTCACCAAGAGTCAAGTGACAGAGCTACTAATACTGTAATAGCCAAACCTACATAATGACTAATGTGAATTTTGTCCCAAAAGTAAGGCCAAACCTACATAATGACTTTAAAGTTGTGAACATTTTTTCACAATATGAAGATGGCAAGTCTTGTTTTACTTAACAGATTATTAGACAATGTTTGGAGTTCAGTTCACTTTAAAATGAAGCAAGAACAAACCCATAATTTTTATTTAAAGTGAGCATATTAGAACACAGTAAAGCATAATTAAAGAAATGAATGAGAACAGACTGCAAAGAACACAAACTCATCAAAATGTAATTGCTGAGCAGTAAGATATCCGTAAAAGTTTTTGAGTGGCGTAAAGTCTTGAAACCAGTTGGATACTGAATGCAAAAATGCTACTGTCAACAGATCAGCCTTCCAAAAAAAATTAAAAAAAAAAACAACATCCCATTCCTTTAATTATTGTTGAGAAATAAGATTCCTAGTGAGCCAAATTCAGGTCTTACTGTCCTCTGTTCATGGGATTCTCCAGGCAAGAATACTGGAGTGGGTTGCCACTTCGTTCTCTAGGCACTGTTCCAGATTCAGAGAGCAAACCCGCATCTCCTGGGGTTCTCAGGCAGATTCTTCGCCACTGAGCCACCAGGGAAGCCCTCTTTGCAGGTAAGTATAGGCATATGACAAAGTCAGGCTAAAGGAAAACAAGTAGAAAATAAAATACTCATCTTCTGGGACTGCTACCATCCTCACTGTTAGGGTGAGTTATCCTGGGTCAGGCTGACCGGAGCAGGTCCATTAGACAAACCAGAACAGAATAGCCTAGCTGCCATGTGATCCCTGGACCACTCCATAGAATTTTCTCTTAATTCAGCTACCATTATTTTCACTCTTCACTAAAACAACCAAAAGCTTCCCTGGTGGCTCAGATGGTTAAGAATCTGCCTGCAATGCAGGAGATCCAGATTCAATCCCTGGGTCAGGAAGATCATCTGGAGGCAGGCATGGCAACCCACTCCAGTCTTGTTGCTTGGAGAATTCCATGGGCAGAGAAGCCTGGCGAGCTACAGTCTATGGGGTCACCAAGAGTCAAGTGACAGAGCTACTAATACTGTAATAGCCAAACCTACATAATGACTAATGTGAATTTTGTCCCAAAAGTAAGGTACTTCTTCTAAGACAGATTCTCAGCACTGGATTAGCAGTCAGGTGGAGGGCAGAAATGAAATAGATAATACAGGTTGGAATACAACTCTCCATGGCAGAACATTTGGCAAATCCATCAATCGGGATACCATGATGGATTTAACATATGCTAACTAACTTTAGAATTTTAAAGAGAATAATTGGGAAATGTTCATAATGTGGTGTGTATTGAATCCATCTTGCCACTTTCATCAAAGTCTTATGAGAGAGAAATTTGGCAAAGGTTGTAGGCAGATATTGCAGACAACACAGAACTGCAAAGAGTGACTCATTCTAATGTGGCCTTAAATAAGCAGTCAAAGTTGACTGAGAGTTCAGTAATTTTAAATCTCACAGGATTAAAAAAAAAAAAATCCTGACTACCTCTATACACAGATGTAAGGAGGTATAAGAAGGGACATGAAAGAAGCAGCCTTGTAAGGACTAATGGCTGGGATGTGAAGTTTTTCTCAAGCACTTCCTAGTAAGGGTTCTCCATCACATAATAAGAACCAGCCCAGAGATCAAAATAAGGCTAAAAATATCGCCTTCAAACCCAAGCTTATTTTTTTCTCTGATGACCTCAAGGTAGGCACTATTAAGTGGAAAAAGAGGAGACCTAGGCTGAGCACAAAGGCAAATAAGTAAAAGATCAGTGATTTCAGGCTTAAAGCTGATATCTAGAAACCATAATTGTCTGTTCTTGTCTGTGCATGATAGGGCACCAGAAGCAAAAGTCTGAACTTGATTTGATTTTGATGGAAATTACAGTGTTGAAATTCATACTCTGGCCTCCATTCTGTCCAAGCAGAATATGAAATATGAGAGCAGGGCAGTCTTGAAAACAGAATCTTCTCCATACCCATTTTAGACATGGCCAGGGAACAGGAATAAGCAACAGAAAACTTCCTTTAGGGGATAAAGTCAGGGACCAGGAGGGACAATTATTCATCCATCATAAAATAATGAGCCAAATTAACCTAAGATCTGGGTTAATTCCTTACACTGGTATACTAGTCTGTAAAGGGCCTAGATGTCTGTACTTCAGTGCTGGATTTAAAGTCTACTTTAAAGCCAACTTCTGACTCATGATGATAAGCAATTGTAGCAGCCACTGGGAATGACCTTTACTACATTTATCCACTCTCCATGCTTTTCTGGTACACTCTCAGAACTTTTAACTCCAAGCACCCATTTCCCTCTGTCTGAGGGACTTCTTTGGTATGTATGGCTAATCTTGCAGGGCAAGCCAAGATGTTGGCACCACCAGGTGTATCTGAAGCCCATGGCAGGTGGGAAAGGACAGTAACAACTTCTTCAGTGTTTATGAATTAGGCTGTTCACTGTCTTCCAGAGGTGAAGCTGAACCCCAGTTATGCACAGAAGGAATCTATCTGTTTGTTAACACACCCTGAGTTGATCTCATTTCTTCATTTTCCTACCAGAGCATCCTGGAATCATCCTGGAATCACTTAGAAAACAATGTCTATGAGATTCCTTTTCTAGGGGTCTGTTTCTTGAGGGACCCTACATAATACCCCGGAATTCAAAAACTGTCTACAACTGACAAGCCAGTTTTGTATATATTTCTAATATGAACCTTTTACTGGAAGAATTGGAGGGCATCATTTTAAAGATGGGGACCAAGAGAATTTAAGGGACTTACAACTCCTCACACTAGTTTTCCTGGCAAATGCAAAGATTATCTATTCATACCAACATATTACTTTCTTTGCAAGTTGTTTTTATAAGGTTCTTCAATTTTTTCATCTCTGCAGAAGATGAGTTTTATAACAATAAAAATAATAGAAAAGAAAAAGTAGGTCTCCCAAGAGGAAGCTTTTATTGGTAACAAATTATTCTAGAATAACTATCCCATTCTTCACATTATAAAAACCAAGCAGATGCAACTGCAGAAACTTTAAAGGAGAAAAACAAAGACAATGGAAAACCATGCTAGCTTTAACCCAGAGCAGCCCTTTAGCAGTTACCTGTCTTTTTTTCATCATCTGATATAGAGCTAGATTGATTGAGAAGATCTATATAATTTTTATTCAACTTAAGAATTTATGGTATGTTTTACAAAATTATTTTCTTCTCTTTTGTCAGCAAACAAAACCCATACAAGTATATTATCACACACAGATGCACACTCAGGAATGCACATTATTATTAATTTTACAAGCTAGCGTTTGGCAAATACACTTTATGATTCATGAGACTGTGTTAAGGACCACCCAAGTTCATAGCAATACAGTAACCACCCTTTCTTATTGAAAAACAAAAGAGAAAATTTTACAGTCCCCCCAACCCTAGTGGTACTCTCTGCCAAATAAACTTTCCAATCATAGACTCACCCTAGCTGATCCACAATAAATAATTATTGAAGTCAATTAACTCAAAATAGTGACCCAGTTTTAATCCTTAAAATCCAAGTTAAGAAGATGAATAGAAGCCCCTGTTATTGAATGAAAAGGTAAAGGAGATCCTGTTATATCCCAGGAATTCATAAATTGTAATTAATATTTAGAAACTACAATTTTTTATTATTAACTGTGTTCTTTCTATCTCTTCTCTACGAATATAAAATTTAGGAGGTCTTCAACTTATTAACTTTCTGAACTCAATCGAAAGTTGATACATTTAATATGGCTTTTATTCAGGATGAGGCATTTCTGAAAATATGTCCTAAGAGGGTTTTCACAGAAGAATCACCTTGAAAAACATTTTAGTTGATACGGTTAGATTAGAAAATATGCAAGATTTACGATTTAGTATTTATAAGGCTCTACAATATAAAAACAAACCAACCAAACAAAAGTCATCTGTGAATGTGTTTTCCAAAATTATCTTACTGTAAGCTATTTTTCTTCTTTTTTAAGGTCTTTATTGAATTTGCTACAATATTGCTCTGTTGTATGTTTTGGGTTTTTGGCCGCAAGGCATATGGAATCTTAGTTCCTGACCAGGATCAAACCTGCACCACTGAGCGGGGCAGAAGATTTCACCAGCTCCCCAACAGAATCACCAGAACTAATCAAGAAATGAAACACCAACAAACCAGCCTTTAGACGGCAAAAGAAGTCCTCAGGTCTACAAGGGACTGAGAGCCAGCAGCCTGAACTTTTCCGAATCTCCCCTTCTGGAGCTCCTGTCCCCCGGCTCCCACACCAGACCCGGTGGAGAGAGCGATGCTAAGTGTGCTAGAAGGGCGGAAAGCCAGCGTTCAGCGTGAGAATCCTGCCAGGGACAGTACTGTGACAGGGATGCGCCAGGAGGTGAGCATGAGACTGAATGCTAGCGGGGCATGGGAAATGAAACAGGGAAATCCCCCGCGGGTCACAGTCCAGAAGTCCGACTCGAGCCAAATGGGGAAGCTGCTGCCTGCGTTTGGGCCAAACAGTGAGACTTGGTCGCACGCTGGCAGCTTGAGCAAGCCTGCGCAGCCCCAGAAGGATGCAGCAAGGAACCGGGCATCCTGAACAAGATCTGGGACAGGAATGGGGAAGCTGCTGCCCGCGTTTGGGGCAAAGGGTTAGCCTTAGTCCCATGGGACAGCCTCGTGCTGGCTGCTCGAACAAGCCCGAGCAGGCCTAGAGGTGCAGCAAAGTAGCCAGGCATCTGGGAAGAGAAACCTCAGTCCCGTTGGCAGCAGAGCCATGACACCGGGAGAAAAGCAAGGATTGAAGGCTACCAGGGGTACCCCCAGAAAGGGATGACCCCCCCCCGAAAGATTTTTTTTCATGAGGCATTTCTGAAAATATGTCCTAAGAGGGTTTTCACAGAAGAATCACCTTGAAAAACATTTTAGTTGATACGGTTAGATTAGAAAATATGCAAGATTTACGATTTAGTATTTATAAGGCTCTACAATATAAAAACAAACCAACCAAACAAAAGTCATCTGTGAATGTGTTTTCCAAAATTATCTTACTGTAAGCTATTTTTCTTCTTTTTTAAGGTCTTTATTGAATTTGCTACAATATTGCTCTGTTGTATGTTTTGGGTTTTTGGCCGCAAGGCATATGGAATCTTAGTTCCCTGACCAGGATCAAACCTGCACCACTGAGCGGGGCAGAAGATTTCACCAGCTCCCCAACAGAATCACCAGAACTAATCAAGAAATGAAACACCAACAAACCAGCCTTTAGACGGCAAAAGAAGTCCTCAGGTCTACAAGGGACTGAGAGCCAGCAGCCTGAACTTTTCCGAATCTCCCCTTCTGGAGCTCCTGTCCCCCGGCTCCCACACCAGACCCGGTGGAGAGAGCGATGCTAAGTGTGCTAGAAGGGCGGAAAGCCAGCGTTCAGCGTGAGAATCCTGCCAGGGACAGTACTGTGACAGGGATGCGCCAGGAGGTGAGCATGAGACTGAATGCTAGCGGGGCATGGGAAATGAAACAGGGAAATCCCCCGCGGGTCACAGTCCAGAAGTCCGACTCGAGCCAAATGGGGAAGCTGCTGCCTGCGTTTGGGCCAAACAGTGAGACTTGGTCGCACGCTGGCAGCTTGAGCAAGCCTGCGCAGCCCCAGAAGGATGCAGCAAGGAACCGGGCATCCTGAACAAGATCTGGGACAGGAATGGGGAAGCTGCTGCCCGCGTTTGGGGCAAAGGGTTAGCCTTAGTCCCATGGGACAGCCTCGTGCTGGCTGCTCGAACAAGCCCGAGCAGGCCTAGAGGTGCAGCAAAGTAGCCAGGCATCTGGGAAGAGAAACCTCAGTCCCGTTGGCAGCAGAGCCATGACACCGGGAGAAAAGCAAGGATTGAAGGCTACCAGGGGGTACTCAGTAGAACTGGGGAACCCCCTCCAGCACGGGATCCAGAGGCGCAACCTCCACCAGAAGGACTGGGAACCGCCTGTGGCGCCCACCCTGGCCAGCATCAGGGGCGGAGAGGCAGGGGGCTGCTGAACTGTCTGCAGAGCAACTGTTTTGCTGAAAGCAAAACAGAAACCAGAGCAATCAGTTCTACAAAGGTCTTGACTACAAAAAGATACTGACCCTCACTGAAACCTAAGACATAAGCAGCCGCCCAGCCCCTACACACAACCCCCACCAGTACAGACTAGGGAAATCTGGGACAGCATCAAGAGAAAACTGATGGAAGGTTCACACAGAGATGAGAAGATAAAAACTAGGGACAGTATTTTCTTATTTTTATTTTTAATTTTAATTCTTTTTTTTTAATTAAATTTTTTTTGCCACTGTTTCCTCTCTCTATGCTCTAACTGCAAAATCTTTTTATACCTACTACTATCCTCTATATAAATATTTCCTATCTTCTTGTCTCTACAATACTCTTCCAGTTGTACTAAACTCTACTACACACAAATCTTTGTTACTTAACCCTACAAAATCCTTGCAACACAAATCTATTCCTTCTCATTATCCATACACTCTCCTCCTTCTCGCCCCCAACACATGTCTTAGTTAAAAACTGCTTTCATTGTAATATTTTCAGCCAGGACCTTGCTCTGAATCTGTTTTTACAGGCAGTGTTTTAAGTAACTTAGAGCTTAATGGTCAGGTACCAACTTTGACTGTGCCATTTGCCAGAAAAATTTCCTATACTTTATCACTTTAAGACTGTTCAGTTGCGTTTACTGATGTGTATGTATGTATGCTTTTCCATAATGTTAGAAAATATTTGCATGATTTTATGACTGCCATCTACCAGGGATGCACCATTTGTCCCTCATATGCTTATATTTGAACTAATACCACTGAACACCATAGCAAACCAGACATAAAGTCTTTCCCTGGCCAGAGATCAAACCAACGACCCTCGGAGTGGAAGCCTTGACTCAAAGACCCTACACTACCAAAGAACACACAACACTAAAGATTATTCACCTGCAAACACGACTCAACACCACCTAAGACACAAACCACTGAGCTCTTCTATGGCAAAAAAACAGCTTACCGAACCCCTCCAGCACGGGATCCAGAGGCGCAACCTCCACCAGAAGGACTGGGAACCGCCTGTGGCGCCCACCCTGGCCAGCATCAGGGGCGGAGAGGCAGGGGGCTGCTGAACTGTCTGCAGAGCAACTGTTTTGCTGAAAGCAAAACAGAAACCAGAGCAATCAGTTCTACAAAGGTCTTGACTACAAAAAGATACTGACCCTCACTGAAACCTAAGACATAAGCAGCCGCCCAGCCCCTACACACAACCCCCACCAGTACAGACTAGGGAAATCTGGGACAGCATCAAGAGAAAACTGATGGAAGGTTCACACAGAGATGAGAAGATAAAAACTAGGGACAGTATTTTCTTATTTTTATTTTTAATTTTAATTCTTTTTTTTTAATTAAATTTTTTTTGCCACTGTTTCCTCTCTCTATGCTCTAACTGCAAAATCTTTTTTACCTACTACTATCCTCTATATAAATATTTCCTATCTTCTTGTCTCTACAATACTCTTCCAGTTGTACTAAACTCTACTACACACAAATCTTTGTTACTTAACCCTACAAAATCCTTGCAACACAAATCTATTCCTTCTCATTATCCATACACTCTCCTCCTTCTCGCCCCCAACACATGTCTTAGTTAAAAACTGCTTTCATTGTAATATTTTCAGCCAGGACCTTGCTCTGAATCTGTTTTTACAGGCAGTGTTTTAAGTAACTTAGAGCTTAATGGTCAGGTACCAACTTTGACTGTGCCATTTGCCAGAAAAATTTCCTATACTTTATCACTTTAAGACTGTTCAGTTGCGTTTACTGATGTGTATGTATGTATGCTTTTCCATAATGTTAGAAAATATTTGCATGATTTTATGACTGCCATCTACCAGGGATGCACCATTTGTCCCTCATATGCTTATATTTGAACTAATACCACTGAACACCATAGCAAACCAGACATAAAGTCTTTCCCTGGCCAGAGATCAAACCAACGACCCTCGGAGTGGAAGCCTTGACTCAAAGACCCTACACTACCAAAGAACACACAACACTAAAGATTATTCACCTGCAAACACGACTCAACACCACCTAAGACACAAACCACTGAGCTCTTCTATGAGGACAGAAACCAAAAGGAAGGGAGAATTCAGCTTGAAGCCTGGAAAAAAGACATCCAACACAGACACACACACAAAGAAACAAAAATTAACATAATAATGAAAAGACAGAGAAACACTGCACAAATGACAGAACAAATCAGAGAGACACAGTTACAAATGACAGAAGATGAGATAGGCAAATGATAGGAAAGAGAATTCAGAAGAGTGATACTAGAGAGGATCCAAAACTCCAAAAACAGAATATCAGAGGAAATTAGTGCACTGAGAAGATACATGCAAGAAATGAAAAATAAACAAATAGAGACAAACAACTCAATTGATGAACTTAAAAATACTATAGAAGGACTCAACAGTAGAGTATCAGAGGCAGAATAACAGCCAAGTTATGACAATGAACACATAACAGTGCAAAACCTATGGGATGCCACAAAAGCAGTTCTAACAGGGAAGTTTATAGCAATACAATCCTACCTCAAGAAACAAGAAAAATATCAGATGACCTGATCCTATGCTTAAAACAACTGGAGAAAGAAGAACAAAAACACCCCAAAGCCGGCAGAAGAAGAGAAATCATAACGATCAGAGCAGAAATAAATGAAAAAGAAATGAAAGAAACAATAGTAAAGATAACTAAAGTGAAAAGCTGGTTCTTTGAAAAAGTAAACAAAATCGACAAACCACTGGCCAGCCTCATCAAGAAAAAAAGAGAGAAGAACCAGATCAGCACAATCAAAAATGAAAAAGGAGAGATTACAACAGATAATGCAGAAATACAAAGGATTATAAGAGACTATTATGAATAACTATATGGCAACAAACTGGAAAACCTGGAAGAAATAGGCAGTTCCTTGGAAAAGATTAAGTTTCCAATACTGAATGAACCAGGAAGAAATAGAAACTATGAACAACTGAATCACAAGATCAGAAATCAAATTTGTGATTAAAAATCTACCCAAAAATAAAAGCCCAGGGCCAGATGGATTCACAGCCGAATTCTACCAAACATTGAAAGAAGAGTTCATGCCTGTCCTTCTAAAACTTTTCCAAAAAATTGCACAGGAAGGAATACTTCCAAATATATTCTACAAGGCCACCATCACCGTGATACAAAAGACAGGCAAAGACAACACAAAAAAAGAAAATTATAGCCCAATTTCACTGATGAATCTAGATGCCAAAATCCTCAACAAAATCCTAGCAAACAGAATTCAACATCACATCAAAAAACTCATACATCATGACCTAGTTGTGTTCATCTCAGGCATGCAAGGATTCTTCAATGTCTGCAAATCAATCAATGTGATACACCATATCAACAAACTGAGAGACAAAAATCACATGATCATCTCAATAGATGCAGAAAAAGCCTTTGAGAAAGTACAGCATTCATTTATGATAAAAACTCTTCAGAAAATGGGCATAGAAGGAACCTATCTCAACATAGTGAAGGCCATCTATGAGAAGCCCACAGCGAAAATTATTCTCAATGGTTAAAAACTGAAAGCATTCCCTCTAAGATCAGGAAGAAAACAGGGGTGTCCACTTTTACCACTCTTATTCAGCATAGTCCTGGAAGTTCTAGCAACAGCAATGAGAGAACAGAAAGAAATAAAAGGAATCTAGACTGAAAAAGAAGAAGTCAAACTCTCTCTATTTGCAGACAACATGATATTATACATAGAAAACCCCAAAGACATTGTTAGAAAACTACTAGAGCTAATCAATGAATTCAGAAGGGTCGTGGGATGCAAAATCAATATATAGAAATCACTGGCATTCCTATACACAATGAAAAATCAGAGAACAAAATCAAAGATGCAATCCCCTTCACCATCGCAACAAAATAATCAAATATCTAGGAATAAACCTACCCAAAGAAACAAAAGAACTGTACACTGAAAATTACAAGACACTCATGAGAGACATTAAAGAAGACTTAAACAGATGGAGAGATATTCCATGTTCCTGGGTCAGAAGTATCAATATTGTGAAAATGGCCATACTACGAAATATGCAATCCCTTCACCATTTCGACAACCAAAAAAGTAATCAAATACCCAGGGCCAGATGGATTCACAGCCGAATTCTACCAAACATTGAAAGAAGAGTTCATGCCTGTCCTTCTAAAACTTTTCCAAAAAATTGCACAGGAAGGAATACTTCCAAATATATTCTACAAGGCCACCATCACCGTGATACAAAAGACAGGCAAAGACAACACAAAAAAAGAAAATTATAGCCCAATTTCACTGATGAATCTAGATGCCAAAATCCTCAACAAAATCCTAGCAAACAGAATTCAACATCACATCAAAAAACTCATACATCATGACCTAGTTGTGTTCATCTCAGGCATGCAAGGATTCTTCAATGTCTGCAAATCAATCAATGTGATACACCATATCAACAAACTGAGAGACAAAAATCACATGATCATCTCAATAGATGCAGAAAAAGCCTTTGAGAAAGTACAGCATTCATTTATGATAAAAACTCTTCAGAAAATGGGCATAGAAGGAACCTATCTCAACATAGTGAAGGCCATCTATGAGAAGCCCACAGCGAAAATTATTCTCAATGGTTAAAAACTGAAAGCATTCCCTCTAAGATCAGGAAGAAAACAGGGGTGTCCACTTTTACCACTCTTATTCAGCATAGTCCTGGAAGTTCTAGCAACAGCAATGAGAGAACAGAAAGAAATAAAAGGAATCTAGACTGAAAAAGAAGAAGTCAAACTCTCTCTATTTGCAGACAACATGATATTATACATAGAAAACCCCAAAGACATTGTTAGAAAACTACTAGAGCTAATCAATGAATTCAGAAGGGTCGTGGGATGCAAAATCAATATATAGAAATCACTGGCATTCCTATACACAATGAAAAATCAGAGAACAAAATCAAAGATGCAATCCCCTTCACCATCGCAACAAAATAATCAAATATCTAGGAATAAACCTACCCAAAGAAACAAAAGAACTGTACACTGAAAATTACAAGACACTCATGAGAGACATTAAAGAAGACTTAAACAGATGGAGAGATATTCCATGTTCCTGGGTCAGAAGTATCAATATTGTGAAAATGGCCATACTACGAAATATCATCTACAGATTCAATGCGATCCCTATCAAACTACCAATGACATTCTTCACAGAACTAGACCAAAGAATAACATAGTTCATATGGAAACACAAAAGACCTCGAATAGCCAAAGCAATCCTGAGAAGGAAAAATGGAGCTGAAGGAATCAGCCTGCCTAACCTCAGACTATACTACAAAGCAAAAGTCATCAAGACAGTATGGTACTGGCACAAAAACAGAACTGTAGACCAATGGAACAAGATAGAGAACCCAGAGATAAACCCACGCACCTATGGATACCTTATTTTTGACAAAGGAGGCAAAATTATAAAATGGGACAAAGACTGCCTCTTCAACAAATGGTGCTGTGAAAACTGGACAGCTACATGCAAACAAATGAAGTTGGAACATTCCCTGACACCATACACAAAGATCAACTCAAAATGGATTAAAGACCTAAATGTAAGACCAGAAACCATCAAACTCTTAGAGGAGAATATAGGCAAAACCCTCAGAAGGACATAAACCAAAGCAAGATCTTAAATGACCCGACTACTAGAAAAGTGGAACTAAAACCAAAAATCAACATGTGGGACCTAATGAAACGTAAAAGCTTTTGTACAGCAAAAGGAACTACAAAAATGCTGAACAAACAGCCCATAGAATGGGAGAAAATCATAGCAAATGAAATAACAGACAAAGAATTAATCTCCAAAATCTACAAGCAACTCAGACATCTCAGCACTGGAAAAACGAACAACCCAATCCAAAAATGGGAAAAGGACATAAACAGACACCTCGCCAAAGAGGACATACATTGTTATACACCTTAGCTCTGGGCTTAAAAGGACGTCTTAGGCAAAATGGATTATTGTCATAGGTATGGAAAGAAAGGTGAAGGCACCTTGGCTAAAAATATTTGTTCTTCACCCTCCTCCTCCTTGTCCTTGTAACCTACTAGCCTCCTACCCAGACTGCCTATGAGCTCCTTTCATATATATGGAATCTAGTAAGAGAATAATGATAACACATGCAGTGAAGTGATGGAAAAACAGACATAGAGAATAGACATATGGACATTGTGGGGAATGAACAGTGGGTGGGGCCATAGAGGGGGTAACATGGAAACCTATACTATCATATGTGAAAAAAGATAGCTATTGTCATTGTGCTGCGGGAATAGGAGATCCAGCAAGGGTGCGGTGCCACAGCCTGGAGGTGTGGGATGGGAAGGACTGGGATGGGGGGGTGGGAGGGAACCAGGGAAATGCAAAAAAAAGAAAAAAGAAAAAACTTGCACTACTGGACCACCAGGAAAGTCGCCCATTTTCCTTTTGTAAGAATCACAACAAACTGGAAAATTCTGAGATGGGAACACCAGATCACTTTACTTGCTTCCTGAGAAACCTGTATGCAGGACAAGAAGAAACAGTTAAAACCAGACATGGAACAACTGACTGGTTCCAAATTGAGAAAGGAGTACATCTAGGTTGTCTACTGTCACTCTGCTTATTTAACTTATATGCAGAATACATCATGTGAAATGCTGGTTTGGATGAAACACAAGCTGGTGTCAAGATTTCTGGAAGAAATATCAATAGCCTCAGGAATGCAGATGACACCACCTTTGTGGAAGAAAGTGAAGGTGAAAGAGGAGAGTGAAAAAGCTGGCCTAAAACTCAACATTCAAAAAATGAAGATCATGGCATCCAGTCCCATTATTTCACAGCATGTGGATGGGTGAACAGTGGAAACAATGACAGACCTAATTTTCTTGGGTTCCAAAATCACCACAGATGGTGACTGCAGCCATGAAACTAAAAGATGCTTGTTCCTTGGAAAAAAGCTATGACAAACCTAGACAGCATATTCAAAAGCAGAGATATCACTTTGCTGAAAGTCTGTATAGCTATGGTTTTCCCAGTAGTTATGTATGGATGTGAGATTTGAACTATGAAGAAGGCTGGGCACCAGAGAATTGATGCTTTTCTACTGTGGTGTTGGAGAAGACTCTTGAGAGTCCCTTGGGTTACAAAGAGATCAAACTAGTCAATCCTAAAGGAAATCAACTGAATATTCATTGGAAGGACTGATGCTGAAGCTGAAGCTCCAATACTATGGCCACCTGATGCAAAGAAAAGCGCCTGATGGAGCTCATAGGAAAAGAGCCTGATGGGAGGGAAGGAAAGAAAGAAAAGAGAGAGAGAAAATAAGAAATGAAGATAAGAGACATGGAAATAAGCCATAGCATACAGGGTGTCATAGGCCATAAAGAAAGCTAGAGACTTCCAAATAAACTGAGAAATCACTGAGAGTTTTAAGCAGGGTTGGATCCAATCGCTCACTAAAGAAGTGAATTCTGGTGGCTACAAGGGAAAGGCCTGGACTGTGGTAAGAGTTAGGGGTACAGGGACAAGTGGGGACATGACATGAATTATTGAAAAGAGAGGTGATTGTGGCGCTGAAAGTGGGGAGAGTGAGCAAATCTAAATACCTTTGTAAACATTTGTATTCAAGGTGACGATACCACTTAATAGATCTACATTGCTTTGTTATTTGTTAGCACACACAAAGTTCTTAAAACAGGGCTTGGCATATAATAATATCAATTTATGTGAGCTCTTTAGTAATCATATTGTTTAACTCCTAAGCTCAAAATTTATTTCTAGTGCTTAACACATTATAACTTTTTATTAAACATGGATCAAAAAAATCCATGGGCTACAAAATGTTACATCAGCTAGTAGCACTATCCATCCAGTAGATATAGAAGTACATTTAAAAGAACAGAATGAATAGATTTCATCCAATAGACATGGAAGTACATTTGAAAGAACAGAATGAATAGCTTTATAAAAGAATACAGGCAGAAAAAGTTAGGTTTTGAATCTGAAGCCAATCTTGAAGCCATAGCCAAATTGTGAGTAGGAAAGTCCTGGACTAGATTTCAGGAGAACTAGGTTCTAATCCCTGATCCACTGCTTATAGGCCATTTGATCTTAGTCACATCACTTAAGTTTGTATCTTAATTGCTTCATCTGATGAAGGGTCATACATATCAATACCCCTTTCTCTCCTGCTTAAGATGGGCTACCAGAGAATTGATGCTTTTCTACTGTGGTGTTGGAGAAGACTCTTGAGAGTCCCTTGGGTTACAAAGAGATCAAACTAGTCAATCCTAAAGGAAATCAACTGAATATTCATTGGAAGGACTGATGCTGAAGCTGAAGCTCCAATACTATGGCCACCTGATGCAAAGAAAAGCGCCTGATGGAGCTCATAGGAAAAGAGCCTGATGGGAGGGAAGGAAAGAAAGAAAAGAGAGAGAGAAAATAAGAAATGAAGATAAGAGACATGGAAATAAGCCATAGCATACAGGGTGTCATAGGCCATAAAGAAAGCTAGAGACTTCCAAATAAACTGAGAAATCACTGAGAGTTTTAAGCAGGGTTGGATCCAATCGCTCACTAAAGAAGTGAATTCTGGTGGCTACAAGGGAAAGGCCTGGACTGTGGTAAGAGTTAGGGGTACAGGGACAAGTGGGGACATGACATGAATTATTGAAAAGAGAGGTGATTGTGGCGCTGAAAGTGGGGAGAGTGAGCAAATCTAAATACCTTTGTAAACATTTGTATTCAAGGTGACGATACCACTTAATAGATCTACATTGCTTTGTTATTTGTTAGCACACACAAAGTTCTTAAAACAGGGCTTGGCATATAATAATATCAATTTATGTGAGCTCTTTAGTAATCATATTGTTTAACTCCTAAGCTCAAAATTTATTTCTAGTGCTTAACACATTATAACTTTTTATTAAACATGGATCAAAAAAATCCATGGGCTACAAAATGTTACATCAGCTAGTAGCACTATCCATCCAGTAGATATAGAAGTACATTTAAAAGAACAGAATGAATAGATTTCATCCAATAGACATGGAAGTACATTTGAAAGAACAGAATGAATAGCTTTATAAAAGAATACAGGCAGAAAAAGTTAGGTTTTGAATCTGAAGCCAATCTTGAAGCCATAGCCAAATTGTGAGTAGGAAAGTCCTGGACTAGATTTCAGGAGAACTAGGTTCTAATCCCTGATCCACTGCTTATAGGCCATTTGATCTTAGTCACATCACTTAAGTTTGTATCTTAATTGCTTCATCTGATGAAGGGTCATACATATCAATACTTTTCTCTCCTGCTTATATGACACATGTTATAACTAAATACAGTATCAGTGAGACCACTTTAGCAACAATAAACTACACTACAGGTTCCAACTATTATTATTTCTTGCAAATAGTTAAGAAATCTAGATTTTCCTTCCTAGTTTTCAATTTTTTCAGTCAGAATAATGAGCGATTGGAAATCATCATCTAATTATTTCCTTAGTGTTGGCCTCCCTCACTGTCCAAGTTCTATGCTCTTTGATGGTCATAATAACACGGTATGTCCTAAACACAAACTCTTCTATACACTTTACCTGTGATAACCAATTTAATTTCACAATAATCCTTTGCAGTGGGTACTGCCACCATATCTGTTTTAGAGGTAAAGAGAGTGAGGCACAGCAAGTTTAAGTAACTTGCTCAGGGAAAAAAAAAAAAAAGCGAATGGCAAGTGCGGGCTTTGAACTTGTGTAGTCTGGTTTCACTGTGTCTGCACCCTAAAGAGTCCTGTCATATAGAAGAGGGGCAAGCGACTTGGGCACAGTGAGCTCTGGGAAAACCTCTCATCTGTAAATTCCAGCTGCAAACACTGTGCAGTGTGTTCAGTGCCGTTTCATAAGGCATCCACGGGAGTTCAGCCAATTTCCATCGCATGGTTGCTACACACCCAAATAAACTTATATCTGTGGTTATAATTTCCACTGTAATGAAAGGCATTCTGAATTTCTAGAAGCAAAGGAGATTAATCTTATCCTTTTAATTTCCTCTAACATCTAGCCATTACTCCATCTGGTTAGCAATGTACAAACATGAAGTGAAATTAACGTGGTCTGGAATAAAGCAAATCCTATGAGCACTCATTGACCTAATTACCACATTTGGGAGGAGGGCCTGTGTTGTTATTGGAAACTAGGAATGGCTTTATACAAATGCTGAGAAGCAGTTATTTCCCTATGGAACTGGACTTCCTACCATTATTCCTCAAAATCTAGTTTGAGGAAAGGTCTTATACTGATGTGAGGCATTATTCAATTCAATATTTATCAAGCGCCCACTACTATATAACTAGCGTCCATTATTTTTATTCCTTGGTGCAATGATTAAAGCCATTATACCCATATCAGGCATTGTATTAGAAAATGAGTATATAACACTAAACAATACACAAGGAAGATGTACATGAAACAAGCAATTACAGAAATAATTATATCTTGGAAAAGCATTATGCCATTTGAATGTGTCACAGGAAAAATCTAACCTAGCCAGTGAGCCAAGGAAACTTCCAGAGGAGACAAAGTATTTCATATTTTCATTTTCTTTAACACTTTCTATTTATTTACTTAATTCTTGGCCACACGCTGCAGCATGTGGGATCTTAGTTCCCCAGCCGGAGATCATACTTGTATCCCCAGCATTGGAAGGCAGAGTCTTAACCACTGGACCACTGAGGAGGTCCTTATATTTTAATTTTCTAATGGACTCATGTATTAACAATACACAATAGATGGGATACATTTGTACAAGGATGAGAAAGGAGGGAAATGTCTTACATAGGGATTTCCACTGAGCCCTAGAGAAGCCTAGTGTTGGGATAACTAGGCAGGTTATTGGCAGCACCAAAATGCAGGGGAGAGGGTGGTAGTTTGAATCAGAGAGTAGGGCATACTTTGCCCACATGTAGAAGGGGAACCCAGAGCTGGCAATCACCTGACCCACCTCAAAGTACTTGTCAGACATTAGTAATTTAATAGTAATAATAGTAATGTGAAGCGTGACTCAAAGAGTTCCCTAATAATCAGATAAAGTTGGTAAATCTATTAAGTGAAGAAAACCTGATTGAAAGTACTAAACACAGAGACATACTGGATCATCTTCCAGGATGTTGCATTGATTCTAAAAGAAGACTCTAAAGTGTTCTTTAAAATACAAGCAAGTCTCTACTAGTCAAAACTTAATGATGTTTTCTAGGTCAAGGACTGTGAGGTTTAGATAGCCTAGGGACACCTAATGCAAAATAAAGGTTAAAAAAAAAAAAAGAATTATACCACATTACCTTAATATAGGGCTTCCCTCATGGCTCAGTGGTAAAGAATTCCCCTGCAATGCAGGAGCCACAGGAGACGTAGATTCAATCCCTGGGTCAAGAAGAACACCTGCAGGAGGAAATGGCAACCCACTCCAGGATTCTTGCCTAGAGAATCCCATGGACAAAGGAGCCTGGCAGGCTACAGTTCACGGGGTTGCAATGAGTAGGACATGGCTGAAACAACTTAGTACACACACCTTAATATAAACACCATAGTAAATTTTATAATGGTTGTTAAGTAGTTTAAAGTGTTAAAAAGTCTAAATTCAGAAAGTCATAATATTTCTTTCATGGTCTACTGAAAAACCATGGTACCAAAACACTCTTAAGAGCAATCACATCACATTACCTGATCCCCACACTGCCTCACAGTTTGTGTAAGTGAAATGAATTTACAATAAAAATCTTGGAGAAGCTTGCAATAGAAATGAAATCACAAAAGACTAATAACTGGCTTTTACCTTTCCTGAGGGTACATTATGAGTCTTGAACAATACACAATAGATGGGATACATTTGTACAAGGATGAGAAAGGAGGGAAATGTCTTACATAGGGATTTCCACTGAGCCCTAGAGAAGCCTAGTGTTGGGATAACTAGGCAGGTTATTGGCAGCACCAAAATGCAGGGGAGAGGGTGGTAGTTTGAATCAGAGAGTAGGGCATACTTTGCCCACATGTAGAAGGGGAACCCAGAGCTGGCAATCACCTGACCCACCTCAAAGTACTTGTCAGACATTAGTAATTTAATAGTAATAATAGTAATGTGAAGCGTGACTCAAAGAGTTCCCTAATAATCAGATAAAGTTGGTAAATCTATTAAGTGAAGAAAACCTGATTGAAAGTACTAAACACAGAGACATACTGGATCATCTTCCAGGATGTTGCATTGATTCTAAAAGAAGACTCTAAAGTGTTCTTTAAAATACAAGCAAGTCTCTACTAGTCAAAACTTAATGATGTTTTCTAGGTCAAGGACTGTGAGGTTTAGATAGCCTAGGGACACCTAATGCAAAAAAAAAGAAAAAAAAAAAAGAATTATACCACATTACCTTAATATAGGGCTTCCCTCATGGCTCAGTGGTAAAGAATTCCCCTGCAATGCAGGAGCCACAGGAGACGTAGATTCAATCCCTGGGTCAAGAAGAACACCTGCAGGAGGAAATGGCAACCCACTCCAGGATTCTTGCCTAGAGAATCCCATGGACAAAGGAGCCTGGCAGGCTACAGTTCACGGGGTTGCAATGAGTAGGACATGGCTGAAACAACTTAGTACACACACCTTAATATAAACACCATAGTAAATTTTATAATGGTTTTTAAGTAGTTTAAAGTGTTAAAAAGTCTAAATTCAGAAAGTCATAATATTTCTTTCATGGTCTACTGAAAAACCATGGTACCAAAACACTCTTAAGAGCAATCACATCACATTACCTGATCCCCACACTGCCTCACAGTTTGTGTAAGTGAAATGAATTTACAATAAAAATCTTGGAGAAGCTTGCAATAGAAATGAAATCACAAAAGACTAATAACTGGCTTTTACCTTTCCTGAGGGTACATTATGAGTCTTGAAAATATAATGGAAGTTCATGGATCCATCTTCATCTTCTTCATGGGCCATCTCTGATCTCCATTGGTTGTCTCCTCTGTCATTTCAACTCCTTCCCTTATATTTCACCCTACAGCAACTGCAGGAATTTCTAAAGTTCAGATCTGTGTGCTCTAGGGAAAATAATGCTAATAAAACCGTTTAAGATAACAAATCACTGCTTCAATTGACATACTTGGAATTTCTCATTACAAACATGGAGACTTTGGCAACCCAAATGACATGGAATACTGTTGGCTCTGAACTATTCCTTGAGGGAAAGAAAGTTTCTGATAACTGCAAATATGACATGGATGTGTACTACAGCATTTTTAATTTACTATTGCTAAGACAATACACAATGCTCATATAAAAATATAAATTCTGAAAATTTATTCTGCCCCCAAAGTCAATGGAGAGATCTGTCAAGAAGTGAAAGGGTGAGTCATTCCCAGAACTCAGCCCAGGTCCTTAAGCACAGCATACGTGAAATGCTTAAGGAACAAATAAATGTCTTCTAAAGAATTATCCTAGTCAATTCAGGCTGCTGTAAGAGAATACCATAAAACAGGCACTGTATGAATATCAGAAATTTAACTGTCACAGGTCTAGAGGCTGGAAATCTAAGATTAAGGTGGCAACATGTTCCGTGTTCATGAAGAACCTGCTTTCTGGTTCATAGATGGCCATCTTCTCACTTTGTCCTTGGCAGAAAGAGAGAGAGCTCTCTGGAGTCTCTTTCTCTTTTATAACAACACTAGTCACATTCATCAGGGCTCAACCCTCATGACCTAATCATCTCTCCAAACCCCCATCTCCTACTGGCATGACATTGGAGGTTAGGGCTTCAATAAATGAATTTCAAAGGGACAGAAACATTTAGTCCGTAACAATAGATGGGACATAATGAATCTTTGATTAACCCTAATTAATGAGATTGTTGTTTTTCTGTTCTTCAGTTGCTCAGTTCTATCCAATTATTTTGCAGCCCCATGGATGGTAGCCCTGCAAGCTTGCAATGGCACAAAAGACAAATAACTGGCTTTTACCTTTCCTGAGGGTACATTATGAGTCTTGAAAATATAATGGAAGTTCATGGATCCATCTTCATCTTCTTCATGGGCCATCTCTGATCTCCATTGGTTGTCTCCTCTGTCATTTCAACTCCTTCCCTTATATTTCACCCTACAGCAACTGCAGGAATTTCTAAAGTTCAGATCTGTGTGCTCTAGGGAAAATAATGCTAATAAAACCGTTTAAGATAACAAATCACTGCTTCAATTGACATACTTGGAATTTCTCATTACAAACATGGAGACTTTGGCAACCCAAATGACATGGAATACTGTTGGCTCTGAACTATTCCTTGAGGGAAAGAAAGTTTCTGATAACTGCAAATATGACATGGATGTGTACTACAGCATTTTTAATTTACTATTGCTAAGACAATACACAATGCTCATATAAAAATATAAATTCTGAAAATTTATTCTGCCCCCAAAGTCAATGGAGAGATCTGTCAAGAAGTGAAAGGGTGAGTCATTCCCAGAACTCAGCCCAGGTCCTTAAGCACAGCATACGTGAAATGCTTAAGGAACAAATAAATGTCTTCTAAAGAATTATCCTAGTCAATTCAGGCTGCTGTAAGAGAATACCATAAAACAGGCACTGTATGAATATCAGAAATTTAACTGTCACAGGTCTAGAGGCTGGAAATCTAAGATTAAGGTGGCAACATGTTCCGTGTTCATGAAGAACCTGCTTTCTGGTTCATAGATGGCCATCTTCTCACTTTGTCCTTGGCAGAAAGAGAGAGAGCTCTCTGGAGTCTCTTTCTCTTTTATAACAACACTAGTCACATTCATCAGGGCTCAACCCTCATGACCTAATCATCTCTCCAAACCCCCATCTCCTACTGGCATGACATTGGAGGTTAGGGCTTCAATAAATGAATTTCAAAGGGACAGAAACATTTAGTCCGTAACAATAGATGGGACATAATGAATCTTTGATTAACCCTAATTAATGAGATTGTTGTTTTTCTGTTCTTCAGTTGCTCAGTTCTATCCAATTATTTTGCAGCCCCATGGATGGTAGCCCTGCCAGTCTCCTCTGTCCATGGGAATTTCCAGGCAAGACTAATGGATCATCCCAACCCAGGGACTGACCCTTGGTCACCCATGTTGTAGGCAGATTCTTTACCTTCTAGCCACCAGAGAAGCCCAATTAATCAGATAAACATTAGGTTAAATAATAAAATGAGAAAATTTGAACTAATGTACAAAGATGAGCTCTACATCGTGCCCCAGTGCTACAATCTGATGTAGAATAAAAACTAAACAAGCAAATGAATGCTTTGACTCTTGATTGTTTATGTTCTTGGAAGCAAATACAAAATGACAAGGAATAGGAAAGGAGTAACACTTTCTTCTTTTTCAAAAATATTTGCACATTATAACCCCACCCACACATCTAACAGCACCAAAAATAAAGCTAACATGCTGCCATTTTTAGGGTACATTTTGTATATCCAGGCGTTATAGACTCTCCAAATTATGGTATCTATAGTTCATGCTAGCCTCTCTGAAAGGAACTCTCCATGATGTCATTTGGTCTGCTTCCTGACTTCTCTACACACCCTGAACTTTTCTTCCTCCACATATTCACTTATGCCTCTGTGACTTGAGTGGTCTGCAATTCACTTTCCAAAATTCTGACCACTTTCAAGTCCTACCTCAGATCACACACTCTCCAGCAATCTATCCTGCCATGCTGGTTAAAACTGACACCTCTCTCCTTATCTAACATGGTGATTCAGCACTTACCAAAGACCACTTTATATTACTGGTTATAGCTGATATGAGGAGAAGGAACACATCATATTTAAAGAATTTTAAATCTGAAAAGAATGGGTAGTTAAGAGCTACTGTTCATATAGTCACATTCATCAGGGCTCAACCCTCATGACCTAATCATCTCTCCAAACCCCCATCTCCTACTGGCATGACATTGGAGGTTAGGGCTTCAATAAATGAATTTCAAAGGGACAGAAACATTTAGTCCGTAACAATAGATGGGACATAATGAATCTTTGATTAACCCTAATTAATGAGATTGTTGTTTTTCTGTTCTTCAGTTGCTCAGTTCTATCCAATTATTTTGCAGCCCCATGGATGGTAGCCCTGCCAGTCTCCTCTGTCCATGGGAATTTCCAGGCAAGACTAATGGATCATCCCAACCCGGGGACTGACCCTTGGTCACCCATGTTGTAGGCAGATTCTTTACCTTCTAGCCACCAGAGAAGCCCAATTAATCAGATAAACATTAGGTTAAATAATAAAATGAGAAAATTTGAACTAATGTACAAAGATGAGCTCTACATCGTGCCCCAGTGCTACAATCTGATGTAGAATAAAAACTAAACAAGCAAATGAATGCTTTGACTCTTGATTGTTTATGTTCTTGGAAGCAAATACAAAATGACAAGGAATAGGAAAGGAGTAACACTTTCTTCTTTTTCAAAAATATTTGCACATTATAACCCCACCCACACATCTAACAGCACCAAAAATAAAGCTAACATGCTGCCATTTTTAGGGTACATTTTGTATATCCAGGCGTTATAGACTCTCCAAATTATGGTATCTATAGTTCATGCTAGCCTCTCTGAAAGGAACTCTCCATGATGTCATTTGGTCTGCTTCCTGACTTCTCTACACACCCTGAACTTTTCTTCCTCCACATATTCACTTATGCCTCTGTGACTTGAGTGGTCTGCAATTCACTTTCCAAAATTCTGACCACTTTCAAGTCCTACCTCAGATCACACACTCTCCAGCAATCTATCCTGCCATGCTGGTTAAAACTGACACCTCTCTCCTTATCTAACATGGTGATTCAGCACTTACCAAAGACCACTTTATATTACTGGTTATAGCTGATATGAGGAGAAGGAACACATCATATTTAAAGAATTTTAAATCTGAAAAGAGCTTATAGATCAATTGGGCTAGTTCTAAATTTACAGAGAGATGAAGCTACTGATATAATCAGTGAAAAATATCAGAACTAAACTCAGTATTGCATCTTCAGTTCAGCAAACTTCCCAATATACTGTGCATCTGAAAATTAAATTAAGTACTTAAAATTTCAAACATTAATTTTATTTAAAATACTGGAAACTTTCTAATGTTATATATGTATCATTACATAATTAGCACAAAATTCTCATTTAAAAATTTTAAATTGTCATAATTATATGATAAATTTTAATATTCATCTAAGATTTGTTTAGCCTGATGATAAAATGTGCTTTCACTTAACAAGTGAGAACAGCAAAAAGGGATGCGTCCAAGAATGATGAAGAAGAGACCTCTTGGGATTGAAATTTTGCTGTAAATACTCAACAATCTAGATAATCTACTGAGAGATTGGGAGATGAATCTGTTCTTTGAGAAGCCCCATCTCCTCGTCTTCTTGAAAGCAGGCAATTTGGATTCATACACAAGTGGCACAGAGCACACTGGTTTGGTTCTTATGAGGAAGGTTTTCATCTGTTGGACTGGAATGCCCCACTATTTCTAGGAACTGTGTCTGGAACAAAATGCTTCCTTGTGATGCATCTAAAATTAGTCATTCTTGTTAGACAAAGGGAAAATTTTGCAATGGTTTTTCCCATTCAGATGATGACTTCCCTGGCAGAGAAGGTTAAGATCCTGTGAGTGGGTTGAGTTGAATGCCAACTCCTGGTGCCAGATCCAGGGTCTCTTCATAAAATTTATGGTTGGATGCATCAGTTGGAGCAAAGTGGTCCATGGATTGAGAGAGCCAAGGTCTCTATTGAAGAATTTCCCTAGGTCTCCCTACTTTTTTCTCTTTCTGGGGGATTTCCATTCCCATTTGGAACCTAGGCAAAGTTCTTTCATCTCATCTTTTTCCAAGGGAAATTCTCTTCACTGCTGGCATCTTGAAGACATCCATCTTCAGGAATATCATGACCACCTTCTACGCTCACCTAATTCTTTTCAAGACTAGTTAGCTTAAGAAATCCTTGCCTTCAGCTGATTTCTAGCATTAATTTAAGTATCAGATAACTGCTTGATTCTTTTAGGCCAACTTGTATCTTCTGTAAGCAACAATATCCACTCAACAATTTACACTGAGCTTATAAGACTTAATAAGCAGACAATGCCTCATACACAAAAACACTCCAGCTTGATCTAGCCAGGAGTTTTGTCCAGTTAAGTGACAGCTTACGAAATGTGGCCCAATAAATGAAGTTGAGGTTAAAATAAACAAACAAAAAAAAAAACTAAAGAATCCAAAGAGTTCCATGCTATGAAGACATTACACAAAGCTATGAAACTAGTTGCAATATTATGGATAAAGAAAGAGTAATTTGAGTGGCTAAATAAGAAAACAATTCTTATTATATACTCTATCTGAGCATGTAGTTTTCTTGATTCTTTTCAGACTACCACACCAAAAATACTATCCAAATTGCTTATATGCATTTAATTTTTATTTCTGTTGTTTTATAATAGTCTCTATCTCTGTGTCAGCATATATTCTGAATAAGATTTCAAGTCTCACTAGGGCAGATGTGCTATTGAAACTCAACGGATTTTAAGATTCTTTCCAATATTTGTTCAGTTGAGCATGCTTAACATGCCATCCAGCAGGGTGTCTTTTACGAATTTAGGTCAGATAAAAAAGGGAATGACAGATATTTTTGCTGTTGTTTAGTCAGTAAGTCATGTCTAACTCTTTGCAACTCCATGGACTGCAGCACTTCAGGTTTCCTGTCCTTCACTGTCTCTTGGAGTTTGCTCAAACTCAAGCATTTTTCCTTAACCCCCCTGCCTCATTTCCAGGCCATGTCTTTGTCATCAGTTGGAGCAAAGTGGTCCATGGATAACCTCTATTGAAGAATTTCCCTAGGTCTCCTACTTTTTCTCTTTCTGGGGGATTTCCATTCCCATTTGGAACCTAGGCAAAGTTCTTTCATCTCATCTTTTTCCAAGGGAAATTCTCTTCACTGCTGGCATCTTGAAGACATCCATCTTCAGGAATATCATGACCACCTTCTACGCTCACCTAATTCTTTTCAAGACTAGTTAGCTTAAGAAATCCTTGCCTTCAGCTGATTTCTAGCATTAATTTAAGTATCAGATAACTGCTTGATTCTTTTAGGCCAACTTGTATCTTCTGTAAGCAACAATATCCACTCAACAATTTACACTGAGCTTATAAGACTTAATAAGCAGACAATGCCTCATACACAAAAACACTCCAGCTTGATCTAGCCAGGAGTTTTGTCCAGTTAAGTGACAGCTTACGAAATGTGGCCCAATAAATGAAGTTGAGGTTAAAATAAACAAACAAAAAAAAAAACTAAAGAATCCAAAGAGTTCCATGCTATGAAGACATTACACAAAGCTATGAAACTAGTTGCAATATTATGGATAAAGAAAGAGTAATTTGAGTGGCTAAATAAGAAAACAATTCTTATTATATACTCTATCTGAGCATGTAGTTTTCTTGATTCTTTTCAGACTACCACACCAAAAATACTATCCAAATTGCTTATATGCATTTAATTTTTATTTCTGTTGTTTTATAATAGTCTCTATCTCTGTGTCAGCATATATTCTGAATAAGATTTCAAGTCTCACTAGGGCAGATGTGCTATTGAAACTCAACGGATTTTAAGATTCTTTCCAATATTTGTTCAGTTGAGCATGCTTAACATGCCATCCAGCAGGGTGTCTTTTACGAATTTAGGTCAGATAAAAAAGGGAATGACAGATATTTTTGCTGTTGTTTAGTCAGTAAGTCATGTCTAACTCTTTGCAACTCCATGGACTGCAGCACTTCAGGTTTCCCTGTCCTTCACTGTCTCTTGGAGTTTGCTCAAACTCAAGTCCATTGAGTTGGTGATTCTATCCATCTCACCCTCTGTCATCCCCTTCTCACCCTGCCCTCAATCTTTTCCAGGGTCAGGGTCTTTTCCAATGAGTTGGCTCTTTGCCTCAAGGGACAAAGAATTAGAGCTTTAGAATCAGTCCTTACAACGAATATTCAGGGTTCATTTCTGACTGGCTTGCTCTCCTTGCAATCCAAGGGACTCTTGACAACCTTTTCTAGTACCACAATTTGGAAGCATCAATTTTTCTGTACTTAGCCTTCTTTATGGTACACTCTCACATTTGTACATGACTACTGGGAAAACCATAACTTTGATTCATAAATTTTGATTCATAAGTTCTCTGATTCAAACATTGAGTGAAAATTCATAGGCTTACAGCATGGTTATTTTATAAATACTATTGCATTTTCACTGGTTACACTGAAAATACCAAATTAGAAAATGCAAAATATGCTGTGCTGAAAAAGTTGCATGATGCTCTTTGTATCGCTTTCTGTCCAATACATTTTGGAAAAGTGCACCTGACTTAAAAATAGACTCACCTCCCCCATATGTGTCCACTTGATGCTGTTATACTCCCCCTGAGACTACTTTTCTGCCTAGAAACAGAATATATCCCTCCTGCCAAGAAATTTGGGAAGAAAAAATTTTAGAGAACTTTCCAGTCCATACAGTAAGAAATCATTTTTCAGTTTTTACATGTATAAATAGATTACTAATTGTCTTCAGGTGGTTCTTGTTTTTACAATTGCTTAAGCATGGATTTTGCTGTCTGCACATCTTTAAGAAGTCATCTTTTAAACTATGTAAATAGTAAGGTTTTCTTTACCTGCTGTAGCGGCCAGCAAGTGTAACCATGATACAAGATGACTGAAGAACAAGGAGGCCCATAGTACTCCAGTTTCAGCAAGAACCAACATTGCACATAATCTCTAGAACTGGGCTAAAATTCAGGGTTTTGCAGCTCCAGTATAGAAAGGACTGAGTGGTGAAAAGGTTTTTGGAAGTGGAGGCTAACTAATTTGTCTTGAAGCTACTTTGAAGAGCAATGATTTTACTTAGATTGCTTAGATTGTGAATTTATCAGTGATGACTCGGAGGAGGTTTTGTATGGAAATTTATGATGAGGTCGAACCCCTTCTTCCCAAGTGCTACACCTTGGTATTGCCACTGCTAAAACTCTCAGAAGTACAGCTACTCAAAGTCAGTATTTATTTAATAAATGAGTCAGGTCAAGTCCATTGCCCACCCACATGGCTCTGCAATTTCATATTTCCTTGTGAAATGACTTGGAGGTTCACACTGGATCCTACCCTGGCTCTGATGCCAGACAATAATACTTCCTGCTAAAACCTCATTCTGAGTACAGAGCCGAGCTGCTTTGCTGAAAGTTAACACATGTCATGGAGAGAGTGATTCTGTATTATGTTTTGATAGATGATTGCTTTCTATTACCCTATCTCTTTGGTGAGTCATCTTTTAAAATATCATTTCCTTCTACTGCAGTTTTTCTCATGATTTCTTCTTAGTCCTATAGCTACCAATTGTACAGGTGAAATTTTTGCCTGAACATTTTCAAAGCTTAGCTTGTTGCTAATTTCTGCTTGCTCTTCGTGGACATAGTTTTCTCTGTAAATATATTTTTATTTGGACTCGATTACACTAGGATCTGCTTCTCTGTAATGGAAAGGAGTTAGTCGGCTGTGAACTGCAACTTGTTTTGATAGCTGGTAACTTTGAACCAAGGGACATTACTGTTATCAAAACAGCAACTAGCTTTTCTTGGAAGTAGAAACTGACGTGGTTTTTTCTGCCAGATTTTTTGCCTGAGGTCATATCCCTTAACTACAGACACACTCTCTTTGCTTCACTGAAACCTCCTCTTTTCAAATCTCATAGGCTGACTATAGAAAGATCTGTCTCGGGCAGAGTCCTCAAAAGGAAACAGTCTAGGGCATCAAAAGACCATAAATTCAACTAGGGTCGTGGTATTTGGAAACAACCTTAAGTCCTAATCTTGGAAGGAAAATATTATGAATTTTAGATCCAGCCCATATACTTCTCAATCTTGGAAGACTGAGGTTTTTTTGAAGCAAACATTTGAAGAGGCAAATTTGATTTTTTACTTTAAAATTTTTGGCTTAGATTGTGAATTTATCAGTGATGACTCGGAGGAGGTTTTGTATGGAAATTTATGATGAGGTCGAACCCCTTCTTCCCAAGTGCTACACCTTGGTATTGCCACTGCTAAAACTCTCAGAAGTACAGCTACTCAAAGTCAGTATTTATTTAATAAATGAGTCAGGTCAAGTCCATTGCCCACCCACATGGCTCTGCAATTTCATATTTCCTTGTGAAATGACTTGGAGGTTCACACTGGATCCTACCCTGGCTCTGATGCCAGACAATAATACTTCCTGCTAAAACCTCATTCTGAGTACAGAGCCGAGCTGCTTTGCTGAAAGTTAACACATGTCATGGAGAGAGTGATTCTGTATTATGTTTTGATAGATGATTGCTTTCTATTACCCTATCTCTTTGGTGAGTCATCTTTTAAAATATCATTTCCTTCTACTGCAGTTTTTCTCATGATTTCTTCTTAGTCCTATAGCTACCAATTGTACAGGTGAAATTTTTGCCTGAACATTTTCAAAGCTTAGCTTGTTGCTAATTTCTGCTTGCTCTTCGTGGACATAGTTTTCTCTGTAAATATATTTTTATTTGGACTCGATTACACTAGGATCTGCTTCTCTGTAATGGAAAGGAGTTAGTCGGCTGTGAACTGCAACTTGTTTTGATAGCTGGTAACTTTGAACCAAGGGACATTACTGTTATCAAAACAGCAACTAGCTTTTCTTGGAAGTAGAAACTGACGTGGTTTTTTCTGCCAGATTTTTTGCCTGAGGTCATATCCCTTAACTACAGACACACTCTCTTTGCTTCACTGAAGCCTCCTCTTTTTCAAATCTCATAGGCTGACTATAGAAAGATCTGTCTCGGGCAGAGTCCTCAAAAGGAAACAGTCTAGGGCATCAAAAGACCATAAATTCAACTAGGGTCGTGGTATTTGGAAACAACCTTAAGTCCTAATCTTGGAAGGAAAATATATGAATTTTAGATCCAGTCCAATTTCTGAGGTTATTTGCTTTTAAGATAGGGTGGAAAGACATGGTTAGCCCATATACTTTCAACTCAAATCATATGGAAGAACACTGAGTTCTTTTAGTTTTACTAGAAAAAAAAAAGTCTGCAAAAACAGTTTAAGTTATAGCAAAAACATAAAAACCCAGTTAAATTTTCCCTATGAAGGTTTTGGCATGTCTACCTTCTAGATTTTATTGTAATGCTTTCAGAATTAGAAATTGAAATCAGGTCAGACACTAACAATAGCCAATCAAACTGATTAAAATGCTATGCAGTCCCATTAACCCTCATAACTTCCATTTTATAAAAATGTCAGAGATGACACTGCAGAGTGGAACTGCTGCACTATCATCATTGACATGGATGTTTTAGTCATGAGGCGGTCCTATGCTTTAGAGTACAGTGATATTATTCACAGTCAAACGCTGGATCCATGTTAACAATGGAATCATCCAGATTGCTTATCTTAGCTTGTTAAAAAAGAAGGCGGTGTGAGAGGATCACAATATTGAACCTGGAATGTTGACAAGATGTACTTATCTTCTATCCCTCTTGACCCGCCTTCCATAGAACATTAATGAAATACAAAGTATATCAAGTCAAACAGATAAGGCAGATAGCAGACCTCAATGGAGGAAACATTTCAACTAAATTTTAAAAGATGAAAATCATAGAAGAGTGATCACTGAGTAAGGGAGTGCAGGAGCTGTAACTGAAAGCAGTTATCCATACTGTAGGACACTCAAAAGAATCAAGTTGATTTACTCTGTGGGAATCCAGAAAGGTATGTAAGCACCAGATTTGACAGAAGAAGTGGAGTGCAGGGCTGAGAACAGGAAGAATGAAAAAAAATTGTCCGCATGACCAGATAACTACCACCTTCCCCACACTTCTCAGGAGACCAGAGATTTAATTTCTAGTACTTAGAATGGCTTTATCTAGTGTAGGACTATCACAGGACTTCAGTGAGGTAAGAGGCAGAAAATGATTGTATGTCCTGGGGTCAGATCCCCAAGATGCACTGTCCCTGGACACATGCCAATGCTCTCATTACCAAGAAGTAAACAGAGAAAATATTTACCTCCATAAGGTTTTCTTATTGGATAAAGGGACCCTGCTTTCCACTAACTGCCACACATTGGGGAATTCCTGAAGACAGGAGAAAAAATACCCCCATGTCTATACCTTCGGTAGCTCATTATTCATATGTCACCTTCTTCCTTTTCTTACTTTTCCCTCAAAAAGTTACCATTCTATGTAATTTAAATGCCCTCTCTCAAAATACACCTACTCCTCTCTAAAAGAAAACAATCCATAGTCTAATGAATTACTGAATTGCCTTGAGTCCAGGATTTCCTATTAAGCAGGCAGAACTTTAATAAAGTTTCTTATCCCATTGGAAAAACACATTTATTTTCCTAAGCGGGCGGAAGCCTTGGTCAGCCTGAATATACTGTATCAGGTTGTATTAGTTGTCAACCAACTTTTACTGGAAATGTGATAGTATAAGAAGAAACACCAAGAGATGAGCTACTGGCTTCCATCCATACTTCTTTCAGAGCCCCCAGTATAGCACAAATTCTATTCACCTTGATGAACAAGATCAGTCTCTCCAGATTATACCCTGCCCAGTTTTCCTGTGTTCTGGTGACATGAAATAGGCAACTTGGAAAACAGCTACAGAATGCCACTAAGGTATTATTGGTCCTATTACAAAGAGGGTATAGGTGACAATTCCATTTCTCACCAGATCCATTTCTAGACCCATCTATATCAGACCATTTCTAGACCCATCTACACCAGACCCATCTATACCCTTACCGTGGAGTACAGTGGTCCTCTATATGCCCAAGAATTATTGTTTGCTCAGACCTGTGTCCAGTAGGTTCTGAAAACATCTGGGTATTTCCTCTTCCTGAATTTTTATGTATTTGGTAAAAAGCTACAGGGTTTTTTCTGTTTTGTTTTGTTTTTAGAAAGAAAGAATGAAAATTCATAGCATGTCCGGTGTACTTGTGGTGATACTGAAGCATCCTTCCACAAATGAATATTTATTCTAGGCGCTCTGGGTCTATGAATTGACTTTGATCTAGGAATTGCATTCTCAGGACCTAGCAGAATTCTAGGCATCCCAAGGTTGAGTTGCCCAAGCTACCACCAGTAATACTGGAGGGCAAAGCTCTTCTCATTCCCTATTATAGTAGCTACATCCACTTTTCCTCTGATTGTGAAATACCTCTTATGTATCTTCTGTACCCTAGAATCTTTTCACTTCACTGATATCTGGAAACTCATTTCAACTGAAGAATTTCCCTCCAACACCTGATATGCTGCAGGACTTTTCAGAGAACTTGGCACCCCTTCACCAGTATATTTATCAAGACTTGATAAAGAGAGGATCTTTGGAACCCTCTTAGCAAACACTATTGGGATGGGTTAGTGTATTACAAAGGATAACCTTATTCCAAGAAACCTATCACTCAGAACCTTTGGATCTTTTCCTATACATTATGCCAAGGAATTTTTGGCCTCTCAACTTTATTTAACATAAACCACCTCTCGATCCAGGTTTTAGCCATTCAGCCAAGAATACATTCTGATGGAATTGACTGTTCATTTCAACCTGATTTAATGTTTTTCCTTTCTTGGTACATCAGAATCTTCCCATACATTTCGCAAAAAATGTCGTTAAAAGGAATTTCCTGACCTAACAATTCCTTTGGGGATAAAATCTTCTCCTCTTAGTTTAACTTTGAATCTCATCACCATTTACAACACAGTCCCCAATTCTGGTAATAAGTTTACACACATCAAGGTCCAGAGAAGTTTTCAGAAACAATGCTTTTCTTTGCTGCCGGGCCAGTCAAATAGAACCTAAAGAGAGTGGCAGAATGGCTAAGAAAGAAAGAAGGACAGAAAGGATGGGGTTGAGAGGGACAGCAAAGAGGCAGACAACTCTACAGGTTGCTGACAAGTTGCTGACAAGTTTATTGAATTTGTTCATACATTTTGTACTTTTCAAAATCAGATAACACACAGCAAACAATAGTGTATACATGCTTTAGGCCAGGTTTCCTAGCATCTTGTCAGTCTCCCTCAGGCACGTCATTAATTAGGTATTACCTTTTGGTATGTCATTAACATATTCAAAGTTCTTTAGATTACAATGGTTCCGGGCATAAAGCCCCTCAAACCATTTTCATCTGTTGACCGAGGCTCCAGGTGTCCTTTAGGATAACTCAGGTATGTCTTCACAATACCTGGGGTGGCGGGACAGAGATCTATGCTGTTATCAGCCCCTGTTTCCAGGGCAGCTCCCAGAGCTATGTTTCACTAAAAGAAACCCCTTGAAACAGGGCAGCTCCCCGCACTTTGCAAGGAGATTTTCTCCCTAAAAAGTTTACTTCATCTTTAAATCAGGGGTGAAACAAGCCTATCTGATTTGGAGTTGAGATAAGTCCAGTTAACATGGAAGACCAGTGAGAGTGAGGGTTTAGGGTCCATCACAGTCTTGGTATCTTCCCATATCATCCAATATGTTCTATTCATATTCTTTCATTCCTTCTTAGTCAAATTTCACTATTACTGGGAGGACTCTCATTGATGAGAACTCAAATGAAGTATTTAATAATATGCACTTTAAATTTTTATATCTGATTTTTAACACTGCAGATGAAAAAAATTATTTTAGCATGGTGGTATGTTTTCTAAGTTTTAGTTCATATCCTAAGCTAAGAAAGAAGTCACTGTGGCTCAGACAGTAAAGAATATCCCTGCAATGCAGGAGACCTGGGTTTGATCTCTGGGCTAGGAAGATCCCCTAGAGAAGAGAATGGCAACCCACTTCAGTATTCTTGCCTGGAAAATCTCACGGACAGAGGAGTCTGGAATTTATTTTATATGCATTCAAAGAATGTATATAAAATATACAACCCATTCTCTCAAAAATTACATTCCTCTAACACAAGCCTGGTGAATTCCAACTGCAGGTTGACCAAAGTGGCTCAACAATACCAAAAGTAGAAACTTTTAAAATTCTGATTGACATATAATATCATATTAGTTTCAGATATACAGCCTGATAGTTCAAAATTTGTATATATCACAAAACAGTCACCATAAGAAGTCTAGTTAACATCCATCATCCTATGCATGAAAATAAAATTGGTTTTGTGATGAGAACTTTTAAGTTCTATTCCCTTAAGCTTTCAAATATGCAGAATAATCTTGCTAACTATAATCACTATGCTGTACATTATATCACCATGACTTATTTATTTTATAATGGGGGACTTGTACGTTTTAATGCCCTTTGCTTGTTTTGCTCACCACCCCTGACAACCACATGTCTGTTCTCTGCATCTATAAGCTGTTTTGTATTGTTTTGGTTTTGTTTCTGTTTTTAGATTTCCCAAATAAGTGAGATCATATATTTCTCTTTTTCTGCCTGAAATACCCCATTTAGCATAATATCTAGTTCTTTCTGTGTTGTCCCAAATGCCAAGATTTTTTTTTTTTTCCTACAGGTGAATTACATTACATTGTATATAAAGAGTTTGCACCATATTTTCTTTACACACTCATCCATCAGTAGACACTTACATATCTTGGCTATTTTACAATGAACATAGGGGAGCATATCTTTTTGAGCTATTGTTTTCTTTTTTTAGGCTAGTGGCCCCAAAGTATAATTGCTAAGTCATATGGTAGCTTCATATTTTCTCTTTTTTTTTTTTTTTTAGTTTGTTGGCCACTTTTATTGGTCTTTCATTTATTTATTTTCATCCATCTTTGTTCTTTGGCCTGTGTGGGCCTCCCATTACAGTGGCCTCTGTCGCTGTAGAGCACCAGTTCTGGGCGCATGCGCTCCAGAGCACTGGCTTGCAATTGGACACATCAGTCCAGTTGCTCTGTGGCGTGTGGGATCTTCCCAGGCCTGGGATCAAACTGGCACCCCTTGCATTGCAAGGTGGACTCTACCCACTGGACCACCAGCGAAGCCCAGTAGTGTCATTTTTAATTTCTGAAAAACCTCCATACTGTTTCCCACAACAGTGCACAAAAGTTTCTTTTCTCCACATCCTCACCTACCTTTGGTATTTCCTTTCAGATGATAGACACTAACAGACATGAAGTGATAACTTGTTGTGGACTTGATTTACATTTCCTGATAGTTCAAAATTTGTATATATCACAAAACAGTCACCATAAGAAGTCTAGTTAACATCCATCATCCTATGCATGAAAATAAAATTGGTTTTGTGATGAGAACTTTTAAGTTCTATTCCCTTAAGCTTTCAAATATGCAGAATAATCTTGCTAACTATAATCACTATGCTGTACATTATATCACCATGACTTATTTATTTTATAATGGGGGACTTGTACGTTTTAATGCCCTTTGCTTGTTTTGCTCACCACCCCTGACAACCACATGTCTGTTCTCTGCATCTATAAGCTGTTTTGTATTGTTTTGGTTTTGTTTCTGTTTTTAGATTTCCCAAATAAGTGAGATCATATATTTCTCTTTTTCTGCCTGAAATACCCCATTTAGCATAATATCTAGTTCTTTCTGTGTTGTCCCAAATGCCAAGATTTTTTTTTTTTTCCTACAGGTGAATTACATTACATTGTATATAAAGAGTTTGCACCATATTTTCTTTACACACTCATCCATCAGTAGACACTTACATATCTTGGCTATTTTACAATGAACATAGGGGAGCATATCTTTTTGAGCTATTGTTTTCTTTTTTTAGGCTAGTGGCCCCAAAGTATAATTGCTAAGTCATATGGTAGCTTCATATTTTCTCTTTTTTTTTTTTTTTTAGTTTGTTGGCCACTTTTATTGGTCTTTCATTTATTTATTTTCATCCATCTTTGTTCTTTGGCCTGTGTGGGCCTCCCATTACAGTGGCCTCTGTCGCTGTAGAGCACCAGTTCTGGGCGCATGCGCTCCAGAGCACTGGCTTGCAATTGGACACATCAGTCCAGTTGCTCTGTGGCGTGTGGGATCTTCCCAGGCCTGGGATCAAACTGGCACCCCTTGCATTGCAAGGTGGACTCTACCCACTGGACCACCAGCGAAGCCCAGTAGTGTCATTTTTAATTTCTGAAAAACCTCCATACTGTTTCCCACAACAGTGCACAAAAGTTTCTTTTCTCCACATCCTCACCTACCTTTGGTATTTCCTTTCAGATGATAGACACTAACAGACATGAAGTGATAACTTGTTGTGGACTTGATTTACATTTCCCTGATGATTAGTGATGTTAAGCACCTCTTCATGTATATTTTGGCTATATGTTTTATTTGAAAACAAAAACCTATCTTCCTAGGTTCTCTGCCCATTTTTAAATCAGATTGGTGGGTTCTTTGGTTTTGTTTTGGTCTTTGTTGGTGTTTTTGTGGGAGCTTTTACTTTTGCTTTTGTTTGTGTGTGTTTTGTTGGTTTTGCTACTGAAATGAAACTTTTACACTAATAATCTAGCCTTGAGTTTTTAAAATATATCAGTGATTTTGTTTTCCTATGAATTCTATTTTCCTCATGTTTGCAAGGGAAATAGGGGTTAAAATCTTTTGATATACCTATATTGTTACCAAAATAAATTTCGACTGTTTCTTTTACTCTTCCAGTGTGGCTATTAGGAAATTTAAAATTACATGTGTGGCTCTCATTATCTCTCTATTGGACAGCACTGTCCTGGAGGACTGAGTTTAGTGTTTCACACAGAATAGATTATTTCCAAATACATTACTTCAAAAGAAAGAAGGTTGAACTGGATGCTTATTAACTTCAGTTACATACACCTTCAATGTCTTTAGCTGCATAATTTTCTGATGATCAGGTTTCCCTATCGTACATATTTACTTAAGCGTAACCGTATGGATACTAAGCATGTGTTAACTCCATCTTTGTCAGTCTATACACAAGTAATATGCTATAATGCTAATGTTAACTAAAATAAGATGAACAACTTGAGAATTTTGAGTTAAATTTTATTTGGAGAAAAATTAGGACTGCAGCCTGGGAGGTAGCACCTCAAATAACTCTGAGAGACTGCTCCAAAGAGGCAGCAGGAGAAAAATCAATAGATAAGATTTTAATGAAGGGGGGTTCAATACCATTAAACACTCATTTTACAAAGGGGGTTTTGATTAGCATCCACCTGACTAAAGATCTGTCCCACCAGATTCTCTGGAGCACAGAGTGCCTCCCTCCACCCTGAACTCTCTCAGGGGGTGTTGAGGGTCAGCAGCTATCACAGCATGGGGGTCAGACTCCTCAGAGACAGATGGCAAATGGCATTGTTGTTCAGTCACTGGCAATGTAATTGGTAAATGCCAATTTGTAGTTGACACTAGATATTACTAGTACAGCCTCAAAAAATATATAGATATTATCTGCTAGTCAATAGATTTTTGAGTTATTTTGTTTTTCTAAATGTAAGTTCACTTATCTGTGAAATAGGCGAAATGATTTTCCTCCACCATAGTGTTGTTAGGAGAATTAAATTAGATAATTCTCAGCAGAGTAGTTGAAAGCAAATGCTTAAGAAATTTTGCCATCATTTTTATAGCTAAGCAAATAGCAAATACAATCTATTCTAACATTAAAGTCTGTTGTTTCAATTGTGGATTTTCTCAAAACAAAAATATTTTAAGGATAAACATTACATGAACTAAAAATAACAGAGTATTTTACAATGTAGAAACTATTTCCATTTATTTGTATCTTTAAGTCATCCCTTTGAGCTGGTTACAACAGGAAATAGTGTTATTTCAATTTTATTGAGATAAAAACAAAACATAAGGACATAGAATTCACTCATGGTCAGCTTGTCAATCTGTATTTCCTGATGATATATCATATGATTTTGTCACTGTATTTTAATATCTTTTTCCATAGGTAAAATGTGCACCCTCTCAACTTTGGAAAACTTTGCACATTTGAATCAGTCTTTCTCATGTTCCAAGACATATTTTAATTTTCGTATGTCATACTTTCTTTTGACAAGCCATAGCCTGGACAGGAAAATATTTCACTCTTGACTTTCTGGTAGTTTTCTGGGGTCACAAGACCCTGGCAGAGTGGCATGAAAGTTTGGGGTATTCAAGCAATGTTTTCTTAAGTCAAGGAAATAGAAATAAAAGCAAAAATAAACAGATGAGACCTAGTCAAACACAAGCTTTTGCATAGCAAAGAAAATTGTAAGCAGAATAAAAGGATAACCTATGGACTGGCCGAAAAGGTTTGCAAACAATGTGACAGATAAAGGCTTAATTTTAAAAATATATGCACAACTCAACACACACATACAAATCCCAGTCAAAAAATGGGCGTTCAGTAGTGCACTTAATGGGGTTAGACTCCTCAGAGACAGATGGCAAATGGCATTGTTGTTCAGTCACTGGCAATGTAATTGGTAAATGCCAATTTGTAGTTGACACTAGATATTACTAGTACAGCCTCAAAAATATATAGATATTATCTGCTAGTCAATAGATTTTGAGTTATTTTGTTTTTCTAAATGTAAGTTCACTTATCTGTGAAATAGGCGAAATGATTTTCCTCCACCATAGTGTTGTTAGGAGAATTAAATTAGATAATTCTCAGCAGAGTAGTTGAAAGCAAATGCTTAAGAAATTTTGCCATCATTTTTATAGCTAAGCAAATAGCAAATACAATCTATTCTAACATTAAAGTCTGTTGTTTCAATTGTGGATTTTCTCAAAACAAAAATATTTTAAGGATAAACATTACATGAACTAAAAATAACAGAGTATTTTACAATGTAGAAACTATTTCCATTTATTTGTATCTTTAAGTCATCCCTTTGAGCTGGTTACAACAGGAAATAGTGTTATTTCAATTTTATTGAGATAAAAACAAAACATAAGGACATAGAATTCACTCATGGTCAGCTTGTCAATCTGTATTTCCTGATGATATATCATATGATTTTGTCACTGTATTTTAATATCTTTTTCCATAGGTAAAATGTGCACCCTCTCAACTTTGGAAAACTTTGCACATTTGAATCAGTCTTTCTCATGTTCCAAGACATATTTTAATTTTCGTATGTCATACTTTCTTTTGACAAGCCATAGCCTGGACAGGAAAATATTTCACTCTTGACTTTCTGGTAGTTTTCTGGGGTCACAAGACCCTGGCAGAGTGGCATGAAAGTTTGGGGTATTCAAGCAATGTTTTCTTAAGTCAAGGAAATAGAAATAAAAGCAAAAATAAACAGATGAGACCTAGTCAAACACAAGCTTTTGCATAGCAAAGAAAATTGTAAGCAGAATAAAAGGATAACCTATGGACTGGCCGAAAAGGTTTGCAAACAATGTGACAGATAAAGGCTTAATTTTAAAAATATATGCACAACTCAACACACACACATACAAATCCCAGTCAAAAAAATGGGCAAAAGGTCTAAATATATATTCCTCCAAAGAATACATGCTGTGCTGAGTCACTCAGTTGTGTCCAACTGTTTGTGACTGCAAAGAATATGTACAGATGGTCAATAAGTACATGACAAGATACTCAACATCACTAATTATTAGATAATTGCAAACCAAAATATCAATGTGGTATCACCTCATATAGGTCAGAATGGCCATCATCACAAACTCTACAAATAATAAAAGCTGGAGAGGATGTGGAGAATAAGGAACACTCCTATACTGTTGATGGGAATGTAAATTGGTACAGCCACTGTGGAGAACTTTATGCAAGTTCATTAAAACACTAAAAATAGAGTTACATATGACTTAGAAATCCCACTCTTGGGTATACATCCAGAGAAAACCATTCTTCCAAAAGATACAGGCAATGCAATGTTCATATCAGCACTATTTAGAACAGCCAAGACATAGAAGCAACCTACATATCCACTGACATTTGAATGGATAAAGAAGATGTGGAGTCGGTGCAGGGCTTCCCTGGTAGCTCAGTGGTGAAGAATTTGCCTGCCAGTGCAGGAGACATGGGTTTGATCTCTGATCCAGGAGGATCCCACATGCAGCAGAGCAACTAAGTCCATGAGCCACAACTATAAGCCTGTGCTCTAGAGTCTCGAAGCTTTAGCTATTGAGTCCATGTGCTGCAACTACTGAAGCCCGTATGTCCTAGAGCTCGACTTCCACAACAAGAGAAGTCACCACAAGAAGTCTGCTCACTTCAAGTGGAGAGTAGCCACCCCACCCCCCACCCCATTCTCTGCAACTAGAGAAGAGCCCGTGGCAGCAGTGTAAACCCAGAATAGACAAAAATAATAAATAAAAAAAAAGTTGGAAAAAAAAGATGTGTGTGGCACATGCACACACACACACTAGAATCCTACTCAGTCACAAAAAAGGATGAAATAATGCCATTTGCAGCAACATGGATAGACCTAGAGATTATCATGCTAAGTGAAGTAAGTCAGGCAAAGGCAAATATCACGATATTGCTTATATGCTTTATCTTTAAAAAAAATGATCTTATTTACAAAAGAAAAAAGAGACTCACAGACTTTGAAAACAAATTTATGTTTACCAAAGGGGAAAGGTAAGGGGAGAAATAAGTTAAGAATTTAGTAATAAAATATACACACTACCAGATATAAAATAAACCACAAGGACCTAC
Organism: Tragulus kanchil; assembly: GCA_022376925.1. NCBI lineage: Eukaryota > Metazoa > Chordata > Mammalia > Artiodactyla > Tragulidae > Tragulus > Tragulus kanchil. The sequence goes on along the minus strand of JAIOJX010000002.1, from coordinate 83,823,111 downwards.
TGCATAGTACAGGGAATTATATCAATATTTTGTAATAACCTATATGGTAAAATAATCTGAAAAAGAATACATATAAATAAATACATGATAACTGAATCACTTTGCTATATACAAGTAATACAGCATAATAAATTAGCTATACTTCAATTTTTAAAAAAAACCTTGAGGACATTCATTTAGAATATTGGCAGAAGGGCATCTTACAAATTCAGTTTCACTAAGACATAAATACTACCTGAACTTTAAAGCCTTAGGTAGGCCTATTAAAAAAACATTAGTGTAAAGAGTAGAAATGATAGGGACAGAGTAGAATAGGTAAGTGGTTGTAGAGTCCTAGCAGAGGACCATAGGTAGAAGGGTGAACTCTGAGAAAGGTTGGAAGGCCAGTGAGTTGACAATAACTCAGGAGAGCTGCTCCTTGTTCAGTAAAGCAGGCTTGACTGGGTATAAACAGCTAATGAAGGAGGAGCTGGCAAAGAAGAAACTAATGATGTATGCCTTGCATCTGCATCTACTTGAGGGGGGTGGTCTTCTACCATCCTATATATATTGCTGCCCACTCAGTCGAAGGGAGAGCAGAGAAGAAGCCTTCCTGCATGTTTGCTTGCACCTCTTACAAGTACCTTATCCTAGTAAATCCTCTTCTCGTCTATCACTCTTCTTCTGGCTGAATTCCTTCTGCGTTGAAGCATGACGAACCTGAGCCTCAGTGAGTACAGACGTTGGGTGAGTGCTGAATTAAGTCCTGGCTGAGTGAGTTAGACTCCCAAACAGAGTTTTGTCTGGAATTGAGTCCTGACTACATGGGTTCAAGTCCCAAGAAGGGTTTTGGCTGGATTCAAGTCCCAAACAGGGTTTGATCAGGTCTGGGCCCTGGGTTTAAGTCTCAAATCGAGGTAAAATCCTTTCAGAAACAACTTTCCACTTATCTTTCCTCTTGGATGTGTAACTGGAGAAACAAGCTCTGAGAAAACTTATGTAAAGAGGTGACACCAAGAAAAGAACCTAAACAGACACCTCTCCAAAGAGGACATACAAATGGCCCAAAAACACATGCAACGATGCTCAACCTCACTTATTATTAGGGAAATGCAAATCAAAACTACAATGAGGTATCACCTCACACCCTTCAGAATGGCCATCATCAACAAATCTACAGACAATAAATGCTGGAGAGGGTGCAGAGAAAAGGGAACACTCTTGCATTGCCGGTGGGAATGTAAATTGATACAGCCATTATGGAGGACAGTATGGAGATTCCTTAAAAAAACTAAAAATAGAAGCACTATATGACCCAGCAATCCCACTCTTAGGCTTATACCCAGATGAAATCAAAACTGAAAGAGGTACCTGTACCTCAATGTTCATTGCAGCTCTCTACACAGTAGCTAGAACATGGAAGCAAACTAGATGTCCATGGACGAATGAATGGATAAAAAGCTCTGGTACATATGTACAATGGAATACTACACAGCTATAAAAAGAAATGCAGAAGAATCAGTCCTAATGAGGTGGCTGGATCTAGAACCTATCATAAAAAGTGAAGTAAGTCAAAAAGAGAAAGATAAATACAGTATACTAACACACATATACGAAATCTAGTAAGATGGTAATTATAACACCTGCAGTGAAGCAATGAAAAAACAGGCAAAGAGAACAGACATATGGACATTGAGGGGAATGAACAGTGGGTGGGAGGCATAGAGGAAGTAACCTGGAAACCTATACTATCATATGTGAAAAAGATAGCTGTTGTTGTTGTGCTGTGGGAATAAGGGATCCTGCACGGGTGCTGTGAGATGGCTGGGAGGGGTGGGAGAAGGGAGGGGGACAGGGATATGCATATGACTGATCTGGGAACATACATGTATGTGAACAACAAAACTCTGTAAAAATATTAGAAAATTAATGAGAAAAAAAAAAAAAAAAAAAAAAGACGTGACGCCAAAATCTCAGTCTCTGTGCACTGGTGCTGAATCAGACCCCAAAGACGGGGTTTTGGGTGAGGTAGAAAAGAATAGCTTTGCTGGGGCTTCCCCTGGTGGTCCAGTGGATAAGGACACCACCTTGCAGTGCAAGGGGCGCCGGTTCAAGCCCTGGCCTGGGAAGATCCCGCGTGCCGCGGAGCAGCTGGACTGATGTGTCCAATCACCAAGCCGGAGCTCTGGAGTGCATGCGCCCAGATCCGGCGCTCTGCAAGACAGACGCCACCGCAATGGGAGGCCCACAGGAGCCAAAGAACAAAGATGGATGAAAACAGAGAAATGAAAGACCAATAGAAGTGGCCCGCCCGCTCCCCTCCCTCCCCAACCCGACCCCCGCCCAAAAAAAAAAAAAAAAGAATAGCTTTGCTGTTTTGCCAGGGAAAGGCAGACACAGCAGGGTCATGCTCTCAAACTCTGTGTCCCAACCTGGGGAGGATTTGGTGGGGGGTTTTATAGCAGTGGTTCAAGAGTGGGGTTCCTGATAAGGATCAGGGTGTATCCTGAGTCCTCATTCCTTTAATCTGGCCTTAAGTGGTGCCCTGATGAGCTTCTGTGGCTCTCCAGGTTATCAAACTATGACCTTGCCTGAAATGAAGAATGCTTCATAAAGTAGTTAATGCTGTCCATTTGTTGGGGGTTTTAGTTCTGCCACTGCTACGTAGGCACTTCAGTTGTGTCCGACTCTGTGTGAGCCCATGGTCTGCAGCCTGTCAGGCTCCTCTGTCCATGGGGATTCTCCAGATAAGAATACTGGAGTGGGTTGCCATTCCCTCCTCCAGGGGATCCGCCTAACCCAGGGATGGAACCCGGGTCTCCTCCATGGCAGCCATCAGTGAAGCCCCATATATATACTTGAGACTCCGTGGACTGTAGCTCACCAGATTTCTTTGTTCATGGAATTTCCAGGCAAGAATACTGGAGTGAGTGGTCATTTGCTTCTCCAGGATTTAGTTCTGCAGAAGAGCTCAAAGACTTTGTTTTGTGTATCCCTTCAGATGGAGCCAGGACCTCCCACAAGGCTGCACTATTGTTTCTTCACTGCTTCTCCCTTATCTCTGCATTCTATTACTTCTCTGATTAGCAACTATTTGCATTTTCCCTTTGAAACTCCGGGAATGTCATGGAGGCTGAAGCTTACTTTCTATTGATAAGAAATGCAGAACACAGAAAGGTTTCTGGGTGCAGGAGCCCTACAGTGTTCTGCTCTGTTTCAGAGGGAAAGTGGTTTAATAAATGGCCCAGGGAATGTGCCAGATAAATATATAAATACAAATGACTCTAGTACAGATGGACTCTAGTAGTTGTGTTTCCATGTATGATGTATACTAATAATCTATGACGTGGAAGTTATGCCATAGTATCGAAAATTTGGCACACATTTCTGCCTCCGCAAGTTCTCCCTCATTGATGCTGTTCTCTTCTTCCAGTTACTACTGATTCCATTTGAGAAACCCATCAACCCTTCCCGGGACTGTATAATCCAAAACACTTGTATCAAATTGTACTGAGGGCCCACTGATGGTACTCTGGGAGGTACAGATAAGAGTGGATGGCTACTGCCTCAGAAGAATTCACAGTCAGCAGGGAGACACACAGAATCAACTACTGATGATATAAAGTTAGATTGTAACTGGGACTAAAATAAAATTATAACCAAAGTGCGCAGCCCTGTACAAAAGTCACAGGATAAAAATCTCCAAAACTGACCAAGCGCCACCGCAACTGTTGCCATGGGCCTCTGGATCTAAACTGGTTAGTTCCCTGACTCCATATTAGGTAAAACACCTGCCCAACTGCCCACCCTATAGCATCCTAATCAGTTACCTAAGTTACCAGTAGGAACTTTCTCTGTCTTGAGGCTATAAAAATCGGCTACTAGCCTGTAAAAGGGGTTCAGCTCTCCCGTGAGCTGGCCCACTGTTCTAGCAGCGTCTCCCACTCTAATAAACTTTCTTCTCCTTTTCTTCCTCCTCATGTCTGGAAGTTCTTTCCAGGCAAGAATACTGGAGTGAGTGGTCATTTGCTTCTCCAGGATTTAGTTCTGCAGAAGAGCTCAAAGACTTTGTTTTGTGTATCCCTTCAGATGGAGCCAGGACCTCCCACAAGGCTGCACTATTGTTTCTTCACTGCTTCTCCCTTATCTCTGCATTCTATTACTTCTCTGATTAGCAACTATTTGCATTTTCCCTTTGAAACTCCGGGAATGTCATGGAGGCTGAAGCTTACTTTCTATTGATAAGAAATGCAGAACACAGAAAGGTTTCTGGGTGCAGGAGCCCTACAGTGTTCTGCTCTGTTTCAGAGGGAAAGTGGTTTAATAAATGGCCCAGGGAATGTGCCAGATAAATATATAAATACAAATGACTCTAGTACAGATGGACTCTAGTAGTTGTGTTTCCATGTATGATGTATACTAATAATCTATGACGTGGAAGTTATGCCATAGTATCGAAAATTTGGCACACATTTCTGCCTCCGCAAGTTCTCCCTCATTGATGCTGTTCTCTTCTTCCAGTTACTACTGATTCCATTTGAGAAACCCATCAACCCTTCCCTGGACTGTATAATCCAAAACACTTGTATCAAATTGTACTGAGGGCCCACTGATGGTACTCTGGGAGGTACAGATAAGAGTGGATGGCTACTGCCTCAGAAGAATTCACAGTCAGCAGGGAGACACACAGAATCAACTACTGATGATATAAAGTTAGATTGTAACTGGGACTAAAATAAAATTATAACCAAAGTGCGCAGCCCTGTACAAAAGTCACAGGATAAAAATCTCCAAAACTGACCAAGCGCCACCGCAACTGTTGCCATGGGCCTCTGGATCTAAACTGGTTAGTTCCCTGACTCCATATTAGGTAAAACACCTGCCCAACTGCCCACCCTATAGCATCCTAATCAGTTACCTAAGTTACCAGTAGGAACTTTCTCTGTCTTGAGGCTATAAAAATCGGCTACTAGCCTGTAAAAGGGGTTCAGCTCTCCCGTGAGCTGGCCCACTGTTCTAGCAGCGTCTCCCACTCTAATAAACTTTCTTCTCCTTTTCTTCCTCCTCATGTCTGGAAGTTCTTTTCCAGACCACCCATAGACCATGACAAAAGAGCTAAGGAAGAATGGAAGAGAAAACACCTGTTTTGCTTGGGGAGCTCTGGGACAAGGTCACACAGATTTGCATACGGCCTTAATGATTTTGCACTGGGCCTTGACAACTACAACAGCCTCCAAACCAGCAGTGATTCTTGCTGTCCTCTCTTGCCATGCCAGATTGCCCATTACATTGCCACAGAAACAATGTTCTTAACTCAAAATCAGCATATTTAAGAAGGCAACCCCCATGCTTACCCTCTTAGAAACTTCCTCTCACTGTCTACAGCCTGCAGTGGAAAAACTAAAGGGAAATTCTTCAGGGAAACTTTTCAGTGGAAAAATTAAAGGGAAACTTTCCACTTACCATCTAGGCATCCTCTGGAGTGAAGAGTTGCTTACAGCCCAGAGCTGTATCCATCACTGGGAATCGCCTGCACCTGCAGGCAGCTGGCTCTCCCAAGGTTACACTGCTTCCAGGGGATTCTCAGCTGCCAATCACTGACTGATGCCAAGCTACAAAGGTCAGTCCCAATTACCTCAATTAGGCCCTTTTATAAGGGAGCTGCCCAGCTCCAGAGGCTTTCCACAGACTTGACGAAGTCCTCGGCGTGAATGCATCACAGGTTAGTTTCTCTTTCTTTCCCTTCATTTTTCCTTCCTTAAGAACTACCCTAAAAGTCTTCTGCACGCAACTTTCCATCTCAGAACATGTTTCTAGGGAATTTTATTTAAGAAAAGCCACAAAGAACCAAGACCATAGGGAAAAACGCTTCTGGGACTGCAGGCTTTGGATTAGGCCTGCCTATACCTGTCTTTTCTAAGCCACTCTGTTCAAAATGAATTACTTCTTTCTGTACATGTTGTGTGTCCTCTCTCACCACTTCTTTATACTGCTTAAATTATCATGAGTTAGTATATCTGCCTTCATTTTGTTAAATTTGGTGTTAATATATTTGCCTTCCTTTTGGCAAATTATTATTTCTCCTTACTTAATAACAGGAGGGCATATGGTACTTCCTTTTTAACCCGAACTTATGAATTCAATGAATGAACATCCTACAAAGGTTTAAGCAAATTTGTGAGACTGCTGGAGGCGGACTTTATACCAGTTTCCTTGTGCTTGCCTTTATCGCTCATTTCTGCACATCTCTCTGTCCCTTGGTTTAAGAACCAGGTTGTTGTTGTTGTTGCTGAGTTGCTCAGTCCTGTCTGACTGTTTACAGCCCATGGGCTGCAGCCCACCAGGCTCCTCTGTCCATGGGATTTCCCTGGCAAGACTACTGGAGCAGGTTGCTATTTCCTTCTCCAGGGATCTTTCCGACCCATGGTTCAAACCTAAGTCTCCTGTATTGGCAGGTGGATTCTTTACCACTGAGCCACTAAGGAAGCCCAAGAACCAGACGTCTCCCTTTATTTTCTCCCATATTTAAGTTTTCTCTGAAGTTAAGGCCTGAATTTTTTGTTAAAGGCATGCAAGGCCTTCAAAACCTGAAAAAAAGAAAAAAAAAAAAACCAGCAAACATTTATCTTGGCTTCATAGTCTTTAATCTGAGAATCGAGCCATGTACGACTATTCACTGTGTGCTAAAAACCTAAAATGTCCTGCCTCACACTGACTCCTCCATCTCAAATTTTCTCCTGGAACATTAGAAATCCTTCATGAAGAACTTATCTCACAGGGTGCGTCTTTCATGAAGTTAATCCTAATGATACCAAGGAGAATTAATAATTTCTTCTATATTCTCATTATCTCTGTGACATTCAAGATATGGTAAGTTGCTCACCAAGCATGGTATTACCTATTACAGAATGTTGCCCATATTTATTTGGGATCTAATAAAACTCAGAAAAGAAATTTATGATTACTAAATAGAATGATGGCTGCACTTTCTCTTGGCCTCTGCTTCATTCTTCTGTAATGTCCTGTCTACATTTCTATTAGGTCTCTTATCATGAAGCTTAGTCATTGCTTAATTTATGATCCATTGTCTTCATTAAACTGTCAGCACCTGAGGCAGGATATCTGCCTTCATTTTGTTAAATTTGGTGTTAATATATTTGCCTTCCTTTTGGCAAATTATTATTTCTCCTTACTTAATAACAGGAGGGCATATGGTACTTCCTTTTTAACCCGAACTTATGAATTCAATGAATGAACATCCTACAAAGGTTTAAGCAAATTTGTGAGACTGCTGGAGGCGGACTTTATACCAGTTTCCTTGTGCTTGCCTTTATCGCTCATTTCTGCACTCTCTGTCCCTTGGTTTAAGAACCAGGTTGTTGTTGTTGTTGCTGAGTTGCTCAGTCCTGTCTGACTGTTTACAGCCCATGGGCTGCAGCCCACCAGGCTCCTCTGTCCATGGGATTTCCCTGGCAAGACTACTGGAGCAGGTTGCTATTTCCTTCTCCAGGGATCTTTCCGACCCATGGTTCAAACCTAAGTCTCCTGTATTGGCAGGTGGATTCTTTACCACTGAGCCACTAAGGAAGCCCAAGAACCAGACGTCTCCCTTTATTTTCTCCCATATTTAAG